>CANTUV010000037.1:34695000-35945000 GCA_947685225.1 Garcia nutans
GACAAAGGGAAGACTAAAGTTAGTGAAGTGGTTTTTGATGGTGAAAAGGTGATCATTGATAATGATGATGATTGGGTTCAATACTACCAAGAGGTTCAAGAAAAGAAGAAAGAACTGAAGGCTGTTGAGAAGGCAACTATTGAAAAGACCGAGACATCCGGTGTTGAAAAGATGATTGCTGATTTAGAAAAGAAATTTTAGAAGAAGCTGAAAACCGAAGAGATGTCTAAGATCTACAAATTATTTGAACAAGATGAAAAGGGTCCTTATAAATTCAAGATGCCTTCCTTTGCTAAGTACAATGGCACCGGAAATCCCCATCTTCATGTGAAGAAGTATATCAATGCCATGCAATGAAAACCCGAAAGGGCAGTTTAGGTAATTACCTAAAGCAGCAGTAGACTCCTAGTCAGTCTCTTTGACAATCTTGATTTAAATCGATCTAATCCAACTAAGATCTCGGCTAAAATCACAGGTACCGGCGACAAGCCTCCTTCCATTTGGTCCATAATATCCAATACTCATGGGTCAATATCGCCGTCAGAAGAAACAAGCAAGAATTGGCCGAGCAAAAAAAGACAAAGCATGCGTCCCCATGCCTTAGTAGGAGCCTAATAAGAGAAACAAAAGTCAATCAAAGGAGCAAGTAGAATTTTTTCACCTCTCATCAATTGAAGAACTTCGGGTTTTGGAATTTGAAATAACATCTGCATTTTCTTTTGAGTTTTGGAAATCAATGTGGGTAACGCCATTTGTTGATTATTGGGATGTCCAAGGATGGCCTCAAATTCTTCAATCAAGGGACACATTTCAAAGCCATTAATTCTAAATACCTTAGAATCCGTATCCCACAGGGAAGCCACGGCATGTAAGAAGGAGTGGTCCAATTTGACATTTTGAAAGCATTTTAAAACATCAAGCTTTGACCATGAAATTTGCTTCTAGTGGTTGGCATCCATATTCTTAAATAGAATTTTTATTTTCTTTAAATGGTGCTCGGTCATGGTTGATGAATAAAGGGGAACCAAAATTGCTAAAGGGAGTCTTCACATTGAAAGAGAGAGATTTTTGGTTTATGAATTGAAATATGGCATGCAAGGTGATTTATATAGAAGAAAATAAACCTTTTCCAAAAGTGAAATGGAAAAGATGATGGGAAAGGATAAGACCATATGACATAAGGAAAGGAAGTGGCAATGAATTTCCTTTACCATATTGGATTTGGTTTAACAAAAGAAGTGGATATTAATTATGATGTACTATATAAAAAAAATATAATAATAAAAAATAAATAATTTTGGCAGAAAAAAAAAGAGTTACAGTAAAGAGGAAAATTGTATATTTTTCATTATTGTATAATATTTTACAATTGCTACAATATTTACATATTACTAAGAGGGTGGTGGTAGGTCACCAAATAAAGACTTGAAAAAAATCGTCCCCTGTTGAAGGAGGGGGCAAATTACTCATCCTGGGATCATCCGAAGCAGAAGCACTAAAATCCCTCTTGCCTTGGAGTTTTGATTTATCATGGTCCTCATCAGAAGCAGACGAAAGGATCTCATGGTCATCAGTCTAGGAGTCTCTCGATGAAGAAGCACCGGGATCCCTTATTCCTTGAAATTGGAAGTCATGAAAATTTTGTTCGGATTGATGATATAAACTTTCAAAATGAGAAGCTTGCCGACGACTTGCAGCCAACTCTTCTTGAAGTTTCTTATTTTGTTCTTCAAGCATCCGCTGTGAGCCAAGAGAGAAAAAGGTAAGAGCATACATAATCATGCATACATAGAGCATAAACTTTTATGAAATGAGGAACGTACCGGCTAGTTCACACCAATACCCTGCGGATGAGATGGCGTATCCGGCAGGTTAGAATGAGCAAACGAAGGGACAGTGAAAGAAGGTCCAGCCTCATGATCAAAATAGCCAACGGCCTGCAACAATCATTAAAGAATCAAAGAAAGAAAAGAAACAGTAGGTGACACTGGCAGGCGACACGGCCAAGCCACTGGCCGTGTCTCTCCTAAGGGGCAAAGTCAAGAAGGACAAAGCAAAGAAAGAAAAGAAACAGTAGGTGACACTGGCAGGCGACACGGCCAAGCCACTGGCCGTGTCTCTCCTAAGGGGCAAAGTCATGAAGGACAAAGCAAAGAAAGAAAAGAAACAGTAGGTGACACTGGCAGATGACACGGCCAAGCCACTGGCCGTGTCCCATCCTAAGCCAAGAACAGAGAAGAACCAAAGAAAAGACACAGAAGCTGACACACCCAGGAAACATGGCCAAGCCATTGGCTGTGTCACTCCCATCTTTAAAGAACAAAGAAGGTCCCGATCTCCAAAGATGAAGATCCATTTTCAAGGGTGAAGGCCCGATCTCCAAGGGTGAAGATCCATTCTGAGGGTGAAGAATCACAATGCATAGAACATCCAAAGCAGTCAAACTTCTCAACTGATAAAAGTTAGTCAAATTCATTCTTGGGTCCATGTACCCACTCTTGGGTCCAAGTACCCAAATCAAATCAATCTCGGGTCCAAGCACCCAATCTCGGGTCCAAGTACCCAATCCTAGGTCCAAGTACCCAAATTCAATCAATCTCAGGTCCAAGTAACCAATCTCAGGTCCAAGTATCCAAATCCGATTTAGGATCGAGTATCCAAATCCAGTTAGGATCGAGTATCCGAACCCAATTTAGGATCGAGTATCCAAATCCAGTTAGGATCTAGTATCCAAACCCAATTTAGGATCGAGTATCCCAATCCAATTTAGGATCGAGTATCCAAATCCAGCTAGGATCGAGTATCCAAATCCAAATAGGATCGAATATCCGAGTCTAGTTTAGGATCGAGTATCCAAATCTCTTGGGTCCAAAATCCAAATTTTCCTTAGGTCCGGAACCTAGAATTATCCTTGAGTCCAAAACTCAAACCGGGTCCAGAACCCAAAATTTTTCTTAGGTCCAGAACCTAGAATCTCCCTTGAGTCCAGAACTCGAACCGGGTCCAGAACATAAATTTTTCTTATGTCCAGAACCTAGAATTATCCTTGAGTCCAGAACTCGAACCGGGTCCAGAACCCAAATTTTCCTTAGGTCCAGAACCTAGAATTATCCTTGAGTCCATAACTCGAACCAGGTCCAGAACCCAAATTTTTCTTAGGTCCATAACCTAGATTTATCCTTGAGTACAGAACTCAAACCGGGTCTAGAACCCAAATTTTCCTTAGGTCCAGAACCTAGAATTATCCTTGACTCCAGAACTCGAACTAAGTCCAGAACCCAAAACCTCAACCATTTCATCAAAAATTAAGTCTTATTGCTTTTCACTCTCTTTCACTAAGGTTTCAGATCATTCAAGCAGAGGGCAAACTGTAGACCCTTAATTTTTGACCCAATTCGATCCAATATGTTTTATTTCGTCTAAAATGATTTTTGTTGTCTAATTGATCAAAAATAATTTTTATTAAATAATTTTTGCTTTAGTATCTAATTTTTATTAATAAAAATATAAATAAACATATAAAAGTCAAAAAATAAAAATAAAAATAAAAATCGGAGTCGGAGTCGGAAAAATCGGCGACGAAAAAATCGTCGCGCGGGCCCGTGGGCATTTCGCCCGCAGGAAATTGGTGCGGAAGAAATCACTGTGCTATTTCGCATGCAGAAATTTTCTGCCTGCAAAATAGCTTACGGGCCTGCTCCGCGCGCGTTCCAGCGGATTTTTTTCCCCAGGGCAGTTTTTCCGCAGCATTTTTTTTCGGCAGCGCAAATTTTCCGAAACCTAATCCAATTAGGTTTTTGTTTTTTTTATTAATATTACTTACCTTAGCTAATTAGGAAAAAACAACCTCAAACCACTATAAATAAGGATCAAAGGCAATTAATTTAAGGGAGGCAAAAAATCCAAGAGTAGGTAGGAAAATTTGAAACCAAATCAAGGAAAAGAAGAAATTCAATTCAACTCTTTTCTGGAACAGCAGCAGCACGATTTAGAGGATTCAAAGGCAAACAAAGGCTTGTCTTTGGAGCTAGTTCATCCAAGAAGAATTGTTTTTGGAGAAATCATCAAAAGAAGGTATGTGTTAATTAATTTTCTTTAATTGTTTTTTTTACACAGTAGCAAATTTATGAAATCAAAATTAAAAACCTTTGAACTTTAATTTAGTTTTTCTAAAGAAAAAAAAAACCATATTTCGTTGGTTTATCTTCCAAAAGGCTTAAAATTTTTATTTTTTTTCTTCTTAAAAACCTTAAAACTCTAATTGAACATATTCTTCAACAAAACCAAAATCAAATTTTGTTTCTTTCAAAACTTTAAACTTGGTACTTTTTCATTCAAAAAGTCTTCTAAAACATCTTTTCTAATTGTAAAAACTTTAATTCACTTGTTTAAATTCATAAAATTCCATAAAATATTAAATTGTCTTCCAATTCCTAAAAATTATTCACCACCCGTGACCCTACTTCCAAAATATCAAATCCAAATTAAACTTCCAAAATTCAAAATAATGAACACTAACCCTTTTAAAACCTTAAACACTAATTTTTATGAACCCTAATCCTTTTAAAACATTAAAAAGCATAAAAACATAAAACTTAAATTTTACACAGTAGCTTAGGAACCCAATAACCAAAAATCACAAATTAAAGTATTTTAAAGTGTTTAAAACCCTAGTTTCATGATATCATCATTCAAACCTTAATTTTGTTAATCAAAGAGTCTTACCAACCCTTTAAAACATAAAACCCTAATTTAGTTTAATTCCATAAAAAGTCACAGTATCCATAATTGGACTTTTTTTTGCTTTATTCAATTCCATACTTGATTATGCTTTGATTTATTTCTTATGCTTAAATTTATTTAATTTCAATACTTGATTTATTTAATTTATCATGGATGGATGTTTATTTTATATTTTGATTAATAGCTTTGATGAATGATTTATTTATGATGAATGATTATTTACTTTTATCAATTTATTTAGATTTCCAAATGTTGTAAAAGGTATGTTTCCACTTGCTGGGTACCTCATTAGTTAAATATCATGTAATTTAACTTGCTTTTCTATTTTAGAACCAATGTAAAGGGCATGTTTCTACCTTTCGGTGGGTGTCCTATTTAGGCATGTGATGTAAGGACATGTTTCCATCCTTGGATGGGTGTCCATTTATTTTCTTTCTTTGGACATTGTTTTGATTTTAATATAATGATGCTTTCTTTTAATTATTGTGTGTAATATGGATAATGTTGTTATATTTAAGAATTTTATAATATTAATACCTATAAAGGAGGCCGGTTCCAATGAACCGGGCATTGTGGGGGTGCTGGGCCATTTCTCACCTTCCCCACACATACCCAACTTTTCAAACCCATTAGGGGGTTGGGGATTCCTTAGGAATTGAGTCATCCACCCCTTTCTTTTTTTTCCAGCGCCCGTCCGGGTGGCGACTCCATTTTCTCCAGACTTAGGTCCTTGTTCTTTAAGGCCCCGAGCCTAAACAGTGTCGAAGTTGCAAGAACTATTCCATCGGGAGTGGGGGCAAAAATCCCCGCTCACATCAGGCCATAGGGAGGTACCGTGTAGTCACCATGTGCATACCCAACGTTATCACCTGAGTCGTATAACTTGGGACAAGGTAAAAATGAAATTAGCCTTTAAATTTTGTGGAAAGGGTAACTTACCTCTTTCATGATTGTACAGGTGGTCATTGCTTGGTGGAGTGACAATCAGAGGACTGAATGGATCCCAGTCATGAGTGTTGCATTGCCTTTTCAAAATTCTCATTGAGTCATTGTGGGGCCAATTTCTAGTGGCTGGTTCCTCGGTGAAAGAGTGTACAATTGGTTCCTTGGTCCAAATCAGCGGAGAGTTCCTGTGAATATTCTGAGATATACTATAGACATCACTGCCATGCTGGATAATTCTTTAAGGCATGCGTGAAATGGATACTATATTGGCCCCCTGTTGTTTTCACCAGATGTATCATATGCCTAGTTTATTCAGGATCAACTTTTGAATTTTGAAATTTTTGCTGTCGGGGTTGAAGGTTTTGATTAACATGATGAGGGAGAATGTGATGAGGAGGAAGAAGAAGAAGAGAGAGAAAAAGGAGGTGAAGATGATGAAGAAGGTGAAGGTGAGGACAAGGAGGAGGGTGAAGACGAGGATGTAGATGGGAGTAATGATGCCATGGTTGTCTCCTTACAGGTTGGTCAAATATGTTCTTATGCTTATCTAGGATGGTCTTTCATTTGCAATTGTCTAACTTGAATTTTTACAGGTGGTTGAGCAATCAGGTGGTCCCAGTAAGGATGCTATCCCACTGTATGCTACTCCAATACAACGAAAATTATCTCCATTTGCTCCTTCTTCTTTCCCAGATATGCCATCTTATCCTCAGGGCTTTGATCCGAGTTACCTAGTCTGTCATCCTGTTTTATAGCAAATATATGTTGTATGTATGCATGAAAATGTATGGGCTTACAATTTTCCTTGTCTGGCTCATAGTGGATGCTTAAGGAATAGAATAAAAAGTTGTAGGAAGAATTAAATAACAATCGTCAATATGCTACTCATTTTAAAGGATTATATAGTCAATCGAAATAGAATTTCCAGGACTTTCGATTTCAAGGCATGAGGGATCCCAATGCTTCTTCTTCGAGGGGCCCTCGGACTGATGACCATGATGTGCCTCCTCCTTTTTCCGGCAAAGACTATTATAAACCTTACTTTCAGGGTGATAGGGACTCAAGTGCTTCTTCCTGGAGTTGACTCCAAGCGGATGATATACCTCTTCCTCCATCAGGTGATGACTTTTTTAGGGCTTTATTCGATTTTAGATTGCCTCCCCCTTCTCAGTAACCAACTTGTATTAAACTTGAAAAAAAGGCTTTTATTTGATGTACACTATAATAATAATTGTAACACCCTTATACCCTATATATGTATAATACATACACCCAGTATATGTAAAATACGCATACACGGTATAAGAATGTCACAAACCGATTTAATAAAAATTTTTACTTTTCCAATTTAAAATCTTAAATACTTTAACCTGTATATTTGAATAATAAAAAAAATATTTATTATAAATCATAGGTTCCAAAATAGACATTTTTCATAAAAATCTTTGAAAAAAATTTGCCAGAGTTTTATCTGTAATTTGGACATTCTCAAATTTCAACAAAACCACAACCTGCTTAAAAACACTCCTAAATAAACGAAATAACCATTTCACCAATACTTCTCAAATTTCTTCATATTTTGTTAAAACATTTACTTATATAGATATATATCAACAACACGTATAAATTCCCATTTTGAACTAATCATCCAAGACATTCTTTATAATTTATAATAAATATCTCAAAAACTTAACATAATATACATAATATCAAAATGTATTATGATATCAAATATGTGCATGCTGGGAAATGGCTCTAATCTTGATGTACCCAAAAACACTTCAAGCTCAATAAACATAAGCCTAAACCTAACCCAGTCCAGTAGAACTCTTTGGCTCTACTGGATCACCCCTATCATCTGTGTGATGAATTACAATCGTACTAAGCCAATGCAAACTTTGATAATAATAAAACTGTAAAATAATGCTAATGCACAATGCTTATGCATGTCATGCCACAATGTGTCATATAATTTAATTTTAAAACATATTCTTCAATCATTATATAATTCACATATAAACAAACATAAGCATGGGCCCGAAAGATCTAGTATGTCATTTAAATCCCCGAAGGCAAATCATATTAATTGCTCAAAAGCTAGCCCCAACGGCAGATCATAGTAATTGCTCAAAAGCTAGCCCCGAAGGCATATCATATCACAGTGATGCCAAGTGTCAGACTCAAAGGCAAATCATAATAATTGCTCAAAAGCTAGCCCCGAAGGTAAATCATATCACAGTGATGCCAAGTGTCTAGCCTCAAAGGCAAATCAAAGTATTGTTCAAAAGCTAGCCCCAAAGGTAAATAATGAGGATAACCTCATAGGAATGCAGCCAAACACGAAACTCTAAAAATTGAATAACATACTAGGCATACAATTATTTCATATCTTTCACCATCAATTTCTTTCTCATTTCCCCATAATCAACTAGACACATTGCCTCATTTTCTCATTTTTCTCATCATATCAATATCAATTCATCACAATGTATCACATTTTACATTAAAACACATTACCCAAATATTTTGGGTTATTTCCACAAATTCATATATTTCACATTTTATGCAATTTAGCCATTACCAATGGCTTTTCACAATGCATTTAATGCAAGCATAACAAATCACATTACCCAAACACTTTGGGTCATTTTCACATAATGCACATATTTCACATTTTATTCCATTTAGCCATTAACAATGGCTTTTCACAATGCATATGAGGCATACATGACATTACACATGTCATAGCACATTGTTCATGAATGCTCCATGTATCAAGTAGCCTAACACATTTTTCAATCAAAATGTGTTAAGCCCAATGAAATGTAAACACATCTAATTTATCTAAAGTTTGTACTTACATCCAAAAGCTTCCAAAAGTAAGCCATAAAAATCTCGCCATCCTTCTCTTCCAACTTGCCCTTTAACACTAAGATTTGGGTAAATCAATTCACCTCAATGCCTTTAGATGGAGCAACCTCAAACTCACCCCAAAACCCTTAGAAAACTAGAAGAATTTGAAGTAGGAAGAAGCAAAAAGCACCTCCTTTCATCCATGGAGAATCTTAGCCAAAAGCGAAGAAGGAAGAAGAAGAAGTGAATTGTGAGCAGGGATTTTCGCCCCCACTCACGGTGGAATGGTTCTTGCGACCTCGGCACTGTTTAGGCTCGAGGCCTTAGAGAACACGGACCTAAGTCAGAAAAAATGGAGTCGCCACCCGGACAGGCCGGGAAAAAAGAAAGGGGTGGATAACTCGATTCCTAAGGAATCCCCAACCCCCTAATGGGTTCAGAAAGTTGGGTACGTGTGGGGAAGGTGAGAAATGGACCAGCACCCCCACAACCTTTACAGGTCTTAATATTATAAAATTCTTAAGTATAATAACATTATCCATATTACACACAATAATTAAAAGAAAGCATCAATATATTTAAAGTCAAAGCAATGTCCAAACAAAGAAAACAAATGGACACCCATCCAAGGATGGAAACATGTCCTTACATCACATGCCTAGATAGGACACCCACCAAAAGCTAGAAACATGCCCTTTACATAGGTTCTAAAATAGAAAAGCAAATTAAATTACATGATGTTTAACTAATGAGGTACCCACTAAGTGGAAACATACCTCTTACAACTTTTGGAAATCTAAATTAATTGATAAAAGTAAATGATCATTCATCATAAATAAATCATTCATCAAAGCTATTAACCAAAATATAAAACAAACATCCATCCATGGAAAATTAAATAAATCAAGTATTGAAATTAAATAAATTAAAGCATAAGAAATAAATCAAAGCATATCAAGTATGGAATTGAATAAAGCAAATAAAAGTCCAATTATGGCTACTGTGACTTTTAATGGAATTAAAATAAATTAGGGTTTTATGTTTTAAAAGATTGGTAAGACTCTTTGATTAACCAAATTAAGGTTTGAATGATGAAATCATGAAACTAGGGTTTTAAATACCTTAAAATACTTTAATTTGTGATTTTTGGTTATTGAATTTTAATCTACTGTGTAATTTTTGAGTTTTTATGTTTTTATGTTTTTTTAATGTTTTAAAAGGATTAGGGTTCATAAAAATTAGGGTTTAAGGTTTTAAAAGGGTTAGTGTTCATTATTTTAGGTTTAAAAGTTTAATTTTGGATTTTAGGGTTTTTGAATTTAGGTCACGGGTAAAAGTTTTGAATTAAGGTTTTAGAAATCAATTTGATAATTTATGAAGTTTTATGAATTTAAACAAATGGATTGAAGTTTTTATAAGTAGAAAAGATGTTTTTTAAGGTTTTTTTGAATGAAATAGAACCTACTTTAAAATCTTAAAAGAAATAGAATTTGATTTTGGTTTTGTTGAAAAATATGTTCAATTAGTGTTTTAAGGTCTTTAAGAAGAAAAAATAACAATTTTAAGCCTTTTTAGAAAATAAGGTCACATTTTAGTGTTTTAACTTTGGAAAACTAAATTAAAGTTCTAAGATTTTATCTTTTGAAGAACACAAAAAAAAATCCTAGTTTTAGCTACTGTGTAAAAAAATTAGAATTTAGAATTTCATACCTTCTTTTGTAAGTTGCTCCAAAATTGCTTCTTCTTGGATGAACTAACTCCAAAGGCAAGCCTTTTTTGCCTTTGGAATCCCTTTAATCGTGATGCTGCTGTTCCAGAAAAGATTTAAATTGAATTTCTTCTTTTCCTTCTTTGATTTGGTTTCAAATTTTTCAAACTCCCTTTTAATTTCCTCTCTCTCGGCCTCCTCCTTTTTTTTTAATTGCCTTTGGTCCTTTTTTATATTAGTTTTAGGTTGTTTTTTCCTAATTATACATGACAAGTGATATTAATAAAAAAAAGAAATTAAAACCTATTTGGATTAGGTTTCGAAAAATTTGCATCGAAAAATTTTGCGCTGGCAAAAACTGTGGCAGCGGGCCAATTTTGGTCCAGTGGGCGTGTCGCCCGTAGGAAAATCCTGCGGGAAGTTATTTTGCCTGCAGGAATTTCCTGCGGGCGAAATAACTCGCCCGCAGGCCTGCGGGTGAAGTGCTGGGCCTACGGGTGTGCCGCCCGCACGACTGCTTTTCGCTGCCGATTTTTTTTTCTGACTCCGATTTTATTTTTATTTTTATTTTTTATTTTTTATTTTCAATTTTTATTATTAAAAATTAGATACTAAGGTAAAAATTACTTAATTAAAATTATTTTGGACCAATTAGACAACAAAAATCATTTTGGGCTAAATAAAACATATTAGATTGGATTGGGTCAAAAATTAAGGGTCTACAGTTTGCCCCCTACTTGAATGATTTGAAACCTTAGTGAAAGAGAGTGAAAAGCAAAAAGACTTAATTTTTGAAATGGCGACTTGTTTTGGGTACTTGGACCCAATTTGAGTTCTGGACTCATGGATGGTTATAGGTTCTAGACCCAAGGCAAATTTGGGTTCCGGACCCGGATTCGAGTTCTGGACTCGAGGATATTTCTAGGTTCATGACCTAAAAAAAATTCGGGTTCTGGACTCGAGGATAATTCTAGGTTCTGGACCTAAGGAAAATTTGGGTCCTGGACCCGAGAAAAATTCTAGGTTCTGGACCTAAGGAAAATTTGGATTCTGGACCCGAGAAAAATTCTAGGTTCTAGACCTAAGGAAAATTTGGGTTCTGGACCCGGTTCAAGTTCTGGACTCAAGGATGATTCTAGGTTTCAGACCTAAGGAAAATTTTGATTCTGGACCCGAGAAAAATTCTAGGTTCTAGACCTAAGGAAAATTTGGGTTCTGGACCCGGTTCGAGTTCTGGACTCAAGGATGATTCTAGGTTCTGGACTTAAAGAAAATTTGGGTTCTGGACCCGGTTCGAGTTCTGGACTCGGTTCGAGTTCTGGACTCAAGGATAATTCTAGGTTCTGGGCCTAAGGAAAATTTGGGTTCTAGACCCGGTTTGAATTAACTTTAAGCTAATTTGGGTACTTAATTTAGGTACTTGGACCTAAGATTGGGTACTTGGACTCAGGATTGGGTACTTGGACCCGAGATTGGGTACTTGGACCCTAGCTTGAATTGATTTTGGGTACTTGGACCCGGGATTGGGTACTTGGACCCGAGATTGATTTGATTTGGGAACTTGGACCCGAGCTTGAATTGATTTTATTTGGGTTCTTGGACCCGAGATTGGGTACTTAGACCGGAGCTTGGGTACTTGGACTCGGGATTGGGTACTTGGACCTGAGATTGATTTTATTTGACTAACCTTTTAGTTGGGAAGTCTAACTGCTCTGGCTGTTTTATGCATTGTGATTCTTCACCATCAAATTGGATCTTCATCCTTTGAGACCGGGTCTTTATCCTTGAAAATGAATCCTCATCTTTTGACATCGGGTCTTTACCCTTGAAACATTGATCTTTATCCATTGGAGGTTGAGTCTTTACCCTGGCTTCAACTCTTTTAGCTAGATTGATCTTTCGTCTTTTGCATCTTCATTCTTTTGAGAGTTCTAATTGTTCCATTCTTTTGTTCTTCCTTTTTGCAAAGATTTAGCTATTTTTAATTGGACCTTATATCCTCTCCTTGCCCCCCTGTGTGGCAAAATATTTGTAAGTGAGTTTAAAAATATTTGGTATATAAACCCAAAAAATTGAAAAGGAGAAACTTTGCCCCCTGTGTAGGCTTAAACCAAAGATTTTTTCCATGCAAGCTTTGATTGATATTTTTCTTGTCTAGTTCTTCACACAAGCATGCATTTCTTCTCTTTGCAAAATTACTGGAGCTTTCTCAAGCAATGGGCTTTCCATGCCCTCCTGATTTGACAACTTCTTTTGATTCTTCACTTCACAGAGTGTTTGCTGTTCACTTTGATAAAGAATAGACAATACAAGACAAGAAAGTACGATGTGATATGCTCATGTATGCATGATATGCATGAATAATACTTACAGTTGTTCCATTGACTCACAGACCGAGGTGATCAGCAGAAGTGTTCTCATTGGTTCCGTTTTGACGCTTGTTCAAGTCTTGCATTGGAATGATCGAAAGCTTTGCATTTGTGGCTTTTATCTTCTATATGTTGAGAACATGAGTGGTAAAGACCCCTAATGGTAGAGTTAGGGATGCATCCATTTCAAATTATGTTTCAGCATGTCAATTGGCAGCTTGCCAATAATCATTTCCTTTGCCCAATATGTCCTTTGGAGGTTCAACATACTTCCCTTAACTTGAAGGCTTTGTATGACAAAACATTTTTTTTTAATTTTGATTTTGAAATCAAATGTTGGCTTTGCCAAATTAATGTCAATGTACCTCAGGACTTGATTTTTCTAAATTAACATATCTATAACATGACAACCCTAGTTACCGTACTAAACTCGGGAATCATTTCTATTTAAGCAAGAACTATTGCACTTCAGATAGGCACATACTCATTACTTGGCCAAAGGTCTCATTTGAGTTTAAATATTGTCTATCCCATATGCATGCTTATTCAAACTATCTCCACTAATAGATTCTACCTACCAAGAGAGATCAACAGGTCTTTGATAAGCTTGAAATGGGGTCTATAAGGGACATGGGTTAAAGTGAAGGCCATTTGTAAGTTGGGGCTGATGTGATACAATGGACAAGCCTTCACACTATAAATTTCTTGTTTGAATTTTAAGCGGCTTGGAGGCAATCTTGCTAGACTCCAAATTTCTTCTATATCTTCTTGGCATTAATCTGGATCTTGATAGGGACAGTCTTTACCCTTGCAAAAAGTTTGGTACCCAAATTTGTTTCCTTTTCTTCTTCTCCCTTTTCTTTATTTCTCTTACTCTTCCCTTTCCTTTCTCTTTATTTTCCTTACTCTTCCCTTTCTTTGAGCATTTTATCATTTTGTCCCTCTTTCTTGTTGGACTATCAAGTACAAAACTTTCAAGAACTGGATGGTCTCCCTCCTTTTCTCCAATTTTGATTGAATCTTTGGTTAGGTTGGACCAATTCAAGTCAAACCGTCCTTATGGAAGCCTTTTGCTGCTTTAGGTAAAAGAGAACTCGGTTGGCTTTCTGAATTTCTTTTGTTCTTCTTTTTTTTTCTTTTTCTTTTTTTTTCTTTTTTTTGTTTTGTTTGGTTCTAGCTTAAACAGAGTTATCTTGTTTGTACCAACTTGGGCTTCCAATAATGGATGAGTGGAGTAACATAAATCTTCTTTAACAGGGATAAATCATTTGTTACTCTAATGTTGATGTTGTCTTGATATATTGGAGACATTAAGGGAACTTCAACTACCCTTAAGGTTTTGAGAACATCAACTATCCTTATGGTCTTGAGAACTTCAACTATCTTCATAGTCTTGACTATTCATTTCTTTCTTTGATATTCTTGCCTTTTCACCTTTGTGATCATAAGACTTGTCAAAAGTATCACAACAGCTCAAGGTAGGTTGTTGAGGTTATATGCCAATGAAAATAAAGCTAAAATTTTATGAAGGCTCAAAGGGACAATAGGGATTAATATTTAATTGGGTGGATACTAGTTGTTGGCTAATCAAACAATGCCTATATCATCTCTCCCTTAAATAAGCAGAGTTCAATTTTTCCTCGAAAGTTTGTCAAAGCATGTTCTAAGACTGACTAAGACCTAGACAAAGATAATTATGCAGGAGCCCTCTCTAAGTAAGCATACACAACTCAATGCTATAGAGTAATTCCCTCATCTAGTGAAGTCATTCGAGTCATGATGCCTAGACACATTAATTTATAAACATCAAGCTAAATTCCTCATTGGTTGAGCATCAGAATGAACAAAGACCAACAAAAATTTATGATAAAAATAATTTAAATTTGAAAAACACAATAGTTCTAAAATATTAAAGAAAGTAAGATTGAAAAGCAACATCCAAGCTAAGGAAAGTTCATTGAGTTAGGCTTCTTTTCCTTTCACATCTTCAATATTTCCATCTTGAAAGGATGATAAAACAAAGTCTTCTTCCAATCCTTTTCCCACCATGAAGGTTGCTGGTGGTGGCACTCTGTTGAACATTGGAAATGGATTATCTTTGGTGTTGGGCTTGTCTGGCTCGGGCAACTTGCCATTATCAATTAAATTCTAGATCTCATGCCTCAACTTCATTCAATTGTCCGTTTCGTGTCCGGGCCTTTGGTGGAATTGGCAAAATGCATTAGTATCAAAGTTAGGTGGAAGAGGATTAAGCAAAGGACGAGGAGTCAAGGGTTGTAACAATCCCTTCTTTTGTAGCTTATTGAGAACCCAAGACAGTGGCTTCCCCAGATCTGAAAACTGCCTCATTCCTCTTTCGCTAGCGGCATTAACATCAACTTCTTTTTGTGTGCTTTGATTGCCCGACTGGTAGTTCCCTTTCTCATTCCTTTTTATTGAAAAGCGATTCTTCTCCCTTTCCCATTCTTCAATTTGTAGACCATCTTGGAGAAGATCTTTGAAATCACGTATGAGTGTAAGACACATCCTCTCACGAAGATTAGGCAACACCCCTCTCACAATCATCCTTATTTGATAGGATTCATCGGGCCTCTTCTTGAGTAAAGCAGCCTTGTTTCTCCATCTCTTGACATAATCTACAAAATTTTCATTTGGTCGTTGCCTAATGGACTCAACTTCCAATAAGGTAACTTCCATTTCAACATTGTATCCATATTGTTGGATGAAGGCTTTGTAAAGTAGATCCCAACTCTTTTGTGTTCCATCATCTAAGGTATTGAACTAATTTTGGACAGCAGGATCTAATGAGAGCATGAAGTATCTTAGAGTTTGAGCCCAGTAGCTCAGGCAGATTGCATGGCAGTGATATACTGCTTCACATGAAGATGAGGATTTCTGGTGCCATTGTACTTTGCAAAGGAGGGCATCTTGAATTTATAAGGGACCTCATCATCTTGTTCAAATAGTTTTTCTATCTCAGACTTCTCTTCGGTTTTCAATTTCTTCTCAAATTTCTTTTCTAAATCAGCTATCATCTTTTCAACATCGGATGTTTCGGTCTTTTCTATAGTTGATCTTTCAACAGTCTTTGGCTCCTTTTTCTTCTCTTGAGCTTCTTGGTAGTATTGGGCCCAATCGTCATCATCATCAATGATTACCTTTTCATCATTAACTTTCATCTTCCCTTTGTCCTTTGGCTTCTTAGTGCTAGCAGAAGCCTCAACATGATTCTCCAAGATTGCAGTCAATTGGTTCCTCATGGTCTCAGCTAGGGCCTCTTTTATTTCTTCCATCTTGGCATTGAGGGCTTCATCCACCATTCTTTGAATTTGTTCGGGCTCCATTGTTCTTGGTGAGCAAGTGATTGAGTCGTTGCTAGATATCTCATCTCGGCGTAGGTCGGATTGTAAGCTTTTGAACTATCATAATCCAGGGCTGTGAGCCAGAAAGGATTAATGATATGAGATGCAAATGTATTCATGTATGCACAAACAATAGACAAACAAGGACAAATTAGGACATTCCTTCCAACCTTATAACATCCACACACGAATGGCGAGTCTCTTTTCCTAGGTATATGGTTAACCAAAATACCAATATGGGGTACCTTGCTTTCGAATAATTCCCTCGGACATTTCAACCAATAGTTGTATTTTTGAAAATGGAAATCAATCAATGATAATTCCCATTAATTAGGTTTTAATCCATTTATCCAACTAAAGTAGCTTTTATGCTATGCTGGATTAAAACAAAATTAAGAGGTTTATCATAGATAGATTTCTCACTTGAAAAAGGTAACTAATGATTCATGCCAAAAACAAGCCCATAGTTAATTTATTCTTAGTGTAAACTAGACCCACAATTGATTTTTGGTATTTCATAATTGACCTAAATTTTTTTGCAAGCTCTTTGTAAAAAATGGTTGGGTGAAAATAGTTTTGTTTCTAAGCCCATTGTAAAAAAGGTTAGAAAAATGGATTTTGGGCTTAGTATTTGGGCCATGGGCCAAAGAATTTATTTATTTTTTTAGAAAAGTCTTATGTCCAAAGACCATCTTGAAAAATTTTGAAAATAGTTTTGGTCTTTTGGATTTTAAGGAAAATTTTATTTTGAGCTTACAATATACTTAGATCATATTAGAAAAAGAACAAACCAAATAAGCCATGATTTAGACTAAAATAAACTAACCATAGTCAAATAGCATGCATTTAGGGTAAAACCTAAGGAAAGTAACTAGGCCAATTACATGAGATTTAGTCTTTGGGTAGAAAGGCTTAGGTTCCCATAGCAAGTATATACCAAATGGTACGAGGCTATGAGAGGTTATGCCATGCTCGATCTCCATACCTTGAGTGAAAGTATGGTATCCCTTACATAACACGACACGGGTAACACGGGCGTCCTAACTCACGCACACGATGCAAACTAATATGATGCAATGGATAAAATCATTATAAGAAAGAATAAAATAATATAGAGACCAACGGAATCAACTTCTCTCATCCCCAGTGGAGTCGCCACTGTGAGCGGGGATTTTCGCCCCCACTCCCGGTGGAATGGTTCTTGCGACTTCGGCACTGTTTAGTCTCGGGGCCTTAGAGAACACGGACCTAAGTCCGGAGAAAACGGAGTCGCCACCCGGACTGGCCGGGAAAAAAGAAAGGGGTGGATGACTCGATTCCTAAGGAATCCCCAACCCCCTAATGGGTTCAAAAAGTTGGGTATGTGCGGGGAAGGTGAGAAATGGCCCAGCACCCCCCACAACGCCTGGTTCATTGGAATCGGCCTCCTTTACAGGTCTTAATATTATAAAATTCTTAAGTATAATAACATTATCCATATTACACACAATAATTAAAAGAAAGCATCAATATATTTAAAGTCAAAGCAATGTCCAAACAAAGCAAATAAATGGACACCCATCCAAGGATGAAAACATGTCCTTACATCACATGCCTAGATAGGACACCCACCAAAAGGTAGAAACATGCCCTTTACATAGGTTCTAAAATAGAAAAGCAAATTAAATTACATGATGTTTAACTAATGAGGTACCCACCAAGTGGAAACATACCTCTTACAACTTTTGGAAATCTAAATTAATTGATAAAAGTAAATGATCATTCATCATAAATAAATCATTCATCAAAGCTATTAACCAAAATATAAAACAAACATCCATCCATGGCAAATTAAATAAATCAAGTATTGAAATTAAATAAATTAAAGCATAAGAAATAAATCAAAGCATATCAAGTATGGAATTGAATAAAGCAAATAAAAGTCCAATTATGGCTACTGTGACTTTTTATGGAATTAAAATAAATTAGGGTTTTATGTTTTAAAAGATTGGTAAGACTCTTTGATTAACCAAATTAAGGTTTGAATGATGAAATCATGAAACTAGGGTTTTAAATACCTTAAAATACTTTAATTTGTGATTTTTGGTTATTGAATTTTAAGCTACTGTGTAATTTTTGAGTTTTTATGTTTTTATGTTTTTTTAATGTTTTAAAAGGATTAGGGTTCATAAAAATTAGGGTTTAAGGTTTTAAAAGGGTTAGTGTTCATTATTTTAGGTTTAAAAGTTGAATTTTGGATTTTAGGGTTTTTGAATTTAGGTCACGGGTAAAAGATTTGAATTAGGGTTTTAGAAATCAATTTGATAATTTATGAAGTTTTATGAATTTAAACAAATGGATTGAAGTTTTTATAAGTAGAAAAGATGTTTTTTAAGGTTTTTTGAATGAAATAGAACCTACTTTAAAATCTTAAAAGAAATAGAATTTGATTTTGGTTTTGTTGAAAAATATGTAGTGTTTTAAGGTCTTTAAGAAAAAAAAAATTAACAATTTTAAGTCTTTTTAGAAAATAAGGTCACGTTTTAGTGTTTTAACTTTGGAAAACTAAATTAAAGTTCTAAGATTTTAACTTTTGAAAAACACAAAAAAAATCCTAGTTTTAGCTACTGTGTAAAAAAATTAGAATTTAGAATTTCATACCTTCTTTTGTAAGTTTCTCCAAAATTGCTTCTTCTTAGATGAACTAGCTCCAAAGACAAGCCTTCTTTGCCTTTGGAATCCCTGTAATCGCGATGCTGCTGTTCCAGAAAAGATTTAAATTGAATTTCTTCTTTTCCTTCTTTGATTTGGTTTCAAGTTTTCCAAACTCCCTTTGGATTTCCTCTCTCTCGGCCTCCTCCTTTTTTTTAATTGCCTTTGGTCCTTTAGGTTCTTTTTCCTAATTATACAGGGCAAGTGATATTAATAAAAAAAGAAATTAAAACCTAATTGGATTAGTTTTAAAAAATTTGCATCGAAAAATTTTGCGCTGGCGAAAACTGTGGCAGCGGGCCAATTTTGGGTCAGTGGGCGTGTGTCGCCCACAGGAAAATCCTGCGGGAAGTTATTTCGCCCGCAGGAAATTCCTGCAGGCGAAATAACTCGCCCGTAGGAAATTCCTACGGACAAAACGCCCGCAGGCCTGCGGGTGAAGTGCTGGGCCTACGGGCGTGCCGCCCGCATTAAACGCCCACGGGCCCATACGACTGCTTTTCGCTATCGATTTTTTTTTCGACTCCGATTTTATTTTTATTTTTTAATTATTATTTGTTTATTTTTATTTTTTATTAATAAAAATTAGATACTAAGGTAAAAATTACATAATTAAAATTGTTTTGGACCAATTAGACAACAAAAATCATTTTGGGCTAAATAAAACATATTAGATCGGATTAGGTCAAAAATTAAGGGTCTACATGAATTTTTACTTTTTTCTTTTTATTTCTCTTCATTTTTCACCATATATATATTATTATATTATATTTTTAATTAATTAATTAATTATTTAATTAAGACCCCAAAATTATATCTTCCATCCAAAATAATTTTTTTTTGAAATATTTAAATAATTTTGAATTTTCAAAGTTTAATTATAAAAATACCCTTGGACCTTTGACTTTTGACTTTTTAAAGTTGACTTTGTATATATTATGTATATTTTGTATATATATCACATATACATTTCACTTTTTCACTTAAAATTCTTCCATTTTTCATTTAAATCATTTATTTAATTTATCCAATTAAATTTCAAAATTTTAAATTTCCAAAAATTCTAGATGTTACAATAATAATAGTAATGATAATAATAATAATAATAATAATAATAATAATAATAATAATAATAATAGTAACTGTAATAATAATAACAATATTTAACTTTCCTACAACTTTGACTTTTTTATTCTGTATCTTTTTTTCTTAAATATAAACACAGAATGTCCATGTCGAATTCCAAATTTAAATTTGTCATGGACTAGGATTTGAGTTTACAAAGCCAAAGTGGATTCGGCACACATTCCACATGCACACCCCTTTTCCTTATGCACCTTGGTCTCAAGCCTTTTGTCTATTTAAATCAGTGGCAATTTCTAATCCACACCAATCCTAGAAATCTGCTCGTGACAATTCCTAACTCAAAACAAGTGAACCTGCCATTCAATCCTTTACTTTTCTCACGATTTTAGCTACTGTAACAAAAATAAATCTCACACAAACAATTGAAACAGTTTTGAATCTTTCAAATCCTAACAATGACTAAGCTTAATTTAAAGAAAATCAAAAGTTTATTGAAGACAATTAAAGCTATACATTAGAAACAAATATATTGGTCTCAAATTAATGCATTAAAGTGCTTTCAAAATGTTAAATTGGACCATTCCTTCTTATATGACATGGCCTCATTTTGGGATGTGAAAACTAGGACTTTCAAGATAAACAACTTTGAAATATGTCCTATGATTGAAGAATTTGAAACTATTCTCTGATACCCGAGCAATCAACCAATGGCATTACCCATACGGACCTTAAGGACTCATCAAAAGATGCAGATGATGTTTCAACTTTTAAAATATGAAGTTCTACTATTGACCAGAGGTGAGAAAATCTTGCTTGGTACATTGATTGATTTTTGCAGTTCCCATTTGGCTCCTACCAAAGCTTGGTGATGCATGTTTTGTCTATGCTTGGTTGGTTAATTCCTACTTATTTCATATGACGATGACATTGATCTGCAAGCATTGGATATTGTGGACCAAATGGAGGGAGGATTTTCACTAGTGCCCATGATTTTGGCAGAAACATGAGTCGGATTGGATAAATTCAAGATAAATTCTTCAAGGAGGTTAGCTGGAAGTCCCGTGCTACTTTAGGTAATTACCTAAACCGCCCTTTCAGGTTTTCAATTTAGGCTTTCTATTTTTATTGCTCTAATTTTTATCTAGCCCGCCCTTGCAGGTTTTCAGAACTAGTGAGTTGTCCTAATTTTTGCCTAGGTCACCCTTGTGGGTTTTCAACCTAGTGGAATTTTTTTTAATTGGTCCTAATTTTTGCCTAGATTTCCCTTACGGGTTTTTCAGAGCTAGCGAACCACCCTAATTTTTGCTTAGGCCGCCTTTATGGGTTTTCAACCTAATGGACTCTTCTTTTAAATGAATTGCTGCCTTTTTAGATCTGGCTACAGGAGCGCTTCTGCTTGCTCAATGGCCCATCTATGCACTTCACTAGGTATCTACCCCGACATCACTTTGCAAGAAAACTATTTCATCTCGCTTCTTCATATACTGAGTGGGTTAACTAGATGTGCTCCTGGGCTGTCATTAACATCCGTTGGTTGGTTCCTTGGTAAAAGATTACCCATGCCGCCATTCAGATGTATCTGATGTATGTTTCTCTTGCTGCTCTCCATCAAGGCACTTGTTATGAGCTCATCAACTTGACCGCTAGTACAGAACCAAGCCTCGAGGATCTGAGTTTACTCCTGATTTGGACATGCCCCATCTGACTGAAGCTTACTTGGATCGACTGAAGCAAAGTTGGACAACACATTATACATATCCTCTGCCATAGATTTTATACTTGTCAATTCTTTACAAAAAAAATGATGTTAGGATGAACAATAATGATGATAAAAGATGTTTTCCTTTCTTTTATAATTTGTCATCACTTTTCGTTATTGTGTTATTTATTTTACCCTAATGGTCAAATTATTCAAAATATGCACATAGAATAATTTTAACATTAACTATGTTTTATTAAATTGGGGAACAACAAAAAACATAAAACTAGCATACATAAGATCACTCCTGTCGCCAATCAGCCCTTTCGGGTTTTCTAATTGACAACTTTCTCTCATTTAACCCTAATTATTTCCTAGCTTACCCTCTCGGGTTTTTGAAACTAGTGGACTACTCTATCTTTTTCCTAGGCCACCCTTTTGGGTTTTCAACCTAGCAAACTTTTTTTAATTAGTTATAATTTTTGCCTAGATAGCACTTGTAGGTTTTCAGAGCTAGTGAACCACCCTAACTTTTGCTTAGGTCCTTTTTACAGGTTTTTAACATAATGGGCTCTTTTTTTAAAAATAAATTGCTACCTTTTTATATATGTCTACAGGAGCGCTCCTGCTTGCTCGACACCTCATCTATGGACTTCACCAGGTATCTGTCCCGACATGATTCATCGAGGAAACTACTTCATCTTGCCTCTTCATATGCTGAGTGGGTTGACTGGATCTGCTCTCGGGCTATCATTAACATCTGTTAGTTGGTACCTTAGTGAAAGATTGCCCATGTCACCATTCAGTTATATCTGATGTATGTTCCTCTTGTTGCTCTCCGTCGAGGCACTTGTTACGATCCTCATCGACTTGACCGCCAGTATGGAGCCAAGCCTTGAGGATCTGAGTTTACTCCTGATTTGGACATGCCTCTTCTGACTGAAGCTTACTTGGATCGATTAAAGCAAAGCTAACTTACACATTACACCTATCATCTATAGATTCTATACTTGTCAATTCATTAGAAAAAAATGATGTTAGGATGAACAATAATGATGATAAAAGATGTTTTTCTTTCTTTTATAAATTTTCATCACTTTTTGCTATTGTGTTTTTTTTTATTCTAATGGTTAAATTATTCAAAATAGCACACATAGAACAATTTTAACATTAGCTATGTTTTATTAAATTGGGGAACAACAAAAAATATAAAGATAGCATGCACAAGATCACTACTGTAGCCAAACAGGTTTTTAAATTGAAAATTTTCTCTCATTTAGCCCTAACTGTTGCCTAGCCGCCTCTCGGGTGTTTAGAACTAGTGAACTGCTCTATTTTTTTCCTAGGCCGTCCTTTTGGATTTTTAACTTAGCGAACCCCTTTCTTATTTATTTCAAATATAAAACCTCTTCAACCTTTCAATATTCACTGGCTCATTAAATTCGTTCCCATCCATGCATATAACTTGACTACACCCTTGTTCATGAATTGTATCACAACATATTGCCCTTCCCAACCAGGTCTAAATTTTCCTTTTGGATCGAGGACATTAGGCTTGCATTGCTTTAACACTAAGTTGCCAACTTTAAGCTTTTTGATCTTTACCCTTTTATTGTAAGCCTGAGCTATCTTTCTTTGATACAACTGATGATGATATAGAGCCTTCAACATTATTTCTTTTAATAAAGCTAGTTGTGTATATCTACTCACTACCCATTCCATCTCAGGCAATTTAGGTTCCAGGACCACCCTCAGTGGTTTGATCTCAATCTCAATTGGCAATACTGCTTCCATCCCATAAGCTAAGAAAAATGATATAGTTGGGGTTCACACACTCATCTTGTATCCCCATAAAGCAAAAGGAAGCATTTTTAACCAATCCCTATAAGTCTTAGTCATCTTGGATAAAATCTGCTTAATTATCTTGTTCACTACTTCTAGTGCACTATTAGCCTTCAGTTTATATGGGGAAGATCGGTGATGATGGATCTAGTACTTCGAGAATAAATCCCTAATGGCTCCTTAAAATTGCACTCCATTGTCTGATATTACACTGTGTAGGACCCCTTATCTGCAGATCAGATTCTTTTCAATAAATCTAGCCATTTGCATTGCCCTAAGCTTGTTGAAGGATTTAGCCTCAACCCATTTTGAAAAATAATCCACTACTATTTGTAGACCCTTAATTTTGGCCCTAATTTGATACGTTCCAGATTAAAGGATGCCAAAATAAATTCGATCCGATTTACAACTTCTAATAAGTCCGTCCAATTTTAAAGTTCACAAACTCAACTACAAAACCCTAAACAAAGTTTTTTTTAGACAGTCCACTCCAAAAAATAAAAAATGCAAAATTAGTTCAAGTTGGGAGGGCCCAAGTGACATGAGCCAAAGGCCATGTCAACCTGGATGCCCCAGGTCGACATGACTTTGGTCCATGTTGATCTGGTTGCCTAGATCTACATTGTTTCAATTGTTTTTTTGAAATTAGTTTCTGAATTGAATTAAAAAAATTTTTAAGGATGAATTAATATTAGGGTTAGGGATTCTGAGTGAGGTTTTCGTCTATAAATAATAATGTTTTAGACTTTAACAAGGGTCGACAATTAACATTAAGAGAGTGGCAATTAACATTAAGAGAAAAAAATAGCAAAGCAGTGGTCGATAATTGAGATTAAGAGAGATTAAAATAGCAAAGCAGAAAAAAGCAAAAAAAAATTAGCAACACTCATCAATCATCAATCCATCAAAGGCAGTAACATTGTCATTATTTTTGTTCATCCAGAAATTAATTTTTTTTTGGAACCAACGATGAAGGTTTGATGTTTAATCATAAATTATTCATGCTCACAGTAGCTTCATTTTCTTTGATTAATAAGAGCATGCAGTAACTTGATCTTTGAACATGCAGTAACTTGATCTTTGTTTTAATAACTTTAATTGTTTGCTTTAATTAATACATTGATCAGTTGGTGTTCGTAACTCCACTTGCATTTTTATAAAAAACTTAAAACTATCCAGAAGCTGTTGAGGGTTTAAATTAATTGTCGGAATCTATTTTTTCCTAAAACTTTAAGAACCGTAAGTTATTTTATTGAAACTCAAAACCTTAAACTATTTTTATCCAAAAGCTTAAACCATTTCATTATTAAACTCCAAAATATTGATTATTTTTCCAAAACCTTAATTTATCTCTCCAAATAAAAAATTATTCCTTTTAAAGGCAGTAAGTTAAACACCAAAACTCTAGTTTCTAAAACCCTAAGTTCCAAAATCCTAAGTTCCAAAAACCCTAAATTCTTTAAAACCCTAAACCCTTAATAGCCTCAAAACATGTTTTTCAAATCTAAAACCCTAATTACACCTTTCTAAAAACCAAAAAAACAATCTGTTACCAAACCTATTTTTTTAAATCACAGTAGCATTATTTTCAAAAAAATATCCGAAACCCTAAATCTTTAAAACATCAAGTAGTATTATTCTTTTAAAAAATAATATTAGTTCCTCAAAATCCCAAAACCCTATTTTCTAAATCCTAAACCCTAAAATCTTAATTTTCAACACCAAAACCTACATCCCTAGAAGTTAGTTTCTAAAATTTTCTAAGGCACTGCCCCTAACCCTGACCCCGCAAGGGGCGCTGCCCCCTTATCTTCTGCCCACTAACCATCTAGCAGGACCACCATATGGGCTCATCGAAGGGGTCAATATTCATTTGTGTATTATGAGTCTGTGTATATAACTTTCCTTTTTCCAAAGCCCTTATTTAGTAATTAAAATCCTAAAACCCTATTTTAAGATGCGAACTCTAAATTTATATATTTATTGCTCTATTTTAATTTTAGATTTGATTATGTAGTTTATTATATATTTGATGGTTGATTTATTTAATTTATCATGGATGGGTATTTTCTTTATTATTATGATTATTATTTGTTTATTTTGGTATTAAAATTTTAAGAGGTATGTTTCCACTTTATGGACACCTCATTAGTTAAATTTTATGTAATTTAAATTATTTTTATATTTTGGGATTAATGTAAAGGACATATTTGCACCTTTCGGTGGGTGTCCTATTTAGTTTTAGACATGGACGATGTAAGGACATGTTTCCATCCTCGGATGGGTGTCCATTTATTTGTTTTGTTTGGACATTGCTTTGATTTTAATATAATGATGCTTTATTTTAATTATTGCATGTAGTATGGATAATATTGTCATATTTAAGAATTTTATAATATTAAGACCTAAAAAGGAGGCCGGTTCCAATGAATCGGGCATTGTGGGGGTGATGGGCTATTTCTCACCTTCTCCACACGTACCCAACTTTTTGAACCCATTAAGGGGTTGGGGATTCCTTAGGAATTGGGTCATCCATCCCTTTCTTTTTCCCGGCCCTTCCGGGTGGCGACTCCATTTTCTCTGGGCTTAGGCCCATGTTCTCTAAGGCCCTGAGCCTAAACAGTGCCGAAGTCACAAGAACCACTCCACCGGGAGTGGGGGCAGAAATCCCCGCTCACAGTGGCGACTCCACTGGGGATAAGAGAAGTTGATTCCGTTGGTCTTTATATTATTCTATTCTTTCTTATCATGATATTATCCATTGCATCATTTAGATTGCATCGTGTGCGTCAGTTAGGACGCCCGTGTTACCCGTGTTGTGTTATGTGATGGATACCATACTTTCACTCAAGGTATGGAGATTCTGCATGGCATAACCACTCATAGCCTTGTACCTTTTGGTATATAATTGCTATGGGAACCTTAGCCTTCTAACCTAAAGAATAAAGCTCATGTAATTTGCCTAGTTACTTTCCTTAGGTTTTACCCCAAATGCTTGTTGTTTGACTATGGCTAATTTATCTTGGCTTAAATCATGGCTTATTTTGTTTGTTCTTTTTCTAATATGACATAATTATATTGTGAGCTCAAAAATTTTTTCTTTAAATTCCACAAGACCAAAGCAATTTTCAAAACTTTTCAAGATGGTCTTTGGATATAAAACTTTTCTAAAACAAATCAAAAATTCTTTTCTCATGACTCAAATACAAAATCAAAAATTCATTTTTTCTAAAAATCTTGTTACAATGGGTTTTTCAAATAAAATTATTTCTGCATTTCATCCAACCTTTTCTTACAAAGAGCTTGCAAATTATTTAGGTCAATTATGGAATACCAAAAATCAATTGTGAGCCTAGTTTATACTAAGAATTATTAATCATGGGCTTGTTTTTTTCATGAATCATTAGTTACTTTTTCAAGAGAGAAATCTATTTCTAATAAACCTCTTAATTTAGTTTTTTCATCCAATACAGCATAAAAGCTATTTTAGTTAAGATTCAATGGATTAAAACCTAATTAATGGGAATTATCATGAACTGATTTCCATTTTTGAAAATATAACTATTGGTTGAAACGTCCGAGAGAATTTTTTGAAAACAAGATACCCCATGTTGGTATTTTGTTAACCATGTTACCTAGGAAAAGAGACTTGCCATTCGTGTGTGGAAGTTATAAGGTTGGAAGGGACATTCTACTTATCCTTGTTTGTTGTTTGTGCATACATGCATACATTTGCATCACATATCATTAATCCCTTCTGGCTCACAGCCCTGAAGTATGACAATTCAAGAGCATACAATGATACCACCTACAACATTGATTTTGATTCAAGTACTTCATTGGAAGGATGGATGCAAACCAGCTAAGGGACATAGTCGATGAAGTTGTCAAAGCTAGGATGGCCGAGCTACGAGATCAATTGGTTGAAATTATGAGGACCTAGTTGATTCGAATTCTAGAGATCATCAATAATGCTAATGAGGCATCTCCCATTGACATAAGAAAGAAGGAAAATGCAACATTAACAAGGAACATGTCTATTGATAGAGATCGAATGAAAAATGAGAGATCAATCTCTATTCTACAAGACCAACTGAACCATGTGCTATCTAAGTGGAGCAATAAGAGCGGCTATCACCCTAGTGTGCAAATTCAAATGGAAAGAGGAGGTGTTGAGAAAAATGCAACAACTGAGCCAATAAAGAAGCGTAAATTTTAAGACTTAAGGGAATCTTTGTCAAAGATGTTAGAAAATCTAATGAAAATGGATTTGCTACAACCATTGGCACCTCGGCCTCTACATAAGCCTCTACCACCAAATTTTGATGCCAAGGTCTTCTGTTAATTCCATCAAATGCAAGGACATGAGATAGATAAATGTGTTTGATTAAGGCATGAAATTCGAGATTTGATTGACAGTTGAAAGCTGTCCAAGCCTGATAAGCCCAACGCTAAGAATAATCCTCTGCCTAAATTTGGGAGGGCACCATTGCTTACAACCTTCATGAAGAGTTTTATCTTGTCATCTTGTCATGATATGGATAGAGAAGCTGCTAAAGATGATATGCTACTAAGCAAGCTTGGGCTAACTGTGGATGATGAAGCAATGACCCTTGATGATGGAAAAAATCATTGCCCTTGAGATGTCTAAATAAATGAAGTATCTTTGACTCCAACTTAATGAACTTCCCTTAGCTTGGAGTGTTGCTCTATTTATTTTGCTTTCTTTAATATTTAATTGGAACAATTATTTTTTTTAAATTAAGATTGTTTGAATAAATTATTTTCATCAAAATTTTTGTTGGTCTTTGTTCATTTTGGTGCTCAACCAATGATGAATCTAGCTTGATGATTCATGAATTAATATATTTATGCATCATTAATTGAATGACTTTACTAGGTGAGGGAATTACTCTATAGCATTGAGCTATGTATCCTTACTTAGAGAGGGATCTTGCATAATTACCTTTGTCTAGGCCCTAGTCAGTCTTAGAACATGCTTTGACAAATTTTCGAGGCGAAATTGAACTCTGCTTATTTAAGAGAGAAATGATCTAGGCATTGTTTGGTTAGCCAACAACTAGTATCCACCCTATTAAATATCAATTCCTAGTTGTCCCTTTGAGCCTTCATGAAATTTTAGCTTTCTTTTCATTGGCTTATAAGCCCAATGACCTGCCCTGAGCTGTTGTTACACTTTTGGCAAGTCTTATGATCACTAAGGTGGAGAGGCAAGAAAATCAAAGAATGGAATGAATAGCCAAGTCTGTAATGATAGTTGATGTTATTAAGACCATAATGGTAGTTGAAGTTCTCCTAATATCTCCAATATATCAAGACAACATCAGAGTAACAAATGATTTATCCCTGTTAAAGGAGATTTATGTCACTCCACTAGTCCATTATTAGAAATCCAAGTTGGTACAAACAAGACAACTCTTTTAGATCTAGAACCAAAAAAAAAAAGAAAAGAAAAGAAGAAGAAAAAGAAAAAAGAAAAAAAAAAGAAAAAAAAAGGAAAAAAAAAGAAAAAAAAGAAAAGAAAACCCAAAAAGGCAGTTCAGAAAGCCAACTGAGTTCTCTTTTACGTAAAGTAGCAAAAGGCTTCCATTTGGTTTATAAGGACAGTTTGACTTGAATTGGTCCAACCCAACCAAAGATTCGATCAAAATCAGAGAAAAAGGAGAAAGACCATCTAGTTTTTGAAAAATCCTATACTTAACAATCCTATAAAGAAAGACAAAATGATAAAATGCTCAAAGAAAGAGAAGAGTAAGAAAAATAAAGAGAAAGAAAAGGGAAGATTAAGAAAAAGAAAGAGAAAGAAAAAGGGAAAAGAAAATGATGATGGGTACCAAAATTTTTGTAAAGCCAAAGATTGTCCCAATCAATATCCAGATTAATGCCAAGAAGATAGAAGAAATTTGGAGTCTAGCTAGATTGCTCCCAACTGCCTAGAGTTCCAATAAGAAATTTGTAGTGTCAAGATTTATCCATTGTGACACATCAGCTCCAATCTCAAAATGGCTTTCATTTAACCTGTGTCCCTTATAGATACCATTTCAAGCCTATCAAAGTCTTGTTGATCTCTCTTGGAAGGTAGAGTCTATTAATGGAGATAGTTTGGATAAGCATGCATATGAGATAGACAATATTCAAACATAAATGAGACCTTTGGCCAAGTAATATGTATATGCCCATCTAATGTGCAACAATTCTTACTTAAATAGAAATGATTTGTAACACCCCCATACTCTATATATGTACTATACATATACCTTGTATACATGCAGTACATATATAAAGTATAAGAATGTCACTTTTCATTTCAGATTAAAAACCTTTACTCTAGTTCCAAACATTAATACATTTATTTAAAGCACATTCACAAAATCGTTATACTTTCGATGATCTTACATATATATAATGATCTTGTCTTTACCAAAATTCATTTATACATATGAATACATTTTTATCAAAATACAACATAATTAAATTGTACATGTATGCACCACCTTCTAGTTGGTCTCGAAATACTCTTACCCTTCTCGTGGCATAACGATTTGACTTCAAATCAATCACCTACTCACCTGCGAGATTTACACAACCGCGCTAAGCTCGAAAGCTTAGTAGTACAAATAAATATTATAAACATACAATACAAAAAATCATACTCATATATTAACTTCATGTGTCATTATTTTTTTATCATTTTTTCCCATTTCAATTACACTTTTCATATATTTGTACTAATCTCATAATTATATACATATACACATATATCATTAACACAAACCACAATTCCATAACTTATTATAACATTGATAAAATAATACTCACAATGTCCACATCCATATACATATTACATGTCATATTGTACTTTCAGAATCTCATCTTTCAGCATAGCTTCTCAGGCCATATTTCTTTTCAATAATTTACTTATGTATTGTAATCATATCATACTTCATAACATTACATGTCATTATATTATTCAATTAATTCATTATTCATAGTTCACCTTTAAGCAAAGACAAGCATGGGCCCAAAAGACACTAATATGCCATTCCACTTTCAGAGTTAATGTTTTGGTTCAATTATCACATTTATCATTATCATTATCCCAACTAGGCTTCAAGGATTAGGTTCAACCAAGCTTCAAGGGGAACAAAGCATGCTAAGTATCAACCCAACTTGGCTTCAAGAACCAAAACCAACTTAGCTTCAAGGGTTGTAATGTAATATCCCAAAGTGTGCCCTAGAAGTTGTAACACCCCTTCCCGACCTACGTGTGTAAGCTGAGTAGAGGCGCCACCCTATCCTAATGTTGCTACCACTTTTACTTAGTCAAATTTTTGTTCCGATTTTTATAGAAATTTTGCCATAGTTTTGCCTAAAAATTCAATCCCAAGTGTCGACAAAACTGGTTTTTTTTTCTAATTTTTGAAAACATTTTTACACAAACCAATGCAAACAAAATCATTCTCAGTACACTTCCAATAAATCCCCCTTATAACCTCAACTACAACCTGCAAAAAGGATTTACACTTCTAGTACAAAATAAAGTAAAGGTTTATTATGAAATACAGCAGATAAAATCTTTGTTCACTATGCAACGGAAAGTAACAATATTTACAAATTCATATACATCAAAACTCAAGTTTTACAACACATAAAATTTATACATGTTTGGCAGTCAGTCTTCGATCTTAAAGCCCACTATTCAATCTTCAAAATCTAGGCTCGACTCGGCCTAGAGGAACTCTCTGGTTCTTCCTTGTCACCTGCGCGAAGAATCACATTCGCGCTAAGCCAACGGCTTAGTAAGATAAAACATGCTAATGGTATGCTTTAATGTAATGCAATGCCACATATGTTATTGATAAGATCAATATCATAAATATAAAGTTAACCACATAATTATGCATTTCACAAATCATAGTCATATGAGCATACCACATTTCAACATCTTTCCACATTCAACATTAATCAATCATACTCAATAACCAACATCTCATTTCATTAACTCATAACATTATTTAGGACATTCATATAACCCTGACACCTATGGGCCCAACAAGTATTTAATACGATATTCAGAGTTCAGAGTTACTGCTTTGGTTCATAGTCACAATAATCACGCCCGTAGGCAAGTGTAACAGACCCAGTCTCTTGGATCATCAACTCAACACATATGAGGAGATCCTCAACCCGGCAAGACTGTTACAAATCATATATCTCATAGTGTAACAGACCCAGTCTCTTGGACCATCAACTCAACACCTATGAGGAGGTCCTCAACCCGGCAAGACTGTTACCTATCATCATTTCTTAGGCATGCCACCCAAATCCAGAACTCTGAAACTGAATAACATATTAAACAAACAATTCATTTCCATTCTCAATTCTCATCACATTTAGGCAAACATGCCTTCTTTCTTTCAATTACATCATCTTAGCCAATAACAATGGCTTCACATTTCATTTCACAATATAACATCTCATTATTCAAGTATATATATATATATATATATATATCTCATCCATGATCACATTATATCTCACATAGCATCATTCATAAATATCAACATTTCATACCACATTACTCATGAAACACATTACCATTCACAATGCACAACATAACATTGTTCAATCTCAACAATGCAATTAGGGCAAAGAACAATTGATTATAACATTCATTGATTCAAGTGTGTTTAAAGTGTTTAGGGTTAGGTTTAAGGACCAACCTACCTTTGGAAAACCAAAGCAATGCAAAAAGAACAAAGAATTAAAACCCTAACCATAAATAGTACATTCTGGTTTTAAACTCCATTTTATCCTTATTTTGAAAAATTGTATAAAATAATCTACTTGACTAAAAATTCTAAAATTTTTACAGAATTTAGTTTTGTATCTTAAAATCATCCCTTTAAAATTTCAGATCAAACTGAACACAAAATCTTGGTCAAATAGTTCACCTAACCAGACTGCCCCAATTGCCCTGCATCCTGGCAGCAGTTCTGAACTTTGTGAATTCCATAAATCAAATTCAATCAACGTGGTTCCAAATTATTTTTCTCAAATACTAGACTCACTAAGCAACAACATATCCAAAATTCGATTGGATATGATTTTTCTACATTTTATTAAAAATCACGAAATATAGCTGTCCCAGTTAAGGTACCTGCTGGAACAGGTCTAATGAAAATAATCTTTCTAAACTCATAACCATTCCAAAATCGAATCAACATATTTTTCAGTCATTCTACACTCATAGAGGCACAACATATCAAAAATTCACTTCAAGAACATTTTTCTATAATTAATTAAAAATCATACAAATCACAGCCTTTACTAATTGTAAAACAGAAACAATTTCACTAAACACAACTCTTACTCAACACAATCACTTCCAACACCTTCACCAACTCAACTTCTCATCATCAAACCAACAAACCCTAATTCCTTTCTCACACCACTTCAAAAGAATTGAAGAAATTAAAGAAAAGATCTTACCTCAAATGAAGAAATCTACAAATCTTTAACCAAAACCCTTGTTTCTTTCTTCAAAATGCTTCAAACCTCAAGATCACCTCTCTTTCTCTCTTTGTCTATGGAGAATCCGGCCACTTCAAGAAAGAAAGAAGAAAATGCACAAGTCAAACACCTTTTCTTCTTTTAATCTCCACCATGCATCTTACAAGGAAAATTACCAAAACACCCTTAACCATATAACTAACTCTTTGTCTCATATAAGCCCTTTATAGTAATTTCATTAACAACCAAAAATATCTTCTTCCACTTAACCATCACCTTGACTCTTCATTTGACCAATGTATATGTTAATTATATCATCATATAAACAACATATACATTTGTCTCTAAACCCTAAATTTCTTCTCCAAAACACATATACATATACATTCTCTTCCCATTTCTTTTCTCTTACAATTTAACACATATATGCACAAACATTCACTTCCCAATATATATATCAACAACCACAATAACAACAACATACTTAAAACTTCTAGGGCATAAATGAGGATATTACAATTCTCCCCCTCTAAAAAGAAAATTTCGTCCTCGAAATTACCTGATATCAAAGCTGAAACAATTGCGGATACTGCTCTCGCATGGTATGCTCACTTTCCCAAGTCGCTTCTTCTTTTGCATGATTCTTCCAAAGAATCTTCACCAATGGCACTCTCTTGTTCCTTAACTCTTTCACTTCTCGTGCCAAGATAGCAACTGGTTCCTCTTCAAATGTCAAATCTGGGCTCACTTCAATAGACTCAAATGGCAACACATGAGATGGATCCGACCTATATCTCCTCAACATAGAAACATGGAATACATTATGAATACGATCCAACTCAGGTGGCAAAGCAAGTCGATACGCCACTGGCCCAACTCTTTCTAACACTTCATACGGCCCAATGAAACGAGGACTCAATTTTCCTTTCCGACCGAACCTCAAATATTTCTTCCAAGGAGACACTTTCAGAAATACCTTATCTCCAACATCAAACTCTATATCTCTCCTTTTTAGATCTGCATAAGACTTCTGTCGGTCTGAAGCTGCTTTTAACCTGCCTCGAATCAACTTTACTTTATCTTCAGTTTCTTGAATCAAATCAGGACCAACCAACTTATTATCTCCAAGCTCATTCCAACAAAGAGGTGTCCTACACCGTCTGCCATACAATGCTTCAAACGGTGCCATACCAATGCTGGATTGGTGACTGTTGTTGTAAGCAAACTCCACAAGAGGTAAAAACCTATCCCAACTTCCAGAGAAATCGATGACACAGCTTCTCAACATGTCCTCAATAATCTGTATCACCCTCTCTGACTGTCCATCCGTCTGTGGATGAAAAGCAGTGCTGAAGTGCAGTCGAGAACCTAAAGCACTATGCAAACTCTTCCAAAATCTGGAAGTAAACCTGGGATCTCGATCAGACACTAAAGAAGTTGGAACACCATGCAGTTTCACAATCTCATGGATATACAGCTCAGCCAATCTCTCCAAAGAGTAATCCATTCGAACCGGAAGGAAATGAGCTGTCTTAGTCAATCTATCCACAATCACCCATATAGCATCATGCTTCTTTTGTGTCAATGGCAAACCAGACACAAAATCCATTGTCACTCTTTCCCACTTCCATTCTGGCACTGACAATGGTTGAAGCAACCCGGTTGGAACTTGATGCTCTGCTTTAACCTTCTGACAAGTGAGACATTTCGATACAAACTCAGCAATGTCTCTCTTCAAACCAATCCACCAATAATGCTGTCTCAAATCATGATACATCTTCGTATTACCCGGATGCATAGCAAACATTGACTGATGAGCTTCTTCTAAAATGACTCTTTTCAAATCAGCATCATCGGGTACACACAATCGGTTCTTAAACCAGAGACTCCCATCATCTTTCACAACAAAATCTCTAGTCTTCCCATTCTTGCAATCTGAAAAAATCTTCTGAATCTTCTTATCGGCCAACTGAGCTTCTTTGATCTGATCTAACAAAATCGGCTTTAATTGCAACTGTGCCAATAATGCACCATCAACACAAGGTACAAAACTGGCATGCAATGCTCTCAACTCAACAAGCAACGAGAGCGAGTAAACAGTTAAACCAGCTAAAGACTTCCGACTCAAGGCATCAGCAACAACATTTGCTTTACCTGGATGATAGTCAATCAAGCAGTCGTAGTCTTTAATCAATTCTAACCATCTCCTCTGACGAAGATTGAGTTCTTTCTGGACACCCAAATACTTCAAACTCTTGTGATCAGTGTAGATGAAACATTTCTCCCCAAACAGATAGTGGCGCCAAATCTTTAATGCAAACACAATGGCAGCCAATTCTAAATCATGGGTCGGATAGTTAAGCTCATGCGGTTTCAACTGTCGAGATGCATAAGCTATAACTTTCCCTTCCTGCATCAATACACACCCCAAACCTCTATGTGAAGCATCACTGTAGATCACATATGGTTTGCCTTCAACAGGTAAAGTAAGAACAGGCGCTTGAGTCAACAACTCTCTCAACTGCTCAAAACTAGCCTGACACTGATCTGTCCACACAAATCTCACTCCCTTTCGAAGTAATCTGGTGAGTGGAGTAGCTATCAAAGAAAACCCTTTCACAAACCGTCGGTAATAGCCTGCCAAACCCAGAAAACTTCTAATCTCTGTCACAGACTTGGGTGGACTCCAATTTAAAATGGCTTCAACTTTGCTCGGATCAACTCTGATGCCTTCTGCAGAAACAATATGTCCGAGAAAAGCAACTTGATCCAACCAGAACTCACACTTCGACAATTTGGCAAATAACTGATTCTCTCTCAAAATCTACAACACAATCCGCAGATGCATATCATGCTCCTCTTCATTCCGCGAATACACCAGTATATCATCAATGAAGACCACTACAAACTGATCCAAATAGGGCCTAAACACCCTATTCATCAAATCCATAAAAGCTGCAGGTGCATTCGTTAGACCAAAAGGCATAACTAAAAACTCATAATGCCCATACCTGGTCCGAAAAGCAGTCTTAGGAACATCTTCACTTCTTACCCTCAGCTGATGGTACCCAGATCTCAAATCAATTTTGGAGAACACTGACGCTCCCTTCAACTGATCAAAGAGATCATCGATTCTAGGCAAAGGATATTTATTTTTAATAGTCACCTTGTTCAATTGCCTATAATCGATACACAACCTCATAGTACCATCTTTCTTCTTCACAAATAGCACAGGAGCTCCCCAAGGAGAAACACTGGGGCGAATGAATCCTTTGTCCAACAACTCCTGTAATTGCACTTTCAACTCCCTCAATTCTGCTGGTGCCATTCTATAAGGAGTAATAGAGATAGGAGTGGTACCAGGCAACAATTCAATACCGAACTCCACCTCTCTCTCAGGAGGCAACCCTGGCAACTCCTCTGGAAACACATCCGGGAACTCAGCAACTGTGGCAATGCTATCAATAGGGGAACCCTTCACTCTAGTATCCACCACATGAGCAAGATAGGCTTCACACCCCTTTCTAATCAACCTCCTGGCTGCAACAGCTGAAACAAATAAGGAGGCTAGCTGTTCCTGCTCATTAGATACTATCACCTCTCTACCATCACCCGTTCTCAAAGAAACAATTTTCTTTTTACAATCCACCACAGCTTCATGTCGAGATAGCCAATCCATACCTAAGATCACGTCATATTCCTTAAATGGCATCTCAATCAAATCCCCAAGGAACTCCTCACCCTGCACCACTACTGCACTATCTCTATGCACCTTACTCACAACCACACTATGCCCTAACGGATTTGTTACCAACACATCAAATCCTAGGGACTCAGCATGCAAATCAGATACAGGCAAAACAGATGCACTAATATATGAATGTGTGGAACCCGGATCAATCAAAGCAAGTACTGGAGTATTAAATAAAGAAAAAGTACCAGCTATGACTGCCGATGTATCTGGCTGTCTCTGCATAACATACATCCTCTGGGAAGATCCAACCTCCTCTGGTCTACCCTCCCTGGATGTAGTACCTCTTCTAGAACTGAATCCTGGTCTACCTCCCCGGCTGGCACCTCTGCCTCCTCTGCCTCCCCTCACACTAGCTCGAGAAGCAGCAGAATCAACTGGCATCTGATCCTGCCTCTCAGGACACTCTCTCACAAAGTGGTCAGGTGATCCACACCTGAAGCATACCCCTGATCTACTATGCCTCCAACAAACGCCCCCATGTCTTCCACCACACTGGTTACACACAGGTAAGGTGGATCTCTGAACTCCAGGAGTAGGAGCACTCGCTACTGAAGCTGCAGGTCTAAATCTCTGCCTCTGGAACTGCACTGACCTACCCACTGGTCTCTGGCTCCTACTACTCCGAGGAACAAAACTTCCTCTACCCCTCTTCGCAGAAGAAGACCCTGCCTCGAACTGGGGCCTTCTAACCCTAACCTCTTCCTCTGAAGCAGCTGCAATAACTTGAGCTCGCTCTACACTTCGAGCTGCTGCCACAAGCTGTGAGAAATCCTGATATCTGGATCCAGCCACTAAGCACATGATCGAGGGCCTCAATCCCTCCTCAAATCGCCGACATCTATCAATCTCATCAGTAATGATACCCCCAGCATACTGACTCAGTCGAATAAACTCAACTTCATACTCAGTTACGGTCCGATGATCTTGCTTCAAATCTAGAAACTCTCTTTTCTTCCCATCTTTATACTCCCTAGGAGTATACTTCAACTCAAATTCTCTCAGAAAATCCGCATAAGACAAGGTTGGTGGATCATCCATAGAATGGGGCACTGTCTTCCACCAGTCGTAGGCATCCTTCTGTAGCAAAGATCTTGCATAGTCAAACTTCTCCTCTGAAGTGGCTTGCAACTGCACAAATACCCTCTGAACTCTATCAAGCCACTGTTCTGCTACAGCCGGATCAACTGTACCAAAGAAATCCTCTGCTCCATATTTCCTTAGCTTATCATAGTGCCTTACTGGTACTGAAGGCTGAGGGGGTGGTGGCGGTGGCTGTGGTTGCACAGGTGCTTGTCTCATAGCTTCCAACATAGGCCTAAACCAGGCTGGCGGAACCTCCTCCCCAGCTGGTCTACCCGACACCGAAGCAGGTGCCTCCTCAACACTATCAACCCTAGCTCCCTCAGCAGGAGCAATACTCTCGGCACTACCCTCAACAGATTGTCGTGAATGAGATGCCATCTCTACCTATATCTGCAAACACAGCAGAATATTCCTCATTAAAGATCAAAGACTGCCATACCAAAACATGTATTTTACTCAAAAACCCACTTTAAAAATCAAAATATTCTTTTTCTTACAATTGATCTAGGTTGAGAATCTCAAACCTAGGCTCTGATACCAAAAATTGTAACACCCCTTCCCGACCTACGTGTGTAAGCTGAGTAGAGGCGCCACCCTATCCTAATGTTGCTACCACTTTTACTTAGTCAAATTTTTGTTCCGATTTTTATAGAAATTTTGCCATAGTTTTGCCTAAAAATTCAATCCCAAGTGTCGACAAAACTGGTTTTTTTTTCTAATTTTTGAAAACATTTTTACACAAACCAATGCAAACAAAATCATTCTCAGTACACTTCCAATAAATCCCCCTTATAACCTCAACTACAACCTGCAAAAAGGATTTACACTTCTAGTACAAAATAAAGTAAAGGTTTATTATGAAATACAGCAGATAAAATCTTTGTTCACTATGCAACGGAAAGTAACAATATTTACAAATTCATATACATCAAAACTCAAGTTTTACAACACATAAAATTTATACATGTTTGGCAGTCAGTCTTCGATCTTAAAGCCCACTATTCAATCTTCAAAATCTAGGCTCGACTCGGCCTAGAGGAACTCTCTGGTTCTTCCTTGTCACCTGCGCGAAGAATCACATTCGCGCTAAGCCAACGGCTTAGTAAGATAAAACATGCTAATGGTATGCTTTAATGTAATGCAATGCCACATATGTTATTGATAAGATCAATATCATAAATATAAAGTTAACCACATAATTATGCATTTCACAAATCATAGTCATATGAGCATACCACATTTCAACATCTTTCCACATTCAACATTAATCAATCATACTCAATAACCAACATCTCATTTCATTAACTCATAACATTATTTAGGACATTCATATAACCCTGACACCTATGGGCCCAACAAGTATTTAATACGATATTCAGAGTTCAGAGTTACTGCTTTGGTTCATAGTCACAATAATCACGCCCGTAGGCAAGTGTAACAGACCCAGTCTCTTGGATCATCAACTCAACACATATGAGGAGATCCTCAACCCGGCAAGACTGTTACAAATCATATATCTCATAGTGTAACAGACCCAGTCTCTTGGACCATCAACTCAACACCTATGAGGAGGTCCTCAACCCGGCAAGACTGTTACCTATCATCATTTCTTAGGCATGCCACCCAAATCCAGAACTCTGAAACTGAATAACATATTAAACAAACAATTCATTTCCATTCTCAATTCTCATCACATTTAGGCAAACATGCCTTCTTTCTTTCAATTACATCATCTTAGCCAATAACAATGGCTTCACATTTCATTTCACAATATAACATCTCATTATTCAAGTATATATATATATATATATATCTCATCCATGATCACATTATATCTCACATAGCATCATTCATAAATATCAACATTTCATACCACATTACTCATGAAACACATTACCATTCACAATGCACAACATAACATTGTTCAATCTCAACAATGCAATTAGGGCAAAGAACAATTGATTATAACATTCATTGATTCAAGTGTGTTTAAAGTGTTTAGGGTTAGGTTTAAGGACCAACCTACCTTTGGAAAACCAAAGCAATGCAAAAAGAACAAAGAATTAAAACCCTAACCATAAATAGTACATTCTGGTTTTAAACTCCATTTTATCCTTATTTTGAAAAATTGTATAAAATAATCTACTTGACTAAAAATTCTAAAATTTTTACAGAATTTAGTTTTGTATCTTAAAATCATCCCTTTAAAATTTCAGATCAAACTGAACACAAAATCTTGGTCAAATAGTTCACCTAACCAGACTGCCCCAATTGCCCTGCATCCTGGCAGCAGTTCTGAACTTTGTGAATTCCATAAATCAAATTCAATCAACGTGGTTCCAAATTATTTTTCTCAAATACTAGACTCACTAAGCAACAACATATCCAAAATTCGATTGGATATGATTTTTCTACATTTTATTAAAAATCACGAAATATAGCTGTCCCAGTTAAGGTACCTGCTGGAACAGGTCTAATGAAAATAATCTTTCTAAACTCATAACCATTCCAAAATCGAATCAACATATTTTTCAGTCATTCTACACTCATAGAGGCACAACATATCAAAAATTCACTTCAAGAACATTTTTCTATAATTAATTAAAAATCATACAAATCACAGCCTTTACTAATTGTAAAACAGAAACAATTTCACTAAACACAACTCTTACTCAACACAATCACTTCCAACACCTTCACCAACTCAACTTCTCATCATCAAACCAACAAACCCTAATTCCTTTCTCACACCACTTCAAAAGAATTGAAGAAATTAAAGAAAAGATCTTACCTCAAATGAAGAAATCTACAAATCTTTAACCAAAACCCTTGTTTCTTTCTTCAAAATGCTTCAAACCTCAAGATCACCTCTCTTTCTCTCTTTGTCTATGGAGAATCCGGCCACTTCAAGAAAGAAAGAAGAAAATGCACAAGTCAAACACCTTTTCTTCTTTTAATCTCCACCATGCATCTTACAAGGAAAATTACCAAAACACCCTTAACCATATAACTAACTCTTTGTCTCATATAAGCCCTTTATAGTAATTTCATTAACAACCAAAAATATCTTCTTCCACTTAACCATCACCTTGACTCTTCATTTGACCAATGTATATGTTAATTATATCATCATATAAACAACATATACATTTGTCTCTAAACCCTAAATTTCTTCTCCAAAACACATATACATATACATTCTCTTCCCATTTCTTTTCTCTTACAATTTAACACATATATGCACAAACATTCACTTCCCAATATATATATCAACAACCACAATAACAACAACATACTTAAAACTTCTAGGGCATAAATGAGGATATTACAGAAGTTTTGATATAATTGTTGTTTTAATTGGATTTAATGTATATGTGTAATTGGAAAGAGAAAGGAAGTGAAGAGAGAGTGTATATGTTGTATATATAATGATATATATATACAACATATACAAGTCAAAATGTGAAGTCAAAAGATGGATAGTTAATGATTTTAAAGTAATTAAGTTAATTAAGTGGAATTTGAGTGAGTGGAAATGGATGGAGATATTTAGAATATTTTAATATTAAATACTTGGAGGAGAGGGTTTTGAGGAGAATTTGACTTTGCTTTCTATCTTTTCTTCTTTCTTTCTTTCTTTCTCCGTGGTTCATTTTCTTTTCTTTTCTTTTTCTTTTCTTTTGGCCGGCTATCAAAGAATAAAGAGAGCAAGAGAGAGATTTGATCTTCTAAACTCAAGATCTAAGGAAGTTTTCAAGTGATCAAGTTGGAAATTTAAGAGTTTCTTCATCCTTGGTAAGTTTCCTCTTGATTCATTGATTTCTTTTAAGATGTGTTTGAGTTTGTTGGTTGATTGTTGATGGTATGTGAATATGTTTGATTAAAATGTATTTGAGAGTGTTTGGTTTAATTAATTTTGATGTTGTTGTTGGATTGGAAAGGAGTTAGGTTTGATGTTGAAAGAGTAAGAGTTGTGTGTATGTAATGGTTGTAAAGTGGTGTTTGATGTATGTTTTGAAGTGTTTTGGTGTTTTTGCAAGTTATTATGGTTTATGGGTGTGTTTAGTTCAGTTTGTTTGAAGTGGAAAATGGTGGAAGAAAGTGGTTTGTTGGTTGTGTTGTTGATGTTGCCAGAATCTGGATTTTTGGCCTGACACGCCCATGAGCACGACCAGGTCTTTAGGCGTGTCGATGATTCTGTGTTGTTGGTGGTTAGACACGGCCAGTGACACGCCCATGTCGCTGGGCGTGTCATAGCTACTGTGTTGGTGAAGAATTGACATGGCCATGAGCACTCCCGTGTTGTTGAATGTGTCAATGTTTCTGGGAGACAGAATGTATTACACGTTCAGTGACACACCCGTGGTTGTGAGCCTGTCAAAGCTTCTGTGTTGTGAGTTTAGAGCACGATCAGGGACACGCCCGTGTTGTTGAGCATGTCATGTGTAGAGTTTGCCCTAGTTAGACCTTAGTCTTATTATCTCATGTGTATTTCTAAATAAGTGTGTATTATTCCTTTTGGGTTAGGTTGTGAAGAGTTTGAGTTGCCCTAATCCAAGTATTGATGGATTCTTGGAAGAATAGTTTAGTGTTTTATGTGAGTTGCTTTTGGAGGTAAGTACAAACTACATGGTTGCATACATTTACATGATTATGATACTTAACATATTTGATTGTATATATATGTTAAGTAATTGATTACATGGTTAAAACATTTGATGAATGTTATGATTTGTATAATGGGAATGAATTGATTAATGTGAATTAGGGTATAATGAGATGTGAAGCCAATGTGATTGGTTATGATGATTCAAATGAAAGAGATGGGGCATGTTTGCCTAGATAATGATATTCAATGCAATTAATTATGTATACTCTTTTGATGAGATGATTGAGGCATGGTTGCCTATTTGATTATGGAATATGAAATGAGAAATGGATTGAGAAAGAGATTGTTAAAGATGTAATTGAAATAATTGTGTGATTAATATGTTATTCAATTTTTAGAGTTCTGAGTTTGGCGGCATGCCAATGAATCGCTGGATAGGTGAAAAGACCGGGTCGTAAGCCGATTCCAGCTGAAATATAAATATAGTAACAGTCTTGCCGGGTTGAGGATTTCCTCGGGTTTTGCCGGGTTGAGATCCAAGAGACTGGGTCTGTTACACTTAAATAATCAATATAGTAACAGTCTTGCCGGGTTAAGGATTTCCTTGAGTTTAGCCGGGTTGAGATCCAAGAGACTGGATCTATTACACTAAGCCTCAAAATCAGTAACAGTCTTGCCGGGTTGAGGATTTCCTCGGGTTTAGCCGGGTTGAGGTCCAAGAGACTGGGTCTGTTACACTATCCATGGATAGAGATATATGTGTATTGCCTACGGGCTTGATGATTATGATTATGGACCAAAGCATTAACTCTGAACTCTGAATAATATATTAATGTATTTTGGGCCCATGTTTATCTTTGTTTGTAATGTGAATTATGAATGGTGAAATAAATGAATGTGGCTTGGGAAAAATTGTGTTGAGTAATGAAACTATGAAGATACTACATGATGTGTAATATGTTTATGGATGTGATAAATTGTGAGTATTATCTTATGAATGTTTTGATTTATTATTGAATAATGTAAGATTGTGAAATATAATATTCTTTGAATTGTTTATGAAATTTGATTGTGTGACATTGGCATTGCATTGAAGCATAATATTATTGTAGTTTGTACCACTAAGCCATTGGCTTAGCGCGATTGTGATTCATCGCGCAGGTGACAGGGAAGAACCAGAGAGTTCCTCTAGGTCGAGTAGAGTCTAGATTTTGAGTTGTTGATAGTGGAGCTTAAAGATCAAAGACATACTGCCAAACATGTATATATTTTATGTTTTGTAAAACTTGAGTTTTAATATATATATGTATTTGTAAATATTTGTTATATTTTTCGCTGCGTTTTGAATAAACGTTTTATCTACTGTATTTTATGATATAACTTAAATGTTTTGAGTTTGCTTATACTATTGTAAAAGAAGTGAGTCAATTGTTTAATAAACAGTGGCATTTCTATATTCAGTATACGTATATTGTGATCGTAAAAGCATGCTGTGTACGTATACGGGGTATAGGGGTGTTACATGTAACATCTCAACTAGGCTTCAAGGATTAGATCCAACCTAGCTTCAAGAGATTGTTACCATTAGGCATGCCACCAACAACAAAACTCTGAAAATGGAATAACACATTAGACACACAATTCATTCATTATTTCATTATCAATTTCATTTTCCTTTTCTCATCATCATTTAGGCAATCATGCCTCAATTATCTCATTTGCATCATTATAGCCAATAACAATGGCTTCACATTTCATCAATAGAGTATACATAACCAATTGCATTGGACATACATTTTAAATTCATCATCATCTAGGCAAACATGCCCCACTTATTTCATTTGAATCATTACAGCCAACCACAGTGGTATAACATCTCATCATATCTCCATTCATATTAAAGCAATTCACCATTAAAGTATTCATCATAATCAATTGCATTGCACATACCTTTTGAATGATCATCATATCTTTCACATTATACAAATCATAACATTTATAAAATAGTAAAATATAGTATATTACTTAACACATTTGTAACCAAATGTGTTAAGTCTCAAAATCATGTAAATGAATGCAACAATGTAAGTTTGTACTTACCTCAAGAGAAACTCACACCAATCTAAACTCCTCTTCTAAGAATCCTCCAACACTTGGATTAAGGCAACCCAATCTCTTCAAAACCTAATCAAAAAGTGATCATACACACTCACTCAGAGATACACATGAGATAATATAGATACGAACCAACTAGGGAAAACTCTACACATGACACGCTCAACAACACGAGCGTGTCCCTGATCGTGCCCTAAACCAACAACACAGAAGCTTTGACACGCTCAGTAACACGGGCATGTCATTGGACGTGTCACTCATTCTGCCTTACAATAACATTGACACGCCCAACAACACGGGCGTGTTCATGGCCGTGTCAATTACTTTATCTCTCAGTAGCTATGACACGCTCAGTAACATGGCCGTGTTAATGTCGTGTCACAAACGTCAAACTCAGTACCATTGACACGCCTAATGACATGGCCGTGTCAGGCAAGAATTATACATTCCGAACTCTCATCCATGAAAACACAAACACTCCAAAATCCATACTACAACACCCTTAATCAACATCTTGGTTTATATACACATAAATCACCTATTAATTTAACACTTATATAACTTCAACATATCATAATAATAATCATTAAATACATCATCCATATATCAATTACTCAATTTCCCCAACTCATTTATATTAAACCCTTACTAAACAATTTCAACAATCTATCATCATCCTCACAAATAACCATATTATCATCATCCAAATACCAATTCAACATATATATATATACTTCCATCTTTCATTATCATCATCTTCACACACTAACCATATCAAATATAAACACAATCAATAGAAATCAACACAAAGAAATGAATACTTACTTGAATTCTTTGCCAAATCTTCAATATCCACCTTCAATTCTCTTAAAGCCCTTAAGAATTTGATGTATAAGCCAACAAAATCACATCTCTCTCTCTCTCTCGTACAAGAAGAAGAAGAAGAAGAAATAAAGAAAATCTTCTATTTCCCTTTCAAACTTATCCTATATATATAATAATAATAATAATATAATTAAATATCTCTAAAAATTCTCCACCACAAGATTTATTCTTCCCTTTGACTTTCTTTTCTTCTTTTTCTCTTATCATCATCATCATCATCATCATCATCATCATCATCATCATCATCATCATTATTATTATTATTATTATTATTATTATTATTATTATTATTATTATTATTATTATTATTATTATTATTATTATTATTATTATTACTTACTTACTTACTTACTTACTTACTTACTTTTCCTACACCAATATATACATCATGTATATGTGATGTATATGTTGCTATATGTATATCTCTTATATATTGTATTTATATTTCCCATATTTTTCAAATACCATAAATACATATCATCCTTCATATATATCTATCTCTTATAATATTTACTTTTAATTAATTTATCTTCTTTTGACTTGCATATGTTATATATATATCTATATATACAACATATACACTCTCTCTTTACTTCTTTTCTCTTTCCATTAAACATATACATTAAATCCAAATACAATAATAAATTCCAAAACTTTTTGGGTATACTTTGGGATATTACAATTCTCCCCCTCTAAAAAGAAATTTCATCCTCGAAATTATCCAGTACAGTAACAATCTGTAATATCCCAAAATGTGCCCTAGAAGTATTGATGTAATTGTTGTTTGATTTTAATTAAATGTTTATGTGTTATTGGAAAGGAAAAATGTATTTTGAGATAATGTATATGTTGGGTATATGGTAATATATATAACATATATGTTGGTCAAAAGGGATGGTCAATGGAAGAGGATATTTATTTGTGATATGTGAAATTACTTAAATGGGCATATAAGTGACAAGAGTTAAGTTAAATGGATGAGGGCAATTTGGTAATTGCTTTGTTAGGATTGCTTGGTGGAGATTTAAAGAAGAAGAGAAGTTGACTTGACTTCATTTTCTCTTCTTTGCTTGGTGTGCCCGGCTACCAAAGGGAAAGAGAGAGAAAGTGAGGTGTTTTGATTTCTAACATCAAATTGAAGGAAGAATCAAAGGATTAAGTTGGAGATTTGTGAAATTTCTTCAATTGAGGTAAGTACTCTCTTGTTTCCCTTGTTATTTTTGAAGTTGTCTTTGAAGTGAGTTTTGATTTGTTGGGATTATGATTTGGTGTGGTTGAGATGTGTTTATAAGTGTTGAGTTTGATTGTAAGATAAATTGGTGTTGGTTTTTTTTTGAGGATAGTAAGTTAAGTGGATGTTGATATTGAAAGAATAAGAATGATGTTGGTTTTAGGGTTTTGAGGTAGTATGTGTTTAAATGTGTTGTTAATGTTGTGTTAATGTGAATATTGTGATGAATATGTGTTAATAACATTGATTACATCCATTTGAATGAGGTTATATTGAGCATAATGTGTTTTAGTTCAATCAAAAGAGAGTTGGCCATATTTAGGGTTTGTATACATGAGAGACACGGCCAAACTAAAGAAATTTTTGAGAGACACGGCCAAGTCCATGGAAATTTGGCCGTGTTGGATATATTTTGGAGAGACACGGCCGTGTCCCTTGCCCATGTTCACCACTGCCTGATTTTTGTTGAGAGACACGGCCATGTCCTTTGCCCGTGTTTGCCTCGGTTTGATTTGGTGTTGAGAGACACGGCCACAAGCTTTGCCGTGTCCCTTGAGTGTGTTGGCTACTGTGAGTGTCCTTTGCTCTTTTTGCTTTGTTGAGATTGAACATACATATGATGATGCTATATGTAAAATGTGAAGGATATGATGAGGAAATTGATTATGTATAGCTTGATGGGAGTAGTTCTTGAGGTAAGTACAACTTACCTAGATGCATTCTTTTATATGGTTTTGACACTTAATATAATGTGACTAATGTTGTTATTTGTATAGTGTGAAAGCTATAATGATCATCTAAAAAGGTATGTGCAATGCAATTTGTTATGATAAATGTTTTAATAATGATTGAAATGAAATAAATGGACATGTTGTTTATATGACGATAAATTTAAGATACATGTGCAATGAATTTGATTATGTATGCTTGAATGATGAAGTGTATAATGTGAATTGAGACATAAAGAGATGTGAAACTAATGTTCTGAGTTATAATGATGTGAATGATATGATTGAAGCATGCCTAGATGATATGATTGAATAATGATATGTTTGTTTACTTAATGTAATTGATGTTGCATATATCAATGATGAAATATGAAAGGTAATTTGAGATATAATGTGATGTGAAGCCATTGTGATTGGCTATGATAACTCAAATGTGATGTGAAGCCATTGTGATTGGCTATGATGATTCAATTGTGATAAATAAGGCATGTTTGCCTAGATAATGATTCAATTGAGAATAAAATGGATAATGAAATAATAAATGAATTGTGTGACTAATGTGTTATTCCATTTTTAGAGTTTGTTGTTGGTGGCATGCCTAATGATAGTAACAATCTCTTGAAGTTAGGTTGGGCTTGATCCTTGAAGCCAAGTTGGGTAGAAGTTTAACATGTTTTACTCCCCTTGAAGCTTGGTTGGGTCTAGTCCTTGAAGCCTAATTGAGATGTTACAACCCTTGAAGCCAAGTTGGGTTGAGACTTAGCATGCTTTGTTCCCCTTGAAGCTTGGTTGAATCTAAATCCTTGAAGCCTAGTTGGGTCTATGATAATGATAAATGTGATAACAAAACCAAAGCATTAACTCTGAAAATTGAATGGCATATTAGTGTCTTTTGGGCCCGAGTCTGTCTTTGTTGTCAATGTGATATACAAATGTTGAAATAAATGAGTAATGAGATCTATGGTTGCTTTGTTGGAAATGTGACTCATGAATGAAGATAATGATTGCCTTCATTGGATATGTGATTCATGATTGATGAATGGTGAATAAAATAATGATATGAAGTATGTTATGTAATATGTATATTGATATAATGATTGTGAGTATTAATGATGGATTGTGGTTGGTGTTCATGATATATATATATAATATATGAGATTAGTAGAGATATATGAAAGATGCAATTCAAAAGGAAAACTATGATAAGAAACTAATGGTACATGGAAGTGATATTTCATTATATGTTAGAATTTCTATAATGTATGTTTATATGTTATATTTGTACTACTAAGCTCTCAGGCTTAGCGCGGATGTGTAATCGCGCAGGTGACTAGGTGGAAGATATGAAGTCTTTGGTTATGCCACGAGAAGAGTAAGAGTTTATCGAGACCAACTAGAGGGTGATGCATACATGTATAACTTTTAATTATGATGTATTTCTGATAAGATTGTATTTATATGTATAAATGAAGTTATGATAAAGTTGAGATTATTATATATATATATATATATAAGACCTTTGAAAGTATAATGATTTTGTAAATGTTCTTTAAATTGATGTAATATTGTTTTAACTTGGATAAAGGTTTTTAAATTGTAATGAAAAGTGACATCCTTATACTTTATATACTTACTGTGCGTATACCAGGTATAGGTATAGTACTTATATGGAGTATCGGGGTGTTACTATTATTTTGGTATTAGAGCTTAGGTTCGAGATTCTCGGCCTAAGTGAACTTTAAAAAAAAAAATTTGAAACGTTTAAAGAGAATTAAAAAGAAGAGTTTTGGAATGTAATTGGTAATACATGCATATGCATTAACACCTAGGTTGGTCTCGGATGTGGCATTATAGGAATGGTAGAATATCTGTGTTATATGAGATGGATGCTAGTGTGTGAATGATGTTTTACATGAATGTAAAGCTAGAGAAAGAAATGATATGGATTTAAGTTTAATTGATAAATTGAAAAAAAAAATTGGGAAATTTATGCAAGTAAAGTGAATTGTTAAATGTGTTGAAATATAAAGAAATGAATAGGAGAATAAAGTTGAACATGAGATGAAATCAAAATTAAGATAAGAGTATGTACTCTTTCCTCTACACTTTGAATCTCTTTATAATAGAGTTTATGTTGGGTTTGCTAGATAGAGGAAATATTGTTGAATTGTTAATATTGAAAGATATGTTTCTAGTATGGTGGAATATTGAATGAGTTGATTAGTATAGACAAAGTGTGACTATTTAAAGTTTGGGGTATATATAAAGTTAAAGTTTTGTTTAAAGGAAAAAGAGATGATATTGGTTAAGTAAGAATATAAATTGGTATTGTTATTTTAATGCAAGCATTGTGAATTCAATGTTAGAAATGTGAGATGCTTGGATATTGTGAAAGCTCATGGTAATGGTGGTAATATGTGATATTTGAGATTTTTGAAATGAGCTTGGTAATTGTGAAAATTATATGTTTTGATATTGCTTTGTGATATATATATAAGATGTTTTTAAAGTTGATATTAAGAAAAGATGAGTTTGGCAAGTTGAAGCTTAAGCGAAGTAGTAAGTTGAAAAGTTAAAGTTTTAGTGGAGTTTGATAAAGATTATTTGGATATTGATGGTTTAATGTATATGCAATACATGAGCTAGATGAAATGACTAATATTGCATATGAAAGTATTATGAATTGAACAATGTGATTGATGGTATGAAAATTTGTTTTGAAGTAAAAAGGGAAGTGAATAAGCGAATGAAAATGAGCTATTTTAAGTCACTATACTGCAAAGGGTAAAAATGGATATGGAAGTATATTAAATGTTTTTAAAGACGAAAGTGAAAGAGATGTCACATTGGGAATGTGACCAAGATGGATGTGAAATGTTATTATAGTCAGAATATATATTTGTAGTGTGAATAAATACTTTACATCATATTGGAAGAATGAGAAAGATAGTATATAAAAAAAAAAGTGATAAACAATAAATTTGTATTGAATGTATGAAAAATGAAATTAAATAAGAGCATATATTTAAGTGTATACATGTATATGATATGTGAACTGAGTTTTCAATATGAATGAAATTATGATATATAAACAAATGTATGAATCACATTATGAAGGTGACCTATGAATATGTATGTGGTATAATTACAGAATTAGTGATATGGAAAATGATGTTATATGTATTAGTGGACCTAAGAGAGATTAGGTCTTGAATTGTATAAAGTTAGATGGATTATGCGATGGAAGTAAGTATGGAATGGACTTGAGTAATATTGGATAATAGAAATTGTTATGGTGAGCATTGAACGTGATAATCATATGATATTTAGAGTCCCAAAGTATTCACATATGGAAAGTTCTATGTAATTATATTATAAGAGATTGTAAATGGATTAGAAATGAAGTGACGGATAGAAATTATATGGAAACTGCATATGATTGAATATGTATATAGTAATATTGTTGAAACATGAACTAAGTTGATAAAGATCATATAATCGAGTGCAAATTGGTTTGAAATGGAGTTGGAATGTATTAATTTCTGTTATACCAAAAATGTAAAGAAGGAATATATAATTCTTGAGATACACCTTAGCCTTGTATTTGTAAAGATTGAGAATAAAATTATAAAAGAACAGTATTGATTTAAAAGTTCCAGGCTTGAATATTAATCTGTTAAAGTCATGTGTGTTGTTCAGTATATTTGAACGGTTAATTTGTTATCCATGGTTTTGGGTCTTAGATAAAATGATTGTAATACAGATTTGGTGAGATTGAAAATTATGTTTGAGAAGTATAGTTAAAAGTTATGATGGATAAAGTTGTACCCTATCATTTTATGTTAAGAATTTGGTTATAATTATGAAGGTAAAGAGAAAAGGAGATTATGGAAATGTTTTGAGTTATGGATAATATGATAAAAAGGTAATTAAAATAAATATAACAATGATATGAAATGTGAGGAGATATTAAAAAGGGAGAAATTATAAAATATGACTGAAAGTTATACTGAATATGTTTATGATATGTACTGAATAAATGAATGAACTTGAGGTTTAAATGAATGAGCTATAGATAGTAAATATGGTATAAAATTTTTATGAGAATTGGTTGGAATTGAACAAGATTGGAATGTGGGTATATTGTGACAGATAGATCAATTGATCTGGATTTGGCTAAGATTATGAGTCATTATCGAGATTTAATGTGCATAGTTGTACTAAGAGTATAATTATTTACATGATAATGTATATGATGTAAAATTTTAAAGTGTGAATGGACATGAACGAATGGAGTTATAGTAGTTATAAATCATGATAAAAAGGGAAAAGATTGGTTATTTATAAAATAAGTTGAAAGGAAATGTATTAATATGTAAGTTAAGTAAAAAGCATGCTAAAGAAGTAACTCCATTTGTGAAAAAAGAAATAATAATAAGGATTTTGTTATCCATTGAGGTTTGATAAATGTCTATTTAGACAGTAATTGTAATGACGGGATAATTAATGCTCAGATATAAACCAATGGTTTCTAAGGTTAAAGTTAAGAGGGTAATTACAAAGAGATGAAGGAACAAATTATATTAAATATAAAGATTGGACGAAGTGTAAGTGTGCTATAAAATGATCTGATTAATGTATAAAGACATTAATAGGAAATGTAATGAGTTCTTTTAAATGTTTGATCAAGTAAGTGATAAGATGTATAAACGTATAGAATGATGAGTTATGGAATATATAGAAGATGGTTGATTAAAAAGGGGAGAGTTGAAATTATATGGTTTGGTGACATAATAACTTAAGCATATAATTAACTTCATATGGAAGTTAAGATAACATTTTGTTAAGAAGGGATTGTTATGATACTGATAATTTCGAGGACGAAATTTCTTTTTAGAGGGGGAGAATTGTAATATCCCAAAATGTGCCCTAGAAGTATTGATGTAATTGTTGTTTGATTTGAACTAAATGTTTATGTGTTAATGGAAAGGAAAAATGTATTTTGAGATAATGTATATGTTGGGTATATGGTAATATATATAACATATATGTTGGTCAAAAGGGATGGTCAATGGAAGAGGATATTTATTTGTGATATGTGAAATTACTTAAATGGGCATATAAGTGACAAGAGTTAAGTTAAATGGATGAGGGCAATTTGGTAATTGCTTTGTTAGGATTGCTTGGTGGAGATTTCAAGAAGAAGAGAAGTTGACTTGTCTTCATTTTCTCTTCTTTGCTTGGTGTGGCCGGCTACCAAAGGGAAAGAGAGAGCAAGTGAGGTGTTTTGATTTCTAACATCAAATTGAAGGAAGAATCAAAGGATTAAGTTGGAGATTTGTGAAATTTCTTCAATTGAGGTAAGTACTCTCTTGTTTTCCCTTGTTATTTTTGAAGTTGTGTTTGAAGTGAGTTTTGATTTGTTGGGATTATGATTTGGTGTGGTTGAGATGTGTTTATAAGTGTTGAGTTTGATTGTAAGTTAAATTGGTGTTGGTTTTGGTTTGAGGATGGTAAGTTAAGTGGATGTTGATATTGAAAGAATAAGAATGATGTTGGTTTTAGGGTTTTGAGGTAGTATGTGTTTAAATGTGTTGTTAATGTTGTGTTAATGTGAATATTGTGATGAATATGTGTTAATAACATTGATTACATCCATTTGAATGAGGTTATATTGAGCATAATGTGTTTTAGTTCAATCAAAAGAGAGTTGGCCATATTTAGGGTTTGTATACATGAGAGACACGGCCAAACTAAAGAAATTTTTGAGAGACACGGCCAAGTCCATGGAAATTTGGCCGTGTTGGATATATTTTGGAGAGACGCGGCCGTGTCCCTTGCCCATGTTCACCACTGCCTGATTTTTGTTGAGAGACACGGCCATGTCCTTTGCCCGTGTTTGCCTCGGTTTGATTTGGTGTTGAGAGACACGGCCACAAGCTTGGCCGTGTCCCTTGAGTGTGTTGGCTACTGTGAGTGTCCTTTGCTCTTTTTGCTTTGTTGAGATTGAACATACATATGATGATGCTATATGTAAAATGTGAAGGATATGATGAGGAAATTGATTATGTATAGCTTGATGGGAGTAGTTCTTGAGGTAAGTACAACTTACCTACATGCATTCTTTTATATGGTTTTGACACTTAATATAATGTGACTAATGTTGTTATTTGTATAGTGTGAAAGCTATAATGATCATCTAAAAAGGTATGTGCAATGCAATTTGTTATGATAAATGTTTTAATAATGATTGAAATGAAATAAATGGACATGTTGTTTATATGACGATAAATTTAAGATACATGTGCAATGAATTTGATTATGTATGCTTGAATGATGAAGTGTATAATGTGAATTGAGACATAAAGAGATGTGAAACTAATGTTCTGAGTTATAATGATGTGAATGATATGATTGAAGCATGCCTAGATGATATGATTAAATAATGATATGTTTGTTTACTTAATGTAATTGATGTTGCATATATCAATGATGAAATATGAAAGGTAATTTGAGATATAATGTGATGTGAAGCCATTGTGATTGGCTATGATAACTCAAATGTGATGTGAAGCCATTGTGATTGGCTATGATGATTCAATTGTGATAAATAAGGCATGTTTGCCTAGATAATGATTCAATTGAGAATAAAATGGATAATGAAATAATAAATGAATTGTGTGACTAATGTGTTATTCCACTTTCAGAGTTTGTTGTTGGTGGCATGCCTAATGATAGTAACAATCTCTTGAAGTTAGGTTGGGCTTGATCCTTGAAGCCAAGTTGGGTAGAAGTTTAACATGTTTTACTCCCCTTGAAGCTTGGTTGGGTATAGTCCTTGAAGCCTAATTGAGATGTTACAACCCTTGAAGCTAGGTTGGATTGATTCTTGAAGCCAAGTTGGGTTGAGACTTAGCATGCTTTGTTCCCTTTGAAGCTTGGTTGAATCTAAATCCTTGAAGCCTAGTTGGGTCTATGATAATGATAAATGTGATAACAAAACCAAAGCATTAACTCTGAAAATTGAATGGCATATTAGTGTCTTTTGGGCCCGAGTCTGTCTTTGTTGTCAATGTGATATACAAATGTTGAAATAAATGAGTAATGAGATCTATGGTTGCTTTGTTGGAAATGTGACTCATGAATGATGATAATGATTGCCTTCATTGGATATGTGATTCATGATTGATGAATGGTGAATAAAATAATGATATGAAGTATGTTATGTAATATGTATATTGATATAATGATTGTGAGTATTAATGATGGATTGTGGTTGGTGTTCATGATATATATATATAATATATGAGATTAGTAGAGATATATGAAAGATGCAATTCAAAAGGAAAACTATGATAAGAAACTAATGGTACATGGAAGTGATATTTCATTATATGTTAGAATTTCTATAATGTATGTTTATATGTTATATTTGTACTACAAGCTCTCAGGCTTAGCGCGGATGTGTAATCGCGCAGGTGACTAGGTGGAAGATATGAACTCTTTGGTTATGCCACGAGAAGAGTAAGAGTTTATCGAGACCAACTAGAGGGTGATGCATACATGAATAACTTTTAATTATGATGTATTTCTGACAAGAGTGTATTTATATGTATAAATGAAGTGATGATAAAGTTGAGATTATTATATATATATATATAAGACCTTTGAAAGTATAATGATTTTGTAAATGTTCTTTAAATTGATGTAATATTGTTTTAACTTGGATAAAGGTTTTTAAATTGTAATGAAAAGTGACATCCTTATACTTTATATACTTACTGTGCGTATACCAGGTATAGGTATAGTACTTATATGGAGTATCGGGGTGTTACAATTATTTTGGTATTAGAGCTTAGGTTCGAGATTCTCGGCCTAAGTGAACTTTAAAAAAAAATTGAAACGTTTAAAGAGAATTAAAAAGAAGAGTTTTGGAATGTAATTGGTAATACATGCATATGCATTAACACCTAGGTTGGTCTCGGATGTGGCATTATAGGAATGGTAGAATATCTGTGTTATATGAGATGGATGCTAGTGTGTGAATGATGTTTTGCATGAATGTAAAGCTAGAGAAAGAAATGATATGGATTTAAGTTTAATTGATAAATTGAAAAAAAAATTTGGGAAATTTATGCAAGTAAAGTGAACTGTTAAATGTGTTGAAATATAAAGAAATGAATAGGAGAATAAAGTTGAACATGAGATGAAATCAAAATTAAGATAAGAGTATGTACTCTTTCCTCTACACTTTGAATCTCTTTATAATAGAGTTTATGTTGGGTTTGCTAGATAGAGGAAATATTGTTGAATTGTTAATATTGAAAGATATGTTTCTAGTATGGTGGAATATTGAATGAGTTGATTAGTATAGACAAAGTGTGACTATTTAAAGTTTGGGGTATATATAAAGTTAAAGTTTTGTTTAAAGGAAAAAGAGATGATATTGGTTAAGTAAGAATATAAATTGGTATTGTTATTTTAATGCAAGCATTGTGAATTCAATGTTAGAAATGTGAGATGCTTGGATATTGTGAAAGCTCATGGTAATGGTGGTAATATGTGATATTTGAGATTTTTGAAATGAGCTTGATAATTGTGAAAATTATATGTTTTGATATTGCTTTGTGATATATATATATAAGATGTTTTTAAAGTTGATATTAAGAAAAGATGAGTTTGGCAAGTTGAAGCTTAAGCGAAGTAGTAAGTTGAAAAGTTAAAGTTTTAGTGGAGTTTGATAAAGATTATTTGGATATTGATGGTTTAATGTATATGCAATACATGAGCTAGATGAAATGACTAATATTGCATATGAAAGTATTATGAATTGAACAATGTGATTGATGGTATGAAAATTTGTTTTGAAGTAAAAAGGGAAGTGAATAAGCGAATGAAAATGAGCTATTTTAAGTCACTATACTGCAAAGGGTAAAAATTGATATGGAAGTATATTAAATGTTTTTAAAGACGAAAGTGAAAGAGATGTCACATTGGGAATGTGACCAAGATGGATGTGAAATGTTATTATAGTCAGAATATATATTTGTAGTGTGAATAAATACTTTACATCATATTGGAAGAATGAGAAAGATAGTATATAAAAAAAAGTGATAAACATTAAATTTGTATTGAATGTATGAAAAATGAAATTAAATAAGAGCATATATTTAAGTGTATACATGTATATGATATGTGAACTGAGTTTTCAATATGAATGAAATTATGATATATAAACAAATGTATGAATCACATTATGAAGGTGACCTATGAATATGTATGTGGTATAATTACAGAATTAGTGATATGGAAAATGATGTTATATGTATTAGTGGACCTAAGAGAGATTAGGTCTTGAATTGTATAAAGTTAGATGGATTATGCGATGGAAGTAAGTATGGAATGGACTTGAGTAATATTGGATAATAGAAATTGTTATGGTGAGCATTGAACGTGATAATCATATGATATTTAGAGTCCCAAAGTATTCACATATGGAAAGTTCTATGTAATTATATTATAAGAGATTGTAAATGGATTAGAAATGAAGTGACGGATAGAAATTATATGGAAACTGCATATGATTGAATATGTATATAGTAATATTGTTGAAACATGAACTAAGTTGATAAAGATCATATAATCGAGTGCAAATTGGTTTGAAATGGAGTTGGAATGTATTAATTTCTGTTATACCAAAAATGTAAAGAAGGAATATATAATTCTTGAGATACACCTTAGCCTTGTATTTGTAAAGATTGAGAATAAAATTATAAAAGAACAGTATTGATTTAAAAGTTCCAGGCTTGAATATTAATCTGTTAAAGTCATGTGTGTTGTTCAGTATATTTGAACGGTTAATTTGTTATCCATGGTTTTGGGTCTTAGATAAAATGATTGTAATACAGATTTGGTGAGATTGAAAATTATGTTTGAGAAGTATAGTTAAAAGTTATGATGGATAAAGTTGTACCCTATCATTTTATGTTAAGAATTTGGTTATAATTATGAAGGTAAAGAGAAAAGGAGATTATGGAAATGTTTTGAGTTATGGATAATATGATAAAAAGGTAATTAAAATAAATATAACAATGATATGAAATGTGAGGAGATATTAAAAAGGGAGAAATTATAAAATATGACTGAAAGTTATACTGAATATGTTTATGATATGTACTGAATAAATGAATGAACTTGAGGTTTAAATGAATGAGCTATAGATAGTAAATATGGTATAAAATTTTTATGAGAATTGGTTGGAATTGAACAAGATTGGAATGTGGGTATATTGTGACAGATAGATCAATTGATCTGGATTTGGCTAAGATTATGAGTCATTATCGAGATTTAATGTGCATAGTTGTACTAAGAGTATAATTATTTACATGATAATGTATATGATGTAAAATTTTAAAGTGTGAATGGACATGAACGAATGGAGTTATAGTAGTTATAAATCATGATAAAAAGGGAAAAGATTGGTTATTTATAAAATAAGTTGAAAGGAAATGTATTAATATGTAAGTTAAGTAAAAAGCATGCTAAAGAAGTAACTCCATTTGTGAAAAAAGAAATAATAATAAGGATTTTGTTATCCATTGAGGTTTGATAAATGTCTATTTAGACAGTAATTGTAATGACGGGATAATTAATGCTCAGATATAAACCAATGGTTTCTAAGGTTAAAGTTAAGAGGGTAATTACAAAGAGATGAAGGAACAAATTATATTAAATATAAAGATTGGACGAAGTGTAAGTGTGCTATAAAATGATCTGATTAATGTATAAAGACATTAATAGGAAATGTAATGAGTTCTTTTAAATGTTTGATCAAGTAAGTGATAAGATGTATAAACGTATAGAATGATGAGTTATGGAATATATAGAAGATGGTTGATTAAAAAGGGGAGAGTTGAAATTATATGGTTTGGTGACATAATAACTTAAGCATATAATTAACTTCATATGGAAGTTAAGATAACATTTTGTTAAGAAGGGATTGTTATGATACTGATAATTTCGAGGACGAAATTTCTTTTTAGAGGGGGAGAATTGTAATATCCCAAAATGTGCCCTAGAAGTATTGATGTAATTGTTGTTTGATTTGAACTAAATGTTTATGTGTTAATGGAAAGGAAAAATGTATTTTGAGATAATGTATATGTTGGGTATATGGTAATATATATAACATATATGTTGGTCAAAAGGGATGGTCAATGGAAGAGGATATTTATTTGTGATATGTGAAATTACTTAAATGGGCATATAAGTGACAAGAGTTAAGTTAAATGGATGAGGGCAATTTGGTAATTGCTTTGTTAGGATTGCTTGGTGGAGATTTCAAGAAGAAGAGAAGTTGACTTGTCTTCATTTTCTCTTCTTTGCTTGGTGTGGCCGGCTACCAAAGGGAAAGAGAGAGCAAGTGAGGTGTTTTGATTTCTAACATCAAATTGAAGGAAGAATCAAAGGATTAAGTTGGAGATTTGTGAAATTTCTTCAATTGAGGTAAGTACTCTCTTGTTTTCCCTTGTTATTTTTGAAGTTGTGTTTGAAGTGAGTTTTGATTTGTTGGGATTATGATTTGGTGTGGTTGAGATGTGTTTATAAGTGTTGAGTTTGATTGTAAGTTAAATTGGTGTTGGTTTTGGTTTGAGGATGGTAAGTTAAGTGGATGTTGATATTGAAAGAATAAGAATGATGTTGGTTTTAGGGTTTTGAGGTAGTATGTGTTTAAATGTGTTGTTAATGTTGTGTTAATGTGAATATTGTGATGAATATGTGTTAATAACATTGATTACATCCATTTGAATGAGGTTATATTGAGCATAATGTGTTTTAGTTCAATCAAAAGAGAGTTGGCCATATTTAGGGTTTGTATACATGAGAGACACGGCCAAACTAAAGAAATTTTTGAGAGACACGGCCAAGTCCATGGAAATTTGGCCGTGTTGGATATATTTTGGAGAGACACGGCCGTGTCCCTTGCCCATGTTCACCACTGCCTGATTTTTGTTGAGAGACACGGCCATGTCCTTTGCCCGTGTTTGCCTCGGTTTGATTTGGTGTTGAGAGACACGGCCACAAGCTTGGCCATGTCCCTTGAGTGTGTTGGCTACTGTGAGTGTCCTTTGCTCTTTTTGCTTTGTTGAGATTGAACATACATATGATGATGCTATATGTAAAATGTGAAGGATATGATGAGGAAATTGATTATGTATAGCTTGATGGGAGTAGTTCTTGAGGTAAGTACAACTTACCTAGATGCATTCTTTTATATGGTTTTGACACTTAATATAATGTGACTAATGTTGTTATTTGTATAGTGTGAAAGCTATAATGATCATCTAAAAAGGTATGTGCAATGCAATTTGTTATGATAAATGTTTTAATAATGATTGAAATGAAATAAATGGACATGTTGTTTATATGACGATAAATTTAAGATACATGTGCAATGAATTTGATTATGTATGCTTGAATGATGAAGTGTATAATGTGAATTGAGACATAAAGAGATGTGAAACTAATGTTCTGAGTTATAATGATGTGAATGATATGATTGAAGCATGCCTAGATGATATGATTGAATAATGATATGTTTGTTTACTTAATGTAATTGATGTTGCATATATCAATGATGAAATATGAAAGGTAATTTGAGATATAATGTGATGTGAAGCCATTGTGATTGGCTATGATAACTCAAATGTGATGTGAAGCCATTGTGATTGGCTATGATGATTCAATTGTGATAAATAAGGCATGTTTGCCTAGATAATGATTCAATTGAGAATAAAATGGATAATGAAATAATAAATGAATTGTGTGACTAATGTGTTATTCCATTTTTAGAGTTTGTTGTTGGTGGCATGCCTAATGATAGTAACAATCTCTTGAAGTTAGGTTGGGCTTGATCCTTGAAGCCAAGTTGGGTAGAAGTTTAACATGTTTTACTCCCCTTGAAGCTTGGTTGGGTATAGTCCTTGAAGCCTAATTGAGATGTTACAACCCTTGAAGCCAAGTTGGGTTGAGACTTAGCATGCTTTGTTCCCCTTGAAGCTTGGTTGAATCTAAATCCTTGAAGCCTAGTTGGGTCTATGATAACGATAAATGTGATAACAAAACCAAAGCATTAACTCTAAAAATTGAATGGCATATTAGTGTCTTTTTGGCCCGAGTCTGTCTTTGTTGTCAATGTGATATACAAATGTTGAAATAAATGAGTAATGAGATCTATGGTTGCTTTGTTGGAAATGTGACTCATGAATGATGATAATGATTGCCTTCATTGGATATGTGATTCATGATTGATGAATGGTGAATAAAATAATGATATGAAGTATGTTATGTAATATGTATATTGATATAATGATTGTGAGTATTAATGATGGATTGTGGTTGGTGTTCATGATATATATATATAATATATGAGATTAGTAGAGATATATGAAAGATGCAATTCAAAAGGAAAACTATGATAAGAAACTAATGGTACATGGAAGTGATATTTCATTATATGTTAGAATTTCTATAATGTATGTTTATATGTTATATTTGTACTACTAAGCTCTCGGGCTTAGCGCGGATGTGTAATCACGCAGGTGACTAGGTGGAAGATATGAAGTCTTTGGTTATGCCACGAGAAGAGTAAGAGTTTATCGAGACCAACTAGAGGGTGATGCATACATGTATAACTTTTAATTATGATGTATTTCTGACAAGAGTGTATTTATATGTATAAATGAAGTTATGATAAAGTTGAGATTATTATATATATATAAGACCTTTGAAAGTATAATGATTTTGTAAATGTTTTTTAAATTGATGTAATATTGTTTTAACTTGGATAAAGGTTTTTAAATTGTAATGAAAAGTGACATCCTTATACTTAATATACTTACTGTGCGTATACCAGGTATAGGTATAGTACTTATATGGAGTATCGGGGTGTTACACAATCCATTCTTAACAAAATACCATCTTAACTTTCCTATGAAGTTAATGATATTATTAAGTTATTATGTCATCAAATCACTTATCTTCTACTCTCCCCCTCAGAGCCAATCATCTTCTCTAGATTTCATAACTCATCATTATATATATTTATATATCTTATTACTTTTTTTAACCAAACATTCAAAATAAATCATTATATTGTCAATTAATTTATCTTTATACAAGAATCAGATCATCTTATAATATACTTATGCTTCGTCCAATTATTACATTCAAGATATTTTATCACTTCATCTCTTTATAATTACTCTCTTAACTTTAACCTTAAAAATCATTGATTTATGTCTTAATATTGATTATCCCGTCATTACAATCACTTTCAGAAAAAATATTTATCAAACCTTAATTGATAACAATATTCTTATTCTTCATACACTTAATTCCTTCTTTAGCATGCTTCTCACTTAACATAAATATTAGTACAATGCCTTTAAACTTACTTTACAGGTAATCAACATTTTCCCCTTTTATCATCATTTACAATTGATATAACTCAATTCATTCATGTCCATTCATATATCAGAATATTACATCTTATACATTATCACTTATATCTTATACTCTTAATACAACTATACATATTAAATCTCAACAATAATTCGCAATCTTAGCGAAATCTAGATCAATTGATCTATCTGTCACAATATATTAACGTCTCAATCTTATTTGATTCAAACCAACAAGTAACTTATTTAAACTTATCATTAGATTTCACAATATATATGACCTAATTCCATTAGGTCAAACTTATATTCAAATTCTAATCTCTTCGGATCCATTTTTCAGCATTTTGATATTATGATTATTAATAACAAATCACTTCAACTTATCTTTCAATATACACATAGTTTATTTTCTATTATCTTAGTACAATTTCCACAAAGTTCTCATGATTATCTCATACCATATTTATTACCCATAATTCACTGACTTAAACCTTAAGTTCATCCACTTATTCACTTTACACCATAAACATATTCGGTATAACTTTCAATCACATTTTGTAATTTCTCCCATTTAATATCTCCTCACATTTCATACCATTACTATATTTATAAAAATTACCTTTTTAACACATCATCCATAACTCAACATTTTCACAGTTCTCTTTTCTTCCATACTTTCTATAATTATAAACAAATTTCTAATATAAAATGATAAGGTACAACTTTACCAATCATAACTCTTAACCATGTTTCTAGAAACTTAATTATCAATCTCACCAAAACTATACTACAGTCATCTTATCTCAGTCCCAAATCTGTGGATAACAAAACTAACCGGTCAAATATAATAAACAAATCATATGGCCACAGGAGATTAATGGTCACGCCTATGGCTAATAAATCAATACTGTCCCTCTATTATTCTGCTTCCAACCTTTCCAATTACAATACTAAATTGTATCGCAAGGATTACATATTCATTCTCTAAACTTTTGCTACATCAAGAGTTAACACATTTCAACTCCGTTTCAAACCAATTTGCACTCAATTATATGATCATCATTAGCCTAATTCATGTTTCCACAATATTACTATTAACATCTCTAACGTATACATATTCGATCATATGCAAATCTTACAAAATTTCCATTTATTACTCCATTTCTAATCTATCTCTTCTAAAAAATTTTATACATTATACTTCCCCTTTTTTCCTTACAATCTCTTATTATACACATATACATAGAACCTTTCCACATGTAAATACTTTGGGACTCAAAATATTATATGATCATCAAGTTCAGTGATTACCATAACAATTTCACCGTCCAGTATTACTCGAGCCCATTCTCACTCTCAATTTCATCACATAGTCTAGCTCTGCGCAGGTCAAGACCTACTCTCTCTTAGGTCCACTAATACATGCAATATCATTCTCACTACCACTAGACCAGTAGTTATACCACATACACATTCATAGGTCACATTCATAATGTGACTTACTTTTCACATTTCTTACATAATACAATTACATTCATATCGAAAAATTCATCTAACATATCCTATACATGTATACACATAGTCATGCAATTTTATTTAATTTCTCTTTTGCATACAATCTATTCAAATTTAATGTTTATTACTTTTCTTTGAACATTATCATTCTTATTCTTTTAACATGACTTAAATTATTCATCAACACAACAAATATATACATTCTAACCGTAATAACACTTCACATACATCCTGGTCACATTTCTAATGTGACATCTCTCTCACATTTGTTTTTAAAAGCATTTAGTATACCCTTCACATCCATTTTCATCATTTCCAATCAAATTACTTAAAGTAACTCATTTTCACTTGCTTATTCGTTTTCCCTTTATTTCAAAACAAATTTTCATATTATCAATCACATTATCCACTTCATAATACTTTCATGTGCAATAATGGTCATTCCACATAACTCATATATTTAATATACATTAAACCATCAATATCTAAATAATCCTCATTAAAATTCTATTAAAACTCTAAACTCTCAACTTGCTACTTTACCAAAACTTCAAATTACTAATCTCATTTTCTTAATATCAACTTTAAAACAATATATATATATATACCATCATGTAATATCAAAACATCTCATTTTCACACTTATTAAAGCTCATTTCAAAAATCAAAATTTCACATATTACCACCATTAACATGAGCTTTAACAACACTTTAACATATCACATTTCTAACATTAAAATCACAATGTTTGTATCAAAACAACAATGCAAACAACACCATTATATCTCCTTACTTTAACCAACACCATCCCTTTTTAAAAAAAACCTGAACTTTACGTATCCAAACCTTAAATTGTTACACTTTGTCTATACCAATCAACTCACTCAAAATTCCACCATACTTTCTTCAATTTAGTAACATATCTATCTCTTTTAACATTCGAACAATATTTCCTCTCTTTAGCAATCCAAACATAAGCTTTATTAGAAAGAGATCCAAATTTTAGAGAAAAGAGTCATTACTTTAAAAAAATTTTTTAACTCATTTCTAACATTATTCTCATATTCATTTCTTTATGACCTTTTTCACAAGCATACTTCCATAATCAGAAATTTCAAAATTTACTTTACTGAAGTAAACTTCAATTCTGTAATTTATCAATTATACTTGTACAAATTTTCCTATATCATTTCTTTCTCTAGCTTTACTTTCATGTAAAACCTCATTCACACACTATCATCCATCTCATATAATTCAGATATACTACAAATCACATAATACCACATCCGAGACCAACCTAGGTGTTAATGCATATGCATGCATCACAATTTCATTTTTTTTTCAAAAATTTTCCTCTTTTCGTTTTAAATCTACTTAGGCCGAGAATCTCAGACCTAAGCTCTGATACCAAAATAATTGTAACACCGCCATACTCTATATATGTACTATACATATACCTTATATACATGCAGTACATATATAAAGTATAAGAATGTCACTTTTCATTTCAGATTAAAAACCTTTACTCTGGTTCCAAACATTAATACATTTATTTAAAGCACATTCGCAAAATCGTTATACTTTCGATGATCTTACATATATATAATGATCTTGTCTTTACCAAAATTCATTTATACATATGAATACATTTTTATCAAAATACAACATAATTAAATTGTACATGTATGCACCACCTTCTAGTTGGTCTCGAAATACTCTTACCCTTCTCGTGGCATAACGATTTGACTTCAGATCAACCACCTACTCACCTGCACGATTTACACAACCGTGCTAAGCTCGAAAGCTTAGTAGTACAAATAAATATTATAAACATACAATACAAAAAATCATACTCATATATTAACTTCATGTGTCATTATTTTCTTATCATGTTTTCCCATTTCAATTACACTTTTCATATATTTCTACTAATCTCATAATTATATACATATACACATATATCATTAACACAAACCACAATTCCATAACTTATTAGAACATTCATAAAATAATACTCACAATGTCCACATCCATATACATATTACATGTCATATTGTACTTTCAGAATCTCATCTTTCAGCATAGCTTCTCAGGCCATATTTCTTTTCAATAATTTACTTATGTATTGTAATCATATCATAATTCATAACATTACATGTCATTATATTATTCAATTAATTCATTATTCATAGTTCACCTTTAAGCAAAGACAAGCATGGGACCAAAAGACACTAATATGCCATTCCACTTTCAGAGTTAATGTTTTGGTTCAATTATCACATTTATCATTATCATTATCCCAACTAGGCTTCAAGGATTAGGTTCAACCAAGCTTCAAGGGGATCAAAGCATGCTAAGTATCAACCCAACTTGGCTTCAAGAACCAAACCCAACCTAGCTTCAAGGGTTGTAACATCTCAACTAGGCTTCAAGGATTAGATCCAACCTAGCTTCAAGAGATTGTTACCATTAGCCATGCCACCAACAACAAAACTCTAAAAATGGAATAACACATTAGACACACAATTCATTCATTATTTCATTATCAATTTCATTTTCCTTTTCTCATCATCATTTAGGCAATCATGCCTCAATTATCTCATTTGCAACATTATAGCCAACAACAATGGCTTCACATCTCATCAATAGAGTATACATAACCAATTGCATTGGACATACTGTAATATCCCAATGCATGCCCTAAAAGTTTTGATTATGTTGTTGTTGTAGATTCGATTGAATGTATATGTATGTGATAAGAAAAGAATTTGGAAGAGAATGTTTATGCATATGTGTTTTGGGAAAGAAAAGAGGGTTTAGAGAGAAGTGTATATGTTGTTTATATGATATATATATAACATATAAGTTGGTCAAATATGTGGTCAAGGGAAGAAGATATTTTTAGTTGAGAATTGTGAAATGACTTAAAAGGACAAGTGATTGTAAGGAAATCAAAACATGTGGTTTTTGGTAATTGCTTGAATTGAAATACTTGGTGGAGATTTAAAGATGAGTTGACTTTGGGCTTCTTGATTGTTCTTTGTGTTTTCTTCTTCTTTTTCCTTCATCTTGGCCGGCTCTCCCATAGACAAAGGAAAGCAAAAGACAAAGTGAAGATCTTGAGGTGTTTAACTCAAATTGAAGGAAGATTGAAGTGATCTAGTGGATGATACAAGAAGTCTTATAACTTTGGTAAGTTCTCTTGTGATCTTTGTGCTTATTTGAAATGATATTTGAGTTTGATAGATTTTTAAGAGTGTGTTGGTTGATTTTGAGATGTGAGAGGTGTTTGAGTGATTTGATGATGGATTTTGAGTATGGATTGAAGAAAAGAGTAAGTGGTTGGAAGAGATGATGTTGTATATGTGGTGAGGGTTTTGAGATGATTTTGTGTTTTGTGTTTGATGTGTGTTTTGGCTTGTTTTGGTGTGTTGTAAGTTTGAGATGAGTTTTGAGTATGTTTTGTTAAGATTGTTTGAAGAGGATGTTAATGAATAGAAGTGTGTTGTTGAGTGTTTGGTTGTTTTGACCGGAGTTTTGATTTGTGGCCGGACACGCCCATGAGCACGTCCAGGGTTTTTAGGCGTGTCAATTGTGTTGGAGGCAGTAGGTTTGACACGACCAGTAACACGCCCGTGTTATTGAGCGTGTCATAGCTACTGTGAGTTTGGAGAATTTACACGCCCAGGAACACGCCCATGTTGTTGAGCGTGTAAATACTTCTGTGTTGAGGAGTTAGGGCACGGTCATGGACACGCCCGTGTGGGTGAGCGTGTCAGGGTTAGGGTTTGCCCTAATTAATTACTAATTGGATTATCTCTTGTGTATCCCTAAGTAAGTATATGCTATTACTTTTGATTTAGGTCTTGAAGATAGTGATTGATCATTGATTTAAGAGGTAGAAGGATCTTGAACAAGGAAGTGTTAAGAGTGGTGTGATTTGCTTTTGAGGTAAGTACAAAACCTATATGATTGTTTGTAAGTACAAATGTGGCATTACTTCATTGTTAATTTATATGAGTAATGTGTGTTGTTATGTTTATATCAATGATGATATATATATATATGAATAATGTGAATGACATGATGATGCAAATGATGGTGTATATAAAAGATTGAAATGCTATGATGTGAATTGAGATGAAATGGAATATAAAGCCATTGTGATTGGCTATATTGATTCATTTGAGAATGAAATTGATAACAAATTAATAAATGAGTTGGGTGGCTAATGTGTTATTCCATTTTCAGAGTTTGTTGTTGATGGCATGCCTAATGATAGTAACAATCTCTTGAAGTTAGGTTGGGCTTGATCCTTGAAGCCAAGTTGGGTAAGTTTAACATGTTTTACTCCCCTTGAAGCTTGGTTGGGTCTAGTCCTTGAAGCCTAATTGAGATGTTACAACCCTTGAAGCTAGGTTGGGTTTGGTTCTTGAAGCCAAGTTGGGTTGAGACTTAGCATGCTTTGTTCCCCTTGAAGCTTGGTTGAACCTAATCCTTGAAGCCTAGTTGGGTATATGTGATAATGATAAATTTGATAAAACCAAAGCATTAACTCTGAAAATTGAATGGCATATTAGTGTGTTTTGGGCCCATGCTTGTCTTTGTTTATATGTGATTCATTGATGGAAAAATAATTAAATTATGAAATTCATGAAAGGACTTTGAGATGTGATATGCTTATATGATTATGATTTGTGAAAGGCAAAGGTTTGATGTTAGCTTTTCACTTATGATGTTGATATTAATGGAATGTGTGACATTGCATAGCATTCAAGCATAATGTTAGCATGTTTTGTACTACTAAGCCCTTGGCTTAGCGCGATAGTGTTGATCGCGCAGGTGATAGAGTTGATAGAGTTGAACCCGAGAGCTCATCGAGGCCGAGTGAGAGTAGACATTGAAGAGTTGATTTTGGGACTTAAAGATCAGAGAAGATTTGCCAATCATGTATAACTCTTTTAATATTTTGTAAAGTATTGTTTATGATGTGAATATATGTACATTTGTAAATATAAATATTTAAATGTTTTCCTATATGTAAATAGTTCTAAATTCCGCTGCATATTAAGTAAATATATATATCTATTTTGTTTTTATATTATAAGTTAATTACTTATTTTCTATAATGTATAATGAGAAAGATTATAGTATCATTGGAAATGTTTTTGAATGTTAAGAAATTCATAGCATTCCTATATTCGATGCATGTATACTACATTGTGGTGTATGTAGTGTGTATGTATTGGATGTGGGGGTGTTACAATTGTTTTGGTATCAGAGCCTAGGTTTGACTGTTTATTCGCTCTCGTTGCTTGTTGAGTTGAGAGCATTGTGTGCTAGTTTTGTATCTTGTGATGATGGTGCATTGTTGGCACAGTTGCATTTAAAACCAGTATTGTTGGAGCAGATTAAAGAAGCTCAATTGGTGGATGAGCAGATTCAAAAGATTGTTTCAGATTGTAGGAATGGGAGGAGTAGAGATTTTGTTGTGAAAGATGATGGGAGTTTGTGGTTCAAGAACAGATTGTGTGTACCCGATGATGTTAATTTGAGAAGGATCATTTTAGAGGAAGCTCATTAATCAGTATTTGCTATGCATCCGGGCAATACCAAGATGTATCATGATTTGAAACAGCATTACTGGTGGTTTGGTTTGAAGAGAGACATTGCTGATTTTGTATCCAGATGTCTCATCTGTCAGAAGGTAAAAGCAGAGCATCAAGTTCCAACAGGGTTACTTCAACCTTTAGCAGTGCCTGAATGGAAATGGGATAGAGTAACCATGGATTTCGTGTCTGGTTTGCCATTGACACAAAGAAAGCATGATGCTATTTGGGTGATTGTTGATAGGTTGACGAAGACAGCTCATTTTCTTCCAGTTCGGATGGATTACTCTTTGGAAAGGTTAGCTGAGCTGTATATCCATGAGATTGTGAAGTTGCATGGTGTTCCAACTTCTATAGTGTCTGATCGTGATCCCCGGTTTACTTCAAGGTTTTGGAAGAGTTTACATGGTGCTTTGGGTTCTCGATTACACTTTAGTACTGCTTTTCATCCACAGACAGATGGACAGTCAGAGAGAGTGATACAGATTATTGAAGACATGTTGAGAAGTTGTGTCATTGATTTCTCTGGAGGTTGGGATAGATTCTTACCACTTGTGGAATTTGCATACAATAACAGTCATCAATCTAGCATTGGTATGGCACCATTTGAAGCACTGTATGGTAGAAGGTGTAGGACACCTCTATGTTGGAATGAACTTGGTGAAGGTAAGATAATTGGTCCTGATTTGGTTAAAGAGACTGAAGAGAAAGTGAAAGTGATTCGAGATAGGTTAAAAGCAGCTTCAGACCGACAGAAGTCTTATTCAGATTTGAAAAGGAGGGACATAAAGTATAATGTGGGAGATAAAGTATTTTTGAAAGTGTCTCCTTGGAAAAAGATTTTGAGGTTTGGTCGAAAAGGAAAGCTGAGTCCTCATTTCATTGGACCGTATGAAGTTTTAGAAAGAGTTGGGCCAGTTGCTTATAGGCTTGCTTTGCCACCCGAGTTGGATAAGATCCATAGTGTATTTCATGTTTCTATGTTGAGGAGATACAGATCAGATCCATCACATGTGTTGCCAATTGAATCTATCGAAGTAAGTCCTGATTTGACATTTGAAGAGGAACCAATTGCTGTCTTGGCACGTGAAGTGAAGGAATTGAGAAATAAGAAAGTGCCACTTGTGAAGATTTTGTGGAAGAATCATGCAAAGGAAGAGGCAACTTGGGAAAGTGAGCAAACAATGCGAGAGCAATATCCTCAATTGTTTCGAACTTGATATCAGGTAATTTCGAGGGCGAAATTTCTTTTTAGAGGGGGAGAATTGTAATATCCCAATGCATGCCCTAAAAGTTTTGATTATGTTGTTGTTGTAGATTCGATTGAATGTATATGTATGTGATAAGAAAAGAATTTGGAAGAGAATGTTTATGCATATGTGTTTTGGGAAAGAAAAGAGGGTTTAGAGAGAAGTGTATATGTTGTTTATATGATATATATATAACATATAAGTTGGTCAAATATGTGGTCAAGGGAAGAAGATATTTTTAGTTGAGAATTGTGAAATGACTTAAAAGGACAAGTGATTGTAAGGAAATCAAAACATGTGGTTAAAGGGTGTTTTGGTAATTGCTTGAATTAAAATACTTGGTGGAGATTTAAAGATGAGTTGACTTTGGGCTTCTTGATTGTTCTTTGTGTTTTCTTCTTCTTTTTCCTTCATCTTGGCCGGCTCTCCCATAGACAAAGGAAAGCAAAAGACAAAGTGAAGATCTTGAGGTGTTTAACTCAAATTGAAGGAAGATTGAAGTGATCTAGTGGATGATACAAGAAGTCTTATAACTTTGGTAAGTTCTCTTTTGATCTTGTGCTTATTTGAAATGATATTTGAGTTTGATAGATTTTTAAGAGTGTGTTGGTTGATTTTGAGATGTGAGAGGTGTTTGAATGATTTGATGATGGATTTTGAGTATGGATTGAAGAAAAGAGTAAGTGGTTGGAAGAGATGATGTTGTATATGTGGTGAGGGTTTTGAGATGATTTTGTGTTTTGTGTTTGATGTGTGTTTTGGCTTGTTTTGGTGTGTTGTAAGTTTGAGATGAGTTTTGAGTATGTTTTGTTAAGATTGTTTGAAGAGGATGTTAATGAATAGAAGTGTGTTGTTGAGTGTTTGGTTGTTTTGACCGGAGTTTTGATTTGTGGCCGGACACGCCCATGAGCACGTCCAGGGTTTTTAGGCGTGTCAATTGTGTTGGAGGCAGTAGGTTTGACACGACCAGTAACACGCCAGTGTTATTGAGCGTGTCATAGCTACTGTGAGTTTGGAGAATTTACACGCCCAGGAACACGCCCATGTTGTTGAGCGTGTAAATACTTCTGTGTTGTGGAGTTAGGGCACGGTCATGGACACGCCCGTGTGGGTGAGCGTGTCAGGGTTAGGGTTTGCCCTAATTAATTCCTAATTGGATTATCTCTTGTGTATCCCTAAGTAAGTATATGCTATTACTTTTGATTTAGGTCTTGAAGATAGTGATTGATAATTGATTTAAGAGGTAGAAGGATCTTGAACAAGGAAGTGTTAAGAGTGGTGTGATTTGCTTTTGAGGTAAGTACAAAACCTATATGATTGTTTGTAAGTACAAATGTGGCATTACTTCATTGTTAATTTATATGAGTAATGTGTGTTGTTATGTTTATATCAATGATGATATATATAAATATGAATAATGTGAATGACATGATGATGCAAATGATGGTGTATATAAAAGATTGAAATGCTATGATGTGAATTGAGATGAAATGGAATATAAAGCCATTGTGATTGGCTATATTGATTCATTTGAGAATGAAATTGATAACAAATTAATAAATGAGTTGGGTGGCTAATGTGTTATTCCATTTTCAGAGTTTGTTGTTGGTGGCATGCCTAATGATAGTAACAATCTCTTGAAGTTAGGTTGGGCTTGATCCTTGAAGCCAAGTTGGGTTGAAGTTTAACATGTTTTACTCCCCTTGAAGCTTGGTTGGGTCTAGTCCTTGAAGCCTAATTGAGATGTTACAACCCTTGAAGCTAGGTTGGGTTTGGTTCTTGAAGCCAAGTTGGGTTGAGACTTAGCATGCTTTATTCCCCTTGAAGCTTGGTTGAACCTAATCCTTGAAGCCTAGTTGGGTATATGTGATAATGATAAATGTGATAAAACCAAAGCATTAACTCTGAAAATTGAATGGCATATTAGTGTGTTTTGGGCCCATGCTTGTCTTTGTTTATATGTGATTCATTGATGGCAAAATAATTAAATTATGAAATTCATGAAAGGACTTTGAGATGTGATATGCTTATATGATTATGATTTGTGAAAGGCAAAGGTTTGATGTTAGCTTTTCACTTATGATGTTGATATTAATGGAATGTGTGACATTGCATAGCATTCAAGCATAATGTTAACATGTTTTGTACTACTAAGCCCTTGGCTTAGCGCGATAGTGTTGATCACGCAGGTGATAGAGTTGATAGAGTTGAACCCGAGAGCTCATCGAGGCCGAGTGAGAGTAGACATTGAAGAGTTGATTTTGGGACTTAAAGATCAGAGAAGATTTGCCAATCATGTATAACTCTTTTAATATTTTGTAAAGTATTGTTTATAATGTGAATATATGTACATTTGTAAATATAAATATTTAAATGTTTTCCTATATGTAAATAGTTCTAAATTCCGCTGCGTATTAAGTAAATATATATATCTATTTTGTTTTTATATTATAAGTTAATTACTTATTTTCTATAATGTATAATGAGAAAGATTATAGTATCATTGGAAATGTTTTTGAATGTTAAGAAATTCTTAGCATTCCTATATTCGATGCATGTATACTACATTGTGGTGTATGTAGTGTGTATGTATTGGATGTGGGGGTGTTACACATACATTTTAAATTCATCATCATCTAGGCAAACATGCCCCACTTATTTCATTTGAATCATTATAGCCAACCACAGTGGTATCACATCTCATCATATCTCAATTCACATTAAAGCAATTCACCATTAAAGTATTCATCATAATCAATTGCATTGCACATACCTTTTGAATGATCATCATATCTTTCACATTATACAAATCATAACATTTATCAAATAGTAATAACAATATAGTAGATTACTTAACACATTTATAACCAAATGTGTTAAGTCTCAAAATCATGTAAATGAAAGCAACCATGTAAGTTTGTACTTACCTCAAGAGAAACTCACACCAATCTAAACTCCTCTTCTAAGAATCCTCCAACACTTGGATTAAGGCAACCCAATCTCTTCAAAACCTAATCAAAAAGTGATCATACACACTCACTCAGAGATACACATGAGATAATATAGATACGAACCAACTAGGGCAAACTCTACACATGACATGCTCAACAACACGAGCGTGTCCCTGATCGTGCCCTAAACCAACAACACAGAAGCTTTGACACGTTCAGTAACGCGGGCGTGTCACTGGACGTATCACTCATTCTGCCTTACAGAAACATTGACACGCCCAACAACACGGGCGTGATCATGGCCGTGTCAATTACTTTATCTCTAAGTAGCTATGACACGCTCAGTAACATGGCTGTGTTAATGGTCGTGTCACAAACGTCAAACTCAGTACCGTTGACATGCCTAACGACATGGCTGTGTCACTGGCCGTGTCAGGCAAGAATTATACATTCTGAACTCTCATCCATGAAGACACAAACACTCCAAAATCCATACTACAACACCCTTAATCAACATCTTGGTTTATATACACATAAATCACCTATTAATTTAACACTTATATAACTTCAACATATCATAATAATAATCATTATATACATCATCCATATATCAATTACTCAATTTCCCCAACTCATTTATATTAAACCCTTACTAAACAATTTCAACAATCTATCATCATCCTCATAAATAACCATATTATCATCATCCAAATACCAATTCAACATATATATATATATACTTCCATCTTTCATTATCATCATCTTCACACACTAACCATATCAAATATTAACACAATCAATAGAAATCAACACAAAGAAATGAATACTTACTTGAATTCTTTGCCAAATCTTCAATATCCACCTTCAATTCTCTTAAAGCCCTTAAGAATTTGATGTATAAGCCAACAAAATCACATCTCTCTCTCTCTCTCTCTCTCTCTCTCTCGTACAAGAAGAAGAAGAAGAAGAAATAAAGAAAATCTTCTTTTTCCCTTTCAAACTTATCCTATATATATATAATAATAATAATTATATAATTAAATATCTCTAAAAATTCTCCACCACAAGATTTATTCTTCACTTTGACTTTCTTTTCTTCTTTTTCTCTTATCATTATTATTATTATTATTACTTACTTACTTACTTACTTACTTACTTTTCCTACACCAATATATACATCATGTATATGTGATGTATATGTTGCTATATGTATATCTCTTATATATTCTATTTATATTTCCCATAATTTTCAAATACCATAAATACATATCATCCTTCATATACATCTATCTCTTATAATATTTTCTTTTAATTAATTTATCTTCTTTTGACTTGTATATGTTATATATATATATACACACAACATATACACTCTCTCTTTACTTCTTTTCTCTTTCCATTAAACATATACATTAAATCCAAATACAATAATAAATTTCAAAACTTTTAGGGTATACTTTGGGATATTACATGATTCCTGAGCTTAGTATGGTAACTGGGGTTGTCATGTTATAGATATGTTAATTTGAAAAATTAAGTCCTGAGGTACTTTGACATTGATTTGGCAAAGCAAACATTTGACTTTAAAATTAAAATTTAAAATTCAAAATTCAAAAATATATATATACAAAGCCTTTAAGTTAAGAGGAGTATGTTCACCTATCGAACCTCGAAGGACACATTGGGCAAAGGAAATGGTTATAGGAAATGATTATTGGAAAGGTTATGAAGCTACCAATTGACATACTGAATCATAATTTGAAATTGACGTATTTCTGCTACTTGGGGCCTCCATTATTCATGTTTTCAATATCTCGAAGATGAAAGCCATAAAAGCAAAGCCTCCTGTCATTCCAGTGCAAGACCTGAACGGGCATCTGAAAGAAATCCATGAGAACATTTTAGTTAATCACCTTGGTCTGTGAGTTGATGGGACCACTGTAAGTATTATTCATGCATATCATGCATACATGAGCATATCACATCGCACTTTCTTATCTTGTATTGTCTATTCTTTATCAAAGTAAACAACAAACACCCTGTGAAGTAAAGAATCAAAAGAAGAAATTGAATCAAGGGGGGCATGGAAAGCCTATTTGTAGACCCTTAATTTTTGACCCAATCCTATCTAATATGTTTTATTTAGCCCAAAATGATTTTTTGTCTAATTGGTCCAAAATAATTTTAATTAAGTAATTTTTACCTTAGTATCTAATTTTTATTAATGAAAAATGAAAATAAACAAATAAAAATAAAAAAAAATCAGAGTCGAAAAAAAATCGGCAGCGAAAAGCAGTCGTGCGGGCCCTTGGGCGTTTTGCCCGCAGGAATTTCCTGTGGGCGGCACGCCCATAGGCCCAGCACTTCACCCGCAGTTTTCGCCAGCGCAAAATTTTTCAACGCAAATTTTTTGAAACCTAATCCAATTAGGTTTTAATTTCTTTTTTTTTATTATTATTACTTGCCTTGTGTAATTAAGAATAAACAACCTAAAACCATTATAAATAAGGACCAATAGAAGCAAATTGGGAGAGGGAAAAAGAAAAGGAAGTAGCTTGATTTTTTGAAACCAAATCAGTGAAGGAAAATGGAAACTCAATTCAAGTGATTTTTAAAAGTAGCAGCAGCACGAATTAAGCAATTCAAAGGCAACAAAGGCTTGTCTTTGGAGCTAGTTCATCCAAGAAGAATTGTTTTTGGAGGAATCAACAAAAGAAGGTATGTTAAATTCTTTTTGATTTATGTTTTCACAGTAGCAAACCTATGAAATTAAGGTTTTTTAATTCAAAAACTTTAGAACTTTAATTTAATTTTTCCAAGATTAAAACACTAATACATTACTTTATTTTCCAAAAAGATTTAAAATTATTATTTTTTGCTTCTTCAAAAGTCTCAAAACCCTAATTGAACAAATTCTTTAACAAAACCAATACTTGATTCTGTTTCTTTCAAATTTTTAAATTAGGTTCTATTTCATTCAAAAGCCTTCAAAAACATATTTTCTACTTATAAAATCTTCAATCCGTGTGTTTACATTCATAAAACCTCATGAAATCATTAAATTGTCTTTTTAAATCCTAATTCAACAAATCACCCAAGAACCCTAATTTTAAAGCATAAACCCTAATTCAACTTTTAAACCTAAAATAGTAAACCCTAAACCCTTTAAAACATTAAACCCTAACTTTTTCTAAAATTTAATCCTTTAAAACATAAAAAAAACATGAAAACACAAATATGCTAATTTTACACAGTAGCTTAAAAGTACAATTTAAAATCACAAATCAAAGTACTTTAAAGTGTCTAAAACCCTAGTTTCATGATTTCACCATTCAAACCTTAATTTGGTTAATCAAAGAGTCTTACCAACCTTTTAAAACATAAAACCCTAATCTATTTTAATTCCATAAAAAGTCACAGTAGCTATAATTGAATTTTTATTTGCTTTATTCAATTCCATATTTATTTATACCTTGATTTATCTCTTATGCTTTAATCTATTTAATTTCAATACTTGATTTATTTAATTTATCATGGATAGATATTTATTTTATTTAAATACTTTTGATGAATGATTTATTTATGATGAATGATTATTTACTTTTATCAATCAATTTAGATTTCCAAAAGTTGTAAGAGGTATGTTTCCACTTGGTGGGTACCTCATTATTTAAACATCATGTAATTTAATTTGCTTTTCTATTTTAGAACTTATGTAAAGGGCATGTTTCTACCTTTTAGTGGGTGTCCTATCTAGGCATGTGATGTAAGGACATGTTTCCATCCTTGGATGGGTGTCCATTTATTTGTTTTATTTTGTTTGGACATTGCTTTGATTTTAATATAATGATGCTTTCTTTTTATTGTGTGTAGTATGGATAATATTGTTATATTTAAGAATTTTATAATATTAAGACCTGTAAAGGAGGCCGGTTTCAATGAACCGGGCGTTGTGGGGGTGCTGGGCCATTTCTCACCTTCCCCACACGTACCCAACTTTCCAAACCTATTAGGGGGTTGGGGATTCCTTAGGAATCGAGTCATCCACCCCTTTCTTTTTCCTTGCCCATCTGGGTGGCGACTCCATTTTCTCCAGACTTAGGTCCGTGTTCTCTAAGGCCCCAAGCCTAAACAGTGCCGAAGTCGCAAGAACCAATCCATCGGGAGTGGGGGCAAAAATCCCCGCTGACAGTGGCGACTCCACTAGGGACAAGAGAAGTTGATTCCATTTGTCTTTATATTATTCTATTCTTTCTTATAATAATTTTATCCATTGCATCATATTAGTTTGCATCGTGTGTGTGAGTTAGGATACCCGTGTTACCCATGTTGTGTTATGTAAGGGATACCATACTTTCACTCAAGGTATGGAGATCAAGCATGGCATAACCACTCATAGCCTTGTACCATTTGGTATATACTTGCTATGGGAACCTAAGCCTTTCTACCCAAAGACTAAAGCTCATGTAATTGGCCTAGTTACTTTCCTTAGGTTTTACCCTAAATGCATGTTGTTTGACTATGGTTAGTTTATCTTAGTCTAAATCATGGCCTATTTAGTTTGTTCTTTTTCTAATATGACCTAAGTTTATTGTAAGCTCAAAATAAACTTTTCTCTAAAATCTAAAAGACCAAAACTATTTTTAAAATTTTTCAAGATGGTCTTTGGACATAAGACTTTTCTAAAAAAGTAAATAAATTCTTTGGCCCATGGCCCAAATACTAAGCCCGAAATCCACTTCTCTAAAAATCTTTTACAATAGGCTTAGAAACAAAATTATTTTCACCCAACATTTTCTTACAAAGAGCTTGCCAAAATATTTAGGTCAATTATGAAATAGCAAAAATCAATTGTGGGCCTAGTTTACACTAAGAATAAATTAATCATGGGCTTGTTTTCGGCATGAACCATTAGTTACCTTTTTCAAGTGAGAAATCTATCTATAATAAACCTCTTAATTTCGTTTTAATCCAACATAGCATAAAAGCTACTTTAGTTGGTTGAATGGATTAAAACCTAATTAATATCATGATTGATTTCCATTTTCGAAAATATAACTATTGGTTGAAACGTCCGAGGAATTATTCGAAAGCAAGGTACCCCATGTTGGTATTTTGTTAACCATATACATAGGAAAAGAGACCCGCCACTTGTGTGTGGATGTTATAAGGTTGGAAGGAACGTCCTATTTATCCTTATTTGTTTGTGAATACATGCATACATTTGCATCTCATCTCATTGATCCTCTCTGGCTCACAGCCCTGGATTACGATAGTCCGACCTACGCCGGAGACGAAGCATCTAGCAACGACTCAATCACTTGCTCACCAAAAACAATGGAGCCCGAAAAAATTCAAAGGATGGTTGATGAGGCCCTCAATGCCAAGATGGAAGAAATCAAAGAGGCCCTAGCTGAGACCATAAAGAACCAATTGACTGCAATCTTAGAAAACCATGTCGAGGCATCTGCTAGCACTAAGAAACCAAAGGACAAAGGGAAGACCAATGTTAGTGAAGTAGCTTTTGATGATGTTAAGGTGATCATTGATGATGATGATTGGGCTCAATATTACCAAGATCTTCAAGACAAAAAGGAACCGAAGGTTGTTGAGAAGGCAACGATTGAAAAGACCGAGACATCCGATGTTGAAAAGATGATTGCTGATTTAGAAAAGAGATTTGAGAAGAATCTGAAAACCGAAGAGAAGTCTAAGATCGACAAACTGTTTGAGCTAGATGAAGAAGTCCCGTACAAGTTCAAGATGCCATCTTTTGCCAAGTACAATGGCATCGAAAATCCTCATCTCGATGTGAAGCAGTATATCACCGCCATGCAATCTGCCCGAGCTACTAAGGCTCAAACCTTAAGGTACTTTATGCTCTCATTAGATCCTATTATTCAAAATTGGTTCAATACATTAGATGAGGGAACACAAAAGAGTTGGGATCTACTTTACAAAGCCTTCATCCAACAATATGGATATAATGTTGAGTTGGAAGTTACCTTAATGGAAGTGGAGTCCATTAGACAAAGGCCGAATGAAAATTTTGTGGACTATGTGAAGAGATGGAGAAATAAGGCCGCTTTACTCAAGAAGAGGCCCGATGAATCTGATCAAATAAGGATGATCGTGAGAGGCGTCCTGCCCAATCTCAGTGAAAGAATGTCTCATACACTCATCCATGACTTCAAAGATCTTCTCCAAGATGGTTTACAAATTGAAGAGTGGGAAAGGGAGAAGAATCACTTTTCAATAAAAAGGAATGAGAAAGGGAACTACCAGTCGGGCAATCAAAGCACACAAAAAGAAATTGATGTTAATACAACTAGTCAAGCAAATAGAAGGCAGTTTTCAGATCTGGGGAAATCTTTGTCTTGGGTCTTCGATAAGCTACAAAAGAAAGGGTTGTTACAACCATTGGCTCCTCGACCTTTACCTAGTCCATTACCCCTAAAATTTGATACTAAGGCTTTTTGTCAATTTCATCAGACTCAAGGACATGAGACTAATAGATGTACCCGATTAAGGCATGAGATCCAAGACCTAATCGATAGTGGCAAGCTACCCGAGCCAGATAAGCCCAACACCAAAGACAATCCATTACCAAGGTTCAATAGAGTACCTCCACCTGCAACCTTCATGGTGGGAAAAGGATTGGAAGAAGATTTTATTTTATCATCCTTTCAAGATGGAAATATTGAAGATGTGAAGGGAAAAGAAGCCTAACTCAATGAACTTTCCTTAGCTTGAATGTTGCTTTTCAATCTTACTTTCTTTAATATTTTGGAACTATTGTGTTTTTCAAATTTAAAGTTGCTTGAATAAATTACTTTCATCAAAATTTTTGTTGGCCTTTGCTCATTTTGGTGCTCAACCAATGAGGAATTTAGCTTGATGTTTATAAATTAATGTTTCTAGGCATCATGACTCCAATGACTTTACTAGATGAGGGAATTACTCTATAGCATTGAGTTGTGTATGCTTACTTAGAGAGGGCTCCTGCATAATTATCTTTGTCTAGGTCTTAGTCAGTCTTAGAACATGCTTTGACAAACTTTCGAGGCAAAATTGAACTCTGCTTATTTAAGGGAGAGATGATCTAGGCATTGTTTGATTAGCCAACAACTAGTATCCACCCAATTAAATATTAATCCCTAGTTGTCTCTTTGAGCCTTCATAAAATTTTAGCTTTCTTTTCATTGGCATATAACCTCAACAACCTACCTTGAGCTGTTGTGATACTTTTGACAAGTCTTATGATCACAAAGGTGAAAAGGCAAGAAGATCAAAGAAAGAAATGAATAGTCAAGACTATGAAGATAGTTGAAGTTCTCAAAACCATAAGGATAGTTGATGTTCTCAAAACCTTAAGAGTAGTTGAAGTTCCCTTAATTTCTCCAATACATCAAGACAACATCAACATTAGAGTAACAACTGATTTATCCCTGTTAAAGAAGATTTATGTTACTCCATTCATCCATTATTGGAAGCCCAAGTTGGTACAAACAAGACAACTCTGTTTGAGCTAGAACAAAAAAAAAAGATAAAACCTAGAAAGGCGGTTCATAAAGCCAACTGAATTATCTTTTACCTAAAGCAGCAAAAGGCTTCCATTTGGTTCATAAAGACATTTTTACTTGAATTGGCCCAATGCAACCAAAGATTCAATCAAAATTGGAGAAAAGGAGGGAGACCATCTAGTTCTTGAAAGATTTGTACTTGATAGTCCAATAAGAAAAAAGGACAAAATGATAAAATGCTCAAAGAAAGGGAAGATTAAGGAAAACAAAGAGAAAGAAAAGGGAAGAGTAAGAGAAATAAAGAAAAGGGAGAAGAAGAAAAGGAAACAAATTTGGGTACCCAAACTTTTTGCAAGGGCAAAGACTGTCCCTATCAAGATCCAAATTAATGCCAAGAAGATATAGAAGGAATTTGGAGTCTAGCAAGATTACCTCCAAGCCGCTTAAAATTCAAACAAGAAATTTATAGTGTGAAGGCTTGTCCATTGTATCACATCAGCCTCAACTTACAAATGGCATTCAATTTAACCCATGTCCCTTATAGACCCCATTTCAAGCCTATCGAAGACCTATTGATCTCTCTTGGTAGGTAGAATCTATTAGTGGAGATAGTTGGAATAAGCATGCATATGAGATAGACAATATCTAAACTCAAATGAGTCCTTTGGCCAAGTAATGTGTATGTGCCTATCTAAAGCGCAGTAGTTCTTGCTTAAATAGAAATGATTCCCGAGTTTAGTACGGTAATTAGGGTTGTCATGTTATAGATATGTTAATTTGGAAAAATCAAGTCCTGAGGTACATTGACATTAATTTGGCAAAACCAACATTTGATTTCAAAATCAAAATTTAAAAAAAAAAGTTTTGTCATACAAAGCCTTCAAGTTAAAGGAAGTATGTTGAACCTCCAAAGGACAGATTGGGCAAAGGAAATGATTATTGGCAAGCTGCCAATTGACATACTGAAACATAATTCGAAATGGATGCATCCCTGACTCTACTACTTATGGGTCTCCACCACTCGTGTTTTCATCATCTTGAAGATAAAAGCCACAAATGCAAAGCTTTCGATCATTCCAATGCAAGACTTGAATGAGCGTCAAAATGGAACCAATGAGAACACTTCTGTTGATCACCTCGGTCTGTGAGTCGATGGAACAACTATAAGTATTATTCATGCATATCATGCATACATGAGCATATCACATCGCACTTTCTTGTATTGTATTGTCTATTCATTATCAAGGTGAACAGCAAACACTCTGTGAAGTGAAGAATCAAAAGAAGATGTCGAATCAGGGGGGCATGGAAAGCCCATTGCTTGAGAAAGCTCTAGTAATTTTGCAAAGAGAAGAAGTACGTGCTTGTGCGAAGAACTAGACAGCAAAAACATCAATCAAAGCTTGCATGGATAAAATATTTGGTTTGAGCCTACACAGGGGGCAAAGTTTCTCCTTTTCAATTTTTTGAGTTTATATACCAAATATTTTTAAACTCACTTACAAACATTTTGCCACACAGGGGGGCAAGGAGAGGATATACGGTCCAATTAAAAATAGCTAAATCTTTGCAAAAAGAAAGAACAAAAGAATGGAACAATAGAACTCTCAAAAGAATGAAGGTGCAAAAGACAAAAGACCAATCCAGCTAAAAGAGCTGAAGCCAGGGTGAAGACCCGTTCTCAAAGGATGAAGATCCATTTTCAAGGGTGAAGACCCGATCTCAAAGGATGAAGATCCATTTTCAAGGGTGAAGGCCCGATCTCAAAGGATGAAGATCCATTTTCAAGGGTAAAGACCCGATCTCAAAGGATAAAGATCCATTTTCAAGGGTGAAGACCCAATCTCAAGGGATGAAGATCCATTTTTAAGGGTGAAGACCCGATCTCAAAGGGCGAAGATCCATTTTGATGGTGAAGAATCACAATGCATAAAACAATGGGAGCAATCTGACTTCTCAAATGATAAAAGGTCAGTCAAACTCAATCTCGGGTCCAAGTACCCAAATTAAATCAATCTCGGGTCCAAGTACCCAATCTCGAGTCCAAGTACTCAATCTCGGGTCCAAGTACCCAAAATCTAGGGTCCAAGTACCCAAATTCATTCAATCTCGGGTCCAAGTACCCAAAATCAATTCAAGCTCGGGTCCAAGTACCCAATCTTGGGTCCAAGTACCCAAATTCAATCAATCTCGGGTCCAAGTATCCAATCCTGGGTCAAGTACCCAAAGTCAATTCAAGCTCGGGTCCAAGTACCCAATCTCGGGTCCAAGTACCTAATCCCGGGTCCAAGTGCCCAAAATTAAATCAATCTCGGGTCCAAGTACCCAATCCCGAGTCCAAGTACCCAAAACAAGTCACCATTTCAAAAATTAAGTCTTTTTGCTTTTCACACTCTTTCACTAAGGTTTCATATCATTCAAGCAGGGGGCAAACTGTAGACCCTTAATTTTTGACCCAATCCGATCTAATATGTTTTATTTAGCCCAAAATGATTTTTTGTCTAATTGGTCCAAAATAATTTTAATTAAGTAATTTTTACCTTAGTATCTAATTTTTATTAATAAAAAATGAAAATAAACAAATGAAAATAAAAATAAAAATAAAAATAAAATCGGAGTAGAAAAAAAATCGGCAGCGAAAAGCAGTCGTGCGGGGCGTGGCCCAGCACTTCACCCGCAGGCTTGCGGGCGAAATAACTTCCCGCAGGATTTTCCTGCTGGCTGGCATGCCCACTGGACCCAGCCACAGGCCCGGCTGTCGCAGTTTTTGCCAGCACAAATTTTTCGAAACCTAATCCAATTAGGTTTTAATTTCATTTTTTTATTATTATTAATTGCCGTGTGTAATTAGGAATAAACAACCTAAAACCATTATAAATAAGGACCAATAGAAGCAAATTGGGAGAGGAAAAAAGAAAAGGCAGTAGCTTGATTTTTTGAAACCAAATCAGTGAAGGAAAAGGGAAACTCAATTCAAGTGATTTTTAAAAGCAGCAGCAGCACGAATTAAGCAATTCAAAGGCAACAAAGGCTTGTCTTTGGAGCTAGTTCATCCAAGAAGAATTGTTGCTGGAGGAATCAACAAAAGAAGGTATGTTAAATTCTTTTTGATTTATGTTTTCACCGTAGCAAACCTATGAAATTAAGGTTTTTTAAATCAAAAACTTTAGAACTTTAATTTAATTTTTCCAAGATTAAAACACTAATACATTACTTTATTTTTCAAAAAGATTTAAAATTATTATTTTTTGCTTCTTTAAAAGTCTCAAAACCCTAATTGAACAAATTCTTTAACAAAACCAAAACTTGATTCTGTTTCTTTCAAAATTTTAAATTAGGTTCTATTTCATTCAAAAGCCTTCAAAAACATATTTTCTACTTATAAAATCTTCAATCCGAGTGTTTAAATTCATAAAACCTCATAAAATCATTAAATTGTCTTTTTAAACCCTAATTCAACAAATCACCCAAGAACCCTAATTTTAAAGCATAAACCCTAATTCAACTTTTAAACCTAAAATAGTAAACCCTAAACCCTTTAAAACATTAAACCCTAACTTTTTTATAAATTTTAATCCTTTAAAACATAAAAAAACATGAAAACACAAATATGCTAATTTTACACAGTAGCTTAAAAGTACAATTTAAAATCACAAATCAAAGTACTTTAAAGTGTCTAAAACCCTAGTTTCATGATTTCACCATTCAAACCTTAATTTGGTTAATCAAAGAGTCTTACCAACCTTTTAAAACATAAAACCCTAATCTATTTTAATTCCATAAAAAGTCACAGTAGCTATAATTGAATTTTTATTTGCTTTATTCAATTCCATATATATTTATACCTTGATTTATCTCTTATGCTTTAATCTATTTAATTTCAATACTTGATTTATTTAATTTATCATGGATGGATGTTTATTTTATTTAAATACTTTTGACGAATAATTTATTTATGATGAATGATTATTTACTTTTATCAATCAATTTAGATTTCCAAAAGTTGTAAGACGTATGTTTCCACTTGGTGGGTACCTCATTATTTAAACATCATGTGATTTAATTTGCTTTTCTATTTTAGAACTTATGTAAAGAGCATGTTTCTAACTTTTGGTGGGTGTCCTATCTAGGCATGTGATGTAAGGACATGTTTCCATCCTTGGATGGGTATCCATTTATTTGTTTTGTTTTGTTTGGACATTGCTTTGATTTTAATATAATGATGCTTTCTTTTTATTGTGTGGAGTATGGATAGTATTGTTATATTTAAGAATTTTATAATATTAAGACCTGTAAAAGAGGTCGGTTTCAATGAATCGGGTGTTGTGGGGGTGCTGGGCCATTTCTCACCTTCCCCACACATACCCAACTTTCCGAGCCCATTAGGGGGTTGGGGATTCCTTAGGAATCGAGTCATCCACCCCTTTCTTTTTCCCGGCCCGTTCGGGTGGCGACTCCATTTTCTCCAGACTTAGGTCCGTGTTCTCTAAGGCTCCAAGTCTAAACAGTGCCGAAGTCGCAAGAACCATTCCACCGGGAGTGGGGGCGAAAATCCCCGCTCACACTATTGCTTGAGGAAGCTTCAGTCATTTTGCAAAAGAAGAAAAATGTGTTTGTGTGAAGAGCTAGACAAGACAAACATCAATTATAGCCTGCATAAAAAAATCATGGGTTTGAGCCTACACAGGGGGCAAAGTTTTTCCTTTTCAATTTTTGAGTTTATCCATGTACAAAGCATTTTCAAACTCACTTTCAAATATCTTGCCACGCACGAGAAGGAGAAGATATGAAGGCTAGCTAAAGAAGGCTGAATTTTTTGTAAAAGTGCAAAGGAAGAACAAAAAAGAATTGAAAAAGAAGAAAATTAGAATTCTCAAAAGAATGAAGATGCAAAAGACAAAAGATCAGTCCAGCTAAAAGAGTTGAAGCCAGGGTAAAGGCCCGATCTCCAATGGATAAAGATCCATGTTTCAAGGGTAAAGACCCAATCTCTAGTGGATAAAGATCCATGTTTCAAGGGTAAAGACCTAATTTTCAATGGATAAAGATCCATATTTCAAGGGTAAAGACCCGATCTCTAATGGATAAAGGTCCATGTTTCAAGGGTAAAGACCCGATCTCATATGGATAAAGATCCATGTTTCAAGGGTAAAGACCCAATCTCCAATGATAAAGATCCTTGTTTCAAGAGTAAAGACCCAATTTTCAATGGATAAAGATCCATATTTCGAGGGTAAAGACCTAATCTCTAATTGATAAAGATCCATGTTTCAAGGGTAAAGACCTGATCTCCAATGTATAAAGATCCATGTTTCAAGGGTAAAGACCCAATCTCTAATGGATAAAGATCCATGTTTCAAATGTAAAGACCTAATCTCTAATGGATAAAGATCCATGTTTCAATGGTAAAGACCCGAATATTTCAAGGATAAAGACCCGATCTCTAATGGATAAAGATCCATATTTCAAGGGTAAAGACCCGATCTCCAATGGATAAAGATCCATGTTTCAAGGGTAAAGACCCAATCTCCAATGGATAAAGATCCATGATTCAAGGGTAAAGACCCGATCCCCAATGGGTAAAGATCTATGTTTCAAGGGTAAAGACCCAATCTATAATAGATAAAGATCCATTTTTGGTAGATATAGACCCACAATCCATAAAAAATGGAACAATCAATTATTCTAGAATTCTCAACTGATAAAAGGTCAGTCAAATCAAATTTAATCTTGGGTCCAAGTACCCAAATCAAATCAAAGTATCCATCCTCATCCAAAATCTGCTCAAAGTCATGTTGCTTTTCACTCTCTTCTACTGAAAGTCTCAGATCGCTCAAGCAAGGGGCAAACTGTATACCCTTAATTTTGGCCCTAATTTGATACAATCCTGATTAAAGGATGCCAAAATAAATTCAATCTGATTTAAAACTTCTAATAAGTCAGTCTGATTTTAAAAGTCACAAACTCAACTACAAAACCCTAAACTAAGTTTTTCTTAGACATTCCGCTCTAAAATATTAAAAATGCGAAATTAGTTCAAGTTGGGAGGGCCCAGGTGATATGAGCCTTGGCTCATGTCAACCTGGATCGACATGAGCCAAAGGCCATGGTGACCTGGATGACTCAGGTCGACATGACTTTGGTCCATGTCGATCTGGTTGCCCAAATCAACATGGTTTCAATTGCTTTTTTGAAATTAGTTTCCTAATTGTATTAAAATTTATTTTAAGGATGAATTAATATTAGGGTTAGGGATTGAGTGAGGTTTTTGCCTATAAATAATAATGTTTTAGACTTTAACAAGGGTCGACAATTAACATTAAGAGAGCGAAAATTAACATAAAGAGAAAAAAAAATAGCAATGTAGGGGTCGGCAATTGAGATTAAGAGAGATTAAAATAGCAAAGCAGAAAAGAGCAAAAAAAAAATTAGCAAAACTCATCAATCATCAATCCATCAACGGGTTTCGAAATTAATTATTTAAGCCTAGTTCTAATTTTTTAAGGAAACTAAAATTAAATAGGAAAAGAAACCAAAACAAAATAGAATTTGGTTTCGAAAAAAACTGCATTTGAAAATTTAGCTGGCAAAAACTGAGAGCAGGCTGGAAACTGCGAGCTGCGAGGAAATTTGCGGGTGGGCACTGGGCTGCTGGCCAATTCGCCACAGGAAATTCCTGCGGCGAATTGGTCCAAGGCCATTTCACCCACAGGAAATTCCTCCAGGTGAATTGGCCTTGGCGAATTCTACTTTTCGGCGACGAAAAATTCATCGCCGATTTTTTCAGACGCTAATTTTTTTTTGTTTATTTATTTTTTTATTATTTTTTATTATTTTCTTTATTAACCTCACCATTTCTATTTTTATTAAAAATTAAAATAAATATTATTTAATTAAAATACCACAAAAATTATTTTGGACTATATAAAAAATATCGGACCGGACTGGGTAAAAAATTGAGGGTCTACACTTTGTAATTTACAATGTATTTACATATACTCATAAAACATAATATAATATACATAATGTCAAAATATATTATAAAATAAAATATGTACATGCTGGCAAAGTGTCACTGATCTTGTTGTGGCACAAACACTTCAAGCTCCAATAACACAAGCCCAGACCCGATATGGTCTAGTAGAACTCTCAGGCTCTACTGGATCACCCCTGTTACCTGTGCAATGACTTACAATCACGATAAGCTGAAGCCTAGTGGTACAAACTTTGATAATAATAAAATTCAAATGCAATGCCAATGCAGAATGTTCATATGCTATGTCATCACATGATATTCAAGACAACTTTTGGATATATTCTTTCATCACTTGATAATTCACACAAACACATACACAAACATGGGCCCAAAAAAGTAATACATCATTTAATTTTCAGAGTTACAATTTTGGTCCATAATGGGACCATGTGTCTAGCCCCGAAGGCAAAATATCAATGTAATAGTCCAACTAGGCCGGGCTTATGACCCGATCTTTTAACCCAGCCCAGCTTCAAGGACTTGTTTTTGAGGTTTATCACCCGGTCTTTTTAACTCAAAAATATTTTCACAGTGATGCCAAGCGTCTAGCCCCATAGGCAAATATAGGCATGCAGCCAAACATAGAACTCTGAAAATTGAATAACATACTAGGCACGCAATTATTTCATATTTCTATGGCTTTACATAATATCTTTAATGTATACACAAAAAACCACATTACCCAAACATTTTGGGTCATTTTCATATTAGGACATAGTTCACATTTCATTCAATTTAGCCATTAACAATGGCTTTTCATAATGCATAATAATGCATACATAACAATTCATATGTTTTAGCACCATATTCATGAATACATAATGTATCAAGTAGCTTAACACATTTTTATCCAAAATGTGTTAAGCCAAATGTATCAAGAGTTTGTACATACCTTAGGAAACACTCCAAAACAAGCTTTAAAATTTCCTCTAACCTTCTCTTCCAAGTTGCCCTTCAACACTAGGGTTGGGCAAACTACTCTCTCTCAATGCCTATACCAAATGTGATCATAAAGAACCATTTAATATCATATTCTAAGGCATTTTCAACATCAAATCATTTAAATAGGAATTGCAATTGATAAATAAAGAAAAAATTTATTCTCAAGTGACACGCCCAACAACACAGGCGTGTTAATGATCATGTCATTAACTCACTCATACAGAAGCATTGACACATCCAATGAAATTGGCTTGTCACTGCCTGTGTCATTCATTCCGCTTTATAGAAACTTTGACATGCCCAACAACATGGGCATGTTAATGGCCATGTCAATTATTTTTCTTTACAAAAGCTACGAAATGCTCAGGGACATGGCCATGTTAATGGCCGTGTCATTAATGTTGAACTCAGCACCATTGGCACGTCCAACAACATGGCCGTGTTACTTGCCATGTTAGGCAAAAATCCTGCATTCCAAACTCTCAACCATATGAACACAATCATTCCAAACTCAACACTACAACACCTTTAATCGTCATCTTAGTTTATATCCATAATTCACCCATAAATTCAATACTTACATAACTCTAACATATCATAACTATCATCTTATTCAATCAATCATCACTTTCTCTCATAACACATTCAAAGAAGAAGAAAGAAAAGCAATCTCTTCCCTTTCAATCCCACCTTAAAAGTCATCATTAGCTGCTCACAACATCTTCATATATATCCAAATAAGCCATTAAAATATGCTAATACACAATCCCCAAAATCCAAATATCATGTTCTTCCATAGAATTCCAAAAAAACATGCAAAATGATAAAGGAACTTACCAGTTGATGAAGAATCCTCAAAATCTTCACTTGAATTCTTGAAATCCCTTCAATCTTTGATGTATTGAAGAAGAACTCTCCTCTAGACTGTCTTTGTCTTAAGCTCACGTCAAAGAAGAAGGAAGAAAAGAAAAGTCTCTTCTCTTTTCTTTCATCCTTATCTATATATATAATAATTATTATTACTTTGCACTTAATTATATAATGTATATATGTAATGTATATCTTGAATATATGTATATATCTTATATATATATATCATATTTACTCCAAATATATTTCAAATATACATTTCACTTAAAATCCTTTCATTTTTCATTCAAATCATTTATTTAATTTATCCAAATTTAATTTATTTTTTTAATATACAAAAATTAGGGGTATTACAGACCAGGTCCACTACTCCTTCTTTGGCTCAAAATCATCATCACTATTGGTTGTGTCCCAGAACTCGTTCACAACACTGATGGCCACTTCTTTCTCAACCACAACTTGCTACATCTTGCTAAGTATCACTTCTTCTTTAGTTGCTTCACTGCTTACATCTTAGAAAGAGGATAAAACAAATTTCTCATTCAAACCTCCCCCGATCATGAAAGTTACCAGTGGTGGTACCTTTTGAACCATGGCAGTGGGTTGTCCTTCATGCTAGTCTTGTTAGGTTCATGAAACTTTCCACTATCAATCAAATTCAGGATCTCATGCCTCAATCTTAACATCAAAGTTAGGTCGTAGATGATTTGGAAATGGTCAAGGAGTTAATGACTATAACAACCCTCTCTTCTATAGCTTATTTAAAACACAAGATAATGTTTTTCCCAATTCCAAAAACTACCTCCTACCTCATTGGCTAGTTTCATTAATATCGACTGCCTTTTGCGTGCTTTGAATGCAAGACTAATAGCTCCCTTTCTCGTTCCTTCTTATAGAAAATGATTCTTCTCTCTTTCCCATTTTTCTATATGCAAACCAGCATGCAAATGTTTTTTAAAATCTCTGATAAGGGTGTGAGACATCCTTTCATGAAGATTATATAGCACTCCTCTCACAATCATCCTAATCTGATATGACACATCGGGTCTTTGCTTGAGCAACGCAGCCATGTTTCTCCACCTTTTCACATAATCAACAAAATTCTCTTCTTTTTTTTCTGCCTAATCGACTCAACTTCCATCAAAGTAACTTCCAATTTAGTATTTTTACCCATATTGCTGGATAAAAGCTTTGTACAATTAATACTAATTCTTTAAAGTATTTTCCTATAAGGTGTTGAACCAATTCTGCATAGCATGATACAATGAGAGCATAAAGTACCTAAGAGTTTGAGCCTTGGTAGCTCGAGCAGACTGCATAGCAGTGATGTACTGCTTAACATGAAGATGAGGATTCCCAATGCCATCAACCTTAGCAAATTAAGGCATCTTAAACTTGTAAGGGACTTTTTCATCTTATTCAAACAATTTGTCCACTTCCGACATTTCATTAGTTTTCAGCTTCTTTTCAAACTTCTTTTCCAAATTAGTAATCATCTTCTCCACATCCAAAGTTTTAGTCTTTTTCCACTATTGATTTCTCCATAACCTTTAGCTCTTTCTTCTTATCTTGAGGATCTTGAAAATTTGGAGCCTAGTCATCATCATCATCCATCATCACTTTATCATAATCCATGGCTACTTCACCAACCTTAGCCTTTCCTTTTTCTTTATATTTTTTAGTACTAGCATATGCTTCAACAGTGTTCCCTAATAGTGTAGCCAGTTGGCTTTTCATGGTTTCAACTAGGACCCCCTTTAGCTGTTCAATCTTGGAGTTTAGTGTTTCATTTACCATCTTTTGAACTTGCTCAGGATCCATTGCTTTTGGTTAGAAGCTGACTAAGTCATTACTAGATTCTACATCGCTGGCATACGTCAGATTTTATAGGCTCTTGAACTGATGTACTTCAGGGCTGTGAGCCAGAAAGGATCAATGACATGTAATGAAATGAATGTATGGATGGATACACAAATAATAGATAGACAAAGATACAAAGGATGTTCCTTCCAACCTTTTAAGTTGTACACATGAATGGTGAGTCTCTTATTGTCCCAAGATAGCAACCAAGGTGGGGGTGAATTGGTTGGTTTGAAGAATTAAAGGCAAATTAAGAAATTTAATCAAAATCAAACCAAAGCTAGAGTAGTAGAAGAGTAGAGTGGAGAAGAATGAACACAAGAAATTTATAGTGCTTCGGATTACCTAAATCCTATATTCACTTCCTTAAAAACTTGTTAAGGTTCCACTAGTCTGGAGTTTTTTTAAAAGCTTAACTCTAACTTGGTGTTTTTTACAAGCTCACACCAAACTTTTCAATGATTTGAGATCAATCCTTAAAACCCTTACAAGAGTTTTTCTAGGCTCACTCTTACAACCTAAGTGTTTCCAACCTCACACTCAACTTACAATTTGATGCTTAAAGCTCACACCTAACACACTAACTGTAACACCCCTATACCCAATATACGTACATCACATGCACCAACATATGTAATATACGTATACCGGATACAAGAATGTCACAGGCTACTTTAAACAAACATTCTTTATGAGAAAACTTAAAATATTTAAATTATATTATAGAACATAATAGATAAAACATTTGTTTATTATGTAGCAGAATATACATATATATATACAATAAAAAAAATATTTACAAAAATATAGAGTTTATACATGCTTGGCAGTTTGTCTCTAATCTTGAAGTCCACAATCAACACTTCAAAAGCCTAGACTCGACTCGGTCCAACTGAACTCTTCTGTTCAACTGGATCTACCTTGTCACCTGCGCGATGAACCATAATAGCATTAAGCCATAGGTTTAGTGGTACAAACCACAATAACACTATGCTTTAATGTAATGCCAATGTCATACTTTCAAGAATTATAAACAATACACAAGAATATCATATTTCTTAACATTACATTTCATTATATTATTCGATTGTTTCATCATTCATGATTCACATTTAAGCAAAGACAAGCATGGGCCCAATAGAAACTAATATGTCATTCAAATTCCAGAGTTAATGTTTTGGTCCAATAATCACATTTATCAAGCCCATAGGTGAATCATTATCACAATGAGAAACATCTTATATCTAACATCCCAACTAGGCTTCAAGGACTAGGCCCACCAAGCTTCAAGGGGAGCTAAGCATCAACCCAACTTGGCTTCAAGGACCAAGCCCAACCCAACTTCAAGGGATTGTTACTTTTAGGCATGCCACCAATAACATAACTCTGAAAATTGAATAACACATTAGGCACACAATTCTTTTATTATTTCATTATCAATTCCATTCTCATTTTCTCATAATCATCTAGGCAACCATGCCCCAATTATTTCATTTGCATCATTATAGCCAACAGCAATGGCTTCACATCTCATCATTAGGGTATACATAACCAATTGCATTGTACATACATTTTGAATAATCATTATATCTTTGACATTATGCAAATTATAGCATTAATCAAATGTATCAACAACGCAATAGATTACTTAACACATTTACAACCAAATGTGTTAAGTCCCAAAGTCATGTAAGTGTATGCAACCATGTAAGGTTTGTACTTACCTCAAGAGCAATTCACACCAATCTAACCACTTCCTCTTCCAAGAATCCTTCAAAACTTGGATTAGGAAAACTCAATCTCATCCAAACCAAATCCAAAAGTGATTATACACATTCACTTAGAGATACACATAAGATAATAAGGATAAGAACCAAATAGGGGAAACTCTACACATAACACGCTCAACAACACGGGCGTGTCCCTAACCGTGCCCTAAACTCATAACACAGAAGCTTTGACACGCTCAGTGACATGGGCGTGTCACTGCACATGTCAATTCTCCCTCAACATAGTAGCTATGACATGCTCAGTGACATGGGCATGTCACTGCTTGTGTCAACACTACTTCAACACAGAAGCTGTGACATGCTTAGTGACATAGGCATGTCACTGGTCGTGTCACCCATCCAGAAAATAGAACCATTGACATTCGCAAAGACTTGACCGTGCTCATGGGTGTGTCAGGCCAAAAACCCTGATTCCGACACTAACAACACCACATCCAACAAATATCATACTTTACCCTTTTCTACTCCAAATAATCTTACCCAAAACCATCAATAAACCATACTAAACTTGCATAAACACCAAAACAACTCAAAACAAGCATCAAACACAATCACAACCACAATCACAACTCAACCCATACACAATCCACAACTCTTGCTTCTTTCACCAAACTTAACATTCCTCCAAACCAACCCCAAAATCAAAATCAAATAGACAACACAATCTCAAACACATCAAGATTAACCATACACATATCAACAACAACCATTCACCAAACTCAATTCACAAACTCAAAAGAAAACCAAAGAATCAAGTTGGAAAACTTACCAAAAGTGATGAAAACCCTTCAAACTCCAACTTGATCTCTTAAAACACCTTAAAATCTTGAGTTAGAAAGAAACAAAAATCCCTTTCCTTCTTGTTAATGGTGGTGGCTGGCTAAGCACAAGAAAGAGGAAGAAGATGAAGATAAGTCAACCCAAAATCAACTCTTCTAACCACACAAACTCTCTTTTAATATCCACCAAGCAATCAAATATTATAATAATATAAATATCCTCTTCCACTAATATGTAATTTCTAATTCAATTAATCCAAATATCCTTTGACCTTATAGTAATATGTTGACTTGTATATGTTGTATATATCTTCATATATAGAACATATACACACTCCTCTTTTCCTCTTAATCCTTTATACACACTTCAAAATCAATTAATCCAATTTCAACAATAATCATTCCAAAAATTTTAGGATACAATTTGGGATATTAAACTAACAATTTAATTGTTAATTCTTGTAAATGAAAAGAAAGTATGTTTGTAGACCCTTAATTTTTTACCCAATCCAGCCCGATATTTTTAAACAGTCCAAAATAATTTTTGTGGCATTTATTTTATTTACTATTTATAATATTTATCTTTATAATATTTAATAGTTATTTTTAATAATAAAAATAATAAATAATTAAAAAATCAAAAATCAAAAGGATTGACAAGCAACGTACAGCCATGCTGCTGCACTGCCGCCCAGTTGGCTGTAACAAACATCTGCAGCGAATTGGTCACTACCCAATTCGCCGCAGATATCAACTGGGCTTGCCTAGTTCACCGCAGGCAGCACCCAGCCTATAATTGCCCACTGTCTAGCCCAGCGCAATCTGCGTGCCAGCCCGCAGCAATCCTCGCAGGCCCAGCAGCCCGTACGCTGTCAATTTTTGACCAAACCTTATTTTACACGATTTTGTAATTTTTCCTAAACAGTTGGTATTTCCTTAATAAAATAGGATTAGGTCTTTTTGTTTTCCTATAAATAATAGTATTAAACACACGGGTATGGGTGGAAATTATTGAAAGAAACTTTGGACTTTTAATTTTTCCTGAGATTTGAAGACAGAAACCATAGAAAAATAGGGAAGAAAAGAAATGAAAGCAAGGAGGGTGAAAGCAACAAAGAAACAAAATTATACAAAGGCAGTGAACGCATTGCCTTGATTTTGCTCTGCCAGAAATCTTGTATTAAAGCAGGCAGTAGCTTGTTTTAATTTCTTCAAATTGGTGGAGCCTTCACACGTAGATAATTTCTTCTAAATTCAATTTATTAAATCAATAATCACCTCCACTTTTCAAAACTATCATCACAACATTTTTATTACTTATCTTCTTCTTGATTTCTTTCATATAGTAAGCATAAGTTTTAATTTAAATCAATAACATAATCATCAAAACACTAATCTAATTTACTCAAAACCTATTGTTATTTTCATAAAAATACCAAAACCCTAATTTTTGAACTAAAAACCCTAGCCTTATTTTCCAAGACCCTAATTGCATGTTATAAACCCTAAACTATTTTCTTTGTAATATCCCAAAATATACCCTAGATGTTTTGGGTTTTATTATTAATTTAATTGGATTTATTGTATATGTTTTATTGGAAGAGAAAAGGGTTTTTAAAGAGAGTGTATATGTGATGTATATTAGAATATATATAACATATACCTAAGTCAATGGATAGTTAAAGAATGGAGTTAGTGGAAGAAGATATTTGTTGTGTTTGAGTTAATAATTAATTATTAAGGAAATTAATGAATGGAGGAGGTTTATTTTGAATTAGTTTAATATTTTAAAATTGCTTGGTTGAGAGGATTTTAAGGAAAAGAGGTGATGACTTTGAGCTTTCTCTTTCTTCTTTCTTTCTTCTTGCCGTGAATCATTTTCTCCTTCTTCTTCTTTGCTTTGTTTGGCCGGACAACAAAGAAACAAGAGAACAAGAAGAGTTTTGATCTTCCAACTCAAGATCTAAGGAAGCTTTCAAGAGATCAAGTGGAAAGTTAAGAGATTTCTTCATCCTTTGTAAGTTCTTCACTTGATCCTTTGATTTCTTTGAGTTTTTGAGTTGAGTTTGTGGATGGTTTGTGAATATGTTGTTTAAGATGGGTTTAAGAGTGTTTGGGTAACTGATTTCTTGTTTTTGGGGATGGTTTGAAGGAAAGAGTAAGTTGTTGGAAGTGATTGTTTTGAGGTTGTGTTTTAGGTTTGTGTTGATGATTTTTGATTTGAGATTTGAAGAATGTTTTAGTTGTTTTGGTGTTTTTGTGAGTTTGTTATGGTTTTTGGGTATGTTGAGATGACTTTGGTTGAAGTAGTTTTTGGTGAAAGAAAGAGTTTTGTTGGTTGTGTTGTTGTTTTGGCCGGAATCTGGGTTTTTGGCCTGACACGCCCAAGGGCACGTCCAGGATTTTTGGGCGTGTCGATGGTTCTGTGTTTTTGGTTGGTTGGCACGAGCAGTGACACGCCCAGGATACTGAGCGTGTCATAACTTCTGTGTGGCAGTAGGATTGACACGGCCAGTAACACGCCCGTGTTATTGAGCGTGTCATAGCCACTGTGTTTTTGGGGAATTGACACGGCCATGAGCACGCTCATGATGTTGGACGTGTCAATGTTGTTTAGAGGCAGAATGTATTACACGGTCATGGACACGCCCGTGTTGTTGAGCGTGTCAAGGTTAGAGTTTGCCCTAGTTGGTTCTTAGCCTTATGATCTTATGTGGGTTTCATCTTCCTTTTGGAATAGGTTGTGAAGAAGGTGAATTACCCTAATTCAAGAAGTGAAAGACTATTGGAAAGAGAAGTGTTTATTATTGAGTGAGTTGCATTTAAAGTAAGTACAAACATTGCATTGTTTCATACATCCATTTGATGTGGCATTGTTGATATATATATATATATGAATAATTTGACATTTTGTACATTGTGAATCTTGTGGAATGTAATGTGCTATATGTATGATGATGAATTGTCTTGATGTGAATGGAGATGTAATAAAACCATTGTTGTTGGCTATGGTTATGCAAATGAAATTGATAAGGCATGATTGCCTATTTGAGTATGAGATACGATTTGAGAAAGAGATTGATAAAAAGGCAAATGAAATAATTGTATGTTTAATATGTTGATTCAATTTCAGAGTTCTGGATTTGGCGGCATGCCTAATATATATGAATAGTAACAGTCTAGCCGGGTTGAGGATCTCCTCGATTTAGTCGGGTTGACGGTCCAAGAGACTGGGTCTGTTACAGGTAACAGTCTAGCCGGGTTGAGGATCTCTTCAATTTGAGTTGAATTGAGGTCCAAGAGACTGGGTCTGTTACACTATAAAAATTGTGAATATGAAATATATGTATAGTAACAGTCTAGTCGGGTTAAGGATCTCCTCGATTTAGTCGGGTTGATGGTCCAAGAGACTGGGTCTATTATAGGTAACAGTTTAGCTGGGTTGAGGATCTCCTCAAGCTTGTTGAGTTGATGGTCCAAGAGACTGGGTCTGTTACCCTATCCATGGATAGAGAGATATGTATATTGCCTACGGGCTTGATTATTGTGATTATGAACCAAAGCAGTAACTCTGAACTTTGAATATCATATTAAATACTAGTTTGGGCCCATAGGTGTCTGGTTTCGAGTGAGTATAATGGATGATGATATGAGTATTGAATTAATGAGATGCAACATTTATAAGTATGATCTTCATTTGTTGAATGCATATCATTGATATATATATATTGCATAATTCCATAATGGTTTGTACCACTGAGTTGTTGGCTCAACGCGATTGTGGTTCATCGTGCAGGTGATAGGGTTGATAGGTTTGAGACGGAGGATTCTTCTAGACCTAGTTGAGTTTATGCTTGAAGAGTTGGGCTAGAGCTTAAAGATAGGAGAGTCAAACTGCCAATCATGTATATATTCTATGTTTTGTATATTTTGATTTTTATGTATTTGAACTTGTAAAAGTTTGTAATAACTTCCGCTGCGGATTACTAAACATTTTTATATATAGTGTCTTTTGTATTTATTTTAAATGTTGAGATTAGTTTCACTTATTTTTAAAGATATGATTTGTGTATTTTTAAACTGTGGCATTTTCTATATTCAGTATACGTATTTTACGATCGTATAAGCATGCTTGGTACGTATACGGGATATAGGGGTGTTACATTCTTAAAGCCAAAAAACCCTAAAATCTTATTTTTTGAATCCAAATACCCATAAAATCGTATTTCATGTTTCAAACCCTGATTTCCTATCTAAAAACCCTAAAAAACCCCTAGAATCCCTAATTCAAGATGTAAACCTAAATATGTATCTTTATTTACTTTATTTAAGTTTTAGATTTGATTATGTAGTTTATTATATGTTTTGATGATTGATTTATTTAATTTCAGTAATTGATTTGTTTATCATGGATGGATGATTTCTTTATTATTATTATTTGTTAAAATTGTAGGAGGTATGTTTTCATTTTTTTGGATACCTCATATTGTGAACATCATGTAATTTAATTTATTTTAAAGTTTTTGGATCAATGTAAAGGGCACGTTTCCACCTTTCGGTGGGTGTCCTATCTAGTTATAGATATTAGATGATGTAAGGACATGTTTCCATCCTCGGATGGGTGTCCATTTATTTGTTTTGTCTGGACATTGCTTTGATTTTAATATAATGATGCTTTATTTTAATTGTTGCATGTAGTATAGATAATATCATTATATTTAAGAATTTTATAATATTAAGACCTGAAAAGGAGGCCAATTCCAATGAACCGGGCATTGTGGGGGTGCTTGGCCATTTCTCACCTTTTTCACACGTACCCAACTTTTTGAACCCATTAGGGGGTTAGGAATTCCTTAGGAATCAAGTCATCCACCCCTTTCTTTTTCCCGGCCCATCCGGGCGGCGACTCCATTTTCTCCAGGCTTAGGCCCGCGTTCTCTAAGGCTCTGAGCCTAAACAATGCCGAAGTCACAAGAACCATTGCACCGGGAGTGGGGACAAAAATCCTTGCTCACAGTGGCGACTCCACTGGGGATAAGAGAAGTTGATTCTGTTGGTCTTTATATTATTCTATTCTTTCTTATCATGATACTATCCATTGCATCATTGAAATTGCATTATGTGCGCGAGTTAGGATGTCCATGTTACCCGTGTTGTGTTTTGTAAGGGATACCATACTTTCACTTAAGGTATGGAGATCGAGCATGGCATAACCACTTATAGCCTTTTACCTTTTGGTATATACTTGCTATGGGAACCTAAGCCTTTCAACCCAAAGACTAAAGCTCATGTAATTGGCCTAGTTACTTTGCTTAGGTTTTTACCCAAATGCTTGTTGTTTAACTATGGTTAGTTTATCTTGGCTTAAATCATGGCTTATTTGGTTTGTTCTTTTTCTAATATGACCTCAGCACACTGTAAGCTCAAATTTTTTTTTTAAAAATCCAATAGACCAAAGCTATTTTCAAAACTTTTCAAGATGATCTTTGGACATAAAACTTTTCTAAAAAATAAATTAAAAATTCTTTTCTCATGACCCAAATACAAAGCCCAAAATCCATTTTTTCTAAAATCTTTTTACAAATGGGCTTAGAAACAAAATTTTTTTCATAATCTTTTGAAAGAGCTTACGAATATTTAGGTCAATTATAGAGATACCAAAAATCAATTGTGAGCCTAGTTTATACTAAGAATTATAAACCATGGGCTTATTTTTGGCATGAATCATTAGTTACTTTTTCAAGTGAGAAATATATTTATAATAAACCTCTTAATTTAATTTTAATCCAATATAGCATAAAAGTTGCTTTGGTTGATTGGATGGATTAAAAACTAATTAATGGGAATTATTATGAATTGATTTCCATGTTCAAAAATATAACTGTTGGTTAAAATCGTCCAAGGGAATTATTCGAAAATAAGATGCCCCATGTTGGTATTTTGTTGACCATAAATCAAGGAAAAGAGACTGGCCATTTGTGTGTGGATGTTATAAGGTTGGAAGGAACATCCTATTTATCCTTGTTTGTTTATCATTTGTGCATACATGCATACATGCATCAGATGACATATTATTAATCCTTTCTGGCTCATAGACTTGGAGAACGATAATTCAAGAGCATACAATGACACCACCTACAACATTGATTTTGATTCAAGTGCTTCATTAGAAGGATGGATGCAAACCAGCTAAGGGACATAGTGGATGAAGTTGTCAAAGCTAGGATGTAACACCCCCATACTCTATATAAGTACTATACATATACCTGGTATACATACAATACATATATAAAGTATAAGAATGTCACTTTTCGTTTTACTTTGAAACCCTTTATTCAAGTTCAAGCGATATTACATTAAATTAAAGAACATTTACGAAAATCATTATTCTTATAAAAATACAACATAATTAAAATCACATATGTATGCATCACCTTCTAGTTGGTCTCGAGACACTCTTACCCTTCTCGTGGCATCACAGCTAGACTTCCAGATCAACCGCATAAATACCTGCGCGATTAAACATCTGCGCTAAGCTCGAAAGCTTAGTAGTACAACTAAATAATAAAATACACTTTACCAAAATTATCATACCTCATATGTTTAGCATTATGTTTTATTGTTCTCTTACCACGTTTTCCTTTCTCAATGCATTCTTCATAAGTTCCCACTAATCTCATATACATAAACATATACATTAATTCAACCAATTACCATTCAAAGACCTATTCAACACCTTTACGAAAGCAATTCTCACAAATTCCATATTCATATATATATATATATTTTACACATCATACTTTATTTTTATAAAATCATATATCAAGAAAGTCCCTCAAAACATATTCACCTTCAATACATCAATGCACATATTACAAAAGCATACTTCATAACATTATTATATCCACAATTCATCAAACATGAATCATACTTCCAATAAAGGCAGTTGTAGATCTCATTACTCATTTATTTCAACATTTAATATCACATTGACAACAAAGACAGACTCGGGCCCAAACAACACACTAATATGTTATTCCAAGTTCAGAGTTACTGCTTTGGTCCATAATCATAATCATCAAGCCCGTAGGCATCATCTATATATATCTCTATCCATGGATAGTGTAACAGACCCAGTCTCTTGGACCATCAACTCAGCAAATCTCGAGGAGATCCTCAACCCGGCAAGACTGTTACTATAATTCACATTTCACATTTCACATTTATCAAGTAACAGACCCAGTCTCTTGGACCATCAACCCGACTAAATCGAGGAGATCCTCATCCCGGCAAGACTGTTACAAATCATATATCTCATAATCACAATTAGCATAGTGTAACAGACCCAGTCTCTTGGATCTCAATTCGTCTCAAATTGAAGAGATCCTCAACCCGGCAAGACTGTTACCTTTCATTTTATAGGCATGCCTCCAAACTCAGAACTCTGAAAATGAATAACATATCAGACACACAATTCATCTATTATTTCATTATCAATTCTCATCATCATCTAGGCAAACATGTCCCACTTAATTCAATTGAATCATCACAGCCAATCACAATGGCTTCATATCACATTATATCTCAAATCACATTTCAAGTTTCATCATTGATATATGCAACATCAATTACATTACTAAACAAACATATCATGAATCAATCATACCATATAGGCATGCTTCAATCATAAAATTAGAGTAATTCATCATCAATGATCTCATGATATTCCACATTATACACAACATGCCATTATTCATATGCATCATCAATCTACATATAGTACAATACAATTCATGAGATTGACAATGCATAAAACCTAACATGGTTCATATAATATCAACGTTATCATCAAATCATATTGATCAATTCAATTCATCACTCAAGTGTACATAATCAATGACATTGCACATACTTTTTCATTGATCATTATATCTTCCACATTTCCTATATTATCATTGATATATTCATACATAACAATTTACCTTATTCAAGAACTTAGAATCCTCCATATACATTTGGTTGGATCATTATCGTTTTAAGTGTGTTTAGGTACAAAAGACTTTTGAAGATCCAACAATGTTTGAAGACCAAATAACAAACACATTTGCAAACACCCTCAAGGGACACGGCCAAGCTTGTGGCTGTGTCTCCCAATATAAACATCCATTAGCCAACACGCCCAAGGGACATGGCCAAGCTTGTGGCCGTGTCACTCAACACCAATTCAAGCAGTAGCAAACACGGGCAATGGACACGGCCAAGCCAGTGGCCGTGTCTCTCAACACAACAATCTAGTACCAGACACGGGCAAGGGACACGGCCGTGTCTCTCAACATAAATTAGACAGTAGCAAACACAGGCAAGGGACACGGCCAAGCCAGTGGCCGTGTCTCTCCAAAACTCATCCAACACGGCCAAATTTGCCCTAACTTGGCCGTGTCTCTCATAACTTGGCCGTGTCCTACAATAATTTAAAGACCAAACACTCGAAATTCATCCAAACCAAACCCCAAATCAACATTTCATCATTTTCCTTACAATTATCTCAACTCATCATCACTTAGATGTTAATTTCACACATTTATATAATTCAATCTCTTGTTATCATCCACTTACACACCAATCAAACCAAACATAACCTAAATCCAAAAGAAATCCAACTAAGAAGATAAAAACTTATATATATAAGTATAATCAATAAATTCAACTCAAGAGATGAGTACTTACCTGAATATGTTGCCAAATCTTCATCTCCATCTTCAATACTCTTAACATCCTTAAGAAATTTCGATGAAGATCACCTTTCTCTCTCTCTCTCTCGTGCTCTCTCTCTCTCTCGTGCTCTCTTGTCCACGAAGAAGAAGAACAGAAGAAGAAGAAAGAAAGAAGGTTCTCCTCTCTTCCTTCGTTCTTATCTCATATATATAATAATAATAATAATAATAATAATAATAATAATAACAATAACAATAATAATAATAATAACAATTATACCATTAAATCTCCACCACACACAATTCCTTTTGACTTTCTTCTTCTTTTCTCTTTCCTTCAATACACACATTGAATCCAAATACAACAATAACCCCAACACTTTTAGGGTATACTTTAGGATATTACATAGGATGGCTGAGCTACGAGATCAATTAATTGAAATTATGAAGACCAAGTTGATTGAAATTCTAGAGATCATCAAAAATGCTAATGAGGCATCTCCCATTGACATAAGAAAGAAGGGAAAGGCAACATCAACGGGGAACATGTTCACTAATAGATATCGAATGAAAAATTAGGGATCAATCCCTATTCTACCAGACCAGTCGAACCATGTGCTTTCTAATTGGAACAATAAGGGCGACTACAACCCCAATGAGCAAAATCAAAGGAAAAGAAGAGGTGTTGAGAAAAATGCAGCAACTGAACCAACAAAGAAGCATAAATTTTCAGACTTGGGGGAACCTTTGTCAAAAATGTTAGAGAATCTAATAAAGATGGATTTGCTACAACCATTAGCTCCTCGACCCTTGCTGAATCCTCTGCCTCCAAACTTTGATACCAAAGTTTTTTGTCAATTTCATTAGACTCAAGGGCACAAGATAGATAAATGTGTTCGATTAAGGCACGAGATCCAAAATTTGTTTGACAATAGAAAGTTGCCTAAGCTTGATAAGCCCAACACTAAGAATAATCCTCTGCCTAAATTTGGAAGGGTGCCACTGCTTGCAACCTTCATGAAGAGTTTTATCTTATCATCTTATCATGATATGGATAGAGAAGTTGCTAAAGATGATGTGCTACTAAGCAAGCTTGGGCTAACTATGGATGATGAAGCAATGACCCTTGATGATGGAAAAAATCCTTGCCCTTGATATGACTAAATAAATGGAGTATCTTCAACTCCAGCTAAACAAACTTCCCTTAACTTGGAGTGTTGCTCTATTTATTTTGCTTTCTTTAATATTTAATTGGAATAATTATGTTTTTTTAAATTAAGATTGTTTGAATAAATTACTTTCATTAAAATTTTTGTTGCTCTTTGTTCATTTTGGTGCTCAACCAATGAGGAATCTAGCTTGATATTCATAAATTAATATATCTAGGCATCATGATTCGAATGACTTTACTAGGTGAGGGAATTGCTCTATAGCATTGAGTTATGTATGCTTACTTAGAGAGGGCTCCTGCATAATGGCTTTTTTCTAGGTCCTAGTCAGTCTTAGAACATGCTTTGACAAACTTTCAAGGAAAAATTGAACTCTGCTTATTTAAGGGAGAGATAATCTAGGTATTGTTTGGTTAGCCAACAACTAGTATCTACCCAATTAAATATCAATCACCTATTTGTCCCTTTGAGCCTTCATAAGATTTCAAACTTCTCTTTATTGACTTATAAGCTTAATGACCCACCTGAGCTGTTGTTACACTTTTCATAAGTCTTATGATCACTAAGGTGTAGAGGCAAGAAGATTAAAGAAAGGAATGCATAGCAAGACTGTAAGGATAGTTGATGTTCTCAAGACCATAAGGGTAGTTGAAGTTCACCTAATATCTCCAATATATCAAGATAACATTAGAGTAACAAATAATTTATCCCTATTAAAGAAGATTTGTCACTCCACTCATCCATTATTAGGAACCCAAGTTGGTAGAAACAAGACAACTGTTTTAGAGCTAGAACCAAAAAAAAAAAAGAAAAGAAAAGAAGAAGAAAATAAAGAGACAAAAGGAAAAAAAAGAAAATAAATCCCAAAACAGTTCAGAAAGCCAACCAAGATCTCTTTTACCTAAAGCAGCAAAAGACTTCCATAAGGACTGTTTGACTTGAATTGGTCCAATCCAACCAAATATTCAATCAAAATCGAAGAAAAAGGAGAAAGGTCATCCAGTTCTTGAAAGTCCTGTATTTGACAGTCCTACAGAAAAGAAGGATAAAATGATAAAATGTTCAAAGAAAGAAGGAGTAAGAAAAAGAAAGAGAAATAAAAGGGAAGAGAAAAATAAATGAATATGGGTACCAAACTTTTTGCAAAGGCAAAGACTATCCCAATTGAGATCCAGATTAATACTAAAAAGATGGGAGAACATTCAAAGCTCTATCTTTTCATGTTTCCAGCTCCCTAAAGTTCTAACAAGAAGTTTGAGTGTGAAGGCTTACCCATAGTGTCACAACAACTCCAATCTCAAAATGGCTTTCATTTAACCCGTGTCCCTTATAGACCCCGTTTCAAGCCTATTATAGACCTATTAATCTCTCTTGGTAGGTAGAGTCTATTAGTGGAGATAGTTTGAATAAGCATGCATATGAAATAGACAATATTCAAACTCAAATGAGACCTTTGACCAAGTAATGTGTATGTGCCTATCTGAAGTGCAACAATTCTTGTTTAAATGGAAAGGATTCCTAAGTTTAGTACGGTAATAAGGGTTTTCATGTTATATATATGATTAATTTGGAAATCAAGTCCTGAGATAAATTGACATTGATTTGGCAAAGCGAACATTTGATTTCAAAATTCAAAAATCAAAAAAGAAAATTTTTTTACAAAGCCTTCAAGTTAAGGGGAATATGTCGAACCATCAAAACTCAAAGGACACATTAGGTAAAGGAAATGATTATTGGCAAGGTTATGAAGAAGCTACTAGTTGACATGCTGAAACATAGCTTGAAATGGATGTATCCCTGACTATGCTGCTTAGGCCTCACCACTCATGTTCTCAACATCTTGAAGATAAAAGCCATAAATGTGAAGCATTCTGTCATTCCAAAGAAAGACTTGAACGAGCATCTGAAAAGAACCAATGAGAACACTTCTACTGATCACCTCGGTCTGTGGGTCAATGGAACCACTGTAAGTATTACTCATGCATGTCATGTATACATGAGCATATCACACGGCATTTTTATCTTGTGTTATCTGTTCTTTGTCAAAGAGAACAGCAAACACCCTGTGAAGTAAAAAATCAAAAGAAGATATTAAATTAGGGGGGAATTGTAAGCCCATTACTTGAGGCTCTAGTCATTTTGCAAAAAGAAGAAATGCATGCTTATGCGAAGAACTAGACAACATAAACATCAATCAAAGCTTGCATAAAAAAAAATCTCTGTTTGTTGCTGTCCCAATGTTGCTAAAATTTATCGCCTCCCTCCCTTTTTTTTCTTTCCTCTTTACCTCTCTTTCTCTCCTTTCCTTTGTATTAAGACTTCTTATTTATAGGCAAAACCAATCAAAAAACCCTAAACCTAACTCTGCTAATTTGTCTTTCAAATGAATTCTAAGATCTTTAGGAAATTTTGATCAAAAAATCTATAGAAACTAATTGAAACCATGTCAATCTGGGCAACCAGATCAACATGAGTTAAGGCCATGTCGATCTGGTTGTTCAGGTTGACATGAGTCCAACCCCATGTCGATCTGGCTGCCAGATCGACATGAGGCATTCTCATGTCAACCTGAGCCTCCAGGTCGACATGAGTAATTGGTCATGTCACCCGGCCGGCCTAACTCGAATTATTTTTGTATTTTTTTCAACTTATGGACAGAAAAATTTTAATTTGGGCTGAGTCATCTTGATTTTAGGGTTTTATAATTGAATTTATTCCTCTTTAATCCGAACTGACTTATTTAAAAATTATAAACTAGGTTTAAATTTTTTAAAGTCGGATCAAATTTATTTTGACATCCTTTGATCAGGACTGTTTCAAATTGGGGTCAAAATTAAGGGTCTACAAGTAGCCATTTATCTCTGTTAAAATTGTAAAAAATGTGACCTGACGCACTGCCAACGGTGAAAAAAATTTGTGTAGAGTGTACAAGGTGTGATCGCCTTTTTGCATACGGACTCTCACTAAAAGCCATGGCGTGACCGTTATATAATGAGGCACGCTTGCTACCTGAGAGAAAGCCTATAAAGGTTGAGACTTTTAAAATTCTCGCTACTATCCATCATCTCTACCTCATCGTTCGATGAAAGGTCATCTCGGATGAACCTATCTAGTGGATTAAAAAATATATAAAGAAACAAAGAAGATAGGTTTTGGTATGAACAATGTATGATCAAATTTGAATGTTTTAAATGATGATAAAGCCGTTCAAACATGACAAAATTGACACACTGCAATAAATATTCATTCAATGAGCTTCCATCAATCATACCTAAGTTATTCTTAATAAAGTTTAGTCTATCTTCATTCAAAGGTTTTGTAAAGATATCAACAAGTTGATTATGTGTATCAATGAATTATAAAAGAATATTTTTGCTTTGTACATTATCCCTTAAGAAATGATGTCTAGTATCTATATGTTTAGACCCTAGAATGTTAGATTGGATTCTTGGATAAGTTAATGGCACTAGTGTTATCACTTTACCATAGTCAAGCAATTATTGCTTCATCCATAGAACTTGTGTGCAATAAAAATATGCCGCAACATGTTCGGCTTTGGCCGTAGATAAGGCAATCGATGTAACACCCCCATACTCTATATAAGTACTATACGTATACCTCATATACATACAGTACATATATAAAGTATAAGAATGTCACTTTTCATTTCAGATTAAAACCTTTCCTTTAGTTCCAAACAGTAACACATTTTATTTAAAGAACATTTACAAACTCATTTTACTTTTAATGATATTACATATATATATAATGATCTTGTCTTTACCAAAATTCATTTATACATATGAAAACATTTTTTTATCAAAATACAACATAATTAAAATTGTACATGTATGCATCACCTTCTAGTTGGTCTCGAAATACTCTTACCTTGCTCGTGGCATAACGACTTGACTTCGTATCAACCACCTACTCACCTGTACGATTTACACAACCGCGCTAAGCTAGAAAGCTTAGTAGTACAAATAAATATTATAAACATATATTACAGAAAATCATACTTATATATTAAATTCATGTATCATTATTTTCTTATCATGTTTTCCTCATTTCAATTACACTTTTTATATGTTTCTACCAATCTCATTATTATATACATATATATACATACATCATTAACATAAACCAACTTTTCATAACTTATTAGAACATTCATAAAATAATACTCACAATGTCCACATCCATATACATAATACATACCATATTATACTTTCAAAATCTCATCTTTCAACATAACTTCTTAGGCCATATATCTTTTTAATCATTTACTTATGTATTGTAATCATATCATACTTCATTACATTTCATTTCAAAAGAATATTATATTTCAGAACCTTGCATTATTCAATAACTTATCAAAACATTCATGAGGTAATATTCACAATTTTCCACATCCATAAACTTATTACACATCATGTTGTATCTTCATAGTTTCATTACTCAACATAGCTTTCCAAGCCACATTCATTTTCAATAAGATACTTATGTATTATAATCATCTCATAACATTATATCTCACAAACATGTATCTCATTATTCATTGGTTTCACCATTCAAGAATCACATTGAAAACAAAGACAAGCATGGGTCTCATTATTCATTCATTTCACATTTCATGAATCACATTTAAACAAAGACAAGCATGGGCCCAAAGACACTAATATGTCATTCAACTTTCAGAGTTAATGTTTTGGTTCAATTATCACAGTTATCATTATCATTATCCCAACTAGGCTTCAAGGATTTAGGTTCAACCAAGCTTCAAGGGGAACAAAGCATGCTAAGTATCAACCCAACTTGGCTTCAAGAACCAAACCCAACCTAGCTTCAAGGGTTGTAACATCTCAACTAGGCTTCAAGGACTAGACCCAACCAAGCTTCAAGGGGAGTAAAACATGTTAAACTTCAACCCAACTTGGCTTCAAGGATCAAGCCCAACCTAGCTTCAAGAGATTGTTACCATTAGGCATGCCACCAACATCAAAACTCTGAAAATGGAATAACATATTAGACACACAATTCATTATTTCATTATCAATTTCATTCTCATTTTCTTATCATCATTTAGGCAACCATGCCTCAATCATCTCATTTGCATCATTATAGCCAACAACAATGGCTTCACATCTCATCAATAGAATATACATAACCAATTGCATTGAACATATATTTTGAATTCATCATCATCTAGGCAAACATGCCCCATTTATTTCATTTGAATCATTATAGCCAACCACAATGGCCTCACATCTCATCATTTCTCAAGCCACATTAAAGCAATTCATCATTAAAGTATTTATCATAACAAATTGCATTGCACATACCTTTTTGAATGATCATCATATCTTTCACACTATACAAATCATAACATTAGTGACATTGTATTAACAATATAGTAAATTACTTAACACATTTATAACTAAATGTGTTAAGTCTCAAAATCATGTAAAAGAATGCATCCATGCAAGTTTGTACTTACCTCATGAGCCATCACACAACACCAAACTCATCCTCCAATAATCCTCAACACTTGGATTAGGGCAAAACAACTTCTTCACAACCTACTCCACAAGGAATAACACACACTTACTCAAAGATACACATGAATTCAATACAATTATTCACTTATTAATCTCATACTAGACCCTTAGATCACAAATTACAAACCAACATCTCTCTCTAGGACCCCACGGTCGTGGCCTACCAACCTCCACGGGCGTGGCATAGCAAACAATTCTGCTCAATCTTTCTAAAATCCCCACGGTCGTGGCCTTCCATCCCCCACGGCCGTGGCATAGCAAATGAATCTGTCTCCCTTGCTCAACACCCCCACGACCATGACTTCCAATGGCCATGGTCGTGGCAGCCAAGGGCCACGGGCGTGGCATACAAAATGGCTATGTTTCAGGACTAAACTCATGTATTCTATGTTTTCAACTTCCTTAAACACAAACATACATCAATCATATATCAATTACTCAATTCTCTAACTCATTTATATTAAACCCTTATTAAACAATTTCAATAATCCATCATCATCCTCACAAATAACCATCTTATCATCATCTAAATACCAATTTAACATATCTATATACTTTAATCTTTTACTATCATTATCTTAATACACTAACTATATCAAATATAACCACAATCAATAGAAATCAATACAAAGAAATGAACACTTACTTGAATATTTTGCCAAATCTTCAACCTCCACCTTCAATTCTCTTAAAGCCCTTAAGAATTTGATGTATAAACCAACCAAAACCACATCTCTCTCTCTCTCTCTCTCTCTCTCTCTCATTGAAGAAGAAGAAGAAGAAAGAAAGAAAATCTTCTTTCCTTTATTTTAAACTTATCTTATATATATATATAATAATATAATAAATATTACAAAAATCCTCCACCACTACTTATCCACCTTTTGACTTTCTTTTCTTCTTTTTCTTTTTATTATTACTATTATTATTATTATTTAATTATATAAACTTACTTTTCCTACACCACTTTATACATTATGTATATGTGATGTATATGTTGGTATATGTATATCTCTTATATCTTGTATTTATATTTCCCATATTTTTCAAATACCATATATATACATATCATCCTTCATATACATTTATCTCTTATAATATTTCCTTTTAATTAACTTATCTTCTTTTGACTTCCATTTCTTGGACTTGTATATGTTATATATATATCTATATATACAACATATACACTCTCTCTTTACTTCTTTTCTCTTTCTATTAAACATACACATTAAATCCATATACAATAATAATTATTCCACACTTTTAGGGTGTACCTTGGGATATTACAATCGACACTTGTTTCTTGCTAAACCAAGAAACTGGGCAATCACCAAGAAAATGGCATACCCTGATTGTGTTTTTTCTATCCAAGAGCCTACCAGCGTAATCTACATCCAAAAATCCTAAAATGTCAAATGATGTGTTTTTAGGATACCAAAGTCCTAAATGCAATGTACCATTCAAGTACTTTAAAATTCTTTTAGTGGCATTCAAGTGTGATTCTTTAGGATAAGATTGAAACCTAGTGCATAAGCATACACTAAACATTATATCCAGTCTAAAGGCGATTAAGTAAAGTAGGGATTCGATAATACCTTGATATTTCTTCTCATCTACTACCTCACCAATTTCATCTTTGTCAAGTTTTAATGATGTTCTCATGGGAGTCTTGCTAGTCTTACAACCATCCATTCCAAATTTCTTGAGGAGTTCCATTATATACATGGATTGGTTGATGAAGATTCCATCTTTGCATTGCTTGATTTGTAGTGCAAGGAAGAATTTGAGTTCACCCATCATTCTCATTGCAATTTCCCTAATCATACAAGAAGCAAATTCCTTGCATAAAGATTCATTAGTAGCACCAAATATGATGTCATCAACATATATTTGCACAATTAAGATGTTATGCTTATTCTTTTTAACAAAATGAGTTTTGTCAACTTTGCCTTTTGAAAAGCCATTTTCAAGCAAATATGCACTAAATCTATCATACCAAGCTCTTTCAATCCATATAATGCTTTGGTAAGTTTAAAAACATGCTTTGGAAGTTTATAATCTTCAAAATCGGGAGCTTGTTTAACATAAGCTTCCTCATTTATAAAACCATTTTAAAAAGCACTTTTGACATCCTTTTGAAAAAGTTTAAAGTTCATATGACATGCAAATGCATGTAAAATTCTAATAGCTTCTAATTTAGCTATGGGGGCAAATGTCTCATCATAGTCAATGCCTTCCTCTTGATTATAGCCTTTGGCTACCAATCTAGCCTTATTTCTAGCGATGAGACCATTTTCAACAAGCTTATTCCTATATACCCATTTACATCCTATAATTGGATGGTTTTTAGGTCTAGGAACAAGTTTCCATACATTATTTCTCTCAAATTGGTTGAGTTCATCTTGCATAGCCATCACCCAATTTTCATCACTGAGAGCCTCCTCAATGGTCCTTGGCTCTATTTGAGGGACAAAAGCAACATTAACATTTAAATGTTCAAATTTATATCTGGTAGTTACTCCCTTTGAAGTTTCACCAATGATGAGTTCTTTTGGATGATACTTCTTGTATTCCCAATCCTTGGGTAACTCTTGAGTTTCCTTTTCTTATTCATCATGATTATTCTTTGGAGCTACAATCATTTCTTATTGATCATATGTACCTATAAAATCATCAAGAGCACTATCTTTCCTTTGATCAACTTTAGAAGATTTATGAAAAACAACATGCATTGATTCTTCAACCACTAGAGTTTTCTTATTGAATACTCTATATGCTTTACTAGATGATAAGTATCCTAAAAATATGCCTTCATCCAATTTAGATGAAAATTTCCCAAGATTATCCTTAGTGTTCAATATAAAGCATTTGATTCCAAATACTCTAAGATATGAAATTTTGGGTATTCTTCCATTCCATAGCTCATAAGAAGTTTTGTTTATCAATGGTCTTCTGTAAACACGATTTGAAATGTAACATGCATTGTTAACGACTTTTGCCCAAAAGTAAGAAGGTAAGTCATACTCATTGAGCATTGTCATAGCCATTTCAATCAAAGTTCTATTTTTTCTTTCAACTACACCATTTTGTTGTGGTGTTCTAGGAGCAAAAAAGTTATGTGAAATATCAAATTCATAACAAAAGTTTTTAAAATTTTCATTTTCAAATTCTTTGCCATGATCACTTCTAATAGATGTGATTACATAGCCTTTTTCATTTTAAACTCTTTTTGCAAATATTTTGAAATGATTAAAAGCTTCATTCTTTTGAGCTAAGAAATTAACCCATGTAAATCTTGAGTAATTGTCAATATGAACAAATGCATATATGTTGCCACCTAGGCTAGTAACTCTATTAGGTCCAAACAAATCCAAGTGAATTAGTTCTTGTGGCCTAGAAGTGCTTACAACATTTTTAGATTTGAATGAGCTTTTATGTTGCTTACCAAGTTGACAAGGTTCACATATTCTATCTTTTTCAAACATAACTTTAGGGAGACCATCAACTAGTTCTTCTTTACTAATGCATTTTAAATTATCCAAACTAGCATGTTCTAGTCTTTTATGCCATAACAAATCATCATTATTAATAGAAATCAAACATTGGAATGCATTATTGGAATGTATGTAAATTTTATACGTATTATTAATTCTAGCTCCTTTGAATGCAATTTCACCATTTGAATTTGTAACCTTGCATCCTTTGGAATCAAAATTTACATCATATTCTCTATCACATAATTGACTTACACTAAGCAAATTATGCTTTAATCCATCAACAAGACATACATTTTCAATTCAAATTCTTACCAAGCATGCCAATGGAACCAATACTAATTATATTACCTTTAGCGTTGTTTCCATAAGTAACATTACCTCCAAGCTTGTAAGTGAGGGTTGTAAAAAGCTTTGAATTTCCTATCATATGTCTTGAGCATCCACTATCCAGAAGCCACGTGCTTTCATTGATAATAGATTTTAGGCATACCTACAAAACAATAATCTTCATCTTTTCTTAGGTACCCAAATGAAGTTGGGTCCTTGGGGTTAGTAGTAGAAGGATCTTCTAACTTGAGATGAGCCTTCCTAATATAGCAAAATATACTCTTATGTCCAAATTTCATACAATATGTGCATTGGTACAAGGTTCTATATTTATGCACTTTCCTATTGACATTCAATGTGCTATGCATGCAATTGCATGTTTGAGATTGTTTTTGCGCATTTTTGTGCTTATGTACTTGCCTAGTATACATAAATGCATGATTCACTCTTGGAATTTTAGTTCTAGATGTGAAGCCAATGTATTACTTTTAGGATTTTTAGGCTTGGTTTGAGCATTGGTGTTCTTTACAACTTCAACACTACAGGTTTGAGTTGTAGATGCCTTTACAAATGTTGATGTGCTTGATGTGGTATTAGATGAGCCAATGAATTCTAAACCACGCTTTAAAATTGGTATTAGGAAGGTGATCTTTGATTATTAATTAATGTATCTAAAGCTTCCTTTCCTATGTGAAACTTTGAAATTGATTCTTTAATTTCTTTTAGTTCATCCTTCAAAATTTCATTTTCTTTTATCACACTTTCTAAGTTATGTGAATTTTTATTTATTGCCTTAATAGATTTTTACAATTGTTCATTTGAGGTCTTTAATTCTAAAGTAGAATTTTTTAAGCATACAAAATCCTTTTCTAACTTAAAACATTTATCCTTATAAAATTTCATTTTAGAGTAATACTTTTCTATTCTAAGATTCATATGCTCAATCATATCACTATCATCTAAATCATCATTATTATTATCATATGCAATTAGATTCAAGGATTGAGTACCTACCTCATTGGAGTCATCCTCAATAGCCATGAGACATAGATTACCAATTCCTTCCTCCTTTTCTTCTTCATCGTCTTCACTTGATGAAGAGTCAACCCATGTAGCTTTGAGAGATTCTTCTTTTCTTTATCCCACTTCTTCTTAATTTTCAACTTAAAGCAATCTGATTGGATGTGACCGCATTTGCCACACTCATAGAATTTTATTTCATTTTTCTTATCTTTATCTTTGAAGAAAGATTTAGAATGTGTACCTTTGCTAGCTTACAATCTTCTCTTTCTCTTCCAATCATTCATTCCTTTTTAGAGCATTGTCATTTCTTCATCATCATCACAATCTTCATTGCTTGAGTTCTCAACTTCTTTGATTGCTTTGAGAGCTATTGGTTTCCTCTTCTCTTTCTCACCTTGTTCTTCTTTTTCATTGTGTAGCTCAAAGGTGAGTAGCTTTCCCACAAGCTCATCGATTGTCAAGGTGTTAAGATCATGAGCTTTTTCAATGGAGGAGACTTTTGATTTAAAGCTCTTTCTAGCTCTTAGAGCTCTCAAGCTTTTTCTATTTAAATGACCTTGATCATATACCTTGCCATACTTCTTTAGTTCATTGACAATGGCAAGTAAGCAATTTGTCATGTTGGTGACGTTTTCATTAGATTTCATCTTGAATAGCTAATACCGTAGCGACCCCACCTGCACAGTCTTACGATAGCTAGTCTATTGGGCCTTTTCTCCCATAGGTGGACCTTAGTCCCAACCTCAACCTCATGATTCCCGAGTAGGAATTTGTTTATTTGGCCTCAAATGAGGTCACCTCCCTCATTCTAACCCGTGACCTCCTCCTTTAAGAGGAAACCATGAGCTAAACGAGTACCATTTCTTCTACTCAATATAAAATTTTATATATACTCAATATATATATCTAGAGTATATATATAACATATACATATGGTATATTAATTGTATATGTTGAATTAATACATTACATACTTAATATATTTAATACACATATAAGGTACATTTGATGTGTATATAAGATACACATTACTTGTGCATATGTGTAATATCCCAAATTTTTTGAAAAGTTCTAATTTTTGAAAATTTAATAAAATAAATTATAATTTAAAATGGATAAATTAAATTAATGATTTTAAATGAAAAATGAAGGAATTTTAAATGAAAAAGTGGAATATATATGTGATATATATGTAAAATATATACAACATATAAAAGTCAATACTTTTTAAAAGAAAAGTCAAAGTAAAAGGGTATTTTGATAATTAAATCTTAGAAATTTAAAATTAATAAAATAATTTAAAAATAAATAATTTTGAAAGGAAGATAATATTTTGGGATTTTAATTAATTAATTAATTAATTAATTAAAAATATATTAAAATAATAATATATATAAGGTTTAAAATGTGAGTGGGAGGAAAGAGAAAATTAATTTTTTTTCATCTTCTTCTTCTTCTTTCCTTCAAGGCCAACTTTCATGGCTTCAAGAGAGGATTTTCCTTCTTCCAAGCAACCATAATTGAAGATATTTCAAGGATTTAAGTGAAGTTTTAGAAGATTCTTCATAAATTGGTAAGCATCTTTACTAATTTTGCCTATTCTATGGAAAAGTGTGTTATGTGAATTTTTGGATTTCATAGTAGCATGATTTAATTGCTTAATTGGATATGAATGAAGTTGTTTTGATTGGTTATTGTTTTATTATTTTTTTTCCTCAAATTGCTATTTATTTATTATGATAATTATTGTTTTCTTCATGCATTTTGGTAGTTTTAATCTGTTTATTTTGTGATTTCAGAATTTTGGTAGTTTTAATTTATCCCAGTGTTTAAATCATTTTTGTACTAGTTTTTAGTATGATGTTTATGTGTTTTTAGTTAATGTTTCATTTGATTTTTTTTTAAAGTTTGTTTAAAGTGTTTGTTTTAGGTTAAAGTGCAAAAACTCCCTTGGAAGATCAAAACAAAGAAAGAAGAGCATGAATCAAGCAAGACATGGCCAAGCCAAATCAAGCTTGGCCGTGTCACCTCAAAGAAAATTTTGGCAGAGCTTGACAGGGCCAGGAGACACGGCCAAGCCACTGGTCGTGTCTCACCTAAAGACCAAAACTAAAGAAATCAAAGAAAGAAAAGAAAAGAAGGACAGAAGCTGACACACTCAAGTGACATGGCCAAGCCACTGGCCGTGTTACTCTCATCTCCAAAGTACGAAGAAAAGAAAAGAAGAAACAGAAGCTGACACACTCAAGTAACACGGCCAAGCCACTGGCCGTGTCACATGACATGGCCAGGAGCTTGGCCGTGTCCCATCCTAAGCCAAAGAACAAGGAAGAACCAAAGAAAAGAAACAGAAGATGACACACCCAGGAGACACGGCCAAGCCACTGGCCATGTCAGCTTGGCCATGTCACATGACACGACCAAGAGCTTGGCCATGTCCCATCTAATGCCAAAGAACAAAAGAGAAACAGTTGAGGACACACTCAAGTGACACAGCCAAGCCACTGGCCGTGTCACATGACACGGCCAAGCTTGTGGTCATGTCACACCCAGTAATCAAATTCACAGCGTGCGCAAAATTTTTAGCGAAGGGAATTGTATAAATAGATAAGTTAAGGTCAAGGGGGGGGGGAATTTTAGCCGTTCTGTATTTTTCTCGGGGATTTTTCTCTAAAACAAGAAAACTATTAAAGATTTATTTCACTTTCATTCAAACACTCTAGATCAAATTAGTTCTAGCCATTACGTTGTTCTTTTAGCAAAAATCTGAGCAAGAGATTCTTCAGAAGCCAAAGGAAATTTGTAATTGGGTTTTATTCTTAAACTCTATTTCTTAAGTTTTATTGAAATTTTATTTATGAATTATTTAATGTCTAAATTAATTTCTTTGAATCTTAATGAGATGAAATTGTTTGATAGTATTACTATGAACTAATTTTGATCTAGCCTATGGTTTGCATGAATCTACTATGATTGTATGAACTGGTTATTTCTCTTAATTGATTTATTTCTTTTATCCTTAATTGAATGGATTAATGTTAATATATAATTGATTGGCCACCAATTATGTGTTTTAGGTATTTAGATGAAGGATTGAGAAATGAAATCTAATACTGGAATAATTTAATTAGGGACTTAGGTGAATTAGAAATATAAACCTAAGGAAAAGATCATTTTGATTGTAGTAAGATTAATTGAAAAAGGTTTGAATGCGAGAGCTTATCTCCTTCATTTGATTAATTAAGTTGCTTGAAATATGATCTTTGAAATTAAATCAATTGAGAGGAATAGCCGTTCATACATATAAATTAGTAGAGAAGTGCAAACCCTAGGCTTTTCTATTAAGTGAATTAATATATTTGTTCAGTTTTCTTTCATTGTTATAAATTCAATTCCTTTCAATTTTCGTTAGTTGTTCAGCAATTTAATTTTATAAATCAAAGACTATTAATTGATAATTTGTTTATTACGATTTGATAAATAATTAGCTTATCTAGCTTCCTTGTAAGATGACCTTGAGGTGTTCACCGAAATACTACAGCAGCCTCGTATACTTGCGAGTGTAGCCTTAGTAGTGTTTATTAGAGCGCAACAAATTTTTGGCGCCGTTGCCGGGGAAGTTAATTGGCATAATTGTTTATTAGTCATCTATATATTTTAAATTATTTTTTATTGTTTATATTTTATTTTATTTTTCTTTTGCCTTAAATAATTCCTTCTTTCAGAAATTTTATTTATGCAAGGTAGGAGATCACTCGGAGGAGAGCTTTGCCCATTTATTTCAGAAATTCAAGGAGTGAAAAGTAGCAGAGAAGAGTTTGAATTGTATACCGGGTTTGATACAGAGGAGAAAATTTCTTATTTTGAGTCGGATACTACGTAATCTACCAATATGGGAGACGAAAGGCAAAGAACTATGAGGGATTTTGCCAGACCTATCATTGGGACTGCCACCTCATGTATAAGATTGACAGATGCAGTAAGAAATTATGAGTTGAAGAATATCCATTACAACATGCTGCCATCATTCTATGGAGTTCCGAATGAGGATCCTCTGAATTTTATCCGAGATTTCTACTCCACCCTCAACACATTTCCATTGGGAGGACTAACAGAAGACCAGTTGAGGATGAGGTGTTTTCCATACACATTAAAGGATAGGGCAAAAAGCTGGCTTATGATGTTGCCTGAAAATTCTTTGACAACATGGGAGCAAGTATGTAACAAGTTTATGGGAAAATTTTACTCACATAGGAAGACAGCCGAATTAAGAGGAAAAATAGCTACATTTGCTCAATTGGATGGAGAGCCATTTCATGAGGCTTGGGACAGGTTTAAGATGTTGTTAATCCAGTCTCCACACCATCACTACCCACTTCAATTGCTGAATCAGTTTTTTTATGATGGTCTAACCCAGCAATTTTAGAATACTATTGATAATGCAGCTGGGGGAGCTATGGGAGAAAAGATAGAAGAAGAGACTTATGATATCTTTGAAATGTTGGGAGCTAATTCCCAACAAAAAAGTGTAAGAGGAAGAAGTAAAGGGGTAAATCAAGTGGAAGCCAACAGTGAGATGGTCAATTAGATAGCTGAATTGACAAGACAAGTGCAGATGCTGAACATGAAGAACAATGCTTCTTCACCCACTCAAGAAGTGTGTGGAATTTGTGAAACTTTTGGGCATGGAGCAAATATATGCCCCTCTGCGTATGAGTCTTATGGAAATGAGGCTAAGCAAGTTAATGTTATGGAGGGATATCAACCAAGGGCTCGAAATGATCCTTTCTCAAACACTTACAATCCTGGTTGGCGAAATCATCCAAACTTTTCATGGGCAACAAATAATTCCCAACAACCTTTCCATTTGCTTCAGAGACAAAATCAACCACCAGGGCAATCTTCAAATCAAGGGTAGCCTAAGAGATATAGTTTGGAGGATAGTTTACATGCTTTTATCCAAGTCAGTACCAAGAATCAAGAGATGAATATCAACAAATTGGATTCATTGGAAGCGTCTTTCAAGAAAGTGGAGACTCAAGTGGGACAACTTGCACAACAGATGTAGAATCAACAGAAGGAAAAATTTCCAAGTCAACCTGAGCAAGCACAAGCAGTGACTGTTCTTAGAAGTGGCAAGGTAATAAATAATGGTGTTGGAAATAATTCTGTGAATACAGGTGATCAACAAAACAAAAAAGAAGGAGAACTAGAGGATAAGAGTGATGGAGAAAAATCAATGGAGCAGTCTCCTTTAGCAGATTTACACAAGGCAAGTAATCCTTACCGGCCACCTATACCATTCCCCAGTAGATTGAAGAATGATAAACAAGATAAGCAATTTTTAGACATCTTCAACAAGCTGTCTAAGGGTAAGTATTAACTTACCTCTACTTGAAGCAATAAAAAATATGTGAGCTTATGCCAAATTCTTTAAGGAATTGAACACCAAGAAAAAGAGGTATGAGCCAAATGAAAAGGTGATAGTATCAGAGGTAGCTAGTGCTGTTTTGCAACATAAACTACCTCAAAAGCTAAAGGATCCTGGCAGCTTTGTAATTAAAATTACTATAGGTAATGGAAAGGGGACTGATGGCATGTGTGATTTCGGAGCCAGTGTTAATTTGATGCCTTACTCTGTGTATCTTGAATTAGAACTTGGGGAACTGAAACCTACTAGAATGGTCTTACAATTAGCTGACAGATCTCTTAGATTCCCGAAAGGAATTATAGAAGATGTGTTAGTTAAGGTTAGTGGGTTGATAGTGCCTGTGGATTTTATAGTCCTTTACATGGGAGGAGATAACCCTACACCATTCGTACACACTATTCTACTTGGTAGGCCTTTTATGGCTACGACCAACACCTTGATTGATGTTAAAAATGGTAAAATGTCAATGACTGTCTTGGGACAAACGGTTGTATTTTCTATTTTTAACACTTCTCCTATTCCTACAGCTGCATTATACGAGGATTGCTCTTTAATTGATTGTATTGACGCAGTTGTTTCAGATGTTTTCTTACAAATAGGTTCTGTGGATAAATTGGAGCTGGCACTGACCATAGATCGTAACTTGGATATTTTTGACTCAGAAGTAGCCAGTTGCCTTGATATATTGGAAAGTGCTGAAATAGAGGAATTTAAAAAGGGACCATCATTCGAGCTCCCCTCAATCCAAAAAGAGGAGAATAATCCTTCACTTAAGTTAGAGCTAAAAGAGTTGCCTAAAAACCTGAAATATGTGTTTTTAGGAGATCACGACACCTTACCTTTGATAATTTCTAGCGAACTTAGTGGAAGGGAGGAGATGAGGTTGGTGAGTGAATTAAAAAGATTGAAAAGAGCTATAGGATGGGGGTTGAGTGATATTAAAGGTATTAACCCTTTAATGTGCATGCATAGAATTATCTAAGAAGAGGGAGCTAAACCTGTAAGAGCGACCCAAAGGTGCCTTAACCCAAACATGAGTGAAGTGGTTAAGAAGGAAGTGCTTAAATTGCTTGATGAAGGAATGATATACCCGATAGCCAATAGTGAGTGGGTTAGCCCAGTACATGTAGTGCCTAAGAAATCAGGAATCACTGTGGTAAAAAATGAAAAGAATGAATTGATTCCTACTGGGACTACCACTGGGTGGAGAATGTGTATAAACTATAGGAAGTTAAATAATGGCAGAAAGAAAGATCATTTCCCTCATCCTTTTATTGATCAAATGCTGGATAAACTTTCTGGACACTCACACTATTGCTTTTTGGATGGACTTTCAGGCTATTATCAGGTGCCGATAGCACCAGAGGATCAATCCAAGACCACTTTTACTTGCCCTTTTGGGACTTTTACATTTTTAGCGTATGCCCTTTGGCTTGTGCAATGCGCCTGCAACTTTTCAGAGATGCATGATGTCTATTTTCACGGACATGATAGATGACTTTATTGAGGTATTTATGGATGATTTTTCTGTTTTTGGTGACTCTTTTGATAATTGCCTCAGTAAACTTGTTCTTGTTCTTGAAAGATGCATTGAATGTAATCTCACTTTGAGTTGGAAAGAAAGTCATTTCACGGTTACTCATGGTATTGTGTTAGGCCATATTGTGTCTAGTAAAGGGATTGAGGTGGATAAAGCTAAGGTAGAGTTGATTGCTAAGTTACCCCCACCTACCTCTATTAAGGGAATAAGAAGCTTTCTAGGGCATGCAGGTTTTTACCGGAGGTTTATTAAAGATTTTTCTAAAATAAGCCAACCATTGTGTCATTTGCTTGGAAAAGATGTTCAATTTGTATTTACTGCACAATGCATGCAAGCTTTCAATTCCCTTAAGGAAAAATTGACCATTGCACCAGTAATTGTAGCTCCTGTTTGGTCCTTACCTTTTGAAATTATGTGTGATGCATCCAACCATGCAGTAGGAGCGATCCTTGGGCAAAGGGTTGAGAAATTTTTGAGAGTGATTTATTATGCTAGCTTGACCTTAAGTAGCACACAAGTTAATTACACAATAACTGAAAAAGAAATGCCAGCTACTATTTTTGCCTTAGATAAGTTTAGAGCATATTTGATTGGGTCTAAAATTATTGTGCATTCAGATCACGCAGCTTTAAAATATCTTTTGACCAAGCAACATGCTAAACCTCATTTAATTAGATGGGTGCTATTATTGCAAGAATTTGATTTTCAAATCAAAGATACTAAGGGAAGTGAAAATGTTGTAGCTGATCATTTATCTAGGTTGCCTTCCTTTGATGAAAATTCTGCATATGATAGCGTTCATATAAATCTAGAAGCATTTCCTGATGAGCAGTTGTTTGCAGTAATGAATTCACCATGGTTTGCAGATATTGCTAACTATCTTGCTTGTGGTCTTATGCGTTCTAACATGTCATTTCAGGAAAAGAAAAGGTTTTTGCACATGAGCAAGTTTTATTTTTGGGATGAACCTTACCTATTCCGAATATGCAAAGATGAGATAGTTCGCAGGTGTGTACCTGAGGAAAAACAACTTAGTGTTCTTCAATTTTTTCATGACCTTCGCTGCGGTGGTCATTTTGGAGGGAGAAAGACTGCCAAAAAAGTGCTTCAAAGTGGATTTTATTGGCCTACTCTATTCAAAGATGCTCAAGAATATTGTAAGCATTGTGACCGCTGTCAAAGAGTAGGTAATATTGGAAGGAGGAATGAAATGCCCCTTCAATCTTATATTGTAGTTGAATTGTTTGATGTTTGGGGAATAGACTTCATGGGTCCTTTTTCCCAAATCTTTTTGTTATGAATACATATTGGTTGCTGTTGATTATGTTTCAAAATGGGTGGAGGCAATCCCCACCCGAAATAATGATGCTAATGTGGTTGTTAAATTTGTGAAGGAATACCTTCTTAGCAGATTTGGCATGTCAAGAGTGATAGTCAGTGATGGGGGAAGTCATTTATGCAACAAACTTTTCAAGAAGTTAATGCACAAGTCGGGTGTGAAACACAAAGTGGCGACCCCATACCATCCACAGACTTCAGGACAAGTTGAGACATCTAACAAGCAAATCAAAGGAATTTTTGAAAAAATAGTCAACTCATCAAGGAAGGATTGGGCAAGTAGATTGAATGACGCATTGTGGGCATATCGAACTGCTTTCAAGACTCCCTTGGGTATGAGTCCATACCGATTGGTTTTCGGTAAGGCTTATTGTAGACCCTTAATTTTTTACCTAGTCCGGTCCAATATATTTTAATTAGTCCAAAATAATTTTTATGGTATCTTGATTAATTTTAATATTTATTTTAGTAAAAAAATGGTGAAATGAATAAAAATTCAAAAATAATAAAAAATAACAAAAAAAATCGGCGACGGAAAAATCGGCAATGAAAAAATCGTCGCCGAAAGTCAGCGCGGGACCGTAGGCATTTCGCCGGCAGAATTTTTCTACGGGCGAAATGGCTCGCGCTGCCGCAGCCAGCCTCGGCAGCTTTTTCGCCAGCGCAGTTTTTCCGCAGCAGTTTTTTTTTGCCAGTGAAATTTTTTCGACGCAAATTTTTCGAAACCTAATGCAATTAAGTTTTAGTTTCCTTTTCTTAATGAATAATGTATGCCGTGAGCAACTAGAATTAATCAAGAATTCTTCTATAAATAAGTACAATTACAACACAAAAAGCAATGAGAAATAAGGAAGAAATCAGATAGAAGCTTGGAACAAAATTGATCTGAAACTGAGTAGGAAAGGCAGTAAATCAATCCAATTTTTTGAGAGCAGAAAAACAATTCAGGCAATTCAAAGGCAACAAAGCTTTTCTTTGATTTGGTTCATCCAAGAAGCAATTTTGGTGTAACCTACGAAAGAAAGTTTGAATTCTTAAATTCTTTTTTTTTTCACAGTAGCTTAATTCATCTAGTTGTTTCTTTTAATTCAAAAATCCCAGAACTTTAATTCCCTTTTTTCTAAAGTTAAAAACCTTAATTCGTTGCTTTTTTTTTTCCAAAAAGGCTTAAAATTGTTATTTTTACTTCTTCAAAATCTTAAAACCCTAATTAAACATATTTTTCTTCAAAACCAAAATTTGATTCAGTTTCTTTCAATAAATCCTAAAAACATCTTTTCTATTCATATAAACCTTAAATCGTTTGTTTACTTTCATAAAATTATCAATTGCTTTTTCCAAATTCTAAAAAACCTAAACATTCACCAAAACCTTAATTCTAAAACACTAAACCCTAATGTAATTTCTAAACCTAAAACAGCCTTTAAAACCTTAAACCCTAATTTTTTCTAAACCCTAATCCTTTAAAACCTTAAAAATCATATAAACACAAATGTTTAATTTTACATAGTGAGCTTAAAACATAATTCAGTGAGTAACCATAAACAATAAATCTAAGTATTTTAAAGTGTTCAAACCCTAGTTTCATGATTTCACCATTCAAACACTAATTTGGCTAATCAAAGGACTTCATCAACCTTTTAAAACATAAAACCTTAATCTATTTTAATTCCTTAAAAAACTCACAGTAGGCAAATTCCATAAATTCCAAAACCCTAAACACATGAAATAAAGAACTCTAAATGGAAATAGTAGTTATAATTTAGATGTTCAATTCTATATTTGATTATGCTTTGATTTATTTTATATGCTTTAATTTATTTAAGTTCAATGCTTGGTTCATTTAATTTATCATGGATGGATGTTTAATACCTTTGATGATTGATTTATTTATGATGAATGGTTATTAACTTTTATCAATTTATTTAGATTTCCAAATGTTGTAAGAGGTATGTTTCCACTTGGTGGGTACCTCATTGGTTAAATATCATGTAATTTAAATTGCTTTTCTATTTTAGAACCAATGTAAAGGACATGTTTCTACCTTTCGGTGGGTGTCCTATTTAGGCATGGGATGTAAGGACATGTTTCCATCTTCGGGTGGGTGTCCATTTATTTGTTTTGCTTGGACATTGTTTTGATTTTCAATATATCAATGCATTATTTTAATTATTGTGTGTAATATGGATAATGTTGTTATACTTAAGAATTTTATAATATTAAGACCTGTAAAGGAGGCCGGTTCCAATGAACCGGGCGTTGTGGGGGTGCTGGGCCATTTCTCACCTTCCCCACACTTACCCAACTTTTCAAACCCATTATGGGGTTGGGAATTCCTTAGGAATCGAGTCATCCACCCCTTTTTTTTCCCGGCCCGTCAGGGTGGCCACTCCATTTTCTCCGGACTTAGGTTCGTGTTCTCTAAGGCCCCGAGCCTAAACAGTGCCAAAGTCGTAAGAACTATTCCACCGGGAGTGGGGGCGAAAATCCCCAGTCACAGTGGCGACTCCACTGGGGATAAGAGAAGTTGATTCCGTTGGTCTTTTTATTATTCTATTCTTTCTTATAATGATATTATCCATTGCATCATTTTAGATTGCATCGTGTGCGTGAGTTAGGACGCCCGTGTTACCCGTGTTGTGTTATGTAAGGGATACCATACTTTCACTCAAGGTATGGAGATTGAGCATGGCATAACCACTCATAGCCTCGTACCATTTGGTATATACTTGCTATGGGAACAAAAGCCTTTTAACCCAAAGACTAAAGCTCATGTAATTGGCCTAGTTACTTTCCTTAGGTTTTGCCCCAAATGCATGTTGTTTGACTATGGTTAATTTATCTTAGCTTAAATCATGGCTTATTTGGTTTGTTCTTTTTCTAATATGACCTAAGTATATTGTAAGCTCAAAATAAATTTTTCATTAAAATCCAAAAGTCCAAAGCTATTTTCAAAAATTTTCAAGATGGTCTTTGGACATAAGACTTTTCTAAAAATAAATCAAAAATTCTTTTGCTCATGTCCCAAATACTAAGCCTAAAATCCATTTTTTTTCTAAAATCTTTTTACAATGGGCTTAGAGACAAAATTATTTTCATTCAACCCTTTCTTACAAAGAGCTTGCAAAAATATTTAGGTCAATTATGAAATACCAAAAATCAATTGTGAGCCTAGTTGATACTAAGAATAAATTAACCATGGGCTTGTTTTTGGCATGAACCACTAGTTATTCTTTTCAAAGTGAGAAATCTATCTTCAATAAACCTCTTAATTTAGTTTTAATCCAATATAGCATAAAAGCTACAATAGTTGGTTGAATGGATTAAAACCTAATTAATGAGAATTATCATGGATTGGTTTCCATTTTTGAAAATAAGACTATTGGTTGAAACGTCCGAGGGAATTATTTGAAAACAAGATACCCCATGTTGGTATTTTGTTAACCATATACCTAGGAAAAGAGACTCGCCATTCGTGTGTGGATGTTATAAGGTTGGAAGGAACGTCCTATTTATCCTTGTTTGTTTATTGTTTGTGCATACATGCATACATACATTTGCATCTCATATCATTGATCCTTTCTGGCTCATAGACCTGAGGTACAACAATTCAAGAGCATACAACGATATCACCTATAGCATTGATTTTTTATTCAAGTGCTTCATTGGAAGGATGGATGCAAACCAACTAAGGGATATAATCGATGAAGTTGTCAAAGCTAGGATGGCCGAGCTACAAGATCAATTGGTTGAAATTATGAAGACCCAGTTGATTCAAATTCTAGAGATCATCATCAATGCTAATGAGGCATCTCCCATTAACATAAGGAAGAAGGAAAAGGCAGCATTAACAAGGAACATGTCTAACGATAGAGATCAAATGAAAAATGAGAGATCAATCCCTATTCTACAAGACCAACCGAACCATGTGCTATCTAAGTGGAGCAATCACCCTAGTGGGCAAAGTCAAAGGGAAAGAGGAGGTGTTGAGAAAGATGCAACAACTAAGCCAACAAAGAAGTGTAAATTTTCATACTTAAGGGAGCCTTTGTCAAAGATAATAGAAAATCTAATGAAAATAGATTTGCTACAGCCATTGGCACCTTGGCCTCTACATAAGTCTCTACCGTCAAATTTTGATGCTAAGGTTTTCTGTCAATTCCATCAAATGCAAGGGCATGAGACAGATAAATGTGTTCGATTAAGGCATGAAATCCAAGATTTGATTGATAGTGGAAAGCTGCCTGAGCCTGATATGCCCAACGCTAAGAATAATCCTCAGCCTAAATTTGGAAGGGCATCGTCGCTTACAACCTTCATGAAGAGTTTTATCTTGTCACCTTGTCATGATATGGATAGAGAAGCTGCTAAAGATGATATGCTACTAAGCAAGCTTGGACTAACTGTGGATGATGAAGCAATGATCCTTGATGATGAAAAAAATCCTTGCCCTTGAGATGTCTAAATAAATGAAGCATCTTTGACTCCAACTCAACGAACTTTCCTTAGCTTGAATGTTGCTTTTCAATTTTGCTTTCTTTAATATTTAATTGGAACAATCTTATTTTTCAAATTATGTTTGTTTGAATAAATTACTTTCATCAAAATATTTGTTGGTCTTTGTTCATTTTGGTGCTCAACCGATGAGGAATCTAGCTTGATGTTTATAAATTAATGTGTCTAGGCATAATGACTTTAATGACTTTACTAGGTGAGGGAATTGCTCTATAGCATTGAGTTGTGTATGGTTACTTGGAGAGGGCTCCTGCAGAATTACCTTTGTCTAGGTCCTAGTAAATCTTAGAACATGCTTTGACAAACTTTCGAGGCAAAATTGAACTCTGCTTATTTAAGAGAGAAATGATCTAGGCATTGTTTGGTTAGCCAACAACTAGTATCCACCCTATTAATTATCAATCCCTAGTTGTCCCTTTGAGCCTTCATAAAATTTTAGCTTTCTTTTCATTGGCATATAACTCCAACAACCTACCCTGAGCTGTTGTGATACTTTTGGCAAGTCTTATGATCACTAAGATGAAGAGGCAAGAAGATCAAAGAAAATAATGATTAGTCCAGATCATGAGGATAGGTGAAGTTCTCAAGACCATGAAGATAGTTGAAGCTCTCAAAACCATAAGGGTGGTTGAAGTTCTCAATACCCTAAGTTTGACTAAGAGCTGATTATTCTTTTCTTCAACATTTGAGCTAGATGTTCAATGCATTTTTATATTTTGTTTATATATAAAAAAAAGAAAATAAATAAAAATAAAAAGAGAAGATATATATATACAAAATTCATATATTTTCTAGCATTAATCATCAAAAAGGAATTTCGACTCATTTACTTTTCTTTTAGTATGCAAATATTTGAGAATATCAAGGGTTGATGAATATGCCATTTGAGGGAGTTACAAGTTTCTACGCAAGATTATTGTCTAATTTAGATGCTCCATTTCTTAATGTTCCAACTTAAATGTCTTTTCCCACACCTTCACCTTAGCCCATTACATCCAAATGAAAAGACCTTCGAATTATTTCTTGAGAAAAATCAGTGAGGGAGATTGGATAATTAAGCAAGTTTATGGTAGTATGCAATCATGATTGATTTGAGAGAATTAACCTTAGAAATTGAGAGAAACACTTAGATGAGATATGAGATTTGTTATGTCTGAATTAATGAATAAGTTAAGAAAATCTTGATTGAAGTAAATTGCATTTATTTATTGCTGAGTATTAAAGGATTTCATCTTATATACTTGAATTATAGTTAAGGTTAATTGAGTTTTTAATCTATGCCATGTAAATTTTCTTGAGGACAAGAAAAGTTTTAAGTGTGGGGTAGTTGTTTTATTAGTTTTTGTCCTCAAATTGCTATTTATTTATCATGATAATTATTGTTTTCTTCATGCATTTTGGTAGTTTTAATCTGTTTATTTAGTGATTTTAGCATTTTGGTAGTTTTAATTTATCTTAGTGTTTAGATGATTTTTGTACTAGGTTTTAGTATGATGTTTAGGTGTTTTTAGTTAATTTTTCATTTGAGTTTTGTTTACAGTTTGTTTTAAGTGTTTGTTTTAGGTTAAAGTGCAAAAACTCCCTTCGTAGATCAAAACAAAGAAAGAAGAGCATGAATCAAGCAAGACATGGCCAAGCCAAATCATGCTTGGCCGTGTCACCTCAAAGCAAATTTTGGCAGAGTAAAAGACCAAAACTAAAGAAACCAAAGAAAGAAAAGAAAAGAAGGACAGGAGCTGAGACACTCAAGTGACACGGCCAAGCCACTGGCTGTGTCACTCTCATCTCCAAAGTACGAAGAAAAAAAAAGGAGAAACAAAAGCTAACACACTCAAGTGATACGGCCAAGCCACTAACCATGTCACATGACACGGCCAGGAGCTTGGCCGTGTCCCATCCTAAGCCAAAGAACAAGGAAGAACCAAAGAAAAGAAACATAAGCTGACACACACACGGCCAGGAGCTTGGCCGTGTCCCATCTAATGCCAAAGAAAAAATGAGAAGCAGAAGAGAACACACTCAAGTGACTGTTTAGATCATTTTTGTACTAGTTTTTAGTGTGATTTTTATATGTTTTTAGTTAATGTTTTGATTGATTTTTGTTTTATGTTTGTTTAAAGTGTTTGTTTTAGGTTTAAGTGCAAAAACACCCTTGGAAGATCAAAACAGTGCAGGAAAAGCATGAATCAAGTAAGACATGGCCAAGCCAAATCAAGCTTGGCCGTGTCCCTCAAAGATTGGTGATGGCAAAGCTTGACACAGCCAAGAGACATGGCCAAGCCACTGGCCGTGTCTCACCTAAAGAGCAAAAACAAAGAAACCACAAAGAAAGAGCAAAAATGAAGAAGTAGGAAGAGACACACTCAATGACATGGCCAAGCCACTGGCCGTGTCACATGACATGGCCAACAAGCTTAGCCGTGTCCTATTTCATGCCAAAGACACCTGGACCAAGCAAAGAAGGAAAGAAAAGAAGTAGAAGGTGACACACCCTAGTGACACGGCCAAGTCAGTGGTCGTGTCACATGACATGGCCACAAGCTTGGCCGTGTCACTCCTTAAAGAACAAAGAAAATAAAGAAAGAAAGAAGAAGGCAGTGAAGGACACGGCCAGCAAGCTTGGCCATGTCCCAAAGAAAAATGAGGGACACGGCCAAGCCAAATCAAGCTTGGCCATGTCACCCTTAATTTATATAAATTCTTTTGCTCGAAAGAAAAAAAAAGGGAGGAGACGGCTAGGGTTTGAGAGAGAGAGAAAAGAAAAGAGAAGGAGGGGGTAAACATGATTTGGGATGAGGAGAGAGTGACACTCTCCTTGTCCCTTCATCTTCATCCTCCATCTTCATCTTCTCCATCTTCCATTGACAAGATCTTTGAGGTTCTTTGGGATAAATTGGGTTAAACAAGCTCTTGATGGTTGAAGAAGCTTCATTCCAAGGTTTGGTGACTTGAGAAAGCTCAATTCCATATTGCAAAGGGGAATCAACCATTGAAGAGGGCTTGAGTTCTTCATCAAATATCAAAGTGGAGTTAGGAGGAAGACTAGTAATCCTACTCTTGGCATCTTCATAAGGGGTTTTTCTATTCTCTCTTTTAATTCATTTTAATATTGTTTTTGTTGTATTAAGAGAATTGTATTACAATGAACAATTTGTATTTGATTTATATTGAGTTGAATGAATGCTTTAAATTGATGATGTTGAGCTAAATACCCATGCCTAGGGTTTGTAGTATATTTGATTGAAAGCTTTGATTTGATATTTCCATTGATGTACCTTGTGTTGGTTGATTGCATTGGATTGTATGCTAGGTTGATAGATTAGCTACCTATTGATCTTTAGATATTGAATGAAGGGCCTAGAGGTGAAATTTGATATTGGAATTATGCAATCGACTACCCTATGAATGAATTAGAAATATAAGTTCTATGGTTTCATTAATTTGATAATGTGAAACAATTGGTTATTGCTATTTCATGAATGTGAGAACTAATGAATTGGTAATTGACTAATTAATCTTAAGGAACAAATTAATTTACAAGGTTATGTTAATGGATAATTGAGAATTGAGCTTTGATTGAATGGACCTATACGCCTAGGCACCTTCCCAAGAATCGATTTGATCTTGTACACCCATCACACATCAACCCTACTCGTTACTTTTAGGTTTAAAGTGTCCTTCACAATTCCGAACAACAAACTCTCATTCATTTAAATTATTTGCTAATCAAACTATTACGAACTACACCTTCTTGGGGAAACGACCTTGGGGCGATCACCTTTGCTACAACTACCTCGTATACTTGTGAGTGACGCTTGTAGTAGTACTTAATTTGAGCGCAACAGTGACACGGCCAAGCCACTGGTCGTGTCACATGACACGGCCAAGCTTGTGACCGTGCCACACCCAGTACTCAAATTCACAGCATGCGCAAAATGTTTAGCAAAGGGAATTGTATAAATAGATAAGATTAGGTCAAGGGGGGGAATTTGAGCCATTCTGTATTTTTCTCGGGGATTTTTCTCTGAAACAAGAAAACTATTGAAGATTGATTTCACTTTCATTCAAACACTCTAGATCAAATTAGTTCTAGCCATTACGTTATTCTTTTAGCAAAAATCTAAGCAAGAGATTCTTCAGAAGTCAAAAGAAAATTGTAATTGGGTTTTGTTCTTAAACTCTATTTCTTAAGTTTTATTGAAATTTTATTTATGAATTATTTAATGTCTAAATTAATTTCTTTGAATCTTAATGAGATGAATTTGTTTGATAGCATTACTATGAACTAATTTTGATCTAGTCTAGGGTTTGCATGAATCTACTATGATTGTATGAACTGGTTATTTCTCTTAATTGATTTATTTCTTTTATCCTTAATTGAATGAATTAATGTTAATATATAATTGATTGGCCACCAATTATGTGTTTTAGGTATTTAGATGAAGGATTGAGAAATGAAATCTAATACTGGAATAATTTAATTAGGGACTTAGGTGAATTAGAAATATAAACCTAAGGAAATGATCATTTTGAATGTAGTAAGATTAATTGAAAAAGGTTTGAGTGCGAGAGCTTATCTCCTTCATTTGATTAATTAAGTTGCTTGAAATATGATCTTTGAAATTAAATCAATTGAGAGGAATAGCCGTTCATACATATAAATTAGTAGAGAAGTGCAAACCCTAGGCTTTTCTATTAAGTGAATTAATATATTTGTTCAGTTTTCTTTCATTGTTATAAATTCAATTCCTTTCAGTTTTCGTTAGTTGTTCAGCAATTTAATTTTATAAATCAAAGACTATTAATTGATCATTTATTTATTACGATTTGATAAATAATTAGCTTATCTAGCTTCCCTGTGAGACGACCTTGAGGTGTTCACCGAAATACTACAGCAGCCTTGTATACTTGCGAGTGTAGCCTTAGTAGTGTTTATTAGAGCGCAACAGTTATTAATGATTTTAAGGTTAGATTTAAGAAATGGTTGAATTTAAGTTGAGTTTAGTGAAGAGAGAGAATTTAGGGTTATGGAACATTTGGGTTTTTGAAATCATGAGTTTTAATTGTGCAAATTGGTTCCAAATGTGTTTTTTTGATGCATAAACAAGGATTTTAAAATCAAATGATAGATTTAGTTAAGTTTGGATAGAGTTTGAAGATGGTAGTATTGATTTAGGGTTTTGGAAAAGTGAATTTTTAAAGAATGATTAATTGTTTGATTTTAGTGATTAAATCATGTTATATAATGATATAAGTGGTGGAAATAAGATTGAAATGATAATTGGATTGAGTTGGAATGGAGATCCTTCAATGGTGAAGGTTATGCCATTTTAGGATTTTGAACATAAGCATGTAGTTAATTAATGTAATTGGTTTAAACATGTTAAAATATACTTGTAATGATATAAATAAACTCAAAACAATAATTTAATGGGCTAATATGGATTTGCTAAGTTAAAGTAAGGAAAAACTTAATTTTTGAAATTTTATAGGAGTGTTGTTAAATTAAAGTTTTATGTTGAGAATGCCTTAGGATGTGATATTAAATGATTGTTTATGATCACATTTGATATAGGCATTGAGAGGAAGTAGTTTGGCCAATCCAAGTGTTGAAGGGCAACTTGGAAGAGAAAGTTGGTGAGAGTTTTAAGATTATTTTGGTTGCTATTTGAGGTATGTACAAACTTTGAATATATTGTTTATATTTGCATGACATTTGGGCTTAACACATTTTGATTGGAAAATGTGTTAAGCTACTTGGTTCATTGATTGAGTATAAATAATGTACTATGATGTTTGTAATGTCATATATGTGTTAAACGCATTGTGAAAAGCCATTGATAATGGCTAAATTGTGTAGAATGTGAAATATGTATATTATGTGAAAATACCCAAAGTAATTGGGTAATGTGTTGTGCATGCAAAAATGAGATATGTGGAATAATGAAATGAATTGATATTGATAAAAATGAGAAAAAAATGAGAAAAATGAGAAAAATGAGAAAGATGTGAAAAATGAGAAAAATGAGAAAAAAATATGAAAATAAGGCAATGTGCTTAGATTGAATATGTGACAATGAGAAATAGATTAATAATGAGAAAAATGAATAAATGAAAAAAAAGCGAGAAAAAGATTATATAATAAGGCAATGTGCCTAGTTTGATCATGAGAAAATAAGAAAAGTTTTGATAAAGGAATTATGAAAGAATTTGATAATGAGAAATATGGATAAATTGTCTGCCTAGCATGTTATTCAATTTTTAAAGTTCTGGATTTGGCGGCATGCTTATGATTGCCTATGGGCTAAACGCCGGAATGGTGAAAAGACTGGGTCTTAAGCCAAGCCAGCTGATAAATATGATGTTTTTGGGGTGAAAAGACTAGGTCGTAAGCCTCAAAAACTGTAGCAGTCTTGCCGGGTTGAAGACCAAGATACTGGGGCCTAAGGGTCTAGCCAGGTTGAGGTCCAAGAGAATGGGACTGTTACATTATCCATGGATATATTGCCTACGGGGCTAGATACATGGTGTCATTATGGACCAAAGCAGTAACTATGAAATTTGAATAGCATATTAGATCCTTTTTGGGCCCATGATTGTCTTTGTTTTCATGTGAATTATGTATTGTGATACAATTGAGCAATATAATGTTATGAGTTGTGATTATGAAATATTTGAAAAATATAAGAAAGTGGAATGATGTGACATCTATATGCATTGTGCATTGACATTACATTTGAACTATATTGTTATCAAAGTTTGTACCACTAGGCATCGGCTTAGCACAATTGTAATTTGTCGCGTAGTTGTCATGGACATTTTGGTAGAGCCAGAGAGTTCTACTAGACCTGGTCAGCTCTAGGTTTGTATTTATTGAGCTTGAAAAGTTTTTCAATACATAAAGATCAGAGTCAGTTGCCAGCATGTACATTTTTTATATTATAGTATATTTTGATATTATGTATATTATGATATGTTTTTGAAGTATATATTGTAAATTGTAAAGAATGATTTTAATAATTTTGTTTAAGATGAGATTTTATGTGTAATGTTGATATATATACCTATATATAAGTATTTTGAGAAAATATGGAGAAATTGAGAAGTATTGGTGAATAGGTGAATTGGTGAATTGATTTTATTTGGAGTGTTTGTTTTATGCAGGTTGTGTTTTGTTGAATTTTAGAAACTTCCAAATTACAGACAAAACTCTGGCGAATTTTTTTTCCAAAGATTTTTTTATAAAATGTTATTTCGGGTTACTATAGCAAGTAAAGAATATTTATATACTATCTAATTTTATATATTTAGTATTTGAAATTTTAAAACATAAATGTGTAAATTTTTTATTAAATCGATTTATGATATTTTTATACTGTATATGCGTATTTTACATATGCTGAAAATATGTATTGTATGCATATAGGGTATAAGGGTGTTATATTTATTTTGGTATCAAAGCCTGATTTGAGGTTCTCGATCTAGGTGGGTATTTAGAGAGAGAAAATTGGAATAAAAAAATAATTTTTAATTGTGATGCATGCATTGACACTGGCAATTTATCTGATCCCTGATGTGACAATGTCCATTTGATAATATGGATATGAGTTGAGATGGCGTTTGGGTTATATAGATCAGAGTGGCACAATAGAAACGTCATTCTAGGGCGTATGGATTAAGAATTTTTGGAACTTTTATTTGAAATTAAAATTCATAGCTGATTCAATTGATGAATAAGTGAAATTAAGAAAAATAATTTATGAAATGATTTAAGATATGAAATAAAATGTTTGAAAAATGGGCATGATAGTTACAGAAAATTTTATAGGTGTACTGTAAAGTGATATTGTCGAATTTTTGAATAAATATAGGAATGTTGGATGAGTTTGAAAATTTAATGAAAATTTTTTCTATATGTTAGAATCTAATGTATAAAATTTCATAATTTTTAAAGATGAATTACTAATTAAGAAAGGTAGAAGAATACAAATTGTTGGAGGAGTTTCAGAAACTCATAATCTATATAAATTGAGAAACATAATTAAAAACTATGGCAAACCCACCCAGAAAAATATGAAAATTTACGCCCAATATCATATGTATCCCTATAACATATGGTTAAAATTTCATGAATTGTTATTAAGGTATGATACCTAAAAACAATGGACAACCAGGAGCTGCCAGAGAAATTATTAAAGAGACAGATTCTCTGATTTTGGAATGTTTAATTTTTAAATATATTAAATCAATTTGGAAAAATCTAAAATTTTAAATATAAGTCCATATATGTGTCAAGTGCACATGGAAAAATTTTACAAGCTTTTATAAAGAATTGGTAAGCAATATAAAAATTGAAAGTGAGAGTGACATGAAACTAAGGAAGTCATACAATTTTGTATACATGAGTAATAAATTAATTTCATGAGACTAATGAATGAAGAAAATTATGAAAATTTATATACATATGGGTAGAAGTAAGAAGAAGGAATATGGAGTTTTCAATAATTTTCATCAAAGAGTTCATAATTAAAATCAAAGAACGAAATCACATATGATAGCGAATTAATTATTATGGAACAATAATGCATGATTTAGGGTTGAGTGTGTAAAATTAAAGTATCTAAGTGGATGAGATTTGGTGAGGTTCATGTTGTTGGTTGTATTATGTGGAATTTGAATTTTTGAAATGGGTTTTCATAGTTGTGAAAGTGATGTACGTTGATGTTATATTAATATATAGGTAATGCTTATAAAGTTACCTCTTGAAAGTGAGATTAATATAATGAAGTTTAAGTAAAGTAGTAAGTTGGAAATTTAGAGTTGTAAGGGAATTTGGATGAGGATTGTTTAGATATTGATAGTTTAATGTTTAATAAGCATGGGAGTAATTTTGAATGAGTAATATTATTTATAAAAGTACTAACTAAGGTGTAATGTGGTTGATAATATAGAAATTTGTTATGAAATAAAGAGAAATGATTAAGCAAGTGAAAATGAGTTACTTTAGGTTATTGAATTGGAAACGATGAAAATGGATATGAAGGGTATAATAATTGAAAAAAAAATGTGTGAGAGAGATGTCACATTGGAAACGTGACTAAGATTTATGTGAAGTGTTAGAAAAAAAATATAATAAGAAACTTATTTAAAAGATGGGTGATTAAATAAGGAAGATATTAATTATGTTGTGGTCAGAGTATATATATATGTTGAATTGATGAATAACCTAAGTAATGTCAAAAGAATGAGAAATGATAATATTCTCTGAAAGGTGATAAATGTTCACTTTGTATAGGTTGTATGTAAAAGAGGAATTGCGTATAATTGTATGACATGTGTGATGAGATTTTTCAATATAAACACAATTGTAATATATAAGAAAATGTGAAAAATAAGTCACATTGTGAATATGACTTACGAATGTGTATGTGAATGATTAAAAAAATATATTATCGAGTGTTTGTTACCTTATACAATTACTTGTCTAGTGATATTGAGAATGATATTGCAAGTATTAATATACCTAAGAGAGATTAGGTCTTGACCTATGTAGAGTTAGGTCATGTGATGAAATTGAGATTGAGAATGGACCAGAGTAGGGTTGGACGGTGAAATTGTTATTGTAACAATTGAACTTGATGATTGTATAGTATTTTGGGCCCAAAGTATATGCATATAAATAAGAGATTGTAAGAAAAAGGAAAGTATAATGAAGAAAGTATGGAAGTGAAAAAAAAATGAAAATTTTTATAAGAGATAGATTAGAAATGGAGTAATAAATGGAAATTATGTAAAAGTAGCATATGAACGAATGTGTATATGTAAGAGATGATAATGATAATATTGTTGAAACATGAGTTAGGCTAATGATGATCAACTGATCAAAAGTAAATATCTTTGAATTAGAGCTGAAATGTGTTAACTCTTTATGTAGTAAGAGTTTAAAGAACTTATATGTAATTTTAAAATGCCATGGATGTGTGACTATTAAGAAATGGGTGTAGTTTCGAGATAAGAGCTATTTGAGAAAGAATTATAGTGAAGGCGGTGTTTATTTATAACCTATAGACGTGGACTTAAGATGATACAATTGTGAAATATATTGAGTGAAATTGATAGTTCTTTGTTTCATGAGATACAAGAAAGATTTGTGGCTAGTATAGTTGGACTCATAACCTTATGTAGAAATTTATTTATGACCATAAATAGTGTGAAAACATAAGAGAATTGTGAAAATATGATAAGCTATAAATGATGTGTAAGAATAGTGATTTTTATAAATATGGTAACTATAAGAAATATGAGAAAAGGGGTAAATGAAAGGAATTATGAAATGTGCATAAGAGCTATATTGAATGTGTTTGAAAGTGGTATAAAATGAATAAGTTGATGAAAATGACATTTAAAGTGAATGAGGCTAGGGGAAATGAATATTATCTATAATGATGAATTCGAATAGAATTAAAATTTGAGAATAAATTTGGCCTAATAGAATTAGGTCATGAATTGGAAACAGATTGATGAATTTAAAATAGACTAAAGGTTTGTCAGAATAGAATAAGGCTGTGATGGTCATATTGTGATAGTTAGATCAATTGATCTGAAATGTAATAAGTTTATAAATATTTATTGAAATTCAATGTGTGTAGTTGTATTAAGAATATGCAAGCTATATGATAATGTGCATAGTACAACGTTCTGATATGTATATGCACATGAAAGGAGCTAAGTTATGTTAGTTTCAAATAATTATAAGAGAAAAATGTTAGTTATAGTATAATGAAATGAATCTTACTAAGGAAATAAGATTTTATTATTGTATAATGGTGATATTAAATTAATATGTGGTAATTGTATAAAGAGTAGGATCAAAGTGAAGATGTGTAAAATTATTGTGTTAAGATAAAAGTTATTAACATTTGAATTTAAGGTTATAAGAGTATATTTTAAGATAATGAAGTGATCAAATATCTTGAGTGCAATAGGTGTGTGGTGTATATATATGAAAGAGATGAACTAATTTTGTCTATTGGCAATTCGATTGATGATATGATAATCTATTGTGATTGTTTGAGTAAATAGACAGTATAATGATGAGTTATGGAATGGTAAAACGGTAATTGAGAATGAAACTAAGGAGAAGAATAAAAATTATGCAATTTGATAAAATAATAATTTTGATGAGATTTTAAGAATATGTTTCATTTGGATGATTTATTACCGTACTGGATAATTTCGAGGACGAAATTATTTAAGGACGAGAAAATTGTCACATTTATGATTTTGGAGATATAAAATTTTATATATACTCAATATATATTACTAGAGTATATATATAACATATACATATGGTATATTAATTATATATGTTGAATTAATACATTACATACTTAATATATTTAATACACATATAAGGTACATTTAATATGTATATAAGATACACATTACTTGTGCATATGTGTAATATCCCAATTTTTTTGAAAAGTTCTAATTTTTGAAAATTTAATAAAATAAATTATAATTTAAAATGGATAAATTAAATTAATGGTTTTAAATGAAAAATGAAGGAATTTTAAATGAAAAAGTGGAATATATATGTGATATATATGTAAAATATATACAACATATAAAAGTCAATATTTTTAAAAGAAAAGTCAAAGTAAAAGGGTATTTTGGTAATTAAATCTTAGAAATTTAAAATTAATAAAATAATTTAAAAATAAATAATTTTGGATGGAAGATAATATTTTGGAATTTTAATTAATTAAAATAATTAATTAATTAAAAATATATTAAAATAATAATATATATAAGGTTGAAAATGTGAGTGGGAGGAAAGAGAAAATTATTTTTTTTAACTGTAACAACCCCACCTGCACGGTCTTACGACAGTTGGTCTATTGGGTCTTTTCTCCCGTAAGTGGACCGTAGTCCCAGCCCTCAACCCGGCAGGCTGCCACAGTACTGGACTGCCCTCGAACACCCGACCTCCAACTTAAGAGAGCCAGTGTGAGCCATCCAGTACCATTTCTACTAGTAAACAACTTTCCTCAAATCACTCTCCACCAAGTAAATTAATTATTATTATAATATAATTATCATCTTCCACTAATAATTAAATATCTCATTTGACCATAATTAAAACATTGACTTGAATATGTTGTATATATCTCTATATATATGACATATACACACACCTTGTTTTTATCTTCTCACTTAATCAAATACACTTTAATATCATTTAATTCCAAAATTTTAGGGTATTGTTTGGGATATTATAATTCTCCCCCTCTACAAATAAATTTCGTCCTCGAAATTACCTAATCTCAAGTCTAGAATAACTGGGATACTGGTCTCGCATCACTTGCTCACTCTCCCAAGTTGCCTCTTCCTTAGCATGATTCTTCCAAAGAACCTTCACAAGTGGCACTTTCTTATTTCTCAACTCTTTCACTTCATGTGCAAAAATAGCCGCTGGTTCTTCTTCAAAAGTCAGATCCGGACTCACCTCAATAGATTCCACTGACAGAATGTGAGATGGGTCTGATCTGTACCTCCGTAGCATAGAAACATGGAAGACATTGTGAATTCTATCCATTTCAGATAGCAAAACGAGTCAATAAGCAACTGGTCCAACTCTATCCAGTACCTCATAAGGTCCAATGAAATGAGGACTCAACTTTCCTTTGGGCCAAATCTCAAAATTTTCTTCCAAGGAGACACTTTCAAAAATATTTTATCTCTAACGTTAAACTCTATGTCTCCCCTCTTCAAATCTGAGTAGAATTTCTGTCGGTCTGAGGCTACTTTCAACCGATCCCGAATTATCTTCACTTTCTCTTCCGTTTCTTTAATCAAATCAGGACCAACCAACTTACTTTCTCCAACGTCATCCCAAAAAAGAGGCATCCTACATCTTCTACCATACATTGCCTCATAAGGTGCCATTCTAATGCTGGACTGATGACTGTTTTTATAGGTAAATTCCATCAATGACAAGAATCTGTCCCAAATCCCAGAGAAATCAATGACACAACTTCTCAACATGTCCTTCAAAATTTGTATCACTCTCTCTGACTGCCCATCTATCTGACAATGGAAAGCAGTGCTAAAATGCAATCGAGAACCCAAGACATCATGCAAACTTTTCCAAAATCTCGAAGTGAACCGGGGATCTCTATCAGATACCATAGAAATTGGTACTCCATCACTATCTCACTAATATACAGCTCAGCCAACTTCTCAATAGAATAGTCCATCCTAACTGGAAGGAAATGAGCTATTTTCATTAATCGATCAACAATCACCCAGATTGCATCATGCTTCTTCAGAGTCAATGGCAAACCAGTCACAAAATCCATCGTTACTCGCTCCCATTTCCATTCTGGCACTGATAAAGGTTAGAGCAACCCCGAAGGAACTTGGTGCTCGGACTTCACTCTCTGACAAGTGAGACATTTGAATACAAACTCCGCTATGTCCCTCTTCATACCTGACCACCAATAATGTTGCTTCAAATCCTCATACATCTTAGTATTCCCAGGGTGCATAACAAAAGCTGATTGATGTGCTTCCTCCAAAATAATCTTTTTCAATCTTGCATCATTAGGAACACACAATCTATCTTTGTACCATAAATTGCCATCACTTCTCACATGGAAATCTCAGCTCTCTCCCTTTTTACAATACAAAACAATCTTCTGAATTCTTTCATCTACCATCTGAGCCTTTACAGTCTAATCTAACAAGACTAGCCTCAACTGCAACTGAGCCAATAAAGCACCATCATCACATAACTCAAATCTAGCATGCAATGCTCTCAACTCAACAAGTAACGAGAGTGAATAAGCAGTCAAACCTGCTAAAGACTTTCAACTCAAGGCATCTGCAACTACATTTGCCTTACCAGGATGAAAATCAATCAAACAATCATAGTCTTTAATTAACTCCAACCACCGTCTCTGCCAAAGATTCAGCTCCCTCTAAACACCCAAGTATTTCAAACTCTTGTGATATGTATAAATGGAACACTTCTCCCCATAAAGATAATGTCGCCAAATTTTCAAAGCAAAAACTATGGCTGCCAATTCCAAATCATGCGTAAGATAATCAACTCATGCGGCTTCAACTGCCGATAAGCATAAGCTATGACTCTACCCTCCTGCATCAAAACACAACCTAAACCACTATGTAAAGCATCACTGTAAATCACATATGGTTTATCTTCCACATGCAAGGTAAGAACAAGAGCTTGAGTCAACATCTCCTTCAACTGCTCAAAGCTTGCTTAACAATGATTTGTCCATACAAATCTAACTCCCTTACGAAGTAATCTGGTGAGTGGAGTAGCTATCAAAGAAAAACCTTTCACAAACCGTCGATAATAGTCTGCCAAGCCCAGAAACTTCTAACTTCTGTCACTATCTTCGGTGGACTCTAATTCAAAATAGCTTTGACTTTACTCGGATCAACTCTTATACCATCTGCTGACACCACATGATTGAGAAAAGTTACTTGATCAAGCCAAAACTCACATTTAGACTGCTTAGCATACAACTGCTTCTCTCTCAAGGTCTACAATACAATCCGCAAGTGCTTATCATGATCATCCTCATTATGCGATATTATCAATAAAGACCACCACAAACTGATCTAGATAGGGTCTAAACACCCTATTCATCAAATCCATAAAAGCTGCTGGTGCATTCCTCAACCCAAAAGGCATCACCAAGAACTCATAATGACCATACCTTGTGTGGAAAGCTATCTTAGATACATCTTCAGCTCTAACTCTCAACTGATGGTACCCTGATCTCAAATCAATCTTAGAGAATACCGCTGATCCCTTCAACTGATCAAAGAGATCATCTATCCTAGGCAAAGGATACTTAGTTCTTGATAGTCACCTTATTCAACTGCCGATAATCAATGTACAATCTCAAAGTACCATCCTTCTTCTTCACAAACAAAATAGGAGCTCCCCACAGAGACACAGTAGGGCGAACAAACCCTTTTTCCAAAAACTCCTGCAACTGCATGTTCAACTCTCTCAACTGCGCAGGTGCCATTCGATAGGGAGTAATAGAGATGGGAGTGATACCAGGTGCCAAAATTTTAGGGTATTTTTTGGGATATTACAGGTCATCCTTGGGTTTGTAATGACTGCTCCTTTTCCCATGTTTTAGCAATATGTTGAGCAACCTATTCCTGTAACAAGTGTCTTACAAACATGTTAAATGCATCATTCAATTTGAGTGTCAAAGATCAAAAATGACATTATTTGTCTAACATCTCTTTTCCTATGTGTACGGTAAACAAAATATCAGTATGGGATATCTTATTTTCGAATAATTCACTCAGATGATTTAACCAATAATTGTATTTTCAAACTTAGAAGTCAGTCCATGATAATTCCCATTAATTAAGTCTTAATCCATTGGTCCAATAAAAAAGATAGCTTTTATGTTATATTGGATTAAAACTAAATTAAAAGGTTTATCATAAATATATTTCCCATTTGGAAAAGCAATTAATGGTTCATGCCACAAATAAGCACATGATTAATAAGTATTGGTGCAAATTGGGCACATAATTGATTTTAACATTCCATAACTGATCTAACTAGTTGTAAGCCCTTTTATGAAAAGGTTTGTAATTTGAATGAAATGAAAAATGGTTTTTTTTTCAAATCCCATTGTAAAAAGGTTTTTTTTTTTTATAAAATGAATCTTTGGCTTTGTATTTGGGCCATGAAGTAAATGAATTTTTGACCCATCTTTAAAATGTTTTATGTACAAAGACCATCTTGAAAAGTTTTGAAAATAATTTTAGTCTTTTGAGCTTAAAAGAAAAAATAATTTGGGCTTATAATATTATTAGGCAATATTAGGAAAAGAGAAAACCAAATAAGCCATGGTTCAAACCTATATGTATGAATCATAGTCAAGCAATAAGCATTTGGGTAAAAGTCTAAGGAAAGTAACTAGGCCAACTACATGGGCTTTAGTCTTTGGGTTGAAAAGCTTAGGTTCCCATAGCAAGTATATACCAAAAGGTATGAGATTATGAATGGTTATGTCATGCTCAATCTCCATACCTTGAGTAAAAGTTTGGTATCCCTTACATAACATAACTCGGGTAACACGGGCATCCTAACTCACACACATAATACAATTTAAATAATGCAATGGACAATATCATAATAAGAAAGAATAAAATAATATAAAGACCAATGGAATCAACTTCTCTTATCCCAAGTGGAATGGTTCCCTACGACTTCGGCACTGTTAGGCTCAGGACCTTAGAGAACATGGGCATAAACCCAAAGAAAATTGAGTATCCACCCAGACAGGTCAGGAAAGAAGAAAGGGGTGGGTAACTCGATTCCTAAGGAATCCCCAATCCCCTAATGAGTTTGAAAAGTTGGGTATGTATAGGGATGGTGAGAATGACCCAACACCCCCATAACACCTGGTTCATTAGAACCGGCATCCTTTTCAGGTCTATATATTTTTTAGTGCTTAGTTATTGCGATATTATCCATACTGTACACAATTTAAAAGAAAGAAACATCCATCACTTTATTAAGAAAAAAACAAACAAAATAGGCACCAATTCGAGGATGGAAACATGCCCTTACAATGTCCAAGTCCATAAATATAATAGGACAAAAGGGGAAAACATGTCCTTTACAAAATCCCAAAAATTCATAAAATATATTACATATTTAAAAATAATTAAGGCAACCACAAAGTGGAAACATGCCTTTTTCATACCTTAAAATTCAAATGATAAATCAATATAAAAAAATAATTAACAAAATAAATTAAACCATACAAACATCCACAATAATTAAAAATAAATCATCCATTAAAAATAGAACATCAATAAATCACTCATCACAAGCATGAAACAATTAAATCTAGGCTCATAATCTTTAAATTAAGCATAAGACATGTAAAATTAGGGTTTAATATATGAATTATGGTTTATAAAAGAAAATTAGGGTTTTGGTGATGAAACTAGGGTTTTAAGGAATTAAGGTTTGGAAATTAGGTTTAGGATTTTTGAAAAATAAGATGCTGGATATTTTGAAAAAGGATTAGTGTCTTAATTTAGAAATTAGGGTTTTGGATTTTGGGTTTCAGAAATTAGGTTACTGGATATTAGGATATTAGTGTTTGAGGTTTTAGATTAGGGTTTGGAAACAAGGGTTTAGGGTTTCAAGGTTTGGGAATTGGTTTTGCTGGTTAGGGTTTTAGATATTGGGGCTTAGGTTTTATAGAATAGGTTTAGGATTTTAAAAATAAGATTTAAGGTTTTGATGTTAATGATGCCATTGTTACTGGATTATTTGACCATTAAATTAGAGTTATAGTATTTAAATCAAGTTAATCAAAATATTTAAAGCTACTAGAATTAAGTTTAATTACTAGACTAAGATAATTTCACAGCCTACAAATCCTTTAATGATATTTTCAAAGGAAGACACGCCCACTGGATGTTTCAATATATTATAAATCAAGGATGAAGATACTGTGAATTTAAATGAATTAAAGGAAAATGCCAAACCTTCATTTTTTTATTCCACCAAAGTTGAATTGATCCAAGCATTCTAACTTGCCTGCACCAATTTTGTTTTTGCTAGAAACTGCCTTGTTTTTTTAGTTACTATGTCTATGTTGCTTTCTTGGTTGCTAGGTTATTATTGCTAATCCGCACTAATTCCCCTTGTTTCAGTATTAATTGTTAGCATTTATAAGTGAGCAAAGTTTAAAATAAAACCCTAATATGCTAATCTAATGATTAAAACGAAGTCTAATCTTAATTAGAAAATTAATAAATTGAGTTAGGGAAAGATTAATGGACTATCGTGAATTGGCATTAGCAAATTCACCATGGTATGCCATCCATGGTGAATTAGGAATTATCAATTCACCATGGATGGGTGTCCATCATGAATTGGCCTTGGGTGTCCATGGCAAATTGGCTTGCCAATTTACCATGGACCCCACACCATTTTTAGGTTCAATGTTAGCGTAGGAAAACTCTTATAAGCGGTTTGAGTGTTAGCCTTAGGAAAACACTTGTAATGTTTGATGTGAACTTCTGAAAACACCAAGTCAGAAGTGAGCATGCAAAAATCCAAGTATAATGGAATACACAATTGAGGTTAGGGAGTGGATGTAGAATTGTTGAATCTAAACCACTATAAATCTCTTGTTTTAATTCTTCTCTTCTCTTCTCTACTCCATCTTCATCTTCATCTTCTTATTGCTCAAAATTTTAATTGATCATTACTACTCCATTCAAGCAATTCACCCATCTCTTAGTTGCTATTTTAGGATAACACCTAATTAGGAAGCTTAATCTCTCTCGAAACAAAAATTAAAAGCCTAATTTTAAGTCATATAATGAATTGGCCAAGACCAATTCACCATGAACACAATTCACCATGGATGACTTCCAAGGAGAAATTTGCCATGGAGGGCTCACATGGTGAGCCAATTCATCATGATTTTAGGTTTCAGGGCCGGTTCAGCTTGGTTTTGTCTTTTAAAATTAGATCAAACCTAATTTGGTCTTTTAATATTGGATCAGACTAGGCTTTGGGCTTTAAAAATTGAATCATCTTACTTTGTTCCTTTTAAAATTGGACTGACCTAATTTAGGGCTTTAAACTAGGTTTAAGCTTTTAAAGTCAGACCAAATTTAGCATGGCCTCTATTAATTGAGATCGGACTTGCTTAGGGCCAAAATTAAGGGTCTACTGTTTACCCTCTGAGACTTTAGTAGAAGAAAGTAAAAAAGCAATTTAAGCCCATCTTGGATGAGGGTGGATTCTAAACCCGTGATTGGATTTGGGTTCTAGAACCAAAACTTAGTTTAGGTTCAAGACCCAAGACTGGATTTACATTCAGGACCCTAGACTAGAGTTGGTTCTCAACCCAAGAATAGATTTGGGTTCTCTTTCCAAGACTAGATTTGGGTTCAAGACCCAAGATTGAATTTGGGTTCTCGACCCATGACTGGATTTAGGTTCTCTACTCGAGACTAAATTTTGGTTATTGACCCATGATTGGATTTGGGTTCAAACCCATGACTTGATTTGGATTCTAGACCAAAGATTTGATTTGAGTTCTAGTCCCGTGATTTTTTGGATGCTTCATAGAGTCAAGAAAAAACTAGATCAACTTTAGCTCTTCTAGCTTGATTAATCTTCTGTCATTTGAGAATTGTAGCTTTCTTCTAGCCACTTATTCCATTCTTTAATGGATTCTACTGGCCTTCTGTAATATTAAAGTTTTGGCTTTTTTCTAGTCGATTGTTCCATTCTTCAATGAATTCTACTAACCTTCTATCATTAGAGAGTTTTAGCTTTCTTCTAGCCTGTTATTCCATTCTTTTAATTCTTTAAAAAATTCAGCTATTTTTTTAGCTAGCCCTCATATTCTCTCTTTATCACCTGTGCGGCAAAATATTGAAATGTTAGAAAATATTTTGTACACACATAAACTCAAAAATTGAAAAGAGGAAGATTTTCCCCCTGCATAGGCTCAAACTAATTATTTTGTTCCCATACAGGCTTTCATTGATGTTTGTGTTTTTTAAAGTTCCTTACAAAAGCATGCATCTCTTCTTTCTTTTATAATGGCCCTTATATGCCCCCTAATTCCATATCTACTTTTGATTGTATACTTAATAGGGTGTCTGCTATTCACTTTGAGAAAGAATAGGTAACACAAGAAAAAATGTAGTGTGATATGCTTATTTATACATTATATGCATGGATGATACTATAGTGGTTCCATTGACTCATAGACCGAGGTGATAAGCCAAAGCACTCCCATTGGCTCTTTCCAGATGCTCATTAGGTCTTGCATTAGTACAATAGAAGCCTTAACATCTATGGCTTTATTTCTAAAATATTGAAAATAAAAGTAGTACAGTATCCCTTACATAACATAATTCGGGTAACACGTACATCCTAACTCATGCACATAATACAATCTAAATGATGCAATGGATAATATCATAATAAGAAAGAATAAAATAATATAAGGACCAACAGAATCAACTTCTCTTATCCCTAGTGGAGTCCCCACTATGAGCGGGAATTTTCGCCCCCACTCCCATATGGAATGGTTCTTGCGATTTTGACACTGTTAGGCTCTTGGCCTTAGTGAACACTGGCCTAAATCCTGAGAATAGGAGTCGGCACCTGGATGGTCAAAAAGATAAAAAGGTCTATATGACTTAATTCATAAGGAATCTCCAACCCCTACTTGCATTTAGAAAGTTGGGTATGCATGGGGAATGTGAGAAATAACCCAGAACCCCCATAACACCTGGTTCATTGGAACCAACCTCCTTTTCAGGTCTAAATATTATTGAACTCTTAATTATTATGATATTATCCATATTATATGCAATTAAATAAATATTCATATTAGTAAGATCAAAGCAAGTCCAAATAAACCAACAAAATAGGCATCCATACTAGATGGAAACATGTCCTTACAATGTCCAAATGTCTAATAATAGAAATAAAATAAGACATGACACTCACAAAAGAGTGAAAATGTGTCCCTTACATTCATCCCAAAGTCCTTAAAATTAATAAAATAAACAAACTAAATAAATTAAACAAATAGGGTACCTATATAGTGTGGAAACATGCCTTTTACAATCCCCTTAAAAATACATGTAAATCGAAGAAAAAGAATAAAGCAAGGAGAAATACCACATATGAAAATAATTGAATAATTAAAAGGAAGACAAACAAATATATCTTAATATTAATGCGATAATGAATTATAGGGAGCGACGCATATTGCCTAGATTTTAGGGTTATTGCTCATTTTAATTAATTCAATTATGTTTATTTATTAGGGTTTTAAAATTGTAGAAGGCATGCTTTCAATTTATAGGTGCTTTGTTTATTTAATTCGTTACTTTTATCTTGTTTGTATTTTAGGGATTAATGTGAGGGATATGTTTTTGCCAATTAGTGCGTGTCCTATTTTATTCACTCATATTTTGGACATTGTACATTGTAAGGGCATGTTTCGATCATGTATGGGTGCCTATTTTATTTGGTTACTTTGATTTTAGTACAATAAATAGACATTTATTATGAATGCACACAATATGGATACTGATATAATAAGTTAAGAAGTCAATAATTTTTAGACCTAAAAAGGATGACGGTTTCATTGAATCATGCGCTATACAGGTGCTGGGTCATTCTCACCTTCCCCATGGGTACCTAACTTTCTGAACCTAGTGGGGTTGGGGATTCCTTAGGAATCCAGTGGCAACTCTTATTCTCCAGGTTTAGGCCAGTCTAAGTGGCAACTCTTATTCTTTGAGTTTAGGCCCGTGTTCTCTAAGGCCCTAAGGCTAATAGTGCCGAAGTTGCAAGAATCATTCAACTGAGAGTGGGAGCGAAAATCCTTGCTCACACTAATGTTCCTCTATGAATGCTATTCGGAGTTGTAACAAATAGGTTACCTAGGGATTTATGCTTGATCTAGTTCCCGTAAGGGCTAGAGTCAAAGCTCCCATGTGTATAGGGTTGTAACAATTTACTTTTATCGCACTATGTATGCCATACTTTATCTTCTCATGCACTAATATTTAAGACATTTATTCATAATAATTTGTCATTGCACAAAAATAATCTTTTCCAAATAAAGTTAAGATTTAATTAAAAGAGAATATTTCTTTACTTAAATTTACTTGAAAATATAACCCAAAAAATGTCATGATTGGTTTTGGATTAGTGTTTTTTAAGTTAAAGTTTACTATTTCACATAGTCAATAAAACCTTGAATTTAAAAAAAACCCAACATAATTTAAGGTGGAAAATCTCCAATCAGCTTTTAAAATAAAGTCGCCCATTTTTTTAAAATAAAAAGGTGAGTATTCTTTTTAAAATAAAAGAGTAAATCTTTTCAAAATAAAAGATCCTTTTAAACTTGTGCTTACTAAACTAAGTAGAGATTGCATGTGGTAGTATTGAGTGAAACTAGTCAAAATAAGCTTTTTAGCTCTATATTTCAAGTGGGCCCGATGCTCAGGCCCAGCCTCATAGTTGTCGACTCCATTAGGGAACTTAAATTTTTTTTAATTAAATTTTATTTAGTCTTTTTTCAATTAGGGTTATATTCCCCATTAGCTAAAATTTCCCTTTTCATTCATCATGCATAAGGGTTCTTTGCCATTTACATTAGGAAACCCTTAGGTAGCAAGTAGCATTCACTTTCCAACCTTCATTAGGTATGCCGAAGGATAGCGAAATCATCCAACTCATGATGAATTCTTAATCCTTTTTAGGCATAATGGACGTTCATGTATTGTTGGACCCATGCTAGATTCATTATCTAAGATGTGGTTGGTATATAGTTATCCTAGTGTGATAAGACCTTTAGATCAAACCACCTTTTTCATCTAAGGACCAAAGCTCCAACCTTAAGGTTGTATGAACCATAATAAACTTTTGCCATTTCATGAAATCTTTTTTATTCACACATACACACATGTATAACATTTCGAAGACCATTTAAAACTTAAGGCACCTTTCCCTTTAAAAATCAATAAAAATTAATACCTAAATCTAAGCCGCATTGCTTTAATCCACTAAAAATCAATCAAACAAAACCCATCAAAATTAAACCACATTTGTTTATTCCATAACCCATAAACCTAAACAACATTGGTTAAAACTCATCCAAACATAAACCTAAACCTCATTAGTATAAGTCACACCAACTTAGACCATAAAAAATAAGCCACATTAGTCTGAATAATCAATATAAGACTAAACTCCACAGGCTTAGCCTTGGTAAAGTTTAAACCAAAATATGAGCCTTAACCATCAAAGTTAAGCCATGCTGGCTAAATAATTAAAAATCACCAAAAATCTTTTAGCAAAATATAAAACAAGTCAAAAGACAAAAGACTCAACCCTCACTGAATCAAATTTTGTTAACCATCCAATAAATAATTCAGATTATTTCTTCACCTATTCACATTCTTGGATGGTACCTTATATCAAAACTACATTTTTTTTTCTAAAGGTTAAATAATGAATGAAGAAGAGGACTCCCTCATGAGATCAACCCAATCCATAAGCACCATAGTAAGAAAACTGCTTGGAAATAATAAAAGGATATGAGTAACCTCCAAGAGACCATTTTGTCTAAAGTTTGAACCCTGATAGACCAAGCATTCACTTACCACTATACATTAAAATATGCAACTATTTTCAAGCCATCACTAACTCAACCTTCCCTTTCTCCTTCAAAGGCACCCATGACTCAACCAACAGAATCCCTTGACATGCAAACTTTTATTGAGACCATCCTCAAAAGGTAACAGGAGAGCTTCAAGAATATGCTTATCAACCAGCAAATTGACTTTAATGAGACCTTGGTTGATTCATTGAGTGCACAATTCAACTCAATAATGGTAGAGATGTAGACCCTTAATTTTTGACCCAGTCCGGTCCTTTATTTGTTATATAGTCCAGAATAATTTTTGTTGTATTTTAGCTAAATAATATTTATTTTAGTATTTATTTTTTATAATTTTTAATAAAATAAAAATAAAAATAATAAATAAATAAAAATAAAAATTGGCGATGAAAAAATTCATCGCCAAAAGTAATTGGCCAAGACCAACTTCGCCCGCAGACTGGAAATTCCTATGGAGAAATGGCCTGGTAGCCTGCCAGCGCGCCCAGACCTCGCAAATATCTCACATTTTGGACAGTGCTCACAATTTTGCCAGCGAGATTTTTTTAACGCAATTTTTTCCGAAACCAAATTCTATTTGGTTTCGGTTTTCTTTTCCTAATTAATTATAGTTTCCTTAAACAATTGGAATTAATCTTCTAAATTTTCCTGTAAATAACACAAAAAAAAAACACAAAAGAAAAGGGAGGGATTTTGGACGGAGAAAAACTTAGGACTAGAACTTTTAACTTGGGACTTCAAATTTGAGAGGAATAAGAAAGCCATCAACAATTTATCAAAGGCAGCAACCTTGCCTTTGTCCTTGTTCATCCAGGAAGCAATTTTTGGTGGAACCAACGAAAGAAGGTTTGAATCTCTAATTTCCTTTTTTTTATTTTCTTACAGTAGCTTCAATCATTGAAATTTAATAAATTGTTTCTTTTGTTTCCAAAAACCTTAAGAACCCTAATTCATATCTTCTGTCTCCAAAAACCCTAATTCCTTTCTTTTGTTTTTAAAAACCTTACAAACCTTAAATCGTTTCCTATTTTCAAACAAAAAAACTTTAACAACCCTAAACTATTTTCCTCTAACTTTTTTCCAAAATTTCCAAATGTTTTGTTAAATATCCAAACTCTAAACTCACTTTACAGTTTTTAAAAATCATAATTACTTTTACAAACTCTAAACCATTTTCTCAAATTCTAAAACCAAATATGTCTTCTAAAATCTCAAAACCCCTAATTCTTTCAAAACTAATACAATAAACCCTAAGTTTTTCAAAATCTTGATTCTTAAAACCTTAAAATCTTATAAATCCAAACCTTAAAATTCAATACAGTAAGCCTAAAATAACAAACCAATAAACATAAGTTATAAACTTAATATCTTAAGATTCCAAAAACCCTAATTTCATAATGTTACCCTCAAACCCTAATTTGATCAATCAAAGAACCTTACTAATTTCTTAAAGTTATAAAACCTGAATCCATTTTAATTTTCTTAAACCTTTATAGTAGCTAAGAATTATAAACCTTAATATACTAAAATCCCAAAACCCTAAATATTAATTAAAGAACTTTAAATAGAAACAGTAACCCTAATTTGTATCTTTACTTGTTTTATTTTTAGATTTGATTATGTAGTCTATTATATGCTTTGGTGGTTGATTTATTTAATTTCAATGCTTGATTTATTTAATTTATCATGAATGGATGTTTATTTTATATTTTGATTGATATCTTTGATGAATGATTTATTTATGATGGATGGTTATTTACTTTTATTGATTTATCTAGATTTCCAAATGTTATAAGAGGTATGTTTCCACTTTGTGGGTACCTCATTAGTTAAATATCATGTAATTTAAATTGCTTTTATATTTTAGACCAATGTAAGGGACATGTCTCTACCTTTTGGTAGGTTTCCTATTAGTTTAGACATGAACGATGTAAGGACATGTTTCCATCTTTGGATGGGTGTCCATTTATTTGCTTTGTTTGGACATTGCTTTGATTTTTTATATGATAATGTTTTGTTTCAATTGTTGCGTGTAATATGGATAATATTGTTATACTTAAGAATTTTATAATATTAAGACCTGTAAAGGAGGCCGGAGTGGGGGCAAAAATCTCCACTCATAAGAGATTTAGAATATGTTTTGGGGAAAGCAGCCAGACACTGGCTCATCATCCAACTACACTAGACACCATTGACCTTACTCATTAGGGAAACTTGACTAAACTACCAAAGGCTCTTGTACCTAGCTCCTTCGTGAATCCTTTTTAAAAGCAAAACCATCTTGAAACTCGTCTTCTTATAGAAAATTTGGAAGCTATGAAGAGGCTTATTGAGAACTTCAAACCAAGAATTGAGACAATGGATCTTGAATTTTTAACCCTATATCCTGAAGTATGGTTACCTCTCAAGTTCAAGATGCCAGAGAAGTTTAATGGAACCAACTATCCCAAAACTCATCTCAAAATGTATATAGGACTACTCAAACCTATGAGACTCAATGATGAGCTCCTTATTTAATTGTTCCAAAGGTCTCTCATTGGTGTTACAGTTAAAGGGTTCATGGATCTTGATAAGAAGTAATATCAAAGTTGGGATACATTTGCAATGCCTTCACTAAATAGTCCCATTATAACATTTAAGTTGACATAACAAGAAGGTATCTAAAAACTACTAAGCAGAGCCAGAAGGATTCCTTCTCTTCGTTCCTTACAAGGTGGAGAGGAAAAGCAACATAGATGGTTAACTGACCTTCTGAACAAGAGCAAATCAACATTATTGTTAAGAATATACTTCCTATTTATTAAACTGATCTACAGACTCAATATCTGCCTTCCTTTAAGGCCCCATTTCAACTGCTGCTAAAATTGAAGATATTATACATACTAGAGAAATCAAGAACCCAAATTATGGTGGCCCTTAGAACACCAATTAAAAAGGTGGTGAAGTAGCCAGTATCACTCCATAACCATAGATCCACCTAGAATAAACCCTACAATGGGTGTTCACAGACTTGGGTATGCCACTCAGGTTGGTGTACAAGAAAGCCTTGGAAGCCTAACTGATTCAGCCATTGAATCCTAAGTTTGCACCTAACCCACTTCCTAAGAGGTGGAATATTAATGAATATTGTGAGTACCATAAGAATACAGGCCATAATATAGATGTCTGTAGAAACCTCAAGTCCATATCAAAGATCTAGTTGATAATGGGTCCATTCTACCCCTTCCCCAAAATGGCCCAATATAAACACTAACCCACTGCCAGCTCATCAAAATGTCAATGCCATTGCTTCTTTAGTTCATGACATAATGGATCCCACCTCTCTAATCCAAGAGTATCATTGTGTGTTGGATCTTAATGACTTCTTTGATGAGGTCAATGCACTGATAAGAAGTGAAAGGATTATATAGTGTGAGGCCTTGACTGATCACCAATTTGACCCACTAGAGATGGAGCTAAAATGCTCATTTGGACTTAGTCTTATATGACACTACAACATTCGATCTCCGCTCAGCTTGATAAGCAGGAGTTTTAAAAGATCTTTTATTTTGAAAAGATTTATTCTTTTACTTTTGAAAAGAACACTCTCCTTTTATTTTGAAAAAGGGATGATGACTTTATTTTTAAAGCTGATTAGAGAGTTGCCACTTCAAATTATTTTTGTTAGGGAAAATACAAGGAAAAACCCATTTTAATTTACCCCATGAAAAATGATTAGTTTTAACCCAAAAAGCTATAATCCGAAAACAATCGTGATGGGTTTTGTGCTAGGTTTTCAAATAATTTTAAGTAAAGAAATATTCCTCATTAAACAAATCTTAACTTTTGAGAAAATATTATTTTCATGTGATGACAAAATATTATGAATGAATGGCATAAATATAAATGCATAAGCAATTAACTTATAACATTCATTGTGTGAGGAAAGTAAATTGTTCCAACCACAAAATAAACATACACAGGGAAGCGTTGACTCTAGCCCTTATGAGTCCTAGGTCAAATACAAATCTCCACCTAATCTATTTATTACAACTCCAATTAAGTCATGCATAAAAGAGCATTAGCTCATCCTTTATGGGTATGGCTAAGCACAAATTCTTAACTAATTAATATTTGAGCAAGTGATAAATAATTGAAATTGCATTCACTCAAGAATCAAAATAGAAATGATGAAAATTGCAAAAAATGGAATTAATTCAAAATAAATTAATTTAAAAGACCACTTTTGTGATTTTTTAAATTGGGCTAGCAACTTGGAGTGAAATTCTAGAGTATGCCTATTTATCTCATTTGAATGAGAATCATAGTAATAAGTAGTTCCTACCTTTGGTTCTTAAGGGCTTAGTTAATTAGATTGGTTAGTTTTATTACCGAATTACAAAGAGAATGGTTAAGAGAAATACCTTTGAAGATCTACTTTTTAGCTTAATGTAAGGTTAGACTGCCTTACCACTATGAAGCTCAACTACTTGAGTTACTCAAATTGATTTTTGGAATTAAAGAAAGCAAGGAATGTGATAGAGAAATTACAAAAATAAAGTTGAAAAGGAAAGATAACAATTTTTAAAATTGTTTGAATGAATTTAGTAGATTTTTTACTCCCAAAATTCAACCCTTTAATGAAAAAGGGGACCCTCTATTTATTGGATGAAAATATGCAGGAAAACTTGGACTGAATAGGATGGGGGCTGCATGTGCATCAATTGGTATAGCCCCACCATGACTTGTGTAGTTGGCCCTGCTTGCTACGGCTTGGTGGCTGCACCATGCGACCAAAAATTTAAATTATTTAATAAAAGAAAAAAATAATTAATTTTATGAAAGTTAATTTTCAAATGAAATTAGAAATATCTTATTTTGAATTAGGTGCTAATTTTAGGGTTCACACATAACCACCATTGGAACTATCCTCATTTGTCCTACCTCCAAAGATAAATGTCATTCTTGAACCTGAAGAGAATCACATACTGAAACAGCTCAAGAAGACCCAAGCTAGTCATTCCATCTGAAGCCTTCTTCAATCTAGTTGTCCTCATCGCTAAGCTCTTTACAAGGGTTTTATTAAAATCCAGATGTAAGTTGAAAAAACCCTTGACGCTTTAGTTGCTTCCATGACTAAGTCAACTATAATCTCCTTCTCAGACAAGGACCTACCTTTTAGGGAAATGGACCATAATCATACTCTTTACATTATAGCTTAGGAATTGAAATTATGGAGCTCATGCCCTCGACAAAATAATAAAGGTGTAAGACAATACTTAGAGGGATGTTCTGGGGGTACCCAATATTATGGTAACCCTCGACCCTATAGAATATAAAATCCTTTTATAGGTTGTAGATGTCCTAGCTTGCTTCAACCTCTTACGAAGGCCATGCATTCATCAAGCTAAGGTAGTTTTATCCTCCCTCCACTAGAAACTCAAGTTTCCTTACAAGGATGGGATTATCATGGTAAAAAAGGACCTAAGTGGAAAATTAGATCTTCCTATTCAAGTGGCCATTTTAGAAATCCAGCCAAAACCTTCAGCCATAACTCTGTCAAAGTTCACTTTTGATATCATCCAGTTCATTGAAAAAAAGAGGCAGGTGAAGAACTTGTTCCATTTGACTTTGATCCTCATGGTAATCCAATGGTTACCAACATCCTTAAACACATGAACTACTTCCTCAGATTAGGATTGGCTAAAAATCGGCAAGGTGTATCATAATTCCAGACTACCTTTCATTCCAGCCACCATTTGCTTTGGGTTATATACCAATCTAAGAGGACATAATAGAGATGGAGGAAAAAACTAAGCAAAGATGCAAGAAGATGGGAGAAACATTTGACTAGCTGATGAGACATTATCTCAAACATTTAATGGATACTTTGTTAAATAAGGGACAAATTCCTTTTATTATGGATAAACTTACACGATAGAGAACCTACCTTAGAAATAAAAGAAGATTTTAAAGATAATACGAAGCCTAGTCTTTTCTAGGTAGCCATATTAGAAGAAGGAGTGGAGTCATATTTCAGCCACCTCATCCGATCAGCTATGAGGATACCTAATAATTGGTATTTTGAGAAGAATGGTGGTCTATCACCTTTAAGGTCTAAAGCCCAATCCAAGATAGAGTTAAATCCTAGTTATAGTCCATCTTAGAGTCCGTTTTTTTAGTTCTAGCCATATTCCAAACCTGTGTCAGATGACAAGCCAAGAATTCAGTCTGAGTTAAATACTGAGTCTGAGCCCATTAGTTCAAATACTTATCGATTTGCTTTGCCGCCTGAGTTGGATAGAATCCATAATGTCTTCCATGTTTCTATGTTGTGGAGGTACAGATCAGACCCATCTCATGTTTTACCAGTTGAATCTATTGAGGTGAGTCCGGATCTGACATTTGAATAAGAACCAATTGCTATTCTGGCACATGAAGTGAAAGAGTTGAGAAATAAGAAAGTTCCATTGGTGAAAGTTCTTTGGAAGAATCATTCGAAGGAAGAGGCAACTTGGGAGAGTGAGCAAAGGATGCGAGATCAGTATCCTCATTTGTTTCAGACTTGATATCAGGTAATTTCGCGGACGAAATTTCTTTTTAGAGGGGGAGAATTGTAATATCCCAAAATGTGCCCCAAAAGTTTTGATATAATTGTTGTTTTAATTGGAATTAAGTGTATATGTTTTATTGGAAAGAGAAAAGAATTAAAGAGAGAGTGTATATGTTGTATATATGGAAATATATACAACATATACAAGTCAAATGTGGAAGTCAAAAGATGATTTTAATAAATTAATTAATTAGTGGAAAATGGAAAATTAAGTGAGTGCAAGAAGATATTTGGAATATTTTAATAGTTAATTGCTTGGTGGAGAGGGTTTTGAGGAGAGAGAAGGATGAGTGTTTGACTTTGATTTCTTTCTTTTCTTCTTTCTTTCCTTCTTCTTCGTGTATCTTCTCCTTCTTCTCCTTTTATGTGTTGGTCGGTAGCACCATAACAAGAGAGCAAGGGAGAGATTTGATCTTCTAAAGTCAAGATTTAAGGAAGTTTTCAAGTGATCAAGTTGGAAATTTAAGAGTTTCTTTATCTTTGGTAAGTTTCCTCTTGATTCCTTAGTTTTCTTTTAAGTTGTGTTTGAGTTTGTTGATTGATTGTTGATGGTATGTGAATATGTTTGATTATGATGTATTTGAAAGTGTTTGGTTTAATTGATTTTGATGTTGGTGTTGGATTGGAAAGAAGGAGTTAGGTTTGATGTTGAAAGAGTAAGAGTTGTCTGTATGTGATGGTTGTAAAGTGGTGTTTGATGTATGTTTTGAAGTGTTTTGGTATTTTTGCAAGTTATTATGGTTTATGAGTGTGATTGGTTAAGTTTGTTTGAAGTGGAAAATGGTGGAAGAAAGTGGTTTGTTGGATATATAGTTTTTGTTGCCAGAATCTGGATTTTTGGCCTGACACGCCCATGAGCACGACCAGGTCTTTAGGCATGTCGATGATTCTGTGTTGTTGGTGGTTAGACACGGCCAGTGACATGCCCATGTCACTGGGCGTGTTATAGCTACTGTGTTGGTGAAGAATTGACACGGCCATGAGCACTCCCGTGTTGTTGGACGTGTCAATGTTTCTGGGAGACAGAATGTATTACACGTTCAGTGACACGCCCATTGTTCTGAGCGTGTCAAAGCTTCTGTGTTGTGAGTTTAGGGCACGGTCAGGGACACACCCGTGTTGTTGAGCGTGTCATGTGTAGACCTTAGTCTTATTATCTCATGTGTATTTCTAAATAAGTGTGTATTATTCCTTTTGGATTAGGTTGTGAAGAGTTTGAGTTGCCCTAATCCAAGTATTGAAGGATTCTTGGAAGAAGAGTTTAGTGTTTTATGTGAGTTGATTTTGGAGGTACGTACAAACTACATGGTTGCATACATTTATATGATTATGAAACTTGACACATTTGGTTGTAATGTGTTGAGTAATCTATTGCATTATTGTTGCATATTAATAATGCTATGTTTTACATAATGTGAACTTTATGGAATGTATGTTAAAGATTCTAGAGAATATGATGATGCAATGAAATATGAAATATGATATGTGAAAGGTATGATAATATGATGAATTGATTTAATGTGAATTAGGGTATAATGAGATGTGAAGCCAATGTGATTGGTTATGATGATTCAAATGAAATAGATGGGGCATGTTTGCCTAGATAATGATATTCAATGCAATTAATTATGTATACTCTTTTGATGAGATGTGAAGCCATTGTTGTTGGCTATAATGATGCAAATGAGATGATTGTGGCATGGTTGCCTATTTGATTATGAAATATGAAATGAGAAATGGATTGAGAAAGAGATTGTTAAAGATGTAATTGAAATAATTGTGTGATTAATATGTTATTCAATTTTTAGAGTTCTGAGTTTGGCAGCATGCCAATGAATCATTGGATAGGTGAAAAGACCGGGTCGTAAGCCGATTCCAACTGAAATGTAAATATAGTAACAGTCTTGCCGGGTTGAGGATTTCCTCGGGTTTAGCCTGGTTGAGATCCAAGAGACTGGGTCTGTTACACTGAAATAAAAACATGGTAACAGTCTTGCCGGGTTGAGGATTTCCTTGAGTTTAGTCGAGTTGAGATTCAAGAGACTGGGTCTGTTACACTATCCATGGATAGAGATATATGTGTATCACCTACGGGCTTGATGATTATGATTATGGACCAAAGCAGTAACTCTGAACTCTGAATAATATATTAATGTATTTTGGGCCCATGTTTGTCTTTGTTTGTAATGTGAATTATGAACGGTGAAATAAATGAATGTGGCTCGGGAAAAATTGTGTTGAGTAATGAAACTATGAAGATACTACATGATGTGTAATATGTTTATGGATGTGATAAATTGTGAAATATAATATTCTTTGAATTGTTTATGAAATTTGATTATGTGGCATTGGCATTGCATTGAAGCATAATATTATTGTAGTTTGTACCACTAAGCCGTTGGCTTAGCGCGATTTGATTCATCGCGCAGGTGACAGGGAAGAACCGGAGAGTTCCTCTAGGCCGAGTAGAGTCTAGATTTTGATTTGTTGATAGTGGAGCTTAAAGATCAAAGACATACTGCCAAACATGTATATATTTTATGTTTTGTAAAACTTGAGTTTTAATATATATATGTATTTGTAAATATTTGTTATATTTTCCGCTGCCTTTTGAATAAACGTTTTATCTACTGTATTTTATGATATAACTTAAATGTTTTGAGTTTGCTTATACTATTGTAAAAGAAGTGAGTCGTTTGTTTAATAAACAGTGGCATTTCTATATTCAGTATACGTATATTACCATCGTAAAAGCATGCTGTGTACGTATACAGGGTATAGGGGTGTTACAATTATTTTGGTATCAGAGCCTAGGTTTGAGATTCTCAACCTAGGTAAAATGTAAGGAAAAGAAAATTTTGATTTTAAAATATGGTTTTTAAATAAAGTACATGTTTTGGTACTGGTAGTCTTTGATCTTTAATGAGGTATATTTTGCTGTGTTTGCAGATATAAGTAGTGATGGCGTCTCAGTCACGTCAGTCTGTAGAAGGTAGTGCTGAGAGTGTAGCTCCTGAAGAGAGTAGAGATAGAGCTAGAGTTGATAGAGCTAGTGAGGCCCCTGCTTCTGTGCCAGGGAGATCAGCTGCTGATGAGGTTCCACCGAGTTGGTTAAGGCATATGGTAGAACTATTGAGACAAACTCCAGTGCAGCAGCCACCACCGCCACCACAGCCTCAAGTGCCAGTGAGACATTATGATAAGTTGAGGAAATATGGAGCTGAGGATTTCTTGGGCACTACAGATCCAGCAGTGGCTGAGCAGTGGTTGGATAAAGTGCAGAGGATATTTATTCAGTTGCAAGCCACTCCTGAAGAAAAATTTGATTATGCTAGATCTCTTCTACAGAAAGATGCTTATGATTGGTGGAAGACGGTTCCTCATGCCATGGATGATCCACCTACATTATCTTATGGTGATTTTCTGAGGGAGTTCGAGCAGAAATATACTCCGAGGGAGTATAAAGATATTAAGAAGATGAAATTTTTGAATTTGAGGCCAGACAACCGGACAGTGACAGAATATGAGATTGAGTACATCCGGTTGAGTCACTATGTCGGTGGGATTATCTCTGATGAAATAGATCGGTGCAGAAGATTTGAGGAGGGATTGAGGCCCTCTATTATGTGCATTGTTGCTGGTTCTCAGTACTAGGACTTCTCTCAACTAGTTGCAGTAGCTAGAAGTGTTGAGAGAGCACAAGGTATTGCAACAGCTGCTATTGAGGAGGAGACCAGAGTGAGAAGATCCCAGTTTGAGGCAGGGTCTTTGTCTATGAAGAGGGGCCGAGGAAGTTTTATTCCGAGGACCAGTAGGTGCCAGAGGCAATCGGCAGATCATTTTTGTATCAGAGACAGAGGCCGAGACCTACAGTTTCAGTAGCTAGTGCTCCGACTCCAGTGATCCAGAGATCTACTCTACCTGCATGTGAGCTTTGTGGTAGGAACCATGGCGGTGTTTGTTGGAAGGTCGGTGGATCGATTGGGTGTTTCAGATGTGGGTCACCAGCTCATTTTATTAAAGATTGTCCTGAGATGCAGGAGCATAGGCAGGCTGAGTCTGCAGTTTCTCGACCTAGTGTCAGTAGAGGTGGTCGAGGGGGCAGAGGTTTCAGTAGAGGTGGTAGACCTGGGTTTAGTCAGAAAGGAGGATCTTCATCTAGAGGCAGTATGCCAGATGAGGCCGGATCTTCTCAGAGAGTTTATGTGATGCAGAGGCAGCCGGATGCTTCAGCAGTTATAGCGGGTACATTTTCTTTATTTGGGATTTTATTTCTTGCTTTGATTGATCCAGGATCTACTTATTCATACATAAGTGCATCTATCTTGCCTGTGTCTGAATTGCATTCAGAGTCCTTAGGATTTGATGTCTTAGTGACAAATCCTTTAGGACATAGTGTTGTGGTGAGTAAGGTGCATCGTGATAGTGCAGTTGTGGTTCAAGGTGAGGAGTTTCTTGGTGATTTAATTGAAATGCCTTTTGAGGAGTATGATTTGATCTTAGGCATGGATTGGTTATCTAAGCACGGAGCTGTGGTAGATTTTCGAAAGAAGTGTGTTACCTTGAGAACCAGTAGTGGTAGAAGTGTGATGGTATCTGGTGAGCAGAGACAACTTGCATCCTTGTTTGTATCAGCTGTAGCAGCTAGAAAGTTGATTAGAAAAGGGTGTGATGCTTATCTTGCTCATGTTGTAGATACTAGAGTAGTGGGTTCTCAACTTGATAGTATACCCACAGTTGCAGATTTTCTAGATGTTTTTCCTGAGGAGTTGCCAGGGTTACCCCCTGAGAGAGAGGTTGAGTTTGGTATCGAATTGTTGCCTGGTACCACTCCCATCTCTATTACTCCATATCGAATGGCACCTGCTGAATTGAGAGAGTTGAAGGTGCAGTTGCAGGAGTTGTTGGATAAAGGGTTTGTTCGCCCTAGTGTTTCTCCATGGGGAGCTTTGTTTGTGAAGAAGAAGGATGGTACTTTGAGATTGTGCATTGATTATAGGCAATTGAACAAGGTGACTATCAAAAATAAGTATCCTTTGCCTAGAATTGATGATCTCTTTGATCAGTTAAAGGGAGCATCAGTGTTTTCAAAGATTGATTTGAGATCGGGGTACCATCAGTTGAGGGTTAGAGCTGAAGATGTTCCTAAGACAGCTTTTCGGACAAGGTATGGGCATTATGAGCTCTTGCTGATGCCTTCTGGGTTGATGAATGCACCTGCAGCTTTCATTGATTTGATGAATAGGGTGTTTAGGCCCTATCTGGATCAGTTTGTGGTGGTCTTCATTGACGATATTTTGTTGTATTCGCGGAATGAAGAGGAGCATGACAAGCATCTACGGATTGTATTGCAGATCTTGAGAGAGAAGCAATTGTATGCCAAATTGTCGAAGTGTGAGTTTTGGCTTGATCAAGTGACTTTTATCGGTCATATAGTTTCAGCAGATGGTATAAGAGTCGATCCAAGTAAAGTTGAAGCTATTTTGAATTGGAGTCCACCAAAGTCAGTGACTGAAGTTAGAAGTTTTCTGGGTTTGGCAGGCTATTATAGACGCTTTGTGAAAGGATTTTCTTTGATAGCTACTCCACTCACCAGATTGCTTCGAAAGGGAATCAGATTTGTGTGGACAGATCAGTGTCAAGCTAGTTTTGAACAGTTGAAAGAGATGTTGACTCAAGCACCTGTTCTTACTTTACCTGTGGAAGATAAACCTTATGTTATTTACAGTGATGCTTCACATAATGGTTTAGGTTGTGTTTTGATTCAAGAGGATAAAGTTGTAGCTTGTGCTTCTCGGCAGTTGAAGCTGCATGAGCTTAATTATCCGACACATGATTTGGAATTGGCAGCTATAGTTTTTGCTTTGAAGATTTGGCGACACTACTTGTATGGGGAGAAATGTTTTATCTATACGGATCATAAGAGTTTGAAATATTTGGGTGTTCAGAGGGAGTTGAATCTTCGGCAAAGGCGATGGTTGGAACTGATCAAAGACTATGACTGTTTGATTGATTATCATCCTGGTAAGGCAAATGTTATTGCTGATGCCTTGAGTCGGAAGACTGTGGCAGGTTTGTCTGTTTATTCGCTCTCGTTGCTTGTTGAGTTGAGAGCGTTGCATGCTAGTTTTAAATCTTGTGATGATGGTGCATTGTTGGCTCAGTTGCAATTGAGACCAATATTGTTGGATCAGATTAAGGAGGCTCAGTTGGCAGATGAGAAAATTCAAAGGATTGTTTCAGATTGCCAAAATGGAGAGAGTAAAGATTTTAATGTGAAAAGTGATGGTAGCCTTTGGTTCAAGGATAGATTATGTGTTTCTGATGATGCTAATTTGAAAAAGATTATTTTAGAGGAAGCACACTAATCAGTTTTTGCTATATATCCGGGAAGTACAAGATGTACCATGATTTGAATCAACATTACTGGTGGTCAAGTATGAAGAGAGACATAGTGGAATTTGTATCCAAGTGTCTCACTTGTCAGAGGGTGAAAGCTGAGCACCAAGTTCCAACAGGGTTGCTTCAACCTTTAACAGTGCCTGAATGGAAATGGGAGAGAGTGACAATGGATTTTGTATATGGTTTGCCATTGACTCAGAAGAAGCATGATGCTATCTGGGTGATTGTTGATCGGTTGATAAAGACAGCTCATTTTCTTCCAGTTCGGATGGACTATTCTCTTGAGAAGTTGGCTAAGCTGTATATCAGTGAGATAGTGAAGTTGCATGGAATCCCAACTTCTTTAGTGTCTGATCGAGATCCTCGGTTCACTTCAAGGTTTTGGAAGAGTTTGCATAGTGCATTGGGTTCTCGATTGCACTTTAGTACTGCTTTTCATCCACAGACAGATGGGTGTTGTGCTCAAATTAACTCTACCACAAAGCGTCACTCGCAAGTATATGAGGTAGCTGTAGCAAAGGTTATCGCCCCAAGGTCGTCTCACAAGGAAGCTAAAGTGACTAATTGATTATCAAATTAAAAGTAACAAGTAATGAATAGATTTAAATTGCTAAATAATGAAGAAGATTGATTGAAATTTAAAACGAATAAAAGTAAACAAGAGCTGATGTTTTGATTCACTTGATAAAAGGGTCTAGGGTTTGCACTTCTCTACTACTTGTATGTATGAATGGTTATTTCTCTTAACTAATTCAATTTCAAAGATTAAATCTCAAACAACTTAATTAATTGAGTCAAGGAAATAAGCTCTCGCATTCAAACCTCTTACAACTAATCTTGTTATAATTGAAACAATCTTTTTAATAGGTTATATCTCTAATTCACCTAAGTCCCTAATTGAATTGATCCAGCATTAGACTTCATATCTCAATCCATCATCTAATAATTGGTGGCCAATCAATTATATATTAAAATATTTCATTTAATCAAGGCTAAAGAAATTATTAGCTAAGAGAATAACCAATTCATACAATCATAGCAGATCCATACAAACCCTAGACTAGATCAAATTAGTTCATGATGCAATCAAACATATTCATCTCATTAATGTTCAAAGAAATCAAAATAGACATGATAATATCCGTTAATACAATTTCAATGAAAATAAAGAGAATAAGTTCGAGAACAAAACCAAGTTACAAACTCCTTGAAGCCTCTGAAGAATCTCTTGTTCAAATCTTGCAAGAAGGATGTCTCGATGGCTAGAACAATCTAATCTAAGCTAGTTTAATCCAAAGTGAAATCAAAATCAAAGAAAACAAATGTTAAAACCCTAACTTCTCTCTTTACGACTAAAACCTGTCTCAAAAACTCAACCGTCTTAAGAAAAACCCTAACTTTACTATTTATACGAAACCTCCGCGCGTCTTAATTGATCCTTGAGCGACACGGCCAAGTTAGAGTGAACTTGGCCATGTTGGAGCTTTTTGGAGGGACACGGCCACTGACTTGGTCGTGTCCCTTGCTTGTGTCTGCTTCTGTTCAGCTTGATATAGGACACGGCCAGTGACTTGGCCGTGTCCTCTGCCTATGTCAGCTATTGTCCATTTTTCCTTCAGTCTTGGTTCCTTGGCTTTTTTAACCTAAAACAAAACTCAAACAAATTATAAATAAGAAGTAAATAAACATTAACCAACAAAACATAAACACATACTAAAAACTAGATCAAAAACGATATAAACACTGAAATAAACTAAAACTACCAAAATTAACAAAAACACTAAATAAATCCATTTAAACTAACAAAATACCTAAATAAAACAATAATTATCATAATAAACAGGACACAAATCTATAACAAAAACTAATAAAACAACTACCCCACACTTAACACTTTGCTTGTCCTCAAGCAAATTCACATGGCATAAATTAAAAACTCAAACAACCTTAACTATAATTCCAGCATATAAGATGAAATCCTTTAAGACACAGCATAAATAATTTGCAATTTACTTCAATCAAGGATTTTCTTAACTCATTCATTAATCCAGACATACAAATCTTATCTCTCATCTAAGTGTTTCACTCGATTTCAAAGGTTAATCACTCAAACCACTCATGACTGCATACTGCCATAAACTTGCTTAATTATCCAATCTCCCTCACTGATTTTCTCAAGAAATAATCTGAAGGTCTTTTATTTGGATGCAATGGGGCTAAGGAAAAGGCGTGAGAAAAGACATTTAAGCTGGAGCATCAAGAAATGGAGTATCTAAATTAGACACTACTCTTGCTAAGAAACTCATAACTCCTTCAAATAGCATACTCACAATCCATTAATACTTTACATACTTGCATAACTTCAAGAAAAATACATGAGTCGACATTCCTCTTTTGATAACCAATGCTAGAACATATAAGAATTTTGTATACATATATATATATATATCTTCTTTTCTTTTTTTTATTTTTTAAATACATATATATATATAATATAACATTGCATAAAACATCTAGCTTAAAATGTAGAGGAAAATAATAATCAACTCTTAATCAAATACAATATGCAAAAGTATGCATTTAAACCCCAAATAGCAATACCAAATTTTTTTTTATTTATTGCTTACCCCACACTTTGAAATAAACCACCCTATGTCATATAATAAGAACTCCATTCCTTAATGCAGGTATGATGATAATAAGAGAAAGTTGAGCTGTGAATTGTGTTGATCAAACAAGAAATGGTCAAAGGCTCAACTTGGCTCAGTAAGGAATTCAATATTAAGGGAGGTCTTTTTAAGCTAAAGGCCTAACCTAAATTGCCTTCATCATTTTAAAACTTGAGATTAAATCATAATGTGAGTTCAATTAGTATGCAAAAGCAAGCTCTAGAGATGCAAAATCATGAAGGTACACACTTAAGAAAAGAAAATCAATTGACAAGAATATTTAATCTATGAGGCTCAAAACTCACAAAGGTGGGTTCTCAAAGATTTATATGACATGAATTACAGAATGTGAAAATTGATCATAAATGAATTCAAATGCTAATCTCTATGCTGATACAAAAGTCTCAACTATAATGCTAGAATCACAGAAAAGTTAATAAGTTTTCAACAATTATGCCATGCACAACACACAATATAACACATAACAATACAAAACAAAAATTAAAGAAAAGCTAAAAGATTACCCCAAAAAAGAAAAGGTCAAAGGCTCAACTTGGCTCAGTAAGGAATTCAATATTAAGGGAGGTCTTTTTAAGCTAAAGGCCTAACCTAAATTGCCTTCATCATTTTAAAACTTGAGATTAAATCATAATGTGAGTTCAATTAGTATGCAAAAGCAAACTCTAGAGATGCAAAATCATGAAGGTGCACACTTAAGAAAAGAAAATCAACTGATAATAATATCAAATTATGAGGCTCAAAACTCACACAGGTGGGTTCACAAAGATTTATATGTCATGAATTGCAAAATGTGAAAATTGATCCTGAATGAATTCAAATGCTAATCTCTATGCTGATACTAAAGTCTCAACTACAATGCTAAAATCACATAAAAGATCAATAAGATTTCAACAATTATGCCATGCACAACACAATAAAACACACCAAGGCAACCAAAACAAAAATTAAAGACACAACAAGACAAACAAAACAAAGATTAAAGAAAAGCTAAAAGCTTACCCCACACTTTAGAATTTACATTGTCCTCAATGGAAAACAAGAATAATAAAGAAAAAGAATTTAAGGACAACCTGTCTTCCATCGTACCCTGGTGAGGCAAAACCTAACTTTTAAACATAAACACAAATGTTCAAAAACAAAATACAAGAGAGCTTAAGGGTTTCCATTTATTTAAACTAAACATAAAATCAAAATTGCTAAATATAAAATTATAACTATGAAAGAAAATGCAAACCGATGGGTTGCCTCCCATTTAGCGCTTCTTTAATGTCATAAAGCTGGACATACTGCAAGGTCTAGGAATCATGGATCAAAGTGCTATCAATGATCCTCACTTCATGAAATCCTTCTTCATATGGTTTAACTCTATGTTCATTTACTTTAAAACTCTTATTGGTATGAGAGTTAAGCAATTCAATAGCACCAGAAGGACATACCTTAGTTACCTTGAAGGGACCACTCCATCGAGATTTGAGTTTACCTTGAAACAGACTGAGTAAAGAATTAAAAAGTAAAACTTTCATACCTGGACTCAATGTCTGTCGCACAATAAATCTGTCATGAATTGCCTTAGTGCGATCCTTGTAAACTCTCGAGCTCTCATATGCATTCGGGTTAAAGCACCTTTGGGTCTCCCTCACTGATTTAGCCCCCTCTTCTAAAGTCAGGGTCAGCTCCAATTTATCTGGGGAGTCTGTCTGCAACACAACATCTGAAACAACTGCTTTAACACAATTAATTAAAGAACATTCCTCATATAAAGCAGTTGTAGGAATGGGAGAAATGTTAAAAATAGAAAAATCAACAGTTTGACCCAAGACAGTCATTGATAGTTTACCATTTTTAACATCTATTAAGGTGTTGGTAGTAGCCATGAAAGGCCTACCCAGCAAAATAGTGTGTGCTGATGGTGCAGGGTTACTCCCTTCCATGTCAAGTACTATGAAATCCACAGGTACTATCAACCCTCCAACTTTAACTAACACATCTTCTATAACCCTTTTCGGGAATCTAAAAGACCTATCAGCTAATTGCAACACCATTTTTGTCGGTTTAAGCTCCCCTAGTTCTAATTCTTTAAACACAGAATAGGGCATTAAATTCACACTAGCTCCTAGATCACATATGCCTTCAGTCCCCTTTCCATTCCCCACAGTAATTTGAATTATAAAACTTCCAGGATCCTTTAGTTTGGAAGGTAGTTTATGCTGCAGAACAGCACTAGCTACCTCTGAAACTATCACCTTTTCATTCATCTCATACCTCTTTTTCTTGGTGATCAGTTCTTTGAAGAACTTGGCATAAGCTGGTATGTTCTTTATTGCCTCAAGTAAAGGTAAGTTAATACTTACCTTAGAGAGCATGTTGAAGATGTTAGAAAATTGCTTATCTGGTTTATCATCCTTCAACCTGCTAGGGAATGGTATAGGTGGCCAGTATGGATTGCTTGCCTTATGTAGGTCTGCTGTAGGGGACTTCTCCACTGATCTTTCTCCAACACCTTTGTTCTTTGGTTCTCCTTCCTTCTTATTCTCTTGGTCACCTGCATTCACAGAATTATCTTCAACATTATTGTCAATTACCTTACCACTTCTAAGAACAGTCACTGATTGTGCCTGCTCAGTTTGACTTGGGAATTTCCCCTTCTGTTGAATCTACATCTTTTGTGCAAGTTTTCCTACTTGAGTCTCCACCTTCTTAAAAGATGCTTCTAAGGAATCCAGCCTCTTGTTTGTCATCTCTTGATTCTTAGCACTGACCTAGATAAATGCATGTAAACTTTCCTCCAAACTCTCTATCTTAGACTTCCCTTGATTTGATGATTGACCCTGCTCTTGGTTCTATCTTTGAAGCAAATGGAAAGGCTACTGAGAATTATTTGTTGCCCAAGAAAAATTTGGGTGATTCCTCCAACCAGGGTTGTAAGTGTTGGAGTAAGGATCATTTTTGGCCCTTGGTTGGAATCCTCCCATAACATTGACCTGCTCATCTTCATTCCCATAAGTCTCATATGCAGAGGGGCATATATTTGCTCCATGCCAAAGAGTTCCACAAATTCCACACGCTTCATGAGTAGAAGAAGAAATATTGTTCTTCATATTCAGCATCTGCACTTGCTTTGTCAACTCAGCTATCTGATTGACCATCTCACTATTGGCTTCTAGCTGATTCACCCCTTTACTTCTTCCCCTTACAATTTTTTATTGAGAATTAGCTCCCAGCATCTCAAAGATATCATAAGTTTCAGCTGCTGTCTTTTCTCCCATGGCTCCTCCAGCTGCATTATCAACAGTGTTCTGAAATTGCTGGGTTAGACCATCATAGAAAAACTGGTTCAGAAGTTGAAGGGGGGGTAGTGATGATGTGGACACTGGATCAATAACATTTTAAATCTGCCCCAAGCCTTATTAAATGGCTCTCCTTCAAATTGAGAGAATGTAGCAATCTTCCCTCTCAATTCAGCTGTCTTCTGATGTGAATAAAACTTGCCCATTAATTTATTATAAACTTGCTCCCAAGCTGTTAGTGAGTTTTCGGGCAACATCATAAGCCAGCTCTTTGCCCTATCTTTCAAAGTATATGGGAAACACCTCATCCTCAACTGATCCTCTGTTAATCCTCCCAATGGAAAAGTGTTGAGGGTGGAGTAGAAATCCCTAATAAAGTTCAAAGGATCTTCATTTGGAACTCCATAGAATGATGGCAGCATGTTGTAGTGAATGTTCTTCAACTCATAATTTCTTGCTGTATCTGTCAGTCTTATGCAAGAGGTGGAAGTTCCAATGATAGGTCTAGCAAAGTCTCTCATCGTTCTTTGCCTTTCTTCAGCCATTTTAACTGATTGTGCAGAATCTGACTCAAATTCAGAAGTGTCCTCCTCTGTATCAAATCCGATATAGAGCTAAAACTCTTCTCTGCTCCATTTCACTCTCTGAATTTCAGGAATGAATGGATGTAGCTCTCCTTCGAGTGATCTCCTGCCTTGCATAAACAAAATTTCTAGAAAAAGAAATTATTGAAAGCAAAAGACAAATAAAATAAAATGAAAACAATGAAAAATAATCTAAAGTATATTTTTTTTATAAACAATTACACCAATTAGCTTCCCCGGCAACGGCGCCAAAAACTTATTGCGCTCAAATTAACTCTACCACAAAGCGTCACTCGCAAGTATACGAGGTAGCTATAGCAAAGGTTATCGCCCCAAGGTCGTCTCACAAGGAAGCTAAAGTGACTAATTGATTATCAAATTAAAAGTAACAAGTAATGAATAGATTTAAATTGCTAAATAATGAAGAAGATTGATTGAAATTTAAAATGAATAAAAGTAAACAAGAGCTGATGTTTTTATTCACTTGATAAAAGGGTCTAGGGCTTGCACTTCTCTACTACTTGTAAGTATGAATAGTTATTTCTCTTAACTAATTCAATTTCAAAGATTAAATCTCAAACAACTTAATTAATTGAGTCAAGGAAATAAGCTCTCGCATTCAAACCTCTTACAACTAATCTTGTTATAATTGAAACAATCTTTTTAATAGGTTATATCTCTAATTCTCCTAAGTCCCTAATTGAATTGATCCAGCATTAGACTTCATCTCTCAATCCATCATCTAATACCTAAAACACATAATTGGTGGCCAATCAATTATATATTAAAATATTTCATTTAATCAAGGCTAAAGAAATTATTAGCTAAGAGAATAACCAATTCATACAATCATAGCAGATCCATACAAACCCTAGACTAGATCAAATTAGTTCATGATGCAATCAAACATATTCATCTCATTAATGTTCAAAGAAATCAAAATAGACATGATAATATCCGTTAATACAATTTCAATGAAAATAAAGTGAATAAGTTCGAGAACAAAACCAAGTTACAAACTCCTTGAAGCCTCTGAAGAATCTCTTGTTCAAATCTTGCAAGAAGGATGTCTCGATGGCTAGAACAATCTAATCTAAGCTAGTTTAATCGAAAGTAAAATCAAAATCAAAGAAAACAAATGTTAAAACCCTAACTTCTCTCTTGACGGCTGAAACCTGTCTCAAAAACTCAACCGTCTTAAGAAAAACCCTAACTTTACTATTTATACGAAACCTCCGCGCGTCTTAATTGATCCTTAAGTGACACGGCCAAGTTAGAGTGAACTTGGCCATGTTGGAGCTTTTTGGAGGGACACGGCCACTGACTTGGCCGTGTCCCTTGCTTGTGTCTGCTTCTGTTTAGCTTGATATAGGACACGGCCAGTGACTTGGCCGTGTCCTCTGCCTGTGTCAGCTACTGTCCATTTTTCCTTCAGTCTTGGTTCCTTGGCTTTTTTAACCTAAAACAAAACTCAAACAAATTATAAATAAGAAGTAAATAAACATTAACCAACAAAACATAAACACATACTAAAAACTAGATAAAAAATGATATAAACACTGAAATAAACTAAAACTACCAAAATTAACAAAAACACTAAATAAACCGATTTAAACTAACAAAATACCTAAATAAAACAATAATTATCATAATAAACAGGACACAAATCTATAACAAAAACTAATAAAACAACTACCCCACACTTAACACTTTGCTTGCCCTCAAGCAAATTCACATGGCATAAATTAAAAACTCAAACAACCTTAACTATAATTCCAGCATATAAGATGAAATCCTTTAAGACACAGCATAAATAATTTGCAATTTACTTCAATCAAGGATTTTCTTAACTCATTCATTAATCCAGACATACAAATCTTATCTCTCATCTAAGTGTTTCACTCGATTTCAAAGGTTAATCACTCAAACCACTCATGACTGCATACTGCCATAAACTTGCTTAATTATCCAATCTCCCTCACTGATTTTCTCAAGAAATAATCTGAAGGTCTTTTATTTGGATGCAATGGGGCTAAGGAAAAGGCGTGAGAAAAGACATTTAAGCTGGAGCATCAAGAAATGGAGTATCTAAATTAGACACTATTCTTGCTAAGAAACTCATAACTCCTTCAAATAGCATACTCACAATCTATTAATACTTTACATACTTGCATAACTTCAAGAAAAATACATGAGTCGACATTCCTCTTTTGATAACCAATGCTAGAACATATAAGAATTTTGTATACATATATATATATACCTTCTTTTCTTTTTTTTTATTTTTTAAATACATATATATACAAAATATAACATTGCATAAAACATCTAGCTTAAAATGTAGAGGAAAAGAATAATCAACTCTTAATCAAATACAATATGCATAGTATGCATTTCAAACCCAAATAGCAATACCAAATTTTTTTTTATTTATTGCTTACCCCACACTTTGAAATAAACCACCCTATGTCATATAATAAGAACTCCATTCCTTAATGCAGGTATGATGATAATAAGAGAAAGTTGAGCTATGAATTGTGTTGATCAAACAAGAAAAGGTCAAAGGCTCAACTTGGCTCAGTAAGGAATTCAATATTAAAGGAGGTCTTTTTAAGCTAAAGGCCTAACCTAAATTGCCTTCATCATTTTAAAACTTGAGATTAAATCATAATGTGAGTTCAATTAGTATGCAAAAGCAAGCTCTAGAGATGCAAAATCATGAAGGTGCACACTTAAGAAAAGAAAATCAATTGACAAGAATATTTAATCTATGAGGCTCAAAACTCACAAAGGTGGGTTCTCAAAGATTTATATGGCATGAATTGCAGAATGTGAAAATTGATCATAAATGAATTCAAATGTTAATCTCTATGCTGATACTAAAGTCTCAACTATAATGCTAGAATCACAGAAAAGTTAATAAGTTTTCAACAATTATGCCATGCACAACACACAATATAACACATAACAATACAAAACAAAAATTAAAGAAAAGCTAAAAGATTACCCCAAAAAAGAAAAGGTCAAAGGCTCAACTTGGCTCAGTAAGGAATTCAATATTAAGGGAGGTCTTTTTAAGCTAAAGGCCTAACCTAAATTGCCTTCATCATTTTAAAACTTGAGATTAAATCATAATGTGAGTTCAATTAGTATGCAAAAGCAAACTCTAGAGATGCAAAATCATGAAGGTGCACACTTAAGAAAAGAAAATCAACTGATAATAATATCAAATTATGAGGCTCAAAACTCACACAGGTGGGTTCACAAAGATTTATATGTCATGAATTGCAAAATGTGAAAATTGATCCTGAATGAATTCAAATGCTAATCTCTATGCTGATACTAAAGTCTCAACTACAATGCTAAAATCACATAAAAGATCAATAAGATTTCAACAATTATGCCATGCACAACACAATAAAACACACCAAGGCAACCAAAACAAAAATTAAAGACACACCAAGACAAACAAAACAAAGATTAAAGAAAAGCTAAAAGCTTACCCCACACTTTAGAATTTACATTGTCCGCAATGGAAAACAAGAATAATAAAGAAAAAGAATTTAAGGACAACCTGTCTTCCATTGTACCCTGGTGAGGCAAAACCTAACTTTCAAACACAAACACAGATGTTCAAAAACAAAATACAAGAGAGCTTAAGGGTTTCCATTTATTTAAACTAAACATAAAATCAAAATTGCTAAATATAAAATTATAACTATGAAAGAAGATGTAAATCGATGGGTTGCCTCCCATTTAGCGCTTCTTTAATGTCATAAAGCTGGACATACTGCAAGGTCTAGGAATCATGGATCAAAGTGCTATCAATGATCCTCACTTCATGAAATCCTTCTTCATATGGTTTAACTCTATGTTCATTTACTTTAAAACTCTTATTGGTATGAGAGTTAAGCAATTCAATAGCACCAGAAGGACATACCTTAGTTACCTTGAAGGGACCACTCCATCGAGATTTGAGTTTACCTTGAAACAGACTGAGTAAAGAATTAAAAAGTAAAACTTTCATACCTGGACTCAATGTCTGTCGCACAATAAATCTGTCATGAATTGCCTTAGTGCGATCCTTGTAAACTATCGAGCTCTCATATGCATTCGGGTTAAAGCACCTTTGGGTCTCCCTCACTGATTTAGCCCCCTCTTCTAAAGTCAGGGTCAGCTCCAATTTATCTGGGGAGTCTGTCTGCAACACAACATCTGAAACAACTGCTTTAATACAATTAATTAAAGAACATTCCTCATATAAAGCAGTTGTAGGAATGGGAGAAATGTTAAAAATAGAAAAATCAATAGTTTGACCCAAGACAGTCATTGATAGTTTACCATTTTTAACATCTATTAAGGTGTTGGTAGTAGCCATGAAAGGCCTACCCAGCAAAATAGTGTGTGCTGATGGTGCAGGGTTACTCCCTTCCATGTCAAGTACTATGAAATCCTCAGGTACTATCAACCCTCAAACTTTAACTAACACTTCTTCTATAACCCCTTTCGGGAATCTAAAAGACCTATCAGCTAATTGCAACACCATTTTTGTCGGTTTAAGCTCCCCTAGTTCTAATTCTTTAAACACAGAATAAGGCATTAAATTCACACTAGCTCCTAGATCACATATGCCTTCAGTCCCCTTTCCATTCCCCACAGTAATTTGAATTATAAAACTTCCAGGATCCTTTAGTTTGGGAGGTAGTTTATGCTGCAGAACAGCACTAGCTACCTTTGAAACTATCACCTTTTCATTCATCTCATACCTCTTTTTCTTGGTGATCAGTTCTTTGAAGAACTTGGCATAAGCTGGTATGTTCTTTATTGCCTCAAGTAAAGGTAAGTTAATACTTACCTTAGAGAGCATGTTGAAGATGTTAGAAAATTGCTTATCTGGTTTATCATCCTTCAACTTGCTGGGGAATGGTATAGGTGGCCGGTATGGATTGCTTGCCTTATATAGGTCTGCTGTAGGGGACTTCTCCACTGATCTTTCTCCAACACCTTTATTCTTTGGTTCTCCTTCCTTCTTATTCTCTTGGTCACCTGCATTCACAGAATTATCTTCAGCATTATTGTCAATTACCTTACCACTTCTAAGAACAGTCACTGATTGTGCCTGCTCAGTTTGACTTGGGAATTTCCCCTTCTATTGAATCTGCATCTATTGTGCAAGTTGTCCTACTTGAGTCTCCACCTTCTTAAAAGATGCTTCTAAGGAATCCAGCCTCTTGTTTGCCATCTCTTGATTCTTAGCACTGACCTGGATAAATGCCTGTAAACTTTCCTCCAAACTCTCTATCTTAGACTTCCCTTGATTTGAGGATTGACCCTGCTCTTGGTTCTATCTTTGAAGCAAATGGAAAGGCTGCTGAGAATTATTTGTTGCCCAAGAAAAATTTGGGTGATTCCTCCAACCAGGGTTGTAAGTGTTGGAGTAAGGATCATTTTTGGCCCTTGGTTGGAATCCTCCCATAACATTGACCTGCTCAGCTTCATTCCCATAAGTCTCATATGCAGAGGGGCATATATTTGCTCCATGCCCAAGAGTTCCACAGATTCCACACGCTTCATGAGTAGAAGAAGAAATATTGCTCTTCATATTCAGCATCTGCACTTGCTTTGTCAACTCAGCTATCTGATTGACCATCTCACTATTGGCTTCTAGCTGATTCACCCCTTTACTTCTTCCCCTTACATTTTTTTGTTGCGAATTAGCTCCCAGCATCTCAAAGATATCATAAATTTCAGCTGCTGTCTTTTCTCCCATGGCTCCCCCAGCTGCATTATCAACAGTGTTTTGAAATTGCTAGGTTAGACCATCATAGAAAAACTAGTTCAGAAGTTGAAGGGGGTAGTGATGATGTGGACACTGGATCAATAACATTTTAAATATGTCCCAAGCCTTATGAAATGGCTCTCCTTCAAATTGAGAGAATGTAGCAATCTTCCCTCTCATTTCAGCTGTCTTCTGATGTATGAAGTATAAGGATAGTCGTCAAATTCCGTGTTTGTCATTTCCATTAAGTGGCTATTTCAATGGCTTCTTGTAATTTAATCATTAAAAGAATGTATCCACTGAGAACTAAGCAATAAGCAAGAAAATATCATTTTATTCATGCATACCAAATTACAGTAGCATCAAGATATAATAGGCATGATAACAGTAGCAAAAACAAGCAATCTAAAGCCCTATTACATTAGACTTCACTCAAACAAAAATTAGCTTAAAGTAGAAAGCAAAAAGACTTTAATCAAACAGAAATAATATCAGGTTCATAATTTTATTAAAACTCTCAGCAGCAAGTGAAATTAACAAGTACATATTAGTTAAATTAACAAGGAACCAACACTTACCGGCCAAACAGAAACTCTGACGTTTGAGAAGCCTGACGGTGGTGGACGGTAAAAAAACTTCCTCTGCTGTTGATGGTGGAACAGCAAACGGACAGAGCAGAATTTTGGAGTACTGAAATTTATCAAAACCAAGATAAAGGAGCACTAAAACTTATCAAAACCTTACCAAAACATACAAATAACAAATTATCAAACTATAGCTATGCCTCTACCACTCAACTTTTGAATTTTATAAGCTTAATAGAATTTATCTGAAGCTAAATCTGAAAGAAGAAGATTAGGATTTAGTATTATAACAATAGATTGTCATATCCAGCTAATTCTAATATATGGAGCTATAATGTGGTAAAAGTGAGGCAATTAAGTTGAATTATTTAATGTAGATGGATAGGATGTTGTGTTTTTGGGATGATTGGTTTCTTTAATATTTGTGATATTGATGGGCTTGTGAGTGCTGGTTTGAGTCACCAGTTACTGCAGAAGATTTTCCTGGTTATTTCTAGTAAATGGATGAGGATGGCAGGTTGGAGCAACTGGTGAAGGGATGGTATTCTGTTCATAGTAATCGTTATTATTTGATGCTGGAGAACTCTAATCAAAACAAAAAATCTTAAAATATCAAATAATGGTGCGCTCAGTTAATTAAGCCTGCTACTTGCATTTCTCGCAGGAAAAAATTCTCAAACTTCCAGGATAACCAACAACAGAAAAGAAACATACACTCAGTTTATTCTAATCTATCGAGCCCTTCTCCGTCAGTTCCCCAGCAGCCAAGCTAAAAAGAAACACCTCACAAAATCCCCAACAAAGCCAAAATCAAGAACCATAAAAATGCCATTTCCATCAATTCAATCATCGAAGCAAAACCCTAAAAGAATCGATTATCAATAATGAAATCGCAACAAATTAACACAAATTAAACCTTGAAAGATAGACAAGAAGGAAATCAGAAAAATACCTAGAAATGCGAAACAAGAAAAACAACATGCTTTCCGGGTTCTGGATGAATTGAGCTTTCTTGAAAAAGTTTGAGCCCCGTCCCTAGTGAAAATGAAGGAAAAATGATGGTGAGACTAAGGGTTCTTTGTCATTGGTGAGACTGACGCGATAGAGGTAGGCAGAGAGAATGTGAGTGAGGCGCGAGAGAAAAAAGAAAAAAGGAAAGCTAAATCGGATTGTATTAGCAAACAGAATAATAATTATTAAAAATCTAATATAATTATTCTTAAATTTATAATATATTCTTAAATTTATATGCTAATATAAAAAATATATTCTTAATTTTATGTTTATAATATATTCTTAAATTTATATGCTAATATAATTATTAAAAATCTTATATGCTAATATAATTATTATACATTATAAAACTTCATAAAAATAATTATAAAACTTCTTAAATTTTATATATTATATTAATTAAATTTTATATTTTTAATATTTAACGACAAATCTGCGACTAACATTTTTTTCGCAAATCAGCGAGCCATTTAGCGACTAATTAGTGACCAATTGCTTTAAAATAGAAAATAAAATTAATTTCTCGCTAATTGGTCACTATATTCTCGCAAATTAACGATAATTCTGCGACTAAATATTTTTCTCGCAGATCAGCGAGCAATTTAGCGACTAATTAGCGACAAGAAACTTTCCAATAAAAAATAAACACATTCTTTGCTAATTTGTCGTAAATTAATCGTAACTTCATCGCTGATTGAAAGCGCCAAAATTTTGGCACAAAATTCAGCGACACATTCAGCGAGAAACGACCTTTTATCGCTATTCAGCGACAGATTCTACGGCAATTTCTTTTTCATTAATCAGTGACACATTTAGCGACCCATTCAGCGACGGAATGTTGGAAAGACGCTTATCTTGATTCTTTGTCATAAAGTTGTCGTTGATAAAGTCGCTAATCAACGACGAAATAAGAGTTGTCGCAGAATGCGTCGCTGATTGCGCTTTTTTTTGTAGTGTGGGCTCGTCGAAGGGGTCAATATTCATTTGTGTATTATGAGTCCGTGTATTTAACTTTCCTTTTTTCAAAGCCCTAATTTAGTAACTAAAATTCTAAAATCCTATTTTAAGATGCGAACCCTAATTTATATATTTATTGCTTTATTTAATTTTAGATTTGATTATGTAGTTTATTATATGCTTTGATTTATTTATTCAATGCTTGATTTATTTAATTTTTCGTGATGGATGTTTATTTTCTATTTTGATTGATGTTTAATATATTTGATGAATGATTTATTTATGATGAATGGTTATTTATTTCTATCAATTTATTTTGTTTTCCAAATGTTGTAAGAGGTATGTTTCCACTTTGTGGGCACCTCATTAGTTAAATATCATGTAATTTAAATAGCTTTTATAATTTGGACCAATGTAAAGGACATGTTTCTACCTTTCAGTGGGTGTCCTATTAGTTTAGACATGGAATGATGTAAGGGCATGTTTCCACCTTCGGATGGGTGTCCATTTATTTGCTTTGCCTGGACATTATTTTGATTTTAATATAACGATGCTTTATTTCAATTGTTGTGTGTAATATGGATAATATTGTTATATTTAAGAATTTTATAATATTAAGAACTGTAAAGGAGGCCAGTTGCAATGAACTGGGCATTGTGGGGGTGATGGGCCATTTCTAACCTTCCCCACACGTACCCAACTTTCTTAACCTATTAGGGGATTGGGGATTCCTTATGAATCGAGTCATCCACCCCTTTCTTTTTCCCGGCTCGTCCCGGTGGCGACTCCATTTTCTCTGTGTAATATCCCAAAGTATACCCTAAAAGTTTTGGAATATTTTATTGTTGTATTTGGATTAAATGTATATGTTTAAATGGAAAGAGAAATGAGGTAAGGGAAGAGTGTATATGTTGTATATATAGTGATATATACAACATATACAAGTCAAAGAAATGGAAGTCAAAGAAGATTAATTAATTATTTTAAATTAATTAAATGGAAAATTGAATTAGTGAGTGGATGATGATATTTGCAATATTATATTAATATAATTGCTTGGTTGAGAACAAAAGAGAGATTGAGTGGTTGAGAGAAGAGTTGGGTGTTGACTTTGCTCTTCTTTCTTCATCTTCTTCTTCTTTCCTTGTTTTGGCCGACCATCATCATAGCAAGAGAGGAAGAGAGTTTTTGATTTTCCAAACTCAAGATTGAAGGATGTTTCAAGTGATCAAGTTGGAAATCTAAGAAGTTTCATCATTTTTGGTAAGTTTCCACTTGATTCCTTAGTTTTCTTTTAAGTTGTATTTGAGTTTGATGGTTGATTATTGATGGTATGAGTATGTTTGTTTGTGGGGTGTTTGAGAGTATTTGGTTTTGGTTTTCGAGTTTGATTGAAGAGATAGAGTTAAGTTTGGTGTTGGAAGAGTAAGTGTTGTGTTTGAGTTGTGTGTATGTGATGGTTGTAAAGTGGTGTTTGAGGTATGTTTTGAATTGTTTTGGTGTTTTTGTAAGTTATTATGGTTTATGGGTGTGTTTAGATAAGTTTGTTTGAAGTGGTAAATGGTGGAAGTAAGAGGTTTGTTGGATATGTTGTGGTTGTTGCCGGAATCAGGATTTTTGGCCTGACACGCCCATGAGCACGGCCAGGTCTTTGGGCGTGTCAATCGTTCTGTGTTCTTGGATGGGTGACACGAGCAGTGACACGCCCATGTCACTGAGCGTGTCACAACTTCTACGTTGTAGTAGTATTGACACGTCCAGTGACACGCCCATGTCACTGAGCGTGTCATAGCTACTGTGTTGGTGAAGAATTGACACGGCCATGAGCACGCCCGTGTTGTTGGATGTGTCAATATTTATGTTAGACATAATGTATTACATGTTCAGTGACACGCCCGTGGTTCTAAGCGTGTCAAAGCTTCTGTGTTGTGAGTTTAGGGCACGGTCAGGGACACGCCCGTGTTGTTGAGCGTGTCATGTGTAGAGTTTGCTCTAGTTGGTTCTTAGCCTTATTATCTCACGTGTATCTCTAAGTGAGTGTGTTTGATCACCTTTGGTTTAGATTTTGAAGAGAGTTGAGTTGCCATAATCCAAGTGTTGAAGGATTCTTGGAAGAGGAGTTTGGTGTGGAGTGAGTTGCTCTTGAGGTAAGTACAAACCCTACATTATTGCATACATTTACATGACTTTGAGACTTAACACATTTGGTTATAAATGTGTTAAGTAATTTATTACATTGTTAATACATTTGATTAATGTTATGATTTGCATAATGTGAAAGATATGATGATCATTCAAAATGTATATCCAATGCAATTGGTTATGTATACTTTAATGATGAGATTGAAGCCATTGTGGTTGGCTATAGTGATGCAAATGAAATAATTGGGGCATGATTGCCTAGTTTAATTATGAGAAATGAAATGAGAAATGAATTGTGAAAGAGATTGATAATGAGATAATTGAATTAATTGTGTGCCTAGTATGTTATTCAACTTTCAGAGTTCTGGGTTTGGCGGCATGCCTATGAATTGTTGGACAGGTGAAAAGACCGGGTCGTAAGCCGAGTCCAGCCGATAAATGTGGAAAATGATATTTTTGAGGTGAAAAGACTAGGTCGTAAGCCTAAAAAATAGTAACAGTCTAGCCGGGTTGAGGACCAAGATACTGGGGCCCTAGGGTCTAGCCGGGTTGAGGTCCAAGAGACTGGGTCTGTTACACTATCCATGGATAGAGATATATATATATCGCCTACGGGCTTGATGAATGTGATTATGGACCAAAACAGTAACTCTGAACTTTGAATAACATATTAGATCCTTTTTGGGCCCATGCTTGTCTTTGTTTCAATGTGAATCATAAATGGTAAAACAATTAAATAAGATAATGAAATGTACTATTATGAATTATAGCATTTTGAATATGATCTCTATTGTTGAAAGTATGACATTGTAAATGCATTAAAGCATATTGTTATTGTGGTTTGTACCACTAAGCCTATGGCTTAGCGCAATTGTGTTTCATCGTGCAGGTGACAGGGTAGAACCGGAGAGTTCAGCTAGACTGAGTCGAGTCTAGACTTTGAAGTGTTGATTGTGGGCTTTAAGATCAGAGATGAACTGCCAAACATGTATAAACTTTATGTTTTGTAAATATTTATTTTGATATATATGTATATGTAAATACCGCTACATTTTCCGATGCTTAATAAATAAATGTTTTACTTGTTATGTTCCATAATATTTATATATATAATGTTTTAAATTTTCCTCATATTATTGTAGAAAAGAAAAAAATTGAGTTGTCTTATATAAATCGTGGCACTCCTGTATCCGGTATACGTATAGTACAGATGTAGTAGTATGTAGTGTGCGTATACGGGGTATGGGGGTGTTTTAAATGTTTTGGTATCAGAGCCTAGATTTGAGATTCTAAACCTAGGTCAATTGTAAGAAAAAGAAAATTTTGATTTTTAAAATATTATTTTTAAATAAGATACATGTTTTGGTATTGGCAGTCTCTGATCTTTGATGAGGTATATTCTGCTGTGTTTGCTGATATAGGTAGTGATGGCGTCTCAGTCACGTCAGTCCATAGAAGGTAGTGCTAAGAGTGTAGCTCCTAAAGAGGGTAGAGATGGAGCTAGGGTTAAGAGAGCTGGAGAGGCACCTGCTCCTGTGCAAGAGAGATCAGTTGCTGATGAGGTTCCATCGGTTTGGTTACAACATGTGGTAGAATTGTTGAGGCAAGCTCCAGTGCAGCCACCACCACCGCCACAGCCACAAGTATCGGTGAGACATTATGATAAATTGAGGAAGTATGGGGCCGAGGATTTCTTTGGTACTACAGATCTTGCAGTAGCTGAGCAGTGGTTGGATAGAGTGCAGAGGGTATTTATTCAGTTGCAAGCCACTCCTGAAGAGAAATTTGATTATGCAAGATCCTTATTGCAGAAAGATGCTTATGATTGGTGGAAGACGGTTCTTCATGCTATGAATGATCCACCGACTTTGTTTTATAGTGATTTTCTGTAGGAATTTGAGCAGAAATATACTCCGAGGGAGTATAAGGATGCTAAGAAGATGGAATTTCTGAATCTGAGACAAGATAACCGGACAGTGACAAAGTATGAGATTGAGTATATCCGATTGAGTCATTATGCAGGTGGAATTATTTCAGATGAGATTGATCGGTATAGGAGATTTGAGGAAGGTTTGAGGCCCTCTATTATGTGTATTGTTGCTGGTTCTCGGTACCAAGAATTTTCTCAGTTGGTTGCAGCAGCTAGAAGTGTTGAGAGAGCACAGGGTATTGCAGCAGCTGCTACCAAGGAGGAGACCAGAGTTAGGAGATCCCAGTTTGAGGTAGGGTCTTCCTCTATGAAGAGAGGCCGAGGAAGTTTTATTCCGAGAGTCAGTAGGAGCCTGAGGCAGTCGGGTAGGTCAGTTCAGTATCAGAGGTAGAGGCTGAGACCTACAGTTTCTGTAGCTAGTGCTCTGACTCCAGTGGTTCAGAGGTCTACTCCACCTACATGTGTCCATTGTGGTAGGATACATGGGGGTGTTTGTTGGAAGATTGGTGGATCAGCTGTGTGTTTCATATGTGGATCGTCTGACCATTTCATTAGAGATTGTCCTGAGATGCAGGAGCATAGGCAGGCAGATTATGCAATTTCTCGACCTAGTGTGAGAGGTGGTCGAAGTGGCAGAGGTGGTCGAAGTGGCAGAGGTGTTAGTAGAGGTGATCAACCTGGGATCAGTCAGAGAGGAGGCTCTACATCCGGAGGCAGTAGGCCAGATGAGGCTGGGTCTTCTCAGTGAGTGTATGTGATGCAGAGACAGCCGGATGCTTCTGCAGTTATTGCTGGTACATTTTCTTTATTTGGCATTTCAGTTCTTGCTTTGATTGATCCAGGATCTACTCATTCATACATAAGTGCATCTATCTTGCCTGTGTCTGAATTGCATTCTGAGTCCTTAGGATTTGATGTCTTGGTGACAAATCCTTTAGGACATAGTGTTGTGGTGAGTAAGGTGCATCGTGATAGTTCAGTTGTGGTGCAAGGTGAAGAGTTTTTGGGTGATTTGATTGAAATGCCTTTTAAGGAGTATGATTTGATCTTAGGCATGGATTGGTTGTCTAAGCATGGAGCTATGGTAGATTGTCAAAAGAAGTGTGTTACCTTGAGAATCGGTGATGGTAGAAGTGTGATGGTATCTAGTGAGCAGGGTCAACTTGCATCCTTGTTTGTTTCAGCTGTTGCAGCTAGGAAGTTGATTAGAAAAGGGTGTGAGGCTTATCTTGCTCATGTTATGGATACCAGAGTAGTGGGTTCTCAACTTGATAGTATACCTACAGTTGCGGAATTTCCAGATGTTTTTTCGGAGGAGTTGCCAGGGTTACCCCCTGAGAGAGAGGTTGAGTTTGGTATCGATTTGTTGCCTGGTACCACTCCCATCTCTATTACTCCTTATTGAATGGCACCTGCTGAGTTGAGAGAGTTGAAGGTGCAGTTACAGGAGTTGCTGGATAAAGGGTTTATTCACCCTAGTGTTTCTCTGTGGGGAGCTCCTGTTTTGTTTGTGAAGAAGAAGGATGGTACTTTGAGGTTATGCATCGATTATAGGCAATTGAATAAGGTGACTATTAAGAATAAGTATCCTTTGCCTAGGATTGGTGATCTCTTTGATCAGTTGAAGGGAGCAGTAGTGTTTTCCAAGATTGATTTGAGATCAGGGTATCATCAGTTGAGAGTCAGAGCTGAAGATGTTCCTAAGACAGCTTTCCGCACAAGATATGGGCATTATGAGTTTTTAGTGATGCCTTTTGGGTTGACGAATGCACCTGCAGCATTTATGGATTTGATGAATAGGGTGTTTAGGCCTTATCTAGATCAGTTTGTGGTGGTCTTCATTGATGATATTTTGGTATATTCGCATAATAAGGAGGATCATGACAAGCATTTGCGGATTGTATTACAGACCTTGAGAGAGAAGCAATTGTATGCTAAGCTGTCAAAGTGTGAGTTTTGGCTTGATCAAGTGACTTTTCTGGGTCATATAGTTTCAGCATATGGTATAAGAGTTGATCCAAATAAAGTTGAGGCCATTTTGAATTGGAGTCCACCGAAGTCAGTGACTGAAGTTAGAAGTTTTCTGGGTTTGGCAGGCTATTATCGACGGTTTGTGAAAGGTTTTTCTTTGATAGCTACTCCACTCACCAGATTACTTCGAAAGGGAGTTAGATTTGTATGGACAGATCAGTGTCAAGCTAGCTTTGAGCAGTTGAAGGAGATGTTGACTCAAGCTCCTGTTCTTACTTTGCCTGTGGAAGATAAACCATATGTGATTTACAGTGATGCTTCACATAATGGTTTAGGATGTGTTTTAATGCAAGAAGGTAGAGTCATAGCTTATGCTTCTCGGCAGTTGAAGTCGCATTAGCTTAATTATCCGACGCATGATTTGAAGCTGGTAGCTATAGTGTTTGCTTTGAAGATTTGTCGATACTATTTGTATGGGGAGAAGTGTTTTATCTATACGGATCATAAGAGCTTGAAATATTTGGGTGTTCAGAAAGAGCTTAATCTTCGGCAAAGACGATGGTTGGAGCTAATCAAAGATTATGACTGTTTGATTGATTATCATCCTGGTAAGGCAAATGTTGTTGCTGATGCCTTGAGTCGGAAGTCTTTGGCAGGTTTGACTGCTTATTCGCTCTTGTTGCTTGTTGAGTTGAGAGCGTTGCATGCTAGTTTTGAATCACGTGATGATGATGCATTGTTGACTCAGTTGCAGTTGAGACCGGTGTTGTTGGATCAGATTAAAGAGGCTCAATTGGCTGATGAGAAAATTCAGAAAGTTGTGTCAGATTGCCAAAATGGGGAGAGCTGAGATTTTTATGTGAGAAGTGATGGCAGCCTTTGGTTCAAGGATAGGTTGTGTGTTCCTGATGATGCTAGTTTAAGAAAGATTATTTTGAAAGAAGCACATCAATCGGTTTTTGCTATGCACCCTGGGAGTACCAAAATGTATCATGATTTGAAGCAACATTACTGGTGGTTAGCTATGAAGAGAGATATAGCGGAATTTGTATCCAAGTGTCTCACTTGTCAGAGGGTGAAAGCTGAGCATCAAGTTCCAACAGGGTTGCTTCAACCTTTATCAGTACCTGAATGGAAATGGGAACGTGTGACAATGGATTTTGTGTCTAGTTTGCCATTGACTCAGAAGAAGCATGATGCTATCTGGGTGATTGTTGATTTGTTGACAAAGACAGCTCATTTTCTTCCAGTTAGAATGGATTATTCTCTTGAGAAGTTGGCTGAGCTGTATATCAGTGAGATAGTGAAATTGCATGGAGTTCCAATTTCTTTAGTGTCTGATCGAGATCCTCGGTTTACTTCAAGGTTTTGGAAAAGTTTACATGGTGCTTTGGATTCTCCATTACACTTTAGCACTGCTTTTCATCCGCAGACAGATGGGCAGTCAGAGAGAGTGATACAGATTTTAGAGGACATGTTGAGAAGCTGTGTCATTGAATTCTCTGGAAGTTGGGACAGATTTTTACCATTAATGGAATTTGCTTATAACAATAGTTATCAGTCTAGTATTAAAATGGCACCTTATGAGGCATTGTATGGTAGAAAATGCAAAACGCCTCTGTGTTGGAATGAAGTTTGAGAAGGCAAGTTGGTTGGTCCCGATTTGATTAAAGAAACAGAAGAGAAAGTAAAGATAATTCGGGATCGATTGAAAGCAGCTTCAGATCTACAGAAATCTTATTCAGATTTGAAGAAAAGAGACATAGAGTTTGATGTTGGAGATAAAGTATTTCTAAAAGTGTCTCCTTGGAAAAAGATTTTGAGATTTGGCAGAAAAGGGAAGCTAAGTCCTCGTTTTATTGGACCTTATGAAGTATAAGAAAGAGTTGGACCAGTTGCTTATCGACTCGCTTTGCCGCCTGAGTTGGATAGAATTCATAATGTCTTCGATGTTTCTATGCTGCGGAGGTACAGATCAGATCCATCTCATGTTTTGTCCATTGAATCTATTGAGGTGAGTCCAGATCTAACTTTTGTAGAAGAACCAGTTGCTATTTTGGCACATTGAGTGAAAGAGTTGAGACATAAGAAAGTGCCAATTGTGAGGGTTCTTTGGAAGAATCATGGTAGAGAAGAGGCAACTTGGGAGAGTGAGCAAGCGATGTGAGATCAGTATCCTCAATTGTTTCAGACATAAGATCAGGTAATTTAGAGGACAAAATTTCTTTTTAGAGGGGGAGAATTCTAATATCCCAAAGTATACCCTAAAAGTTTTGGAATATTTTATTGTTTGGATTAAATGTATATGTTTAAATGGAAAGAGAAATGAGGTAAGGGAAGAGTGTATATGTTGTATATATAGTGATATATACAACATATACAAGTCAAAAAAATGGAAGTCAAAGAAGATTAATTAATTATTTTAAATTAATTAAATGGAAAATTGAATTAGTGAGTGGATGATGATATTTGCAATATTATATTAATATAATTGCTTGGTTGAGAACAAAAGAGAGATTGAGTGGTTGAGAGAAGAGTTGAGTGTTGACTTTGCTCTTCTTTCTTCATCATCTTCTTCATTCCTTGTTTTGGTCGACCATCATCATAGCAAGAGAGGAAGAGAGTTTTTGATTTTCCAAACACAAGATTGAAGGATGTTTCAAGTGATCAAGTTGGAAATCTAAGAAGTTTCATCATTTTTGGTAAGTTTCCACTTGATTCCTTAGTTTTCTTTTAAGTTGTATTTGAGTTTGATGGTTGATTATTGATGGTATGAGTATGTTTAATTGTGAGGGTGTTTGAGAGTATTTGGTTTTGGTTTTGGAGTTTGATTGAAGAGATAGAGTTAAGTTTGGTGTTGGAAGAGTAAGTGTTGTGTTTGAGTTGTGTGTATGTGATGGTTGTAAAGTGGTGTTTGAGGTATGTTTTGAATTGTTTTGGTGTTTTTGTAAGTTATTATGGTTTATGGGTGTGTTTAGATAAGTTTGTTTGAAGTGGTAAATGGTGGAAGTAAGAGGTTTGTTGGATGTGTTGTGGTTGTTGCCGGAATTAGGATTTTTGGCCTGACACGCCCATGAGCACGGCCAGGTCTTTGGGCATGTCAATGGTTCTGTGTTCTTGGATGGGTGACACGAGCAGTGACACGCCCATGTCACTGAGCGTGTCACAGCTTCTATGTTGTAGTAGTATTGACACGTCCAGTGACACGCCCATGTCACTGAGCGTGTCATAGCTACTGTGTTGGTGAAGAATTGACACGGCCATGAGCACGCCCGTGTTGTTGGATGTGTCAATATTTATGTGAGACAGAATGTATTACACGTTCAGTGACACGCCCATGGTTCTAAGCGTGTCAAAGCTTCTGTGTTGTGAGTTTAGGGCACGGTCAGGGACACGCCCGTGTTGTTGAGCGTGTCATGTGTAGAGTTTTCTCTAGTTGGTTCTTAGCCTTATTATCTCATGTGTATCTCTAAGTGAGTGTGTATGATCACCTTTGGTTTAGATTTTAAAGAGAGTTGAGTTGCCATAATCCAAGTGTTGAAGGATTCTTGGAAGAGGAGTTTGGTGTGGAGTGAGTTGCTCTTGAGGTAAGTACAAACCCTACATTATTGCATACATTTACATGACTTTGAGACTTAACACATTTGGTTGTAAATGTGTTAAGTAATTTATTACATTGTTAATACAATTGATTAATGTTATGATTTGCATAATGTGAAAGATATGATGATCATTCAAAATGTATGTCCAATGCAATTGGTTATTTATACTTTAATGATGAGATGTGAAGCCATTGTTGTTGGCTATAGTGATGCAAATGAAATAATTGGGGCATGATTGCCTAGTTTAATTATGAGAAATGAAATGAGAAATGAATTGAGAAAGAGATTGATAATGAGATAATTGAATTAATTGTGTGCCTAGTATGTTATTCAACTTTCAGAGTTCTGGGTTTGGCGGCATGCCTATGAATTGCTGGACAGGTGAAAAGACAAGTCCAGCTGATAAATGTAGAAAATGATATTTTTGAGGTGAAAAGACTGGGTCGTAAGCCTCAAAAATAGTAACAGTCTAGCCGGGTTGAGGACCAAGATACTGGGGCCCTAGGGTCTAGCCGGGTTGAGGTCCAAGAGACTGGGTCTGTTACACTATCCATGGATAGTGATATATATATATATCACCTACGGGCTTGATGAATGTGATTATGGACCAAAATAGTAACTCTGAACTTTGAATAACATATTAGATCCTTTTTGGGCCCATGATTGTCTTTGTTTCAATGTGAATCATAAATGGTAAAACAATTGAATAAGATAATGAAATGTACTGTTATGAATTATAGCATTTTGAATATGATCTCTATTGTTGAAAGTATGACATTGTAAATGCATTAAAGCATATTGTTATTGTGGTCTGTACCACTAAGCCTATGGCTTATCGCGATTGTGATTCATCGCGCAGGTGACAGGGTAGAACCGGAGAGTTCAGCTAGACCGAGTCGAGTCTAGACTTTGAAGTTTTGATTGTGGGCTTTAAGATCAGAGATGAACTGCCAAACATGTATAAACTTTGTGTTTTGTAAATATTTATTTTGATATATATATATATGTATATGTAAATACCGCTACATTTTCCACTGCTTAATAAATAAATGTTTTACTTGTTATGTTCCAAAATATATATATATGAAATGTTTTAAATTTTCCTCATATTATTGTAGAAAAGAAAAAAAATTGAGTTGTCTTATATAAATCGTGGCACTCCTGTATCCGGTATACGTATAGTACAAATGTAGTAGTATGTAGTGTGCGTATACGGGGTATAGGGGTGTTACACACTGGACTTAGGTCCGTATTCTCTAAGGCCCCGAGCCTAAACAGTGCCGAAGTCGCAAGAACCATTCCACCGGGAGTGGGGGCAAAAATCCTCGCTCACAGTGGCGACTCCACTAGGGATAAGAGAAGTTGATTCCATTGGTCTTTATATTATTCTATTCTTTCTTATAATGATATTATCCATTGCATCATATTAGATTGCATCATGTGCATGAGTTAGGTGTTCGATCCGCGGAGGCGACTTAATTGGAATTTCTCCCAATTAAGCCAAATAAACAAATCCTGCTGGAGGGCCCGTGAGGGCAGTCCAGTACTATAGCACAGCCCGTGGACCTGATGATGCCAGTAGGCTGGGACTGTTACACTATGCATCATGACTTGAATGACTTTACTAGGTAAGGGAATTGCTCTATAGCATTGAGTTGTGTATGCTTACTTAGAGAGAGCTCCTGCATAATTATCTTTATCTAGGTCCTAGTCAGTCTTAGAATGTGCTTTGACAAACTTTCGAGGTGAAATTGAACTCTGCTTTTTTAAGAGAGAAATGATCTAGGCATTGTTTGGATTAGCCAACAACTAGTATCCACCCTATTAAATATCAATCCCTAATTGTCCCGTTGAGGCTTTATAAAATTTTAGCTTTCTTTTCATTGGCTTACAAACCCCAATAACCTACCCTAAGTTGTTGTGATTTGACAAGTCTTATGATCACTAAGAAGAAGAGGCAAGAAGATCAAAGAAATAAATGAATACCATGAAGATAGTTGAAGTTCTCAAGACCATGAAGATAGTTGAAGTTCTCAAGACCATAAGGGTAGTTGATGTTTCCAAGACCATAAGGGTAGTTGAAGTTTTCAAGACCATAAAGGTAGTTGAAGTTCACCTAATATCTCCAATCTATCAAGATAACATCAGAGTAACTAATGATTTATCCCTGTTAAAGGAGATTTATGTCACCCCACTCATCCATTATTGGAAGCCCAAGTTAGTACAAACAAGACAACTCTTTTAGAGCTAGAACAAAAAAAACAAACAAACCAAACAAAAAAAAGAGAGAAGAAAAGAAAACAAAAAAAGACAAAAGAAAAGAATAAAAGAGAAAAAAAAAAGAAAAGAAAACCCAAAATGGTTCAAAAAGCCAACTGAGTTCTCTTTTACCTAAGACAACAAAAGGCTTCCATTTGGTTTATAAGGACGGTTTTACTTGAATTGTTCCAACCCAACCAAAGATTTGATCAAAATCAAAGGAAAAGGAGAAAGACCATTCAGTTCTTGAAAGTTCTGTACTTGATAGTACGACAAGGAAGAAGGACAAAAATGATAAAATGCTCAAAGAAAGGGAGGAGTAAGAAAAATAAAAAGAAAGAAAAGGGAGAAGAAGAAAAGAAACGAATTTGGGTACCAAACTTTATGCAAAGAAACAACGATTGTCCTAATCAAGATCCAGATTAATGCCAAGAAGATAGAAGGAATTTGGAGTCTAGAAAGATTGCTCCCAACTGTCTAAAGTTCCAATAAGAAATTTGTAGTGTGAAGGTTTGTCCATTATGTCACACCAGCTCCAATCTCAAAATGGCCTTCACTTAAACCCATGTCCATTATAGACCCCATTTCAAGCCTATCAAAGACCTGTTGATTTCTCTTGGTAGGTAGAGTCTATTAGTGGAGATAGTTTGAATAAGTATGCATATGAGATAGACAATATTTAAACTCAATGAGACCTTTGGTTAAGTAATGTGTATGTGCCTATCTGAAGTGCAACAATTCTTGATTAAATAGAAATAATTCCCAAGTTTTGTATGGTAACTAGGGTTGTCATGTTATAGATATGTTAATTTGGAAAATCAAGTCCTGAGGTGCATTGACATTAATTTGGCAAAGCCAACATTTGATTTAAAAATTAAAATTCAAAAAAAAAAGTTTTGTCATACAACGCCTTCAAGCTAAGGGGAGTATGTTGAATTGTCGAATCTCCAAAGGACACATTGGGCAAAGGAAATGATTATTGGCAAAGTTATGAAGAAACTACCAACCAGCATGCTGAAATATAGTTTGAAATGGATGCATCCCTGACTCTGCTGCTTAGGGTCTCCACCACTCATGTTTTCAACATCTAGAAGATAAAAGCAACAAATGCAAAGCTTTTGATCATTCCAATGCAAGTTTTGAGCAAGCGTCAAAAAGGAACCAATGAGAACACTTCTGTTGATAACCTCGATCTGTGAGTCGATGGAATGACTGTAAGTATTATTCATGCATATCATGCATACATGAGCATATCACATTGCACTTTCTTGTCTTGTATTGTCTATTCTTTATTAAGGTAAGCGGAAAACACCCTGTGAAGTAAACAATCAAAAGAAGATATCAAATCAGGGGGTCATGGAAAGACCATTACTTGAGAAAGCTCCAGTAATTTTGCAAAGAGAAGAAATGCGTGCTTGTGCAAAGAACTAAACAACAAAAACATCAATTAAAAAACATTTTGAGCCTACACAGGGGGCAAAGTTTCTCCTTTTCACTTTTTTAAGTTTAAATAAAAAACATTTTCAAACTCACTTGCAAATATTTTGCCACGCAGGGGGCAGGAGAGGATATGAAAGCCAACTAAAAATAGCTGAATTTTTGCAAAAAGGAAGAACAAAATAATGGAACATTAGAACTATCAAAAGAATGAAGATGCAAATGACAAAAGATCAGTCCAGCTAGAAGAGCTGAAACCAATATAGGACAAATCTCTAAGGATGAAGATCTATTTTCATGGGTGAAGACCTGATCTCCAAGGATGAAGATCTATATTTCAAGGGTAAAGACCCGATTTCCAATGGATAAGGATCTATAGTCTAAGGGTGAAGACCCGAAGTCCAAATGATGAAGATCCATTTACAACGATGAAAACCCGATCTCCAAGGATGAAGATCCATTTATAAGGGTGAAAACCCGATCTCAAAGGATGAAGATCCATTTTGAGGGTGAAGAACCACAATGCATAGAAAAACCGGAGCAGTCAGACTTCTCAATTGAATAAAAGGTTAGTCAAACTCAGTCTCAGGTCCAAGTACCCATTCTCGACTCCAAGTTTCCAAATCAAATCAATCTTGGGTCCAAGTACCCAAATCAAATTCAAGCTTTGGTCAAAAATCAGTCTCAGGTCCAAGTACCCATTCTCGACTCCAAGTTCTCAAATCAAATTAATCTCGGGTCCAAGTACCCAAATCAAATCAATCTCGGGTCCAAGTACCCAAATCAAATTCATTCTCGGGTCCAAGTACCCAAATCAAATCAATCTTGGGTCCAAGTGCCCATCCTCGGGTCCAAGTACCCAAATCAAATCATTCTCGGGTCCAAGTACCCAAATCAAATCAATCTCAGGTCCAAGTACCCAAATCAAATTCAGTCTCGGGTCCAAGTACCCAAATCAAGTTCAGTCTCGGCTCCAAGTACCCAAAAAAAATTCAAGTAACCATCTCAAAAATTAAGTCTTATTGCTTTTCACTCTCTTTTACTAAAGTCAAAGATCGTTCAAGCAGGGGGCAAACTGTAGACCCTTAATTTTTGACCCGGTCCGGTCCAATATATTTTAATAAGTCCAAAATAATTTTGTGTGGTCCAATATATTTTAATTAGTCCAAAATAATTTTTGTGTTATCTTAATTAAATAATATTTGCTTTAGTATTTAGTTTTCATAATTAATAAACAAATAAACAAATAAAAATAATAAACAAATAAATAAAAATAAAAATCGACGATGAAAAATCGACGACGACCGAAAAGGGTTTGGACAAAATTGCCATTTTGCTCGTAGAAAAAATCTGCGGGCAAAATGGCTCGCAGGCAATTTTTACCCCCGCAGCCCGCAAGCTCCTGCGGTAACTTTTTCACCAGCAAAATTTTTCCGCAGCAGTTTTTTTTCGCCAGTGAAATTTTTTCGATGCAAATTTTTTCAAAACCAAATATAATTCGGTTTTGGTTTCCTTTTCTTAATTAATGTTAGATTCTATGAACAATTAAGATTAATCATATAAATCTTCTATAAATAAGACCAAAAACAAAACATTGGAGGAGGAATTTTTGGAGATTAACAATCAGACTTAGGAAAAACTTTGGAACATCGAACTGGAATGTGGGACTTCAGATTGGAGAGGAGCGACAAGCAAAGCCATCAACGATTCATCAAAGGCAGCAACTTTGCCTTTGTACTTGTTCATCCAAGAAGCAATTTTTGGTGGAACTAACGAACGAAAGTTTGAATCTCTAATTTCTTTATTTTCTCACAGTAGCTTTAATAAATCATTTCTTCTATTTCCAAAAACCGTAAAAATCATTCTTCTGTTTCTTCTAAATGTTAAATCCCTAAAACATTTCTTCTAAACCTAAGAACCCTAATTTATTTCTTCTTCTCCAATCACCCTAATTCGTTTCTTTTGTTTTAAAAAACCATAAAAACCTTAAATCTTTTCTTTTGTCTCCAAAAACTTCAAAAACCCTAAATCATTTTATTAATTCCCAAAACCCTAATCTCTATTCCAAAAAGTCAGTAGCCTTATTTTTAAGAATCAAAAGCTTTAACCCTAATTAATCATTCTTTCCAAAATCACACAGTAAGTATTATTCTTTTAAAAATAACACTAGTTTCTTCCAATTTCAAAACCCTATTTTTTTAAATCTTAAACCCTAAAATCTTAATTTTCAACACCAAAACCAACAATCCTAGAAGCCAATTTTCAAAATCTTTCAGGTGCGGACTTGGACCCCTCAAGGGGCGTTGCCCCCTTACCCCCCTGCCCGCTAACCGGCTAGCGGGACCGCCGTATGGGTTCGTGTCATTATTTATTTATGTATTATAAATCTTTATGTTTTACTTCCATTATTATGATTATTCAAAATACAAACCGTAAACCCAAAACCAATTAGTCTAAAACTTAAGTTTTCCTAAACCATAATTCTCTCAAAACTAATACGTTAACCCTAATTTTCCCAAACCCTAATCCTTAAAACCTTAAAACCCTATAAACATAAATATTAAAACTCAACACAGTAAGCCTAAAAACAACAATCCAGTAACCAAGAGCTATAAACCTAATGTTTTAATATTCTAAAACCCTAATTTCATAATTTTACCCCTCAAACCCTAATTTGATCAATCAAAGAACCTTACTAATTTCTTAAATTATAAAATCTTAATCCCTTTCAATTCTCTTAAAACTTACAGTAGCTTAAACAAATAACAATAATAATATATTAAGATTCCAAAACCCTAAATGTTAATTAAAGAAATTTAAATAGAAATAGTAACCCTACTTTGTACCTTTACTTGCTTTATTTATAGATTTAATTATGCAGTCTATTATATGCTTTGGATGATTGATTTTTTTAATTTTTTATGGATGGATGTTTATTTTATGTTTTGATTGATATCTTTAATGAATTATTTATTTATGATGAATGGTTATTTACTTTTATCGATTTATTTAGATTTCCAAATGTTGTAAGAGGTATGTTTCCACTTGGTGGGTATCTCATTAGTTAAATATCATGTAATTTAAACTGCTTTTATATTTTAGACCAATGAAAAAGACATGTTTCTACCTTTCAGTGGGTGTCCTATTTAGGCATGGATTATGTAAGGGCATGTTTCCATCTTCGGATAGGTGTCCATTTATTTGTTTTGCTTGGACATTATTTTGATTTTCAATATATCGATGCTTTATTTTAATTATTATTTGTAATATGGATAATATTGTTATATTTAAGAATTTTATAATATTAAGACCGGTAAAGGAGGCCGATTCCAATGAACCAGGCGTTGTTGGGGTGCTGGGCCATTTCTCACCTTCCCCACACGTACCCAACTTTTCAAACTCATTAGGGAGTTGAGGATTCCTTAGGAATCGAGTCATCCACTCCTTTCTTTTTTCCCGGCCCATCCGGGTGGCGACTCCATTTTCTCTGGACTTAGGTCCGTATTCTCCAAGGCTCCAAGCCTAAATAGTGCCGAAGTAGCAAGAACCATTCCACCGGGAGTGGGGGCGAAAATTCCTGCTCACAAATCCCCAACCCTCTAATGGGTTCGAAAAGTTGGGTACATGTGGGAAAGGTGAGAAATGGCCCAACACCCCCAAAATACTCGGTTTATTGGAGCCGGCCTCTTTTGCAGGTCTTAATATTATAAAATTCTTAAGTATAACAATATTATCCATATTACATGCAATAATTGAAATAAAGCATCATTATATTAAAATCAAAGTAATGTCCAAACAAAGCAAATAAATGGACACCCATCCGAAAATGAAAACATGTCCTTACATCATCCATGTCTAAACTAAATAGGACACCCACCGAAAGGTAGAAACATGTCCTTTACATTGGTCCCAAAATATAAAAGCAATTTAAATTACATAATGCTCAACTAATGAGGTACCCACAAGGTGGAAACATACCTCTTACAATTTTAATACTAAAACAAACAAATAATAATCATAGCAATAAAAAAAAATAATCATCCATGGAAAATTAAATAAATCAAGCATTGAAATTAAATAAATTAACCATCAAAACATATAATAAACTACATAATCAAATCTAAAATTAAATAAAGCAAATAAAGATAAAAATTTAGGTTTATGTCTCAATTTAGATTTCTTTAATTTAACATTTAGGGTTTTGGATCTTAGAATTATTATTATTATTATTATTAAGGCTACTGTAAAGATTTTTAGAAAAATAGAATTGATTAGGGTTTTATAATTTTAAGAAAGTAGTAAAGCTTTTGGTTAATCAAATTAGGGTTTAAAGCTAACATCATGAAATTAGTGTTTTAGAACCTTAAGACAATAGGGTTTATAATTTTAAAAGATTGGGATTAGAGTTTAAGATTTTTTAGGTTTACTGGAGAGAAAGATTTATGAGATTTATTAGATTTGGGCTTAAGGGTTTGTTAGGTTTATTGGATGGGGGTTTGAAAAATTACGGTGTTGATATGGTTTTGATGTTTTAAGAATTAGGGTTTTGGAAAACTAGGAATTAAGACACTGAGGTTATGGTTTTGAGAATTAATAAGATAGTTTAGGGTTTTATATATTTTGGAAAACATATTCAATTTTAGGATTTAAGAAAATAGTTTAGACATAAAAATAATTATGATTTTTAGAAACTGTACAGAAGATTAGGGTTTGGAGATTTAAGAAAACATTTGAAAACTTTGGACAAAAAGTTAGGGTTTAGATGAAAATAGTTCGGGAAAAAAAATTTAGAGTTTTTAAGGTTTTTGGAAGCAGAAGAAACTTTTTAGGGTTTTTGGAAATAGAAGAAACAATTTAAGTCATTGAAACAAAGATCAAATTACTACATATTTAAAGATCAAGGTACTGTGTGCATGTTCTTATTAATCAAAGAAACAAAGCTACTGTAAATATATAATCTATGATTAAAGATCAAACCTGTGTAGTTAGCTCCACTAAAATTGACTTCCGGATGAACAATAACAAAGGCAATGTTATTGCCTTTGATGGATTGATTGCTTCTTGTTGCTAATGTCTCTTGCTTACTAGGGTTCTCTTTTGGCCAATAGAACTTTTTGAGTCTTCGATCCAGTAAACAATTTTTCTCCTTGTAAAACAATTTTTCTTGACCCCCATAATTCTATTTTTTAATGTGGTATTTATAGGAAAAATCATAAACCTACTTCTAATTGTCTAAGGAAACTAAAACTAATTAGGAAAAAAACCAAAAACAAATATAATTGGTTTCGAAAAAAACTGGGTTGGAAAATTACGCTGGCAAAAAACTTGCTGCGGGCCAAGAATTTCGAGCTGCGAGGAATTTCCTGCAGCCAATTCGCCTTCTGCGGACGAACTTTTTGTTGCTGATTTTTTCGTCGCCAATATTTATTTATTTATTCAACTTTACCATTTTTATTTTTATTAAAAATTATAAATTATAAATACTAAAATAAATATTATTTAATTAAAATACCACAAAAACTATTTTGGACTATATAAAAATATTGGACCAGATTGGGTAAAAAATTAAGGGTCTACAGTTTGCCCCCTGCTTGAACGATCTGAGACTACAGCAAAAGAGAGTAAAAATCAATAAGACTTAATTTTTCTGAGATGGTTGAGGTTTTGGGTTTTGGACCCAGTTCGAGTTCTGGACTCAAAGGTAATTTTAGGTTATGGACCTTAAGGGTAATTTGGGTTCTAGACCTGAGCTAAGTTCTGAACTTAAGGATAATTTGGGTTCTGGACCCGAGCTAAGTTCTAGACTTAAGAGAAATTTTAGGTTCTGGACCAATGGGTAATTTGGGTTCTGGACCCGAGCTAAGTTCTGGACTTAAGAGGAATTTGGGTTCTGGACCCGAGCTATGTTCTAAACTTAAGGGTAATTTGGGTTCTGGACCCGAGCTAAGTTATGGACTTAAGAGGAATTTGGGTTCTTGGCCTGAGCTAAGTTCTGGACTTAAGAGAGATTTTAGGTTCTAGACCTAAGAAAAATTTGGGTTCAGGACCCGAGCTAAGTTCTGGACTTAAGAGGAATTTAGGTTCTGAACCCGAGCTAAGTTATGGACTTAAGAGAGATTTTAGGCTATGGACCTAAGAAAAATTTGGGTTCTGGACCCGAGCTAAGTGAGATTTAATTGTCTGCAAAAAACAATTGTAGTCAGTAGTATACTAAAGGAATTTAAAAAAAAACAATTAGCTAATTTTTACCATGCACATATCTTCTCCTTGCCCCTGCGAATAAAAATATTTTAAAAGTATAAAAATATTTATATACACTCAAGTATCTGATTGATTGATTGATTGAATTGAATAATTGAGTTTTCTATTTATTTACTGTGTAGTTACTGTTTATGCACTATTCATTACTATTCATTTACTATTTATAAATAGTAACTTACTATTTATTAATAGTAAAATTTTCTTTTTTTCTTTTTTTTTTCACGAGACTACTGTTCTTTTTTCATCTTTTTCCTTTGCCATTCCTCTATACAAATGACTGATTTTTTCATTTCATTTACAGCAAACTTCTTCATTTCATTCGTTCATAGCTATAATTCTTTCATTTTAGAGAGTTTAGCATACAGTTTTGGAAAAATGCATGCTTCAAGATCAGAAACTCGATCTAATGCTGAGTTATTGGAGTTTATTCAGCGGCATGAAGATGGAAATATAAGTCAACTAGTCAGAATGCTGCTTCGTCATAGTTCAAATCAAAAGAGCAAGATAATTTTTTATTTTAACAGTAAATTATTTATTGTAGTTTTGTTTTTGTTATATTCATTTTTTGTTATTATTTTTTGTTTCTTTTTGTTGCTTTTTGTTGTATTTTGTTTCTTTTTTTTTGTTTCTTTTTTGTCTGTTTTCTTTTCTTTTTATTTTTATATATTTTATGTTTTATTTTTTATATATTTCATTTTCTTTTTATTTTTGTTGTTGTTTGTTGTTTTCTTTAAAAGAAAATTTAGGAAAAATAAATTAATTAGATGAATATAATTAAGAATTTAAGTAAATAGATAGACTAAAAATAGAATATAAATTAATTTAGCCAAAAAATTGATGGTAATGATATAATGATATACTTACCTCATGTTGACTTACCTGGCTTCATGTTAGAGTGATCATTGCGTTATCCGGGGCGGAGGGTGTGTCTATTAAGCCCGACAATGGTACGATGTAGCGCCTTCTCGGGTGAGGCAAATTATCCGAGATTGCAATTTTGAATGCTTCATCTTGCAATTACCATCCGAGGAGTATCCAATAGATAGGAGTGTGGTTCAAGCATTGTCAGAACGGTGGATGGACATGGCCCATACTTTTCATTTGCCCATTGGAGAGATGGCAATTGGTCAGGTTGACTTTGCTGCTATAACTAGCATTCGGTATTGCGGCCTTCCGATACCTCTTACCAATGATATTCTGACATTTGTAGAAATTCAACAGTTAATTGGTATGGAACCATCATTTAAAGGGCCTTTCAAGATAAAACTTGAGCCAATTCGTAGTTATTGGATGAACTACAAAGGACGAGTTCATAGAGACACAATCAAACAGTATGCTCGAGGATTTTTACTATATTTGCTCGGGTCGACCATTTTAGGCAGCACCGAATCTGCCATCCATTTGTCGATGTTGAGGGCCTTTACTAATATGAGAATGGTACCGCTTTACGACTAGGGTGAAGCTGGTCTTGCCTGTCTTTACCATGGTCTTAACAAAATTTGCAGAAATAAGAAGTCTTTTGTTGGCTTTATGGTGGTTGTCGAGGTACTCTTCTTCCACCAATGTAAATTCCATCCTTATTCTTGCATGAATTTGACTTTTATTATTGTTGTAGGCATGAGCATATGAGCACAATCTTATGAAGGTGCCTGGCATTTCCCCAGAGAGAGTTAGGTATCCGAGATTAAATTTTTGGTTGTCATATCGTGTAGAAGTTCCCGGCTCTCACCATGTGCACAGCCAATGCCATTTCTTGAGTTGCCTAACCTGGGACCAGGTAAAATATCATTAGCATACTTTAAAATTTATATAAAAGTTCATTTACCTTGTGTCTTTTTGTAGGTCAATTTGGCCTGGTGGAATACAGAAGAGCAGACGAACTAGACTTCCTCTATGAATGCCGCACTGCCTTTTCAACATACTTGTCGAGTCATCGCCGACCCTGTGTCTAGTGGCTGCTTTCTCGGAGAGAGAGTATATGAGTGGTTTCTTAGTCCCAAGCACTAGAGGTTCCCAATGCATTGCCTGAAATATACTTTAAATATCACATCAATGCCGGAGAATGCATGGTGGTTGGCTCAGCATGCTTATGACATTGAAATATATCTCTATCCACCGAGTGCATCTTATACCTAGTTTATTCAAATAAGGCTCTTGAACTTTGACATATCTCCCGTTGGCATACGGGAGATTCCCGAGGAAAATGTGGATAGAGATGAAGAGGAATATCATGGAGAGGGAGGAGAGTTTGTTCCACATCTTGGGGCTAGCACTTCTCAGGTAAGCTTTTACCATTTTTCCATTGCAATCGCTTCTTTCTTAACTTATTTTGACTTTTTTTAATGATTGTTGCAGGTTGCTGGCTCATTTGATCATGAGGCTGGACCTTCTTTTACTGCTCCTTCATTTGCTCATTCTAGTCCACTGGATATGCCATCTCATCCGCAGGGTGTTGACATGAATTACCTGGTAGATTCTCTTGTTCCCTGATAATTTATGCTATATGTATGCATGATTATGTATGTTCTTACTCTTTTCCTTTCTGGCTAACAGTGGATGCTTGAAGAACAAAACAAGAAACTTCAAGAAGAGATGGCCGCTGGTCGTCAACAGGTTTCCCATTTTGAAAATTTATACCATCAATCAAAGCAAAATTTTCAAGACTTCCGATTTCAGGGGATGAGAGATCCTGGTGCTTCTTCATTTAGAGGTCCCCAAACTGATGAACATGAGATCCTTTCATCTACTTTCGATGAGGACCATTATAGATCAGAACTCCAAGGTAATAAATATTCTGGTGCTCCTACTTCAGGCGGACTTAGGACGGATGATATGCCTCATCCTCCAACAGGTGATGATTTTTTCAGAGCTTTATTTGATGATTTACCACCTCCTTCTTAATGATGCATGAATATTGTGTCAATTGAGGAAACATTGTACAATAAGTATAAAAATAATAACAATAATATATAATGTTTATTTTACTGCAATTTTTTTTCTCACAGATTTGGCTTCAGGAGCATCTCTGCTTGCTCGATACTCCATCCATAGATTTTGCTAGATATCTGCCACGACATCATTCTGCTAGGAAACTACTCCATCCTGCTTCTTCATACGCTGACTGGGTTGACTAGATCCACTCACGAGCTGAAGTCAACATCCGTTGGTTGGTACCTTGGTGGAAGATTTCTCGTATCACCATGCGGACATACTTGATGTATGTTCCTCTTGCTGCTCTTCATCGAGGTACTTGCTATGATCCTCGCCGGCTTAGCCGTCAATATAGAGTTGAGCCTCGCGATTCTAAATTCACTCCTGATTTAGATATGCCTTGTCTGGCTGAAGCTTACTTGGATGGGTTGAAGCAAAGCTGGCCTGCATGTTAAACTTATTGTCTGCCATAGATTTTTCATTTGTCAATTTAGAAAGTGTATTGTTAGGATGAAAAAATAATAATAATAACAGTAAAAAGATGCTTCTTTTCCTTTTATAATTTGTCATCACATTTTGCTATTGTGTTTATTTATTTCATCCATATCTGGTCAAATACTTATAACATTTCACGTAGAACATTTTTAACATTAATTCTGTTTTATTAAATTGGGGAACAACCAAACATAAAGCCAGCATACACAAGATCACTCCTGTTGCCAACTAGCCCTTTTGGGGTTTTTCTAATTGATAATTTTCTCTCATTTAGCCCTAATTGTTGCCTAGTCCGCCCTTTCGGGTTTTCAGAACTAGCGGACTGCTCTAACTTTTGCCTAGGCCGCCCTTTTTGGGTTTTCAATATAGCGATCTCTTTTCCTTTATCTTTTTTTTTTCTTCTTTTTTTTAATACATAAAACCTCTTCAACCTATCAATGCTCACTAGCTCACTAAACTCATTTCCATCCATGTCTGATAACTTCACTGCACCCTTATTCATGACTTGTTTCACAACATATGGCCCTTCCCAGCTATGCCTAAACTTCCCTCTTGGATCAGATACATTAGGCTTACATTGTTTCAACACTAATTTCCAGACTTTGAATTTTCTGATCTTAACCCTTCTATTATAGGCCTGAGCTATCTTCCTTTGATATAGTTGATGATGATACAGTGCTTTTAGCCTTCTCTCCTCTATTAAAGATAACTGTGTATATCTGCTCACTACCCATTCCGTTTTAGGCAGTTCAACTTCCAAGACCACTCTTAATGACTTGATCTCGATTTCAATTGGAACACTGCTTCCATTCCATAAACCAAAGAGAACGGTGTCTGTAGACCCTTAATTTTGACCCCAATTTGACATGGCCCTAATTAAAGGATGCCAAAATAAATTTGATCCGACTTTAAATATTAACCTAGTTTATAATTGTTAAAGGAGTCGGTTTGGATTAAAGAGGCATATATTTAATTGTAAAACCCTAAAATCAAGTGGAATTGGCCCAAATTAAAATTTTTCGATCCATAAGTTAAAAAAGGCCAGAATAATTTAAGTGAGGCCGGCCTAGGAGACAATAGCATGCCTCATGTCGATCTGGCAGCCCAGATCGACATGAGGTTGGACTCATGTCGACGACATGAGCATGCTTCATGTCAACCTTGGGAGGCTAGGTCAATATAAGCATGCTTCATGTCGACCTTGGCTGCCCAAGTCGACATGAGGCATGCCCAAGATCGACATGAGCATGCCTAGGTCGACATGGGTTCAATACGTTTCCTAATTCAATTAGAATTTATTTTAGGGACTGATTTATATTAGGTTAAGGATTTTGAGTGAGGTTCGACTATAAATATTAACATTTTAGAATTCAGAATGGAGGAGAAAACATTAACAAGAGAAAAAATTTAACAGGGGAAGGCAAGGAACATTAACAAGAAAGAAAGGAATATTAAAGAGAGATGGCAACAAACAGAAAAGAATAGTAGGAAACATTCATCAGTCATCAATCCATCAAAGTTAGCAACGTTGTGTTTGTTCATTTTTCATCCAGAAGTTAATTATGGAGGAACCAACGAGCGGAGGTTTGATCTTTAATCATGAATTATTTATGTTCACAGTAGTTTTGTTTCTTTGATTAATAAGAACATGCATGCAGTAACTTTGAACACACAGTACCTTAATCTTTGAACATGCAGTAAATTGGCTTTTGTTTTAATAACTTTAATCATTTGCTTTAATTATCACATTGATCAATTGGTATTCGTAACCCCACTGGCATATTTCATAAAAAACATAAAACTATCTAGTAGCCATCGAGGATTTAAATTAATTGTTAAAATCTATCTTGTTTACTTTAACTTCAAGAACCGTATGTTATTTCATTAAAACTCAAAACCTCAAACTATTTTTAACCAAAAGCCTAAACCATTTCATTATTAAACTCCAAAATATTGATTATTTTTCCAAAACCTTTAATTTATTTTTTAAAATCCAAAATTACGTTTTTTTAGGCAGTAAGTCAAATCCAAAAACCCTAACTATCCAAAACCCTAATTCCAAAAACCCTAACTATCCAAAACCCTAATTCCAAAAACCCTAAATATCCAAAACCCTAATTCCAAAACCCTAGTTTCAAAAATCCTAAAAATCCTAATTTCAAAACCCTAATTATAATACCCTAGTTTCTAAAACCCTAACTTCCGAAACCCTAAATTTAATTGATAATTCTTTAAAACCCTAAATTTATATATTTTTTGCTTTATTTAATTTTAGATTTGATTATATAGTTTACTATTATTTTTTTATGGTTGATTTATTTAATTTCAATACTTGATTTATTTAATTTATCATGGATGGATATTTTCTTTATTATTACGATTATTATTTATTTATTTTAGTATTAAAATTGTAAGAGGTATGTTTCCACTTTGTGGGTACCTCATTAGTTAAATTATATGTAATTTAAATCGCTTTTATATTTTGGACCAGTGTAAAGGACATGTTTCCACTTTTTGGTTGGTGTCCTATTTAGTTTTAGTCATGGATAATGTAAGGACATGTTTCCATCCTCGGATGGGTGTCCATCTATTTGTTTTGCTTGGACATTGATTTGATTTTAATATAACGATGCTTTATTTCAATTTTTGCATGTAATATGGATAATATTGTTATATTTAAGAATTTTATAATATTAAGACTTGTAAAGGAGGCTGGTTCCAATGAACTGGGCGTTGTGGGGATACTGGGCCATTTCTCACCTTCCCCACACGTACCTAACTTTTCGAACCCATTAGGGGGTTGGGGATTCCTTAAGAATCGAGTCATCCACCCCTTTCATTTTCCTGGCCCGTCCGGGTGGCGACTCCATTTTCTCCGGACTAAGGTTCGTGTTCTCTAAGGCCCCGAGCCTAAACAGTGCCAAAGTCGCAAGAACCATTCTACCGAGAGTGGGGGCAAGAATTCCCGCTCACAGTGGCGACTCCACTAAGGATAAGAGAAGTTGATTCCGTTGGTCTTTTATTATTCTATTCTCTCTTATAATGATAATATCCATTGCATCATATTAGATTGCATCGTGTGCGTGAGTTAGGATGCCCGTGTTACCCGTGTTGTGTTATGTAAGGGATACCATACTTTCACTCAAGGTATGGAGATCAAGCATGGAATAACCACTCATAGCCTTGTACCATTTGGTATATACTTGCTATGGGAATCTAAGCATTTTAACCCAAAGACTAAAGCTCATGTAATTGGCCTAGTTACTTTCCTTAGGATTTTACCCCAATTGCATGTTGTTTGACTATGGTTAATTTATCTTGGCTTAAATCATGGCTTATTTGGTTTCTTCTTTTTCTAATATGACCAAAGTACATTGTGAGATCAAAATAAATTTTTCTTTAAAATCTAAAAGACCAAAACTATTTTCAAAACTTTTCAAAATGGCCTTTGGATATAAAACTTTTCCATAAACAAATCAAAAATTCTTTTCTCATGAGCCAAATACTAAGCCCAAAATCCATTTTTTCTAAAATCTTTTACAATGGGCATAGAAACAAAATTTTTTTCATCCAACCTTTTTGTAGACCCTTAATTTTTGACCCAATCCGGTCCAATTAGTCCAAAATAATTTTGTGTTGTCCAATATATTTTAATTAGTCCAAAATAATTTTTATGGTATCTTGAATAATTTTAATATTTATTTTAGTAAAAAATGGTGAAGTGAATAAAAAATAAAAAATAAAAATAACAAAAAAAAATCGGCGGCGGAAAAATCGTCGTCGAAAGTCAGCGCGGGCCTGTGGGCATTTCGCCCGCTGGAGTTTCCTGCTGGCGAAATGGCCGCGGACCCATTTTGCCCGCGTTGCCGCAGTTTGCCAGCACAATTTTTCAGCAGCAGTTTTTTTTTTCGCCAGCACAATTTTTTAGTAGCAGTTTTTTTTTACCAGCGAAATTTTTTCGACGCAAATTTTTCAAAACCTAATACAATTAGGTTTCGATTTCCTTTTCTTAATGAATAATAAAAGCCGTGAATAACTAGAATTAGTCATATAAATTCTTATATAAATAAGATAAAAAAAGAACACAAAAAATCAAGGAGAAAGAAGGAAGAAATTGGACAGAAACTTAGAGCAAAAGTGGAGACCGAGACTGTGAAGGAAAACCTTGAACCAAGCTGATTTTTTGAGAGAGCAGAAAAACAATTCAAGCAATTCAAAGGCAAAAAGGCTTGTCTTTGATCTTGTTCATCCAAGAAGCAATTTTTGGTGAAACATACAAAATAAGGTTTGAATTCTTAATTTCTTTTATTTTGTCACAGTAGCTAGATCATACAATTGTTTCTTTAAAATTAAAAACCTCATAACCTCAATTCACCTTTTCTGAAGTATGAAAATCTTAAATCGTGGCTTTATTTTCCAAAAGTTTAAAGCTATTAGTTTTATTTCTTCAAAACCCCAAAACTAAGATTTGCTTTCCAAATTATCAAAACTTTAATTTGTGTTCTGTTTCCTTCCAAAAGCCTTAAAAACATCTTTTTTGCTCTTATAAACTTTAAATCATTTTCTTTAAATTCATAAAACTTCATGAAATTGTCAATTGTCTTTCCAAATCCTAAAATAAAATTCATTACCCGAAACCCAAAATTCAAAAATCCTAAAACCCTAATTTAATTCCAAAACTAAAAATACTAAACCCTAACCCCCCTAAAACCTTAAACCCTAATTTTTTCTAAACCCTAATCCTTTAAAACTTTAAAAACCATAAAAAAATGAATATTTTAATTTCACACAGTAAGCTTGAAACCATAAATCAAAAGTATCTTAAAGTATTCAAACCCTAGTTTCATGATTTCACCATCCAAACATTAATTTGGTTAATCAAAGAGTTTTACCAACCTTTTAAAACATAAAATCTTTAATCCATTTTAATTCCCTTAAAATCATAGTAGCCTAAATTCCATAAATTCCAAAATCCTAAACACATGAAATAAAGAACCTTAAATGGAAACAGTAGCTATAATTTAGATTTTTATTTGCCTTATTTAATTCTATAATTGATTATGCTTTGATTTATTTTATATGCTTTAATTTATTTAAGTTCAATGCTTGTTTTATTTAATTTGTCATGGATGGATGTTTACTTTCTATTTAATATCTTTGATGAATGATTTATTTATTATGTATGGTTATTCACTTTTACCGATTTCTTTAGATTTTCAAATGTTGTAAGAGGTATGTTTCCACTTGGTGGATACCTCATTAGTTAAATATCATGTAATTTAAATTGCTTTTCTATTTTAGAACCAATGTAAAGGACATGTTTCTACCTTTCGGTAGGTGTCCTATTTAGGCATGTGATGTAAGGACATGTTTCCATCTTTGGATGGGTGTCCATTTATTTGTTTTACTTGGACCTTGCTTTGATTTTAATATATTGATGCTTTCTTTTAATTATTGTGTGTAATATGGATAATGTTTTTATATTTAAGAATTTTATAATATTAAGACCTGTAAAGGAGGTCGGTTCCAATGAACCGGGCATTGTGGGGGTGCTGGGCCATTTCTCACCTTCCCCACACGTACCCAACTTTTCGAACCCATTAGGGGGTTAGGGATTCGTTAGGAATTGAGTCATCCTCCCCTTTCTTTTTTTTTTCAGGCCCGTCCGGGTGGCGACTCCATTTTCTCCGGACTTAGGTCCGTGTTCACTAAGGCCCCGAGCCTAAACAGTGCCAAAGTCGTAAGAACCATTTCATCGGGAGTGGGGGCAAAAATCCCCGCTCGCAGTGGGGACTCCACTGGGAATAAGAGAAGTTGATTCCGTTGGTCTTTATATTATTCTATTCTTTCTTATAATGATATTATCTATTGCATCATATTTGATTGCATTGTGTGCATGAGTTAGGACGCCCGTGTTACCCGTGTTATGTTATGTAAGGGATACCATTCTTTCACTCAAGGTATGGAGATCGAGCATGGCATAACCACTTATAGCCTCATACCATTTGGTATATACTTGCTATGGGAACCTAAGCCTTTTTACCCAAAGACTAAAGCCCATGTAATTGGCCTAGTTACTTTCCTTAGGTTTTACCCCAAATGCATGTCGTTTTACTATGGTTAATTTATCTTGGCTTAAATAATGGATTATTTGGTTTGTTCTTTTTCTAATATGACCTAAGTATATTGTAAGCTCAAAATAAATTTTTCTTTAATATCCAAAAGTCCAAAGCTATTTTCAAAAATTTTCAAGATGATCTTTGGACATAAGACTTTTTCTAAAAATATATCAAAAATTCTTTTGCTCATGGCCCAAATACTAAGCCCGAAATCTATCTTCTTATAATGGGCTTAGAAACAAAATTATTTTTATCCAACCTCTCCTTACAAAGAGCTTGCAAAAATATTTAGGTCAATTAAGAAATACAAAAATCAATTGTGGGCCTAGTTTACACTAAGAATAAATTAATCATGGGCTTGTTTTTGGCATGAACCATTAGTTAATCTTTTCAAGTGAGAAATCTATCTATAATAAACCTCTTAATTTTGTTTTAATCCAATATAGTATAAAAGCTACTATAGTTGGTTGAATGGATTAAAACCTAATTAATGGGAATTACTATGAATGATTTCCATTTTCGAAAATATAACTATTGGTTAAAACGCCCGAGGGAATTATTCGAAAACAAGGTACCCCATGGTTGGTATTTTGTTAACCATATACCTAGGAAAAGAGACTCGCCATTAGAGTGTGGATGTTATAAGGTTGGAAGGAGTATCCTAATTATCCTTATTTTGTTGATTGTTTGTGCATACATGCATACATACATACATTTGCATCTCATATCATTGATCCTCTTTGGCTCACAGACCTAGAGTACGACAATTCAAGAGCATACAACGACACCACCTACAACATTTCAAGGATGGATGCAAACCAGCTAAGGGACATAGTTGATGAAGTTGTCAAAGCTAGGATGGCCGAGCTACGAGATCAATTGGTTGAAATTATGAGGACCCAATTGATTCAAATTCTAGAGATCATCAACAATGCTAATGAGGCATCTCCCATTGACATAAGAAAGAAGGAAAAGGCAATATTAACAAGGAACATGTCTACTTATAGAGATTGAATGAAAAATGAGAGATCAATCCCTATTCTACAAGACCAACCGAACCATGTGCTATCTAAGTGGAGCAATAAGAGCGGTTATCACCCTTGTGGGCAAAGTCAAAGGGAAAGAGGAGGTGCTGAGAAAAATGCAACAACTAAGACAACAAAGAAGCATAAATTTTCAAACTTAAGGGAACCTTTGTCAAAGATGTTAGAAAATCTAATGAAAATGGATTTGCTACAACCATTGGCACCTCGGCCTCTACATAAGCCTCTAACATCAAATTTTGATGCCAAGGTCTTCTGTCAATTCCATCAAATGCAAGGGCATGAGACAGATAAATGTGTTCAATTAAGGCATGAAATCCAAGATTTGATTGACAGTGGAAAGCTGCCTGAGCCTGATAAGCCCAACACTAAGAATAATCCTCAGCCTAAATTTGGAAGGGCATCATCACTTACAACCTCCACGAAGAGTTTTATCTTATCACCTTGTCATGATATGGATAGAGAAGCTGCTAAAGATGATGATGAAGCAATGATCCTTGATGATGGAGAAATCCATGCCCTTGAGATGTCAAAATAAATGAAGTATCTTCGACTCTAACTCAACGAACTTTCCTTAGCTTGAATGTTGCTTTTGAATTTTACTTTCTTTTTGGAAGTATTGTGTTTTTCAAATTTAAAGTTACTTGAAATAAATTACTTTCATCAAAAATTTTGTTGGTCTTTGTTCATTTTGGTGCTCAACCAACGAGGAATCTAGCTTGATAATTAATGAATTAATTTATGTATCATGACTTGAATGACTTTACTAGGTGAGGGAATTTCTCTATAGTATTGAGTTGTGTATGCTTACTTAGAGAGGGCTCCTGCATAATTATCATTGTCTAGGTCCTAGTCAGTCTTAGAACATGCTTTGACAAACTTTTGAGGCAAAATTGAACTCTGCTTATTTAAGGGAGAGATGATCTAGGCATTGTTTGGTTAGCCAACAACTAGTATCCACCCTATTAAATATCAATCACTAGACATCCCTTTGAGCCTTCATAAAATTTTAGCTTTCTTTTCATTGGATTACAAACCCCAATAACCTACCCTGAGCTGTTGTGATAGTTTTGACAAGTCTTATGATCACTAAGATGAAGAGGCAAGAAGATCAAAGAAAACAATTATTAGTCAAGATCATGAGGATAGTTGAAGTTCTCAAGACCATAAAGATGGTTGATTTCAAGACCATAAGGATAGTTGATGTTTTCAAAATTATAAGGGTAGTTGAAATTTTTCTAATATCTCCAATATATCAAGACAACATCAGAGTAACAAATGATTTATCCCTATTAAAGAAGATTTATGTTACTCCACTTATCCATTATTGGAAGCCCAAGTTGGTACAAACAAGACAACTCTTTTAGAGCTAGAATAAAAAAAAACAAAAAAAAGAGAAGAAAACAAAACAAAAAAGAAAAAAGAAAAGAAAAGGAAAAGGAAAAAAGAAGAAAAAAGAAAAAAAAAAGAAAAGAAAAGAAAAAAGAAAAGAAAACCCAAAAGACGGTTCAGAAAGCCAACTGAGTTCTCTTTTACCTAAGAAAACAAAAGGCTTCCATTTGGTTTATAAGGATGGATTGACTTGAATTGGTCCAACCCAACCAAAGAATCAATCAAAATCAAAGGAAAAGGAGAAAGGCCATTCAGTTCTTGAAAGTTCTGTCCTACAAAGAAGAAGGACAAAATTATAAAATGCTCAAAGAAAGGGAGGAGTAAGAAAAATAAAAAAGAAAGAAAAGGGAGAAGAAGAAAACAAACGAATTTGGGTCCCAAACTTTTTGCAAGGGCAAAGACTGCCCTAATCAAGATCCAGATTAATGCCAAGAAGATAAAAGGAATTTAAAGTCTAGCAAGATTGCTCCCAGCTGCCTAAAGTTCAAACCAAAAATTTGTAGTGTGAAGGTTTGTCCATTGTGTCACATCAGCTCCTATGTCCAAATGGCCTTCACTTAAACCCGTGTCCCTTATAGACCCCATTTCAAGCCTATAAAAGACCTGTTGATCTATCTTGGCAGGTAGAGTCTATTAGTGGAGATAGTTTGGATAAGCATTCATATTAGATAGACAGTATTTAAACTCAATGAGACCTTTGGCCAAGTAATGTGCATGTGCCTATCTGAAGTGCAACAGTTCTTGCTTAAATAGAAATAATTCCCGAGTTTAGTACGGTAACTAGGGTTGTCATGTTATAAATATGTTAATTTGAAAAATCAAGTCCTGAGGTACATTGACATTAATTTGGCAAAGCCAACATTTGATTTCAAAATTAAAAATCAAAAATTCAAAAAAAAGGAAAAGAAAAAGAGTGTTTTGTCATACAAAGCTTTCAAGTTAAGGGAAGTATGTTGAACCTCCAAAGGACACATTGGGCAAAGGAAATGATTATTGGCAAGGTCATGAAGAAGCTATCAACTGACATGCTGAGACATAATTCGAAATAGATGAATCCCTGACTCTGCTACTTAGGGTCTCCACCACTCATGTTTTCAACATCTTGAAGATAAAAGCCACAAATTCAAAAGCTTTCGATCATTCTAATGCAAGACTTGAACAAGCGTCAAAATGGAACCAATGAGAACACATCTGCTGATCACCTTGGTCTGTGAGTCGATGGAACAACTGTAAGTATTATTCATGTATATCATGCATACATGAGCATATCACATTGCACTTTCTTGTCTTGTGTTGTTTATTCTTTGGCAAAATGAACAGCAAACACCCTGCGAAGTAAAGAATCAAAAGAAGATATCAAATCAGGGGGGTATAGAAAGCCCATTGCTTGAGAAAGCTCCAGTAATCATGTAAAGAGAAGAAATATGTGCTTGTGCGAAGAACTAGACAACAACAACATAAATAAGAGTCAGCATAGAAAAATCATGGGTTTGAGCCTACACAGGGGGCAAAGTTTCTCCTTTTCAATTTTTTGAGTTTATATGTAAAACATTTTCAAACTCACTTGCAAATATCTCGCCACGCAAGGGGCAGGAGAAGATATGAGAGCCAACTAAAAATAGCTGAATTTTTGCAAAAAGGAAGAACAAAAGAATGGAACATTAGAACAATCAAAGGAATGAAGATGCAAAAGATAAAAGATTAGTCTGGCAAAAAAAAAAGCTGAAGCAAGGGTGAAGACCCGTTCTCAAAGGATGAAGATACATTTTCAAGGGTGAAGACCCGATCTCAAAGGATGAAGATCCATTTTCAAGGGTGAAGACCTGATCTCAAAGGATGAAGACCCAATTTTCAAGGATGAAGATCCATTTTCAAAGGTGAAGACCTGATTCCAAGGATGAAGACCCAATTTCAAAGGGTGAAGACCCGAAGTTTAAAGGATGAAGATCCACTTTCAAGGGTGAAGACCTAAAGTCCAAAGGATGAAGATCCATTTTCAAAGGGTGAAAACTCGATGCCAAGGATGAAGATCCAGTTCAAAAGATGAAGATTCATTTTCAAGGATGAAAACCCAATCTCAAAGGATGAAGATCCATTTTGAGGGTGAAAAACCACAATGTATAGAATAACCGGAGCAGTCAGATTTCTCAAATGATAAAAGGTGTAACACCCCGATACCCTATATAAGTACTATGCGTATACCTAGTATACATACAGTAAATATATAAAGTATAAGGATGTCACTTTTCGTTACCTTTTAAAAACCTGTAACAGAGTTCAAACCATAATACATTAATTTAAATAACATTTACAAAATCATTATCTTTATTAAAACTTCATTTATACATATAAATACTCTCTCGTCAGAAATACATCATAATTAAAATTTATACATGTATGCATTACCCTCTAGTTGGTCTCGACAAACTTTACTCTTCTTGTGGCATAACAAAGACTTCATATCTTCCATCTATATACCTGCGCGAATAAACACCCGCGCTAAGCCCGAGAGCTTAGTAGTCCAAATATAAAATATAAACATATAGTATAGAAGTATTGATATATAATGATACATCGATTCAATATATAATTAGTTCTTATCATATCTTCTTTTCTTTTTAATTTTATCTTTAATATATCCTAGCTAATTTCATATATGATGTATATATATACATAATATTATCACCAACCCCAATGCATCACCAATACTCAAAACCAATATATTAATACCCCTACATTATATATATACCACACCAACCATTATTGCAATACACACTTTACATATCATACCAATTATTATTGCAAAACACACATTACATATCATACACTCATTATTGCAATACACACATTACACATCATATCACTCATTATTGCAATACACAATTTACATATCATATAAATCATAAATCATATTTCCAATAAAGACAACCTTTATCATCAACCACAATTCATTTACATATTACACTTAATAACATTATATTATTCACAATTCACCAAGCATAATTCATTATTAATACTCACAATCAGTATTTCAATACTTGCATTTCACATTGACAATAAAGACAGACTCGGGCCCAAAACACTAATATGTTATTCAAAGTTCAGAGTTACTGCTTTGGTTCATAGTCACAATCATCACGCCCGTAGGCAATGTATATACATGTATCTCTATCCATGGATAGTGTAACAGACCCAGTCTCTTGGACCATCAACTCAACACATATGAGGAGATCCTCAACCCGGCAAGACTGTTACAAATCATATATCTCATATTCACAATTCTGTTAGTGTAACAGACCCAGTCTCTTGGACCATCAACTCAACACATATGAGGAGATCCTCAACCCGGCAAGACTGTTACCTTTCATCATTTCTTAGGCATGCCACCCAAATCCAGAACTCTGAAACTGAATAACATATTAAACAAACAATTCATTTATTATTTCATTATCAATCTCATCATCAATTAGGCCAACATGCCTTATCTCTTTCAATTGAATTATCATAGCCAATCACAATGGCTTCATATCATATCATATCTCAATCCATATGATACATATAGCATCATTGATATCACATTTCAAAGTATATTATTCATATAATACATTGCCATACACAAGATTCACAACGCATATAACATAACATAATCAAAACTTTTAAGGTATACATGAGGATATTACAATTCTCTCCCCCTTAAATAATTTCGTCCTCGAAATTATCTAGCATAATTGTAATCCATTCATAATACTATACCATCTTAACTTCCATATGAAGTTAATTATACGCTTAAGTGATTATATCATCAAATTATATAACTTCAACTCTCCTCTTTAGAATCAACCACCTTCTTTAAATTCCATAACTCATCATTCTATATGTTTATACATCTTGTTATTTCCTTAATCAAACATTCAAAAGAACTCATTACATTTCTTGTTAATTTCTTTATATAAGAATCAGATCATTCTATAGTACACTTATACTCCATCTAATCTTTATATTTAATATATTTTGTTATTTCACTTCTGTATAATTACTCTCTTAACTTTAACATTAAAAATCATTGACTTATATCTGAACATTAATTATCCCTTCATTACAATCACTGTCTAAATAGACATTTACCACCCTCAATAGATAACAAAATCCTGATTTTTCATAAATGGAGTTATTTCTTTAGCATGCTTTTCACTTAACTTACATATTAATACATTATCTTTCAACTTATTTTATAAATAACCAATCTTTTTCTCTTCTTATCATGATTAACAACTACTATACTCCACTCATTCATGTCCAATCATACTTTAAAATTTACATCATATACATTATCATGTAAATACCTATTTTCTTAATACAACTATACACATTAAATTTTATTAATGATCCATAATCTTAGCCAAATCCAGATCAATTAATCTATCTGTCACAATATACCCACGTTCCAATCTTGTTCAATTCCAACCAACGATTAAGTAATCTAACTCATCATGAAATTTCACAATTTTCATATAAGTATAAATATAACTTAATTCCATAAGAGCAAACTTATATTCAATTTCTGCTCTCTTTCAATCTATTTTCAGTCAAATCATCATGATAACAAATCACTTCTAATATCTTTTAATATACACATAGTTTATTCTTTATTATCTTAGTATAATTTCCACCAATTCTCATAAAATGTTATATCATACTTAATATCTATAATTCATTCACTCAAACTTTGAGTTCATTCCCTTAAACCTCAAGTTACATACCATAAACATATTCAGTATAACTTTCATTCATATAATATAATTTCTCCCTTTTACTAACTCTTCACATTTCCTATCATTGGTATATTTATTTTGATTACCTTTTTGTCATATTATCCATAACTCAACACATTTCAAATTTTTTTTTTCACAGTTATAACCAAATTCTTAACATAAAAAAAATAATAATAAGGTACAACTTTAACCATCATAATTTTTAACTATACTTCTCAAACAAAATTGTCAACCTCACCAAATCCGTATTACAATCATTATATCTAAGATCCAAATCCATGGATCACAAATTAACCGATCCAAAATACTGAACAAAACACATGACTTTAAGAGATTAATATTCAAACCTAGAACTTTCAATTCAATACTGTTCTTTTATAATTCTATTCTCAATATTAACATTTTTAGTATAACAGAAGTTAACACATTCCAACTTCGTTTCAACCAATTTGTATTTGCTTATATGATCCTTATCAACTTAACTCATGCTTTAACAATATTACTATATACATATTCAATCATATACAGTTCTTATACAATTTCTATTCATCACTTCATTTCTAATCCATCTACAATCTCTTATAATATAATTACATAGAACTTTTCATATGTGAATACTTTGAAACTCTAAATATAATATAATCATCAAGTTCAATACTCATTATAACAATTTCCACTGTCCAATATTACTCAAGTTCTTTCCATTCTCACTTCCATCACATAATCCATCTAGCTTTACACAGTTCAAGACCTAATCTCTCTTAGGTCCACTAATACATATAACATTGTTTTTCCATATCACTAATTCTATAATTATACCACATATATCTTCAGAAGCCATCCTCATAATGTGATTCACAAATGTGTTTATATATCATAATTTCATTCATATTGGAAAACTCAATTCACATATCATATACATGTATACACTTAATTATATGCTCTTATAGTATTTTCCTTTTTCATACATTCTATACAAATTTAGTGTTTATCATTTTCTTTTAAACACTATCCTTCTCATTCTTCCAATATGATATAAAGTATTTATTCACACTACAAACATATATATATTCCGACTATAGTAACACTTCATATTCATCTCAGTCACATTCCCAATGTGACATCTCTTTCACTTTCGTCTTTAAAAATATTTAATACACTCCCATATTCATTCTTACCCTGTTCAGTAAAATGACTAAAAATAACTCATTTCTATTTACTTATCCACTTCCTTGATTATTTCAAAATAAATTCTCATACTATCAATCACATTACTCAATTCATAATACTTCCATATGCAATACTAGTCATTTCACTTAGCTCATGCATTGCATATACAGTTAACTATCAATATCCCAATAATCTTTATCAAATTCCACTAAAACTTTAACTTCTCAATTTACTACTTCGTTTAAGCTTCAATTTGCCAAACTCATCTTTTCTATCATCACTTTAAAAACATCTTACAAATATATATCACAAAGCAATATTAAAACATATAATTTCCACAATCATAAAGCTCACTTCAAAAATCTCAAATATCACATATTATCACCATTACCATGAGCTTTCACAATATCCAAGCATCTCACATTTCTAACATTGAATTTACCATGTTCGCATTAAAATAACAATATCAACTTATTTTCTTACTTAACCAATATCATCTCTTTTTCCTTAAAACAAAACCTTAATTTTATATACATATATTCCAACTTTAAATAATCACACTTTGTCTATACTAACTAACTCATTCACTATTCCACCATTCTTTCCTCATTTTAGTAACATATCTTTCAATAATAACAATCCAGCAATATTTTCTCTGTCTAACAACCTCAACATAAACATTATTATAAAGAGGTTCAAAGTATAAAGGAAAGAATACATATTTTAATCTTGATTTTGATTGCTACTTATTTTCAACTTTATTCTCCTTTTTATTTCTTTATGTTTCAATTCACATTATGCCCTACATAATATTGCTCATAAATATCAACATTACATATCATGTTGCACACAACATGACATTTTTCATATGCATCATTAATATACAAATATCACATTACATTTTACAATGCGTTTCTCATAATCAATTAGGCACTATGCCTCAATTATAATTCATTTCCAACATCATTGTCAACAATCATAATTTCTCATCACATCAAAATATTATACACATATATCATCAACTATATTGAACATCTCATATAACACAAATATTCTACAATTTATATTATGCCACATCCGAGACCAACCTAGATGTCAATGCATATGCACGTATTACAAATTTCATTTCAAAACTTTTCCTTTTTATTTCTATTTAAACTTTTCAAAAAAAATTTTTTTTTTAATCTCACTTAGGCCGAGAATCTCGAACCTAAGCTCTGATACCAAAACAATTGTAACACCCCGATACCCTATATAAGTACTATGCGTATACCTAGTATACATACAGTAAATATATAAAGTATAAGGATGTCACTTTTCGTTACCTTTTAAAAACTTGTAACAGAGTTCAAACCATAATACATTAATTTAAATAACATTTACAAAATCATTATCTTTATTAAAACTTCATTTATACATATAAATACTCTCTCATCAGAAATACATCATAATTAAAATTTATACATGTATGCATTACCCTCTAGTTGGTCTCGACAAACTTTACTCTTCTTGTGGCATAACAAAGACTTCATATCTTCCATCTATATACCTGCGCGAATAAACACCCGCGCTAAGCCTGAGAGCTTAGTAGTCCAAATATAAAATATAAACATATAGTATAGAAGTATTGATATATAATGATACATCGATTCAATATATAATTAGTTCTTATCATATCTTCTTTTCTTTTTAATTTTATCTTTAATATATCCTAGCTAATTTCATATATGATGTATATATATACATAATATTATCACCAACCCCAATGCATCACCAATACTCAAAACCAATATATTAATACCCCTACATTATATATATACCACACCAACCATTATTGCAATACACACTTTACATATCATACCAATTATTATTGCAATACACACATTACATATCATACACTCATTATTGCAATACACACATTACACATCATATCACTCATTATTGCAATACACAATTTACATATCATATAAATCATAAATCATATTTCCAATAAAGACAACCTTTATCATCAACCACAATTCATTTACATATTACACTTAATAACATTATATTATTCACAATTCACCAAGCATAATTCATTATTAATACTCACAATCAGTATTTCAATACTTGCATTTCACATTGACAATAAAGACAGACTCGGGCCCAAAACACTAATATGTTATTCAAAGTTCAGAGTTACTGCTTTGGTTCATAGTCACAATCATCACGCCCGTAGGCAATGTATATACATGTATCTCTATCCATGGATAGTGTAACAGACCCAGTCTCTTGGACCATCAACTCAACACATATGAGGAGATCCTCAACCCGGCAGGACTGTTACAAATCATATATCTCATATTCACAATTCTCATAGCGTAACAGACCCAGTCTCTTGGACCATCAACTCAACACATATGAGGAGATCCTCAACCCGGCAAGACTATTACCTTTCATCATTTCTTAGGCATGCCACCCAAATCCAGAACTCTGAAACTGAATAACATATTAAACAAACAATTCATTTATTATTTCATTATCAATCTCATCATCAATTAGGCCAACATGCCTTATCTCTTTCAATTGAATTATCATAGCCAATCACAATGGCTTCATATCATATCATATCTCAATCCATATGATACATATAGCATCATTGATATCACATTTCAAAGTATATTATTCATATAATACATTGCCATACACAAGATTCACAACACATATAACATAACATAATCAAAACTTTTAAGGTATACATGAGGATATTACAAAAGGTCAGTCAAACTCAATCTCGGTCCAAGCACCCAAATTCAATTCAATCTTGGGTCCAAGTACCCAAATTCAATTCAATCTTAGGTCCAAGTACCCAATTCCAATTCAATATCGGGTCCAAGCACCCAAATTCAATTCAGCCTTGGGTCCAAGTACCCATTCTCGGGTCCAAGTACCCAAATCAAATAAATTTTGGGTCCAAGTACCCAAATCAAATCAATTTCGGGTCCAAGCACCCATTCTCGGGTCCAAGTACCCAAATCAAATCAATTTCGGGTCCAAGTACCCAAATCAAATCTAATCTTGGGTCTAAGTACCCAACTCAAATCAATCTCGGGTCCAAGCACCCAATCTCAGGTCCAAGTACCCAAATCAATTCAAGCTCGGGTCTAAGTACCCAATCTAGAGTCCAAGTACCCATTCTAAGGTCCAAGTACCCAAATTCAAATTTAATCCAATCTTGGGTCCAAGTACCCAATCTCGAGTCCAACTACCCAAATCAAATCAATTTCCGGTCCAACTACCCAAATCAAATCTAATCTTTGGTCCAAGTACCCAAATCAATTCAATCTCGGGTCCAAGCACCCAATCTCGGGTCAAAGTACCCAAATCAATTCAAGCTCGGGTCCAAGTACCTAATCTCTGGTCCAAGCACCCATACTCGGGTCCAAATACCCAATCTCGGGTCCAAGCACCCATTTTCAGGTCCAAGTACCCAAATCAAATTCAATCCAATCTTGGGTCCAAGTACCCAATCTCGTGTCCAAGTACCCAAATCACTTCAATCTCGGGTCCAAGTACCAAAATCAAATTCAACCTCGGGTCCAAGTACACAAATCAAATTCAAGCTCAGGTCCAAGTACCCAATCTCGGGTCCAAGTGTCCAATCTCAGGTCTAAGTACCTAAATCAAATTCAAGCTCAGGTCCAAGTACCCAATCTCGGGTCCAAGTACCCAATTTTGGGTCCAAGTACCCAATCCCGGGTCCAAGTACCCAAATCAAGTTCAGTCTAGGGTCTAAGTACCCAAAACAAATTTAAATAATCATCTAAAAAATTAAGTCTTATTGCTTTTCACTCTCTTTCACTTAAGTCTCAGATCGTTCAAGCAGGGGGCAAACTGTAGACCCTTAATTTTTTACCCAATCCGGTCCAATTAGTCCAAAATAATTTTGTGTTGTCCAATATATTTTAATTAGTCCAAAATAATTTTTATGGTATCTTGATTAATTTTAATATTTATTTTAGTAAAAAAGGGTGAAGTGAATAAAAAATAAAAAATAACAAAAAAAATCGGCGACGGCAAAATCGGCAATGAAAAAATCGTCGCCGAAAGTCAGAGTAGACCCGTGGGTATTTCGCCCACATGAGTTGCCTGCAGGAGAAATGGCCCACGGGCCCATTTTGCCCACGCTGCTGCAGCCAGCTGCGGCAGTTTTTTTCGCCAGCACAATTTTTCCACAGCAGTTTTTTTTCGCCATCAAAATTTTTTTGACACAAATTTTCCGAAACCAAATACAATTAGGTTTCGGTTTCCTTTTCTTAATGAATAATAAATGCCGTGAATAACTAGAATTAGTCATATAAATTCTTTTATCAATAAGATCAAAAAGAACACAAAAAATCAAGGAGAAAGAAGGAAGAAATTGGACAGAAACTTGGAGCAAAAGGGGAGACCGAGACTGTGAAGGGAAACCTTGAACCAAGCTGATTTTTTGAGAGAGCAGAAAAACAATTCAAGCAATTCAAAGGCAAAAAGGCTTGCCTTTGACCTTGTTCATCCAAGAAGCAATTTTTGGTGAAACATACAAAATAAAGTTTGAATTCTTAATTTCTTTTATTTTGTCACAATAGCTAGATCATACAATTGTTTCTTTAAAATTAAAAACCTCATAACCTCAATTCACTTTTTCTGAAGTATGAAAATCTTAAATTGTGGCTTTATTTTCCAAATGTTTAAAGCTATTAGTTTTATTTCTTCAAAACCCCAAAACTAAGATTTGCTTTCCAAATTATCAAAACTTTAATTTGTGTTCTATTTCCTTCCAAAAGCCCTAAAAATATCTTTTTTGCTCTTATAAACTTTAAATTGTTTTCTTTAAATTCATAAAACTTCATGAAATTGTCAATTGTCTTTCCAAATCCTAAAATAAAATTCATTACCCGAAACCCTAAATTCAAAAATCCTAAAACCCTAATTTAATTCCAAAACTCAAAATAGTAAACCCTAACCCCCTAAAACCTTAAACCCTAATTTTTTCTAAATCCTAATCCTTTAAAACTTTAAAAACCATAAAAACACAAATATTTTAATTTCACACAGTAAGTTTGAAAGCATAAATCAAAAGTATCTTAAAGTGTTCAAACCCTAGTTTCATGATTTCACCATCCAAACATTAATTTGGTTAATCAAAGAGTTTTACCAACCTTTTAAAACATAAAATCTTTAATCCATTTTAATTCCCTTAAAATCACAGTAGCCTAAATTCCATAAATTCCAAAATCCTAAACACATGAAATAAAGAACCCTAAATGGAAACAGTAGCTATAATTTAGATTTTTATTTGCCTTATTTAACTCTATATTTGATTATGCTTTGATTTATTTTATATACTTTAATTTATTTAAGTTCAATGCTTGTTTTATTTAATTTGACATGGATGGATGTTTACTTTCTATTTAATATATTTGATGAATGATTTATTTGTTATGAATGGTTATTCACTTTTATCGATTTATTTAGATTTCCAAATGTTGTAAGAGGTATGTTTCCACTTGGTGGGTACCTCATTAGTTAAATATCATGTAATTTAAATTGCTTTTCTATTTTAGAACCAATGTAAAGGACATGTTTCTACCTTTCGGTGGGTGTCCTATTTAGGCATGTGATGTAAGGACATGTTTCCATCTTTGGATGGGTGTCCATTTATTTGTTTTGCTTGGACCTTGCTTTGATTTTAACATATTGATGCATTATTTTAATTATTGTGTGTGATATGGATAATGTTGTTATATTTAAGAATTTTATAATATTAAGACCTATAAAGGAGGCCGGTTCCAATGAACCGTGCATTGTGGGGGTGCTGGGCCATTTCTCACCTTCCCCACACGTACCCAACTTTCCGAACCCATTAGGGGGTTGGGGATTTCTTAGGAATCGAGTCACCCCTTTCTTTTTTCCTGGCCCGTCCAGGTGGCGACTCCATTTTCTCCGGACTTAGGTCCGTGTTCTCTAAGGCCTAGAGCCTAAACAGTGCCGAAGTCGCAAGAACCATTCCATCGGGAGTGGGGGCAAAAATCCCCGCTCACACTTTTCTTACAAAGAGCTTACAAATTATTTAGGTGAATTATGAATACCAAAAATCAATTGTTATACTAAGAATAATTAATCACGGGCTTGTTTTTGGCATGAATCATTAGTTACTTTTTCAAGTGAGAAATCTAATTATAATAAACCTCTTAATTTAGTTTTAATCCAATATAGCATAAAAAGCTACTTTAGTTGGTTGAATGGATTAAAACCTAATTAATGGGAATTATCATGGACTGATTTTTATTTTTGAAAATATAACTATTGGTTGAAATGTCCGAGGGAATTATTTGAAAATAAGATACCCCATGTTGGTATTTTGCTAACCATATACCTAGGAAAAGAGACTCGCCATTCGTGTGTGGATGTTATAAGGTTGGAAGGAGCATCCTAATTATCCATGTTTGTTTATTGTTTGTGCATACATGCATGTATACATTTGCATCTCATATCATTGATCCTCTCTAGCTCATAGCCCCGGATTATGATAGATCAAAAGCTTACAACAATCCGACCTACGCCGGAGACGAAGAATCTAGTAGCAACTCGATCACTTGCTCAACAAAAGCAATGGATCCCGAACAAATTCGAAGAATGGTGGACGATGCCCTCAATGCCAAGATGGAAGAAATAAAAGAGGCCATGGCCGAGACCATAAAGAATCAATTAACTGCAATTTTAGAAAATCATGCCGAAGCATCTGTTAGCACTAAGAAGCTAAAGGACAAAGGGAAGGCTAAAGTTGGTGAAGTAGTTTTTGATGATGAAAAGGTGATCATTGATGATGATGATGATTGGGCTCAATACTGCCAAGATCCTCAACACAAGAAAAAAGAACCAAAGATTGTTGAAAGATCAGCTATGGAGAAAACTGAAACTTCTGATGTTGAAAAGATGATTGCGGACTTAGAAAAGAAATTTGAGAAGAAACTAAAAACTGAAGAATTGTCCGAAGTTGACAAATTATTTGAGCTATATGAAGAAGTTCCGTACAAGTTCAAGATGCCATCTTTTGCAAAGTTTGATGTAACCGAAAATCCTCATCTCCATGTGAAGCAGTATATCACTGCCATGTAGTCTGCCTGAGCTACTAAGGCTCAAACTCTAAGGTACTTAATGCTCTTATTGGACCCTGTTGTCCAAAATTGGTTCAATACCTGAAATGATGGAACACAAAAGAGTTGGGATTTGCTATACAAGGCCTTCATCCAGCAATATGGATATAATGCCGAGATGAAAGTTAACTTAATGGAAGTTGAGTCCATTAGACAAAGGCCAAATGAGAATTTTGTGGACTATGTGAAAAGGTGGAGAAATAATGTTGCTTTGCTCAAGAAAAGGCCCGATGAATTTGATCAAATAAGGATGATTGTGAGAGGCATCCTGCCCAATCTCCATGAAAGGATGTCTCACACCCATATAAGGGATTTCAAAGATCTTCTCCAAGCTGGTCTATAAGTTGAAGAATGGGAAAGGGAGAAAAATCACTTTTCAATAAGAAGGAATGAGAAAGGGAATTACCAATATGGAAATCAAAGCACGCAAAAAGAAGTTTATGTTAATACAACTGGTCAAGCAAATAGAAGGCAGTTTTCAGATCTAGGGAAGATTTGTCTTGGGTCTTCAACAAGCTACAAAAGAATTGCCAAATCCTTTACCCCCAAAAATTGATACTAAGGCTTTTTGTCAATTTCATCATACTCAAGGACATGAGACTGATAGATGTACCCGATTGAAGCATGAGATCCAAGATCTAATCGATAGTGGTAAGCTACCGAAGCCAAACAAGCCCAATACTAAGAACAATCCTTTGCCTAAGTTTGGAAGAGTACCTCCACTAGCAACCTTCATGGTGGGAAAAGGATTGGAAGAAGATTTTGTTTTATCATCCTTTCAAGATGAAGATATTGAAGATGTGAAAGGAAAGGAAACTTAAACTCAACAAACTTTCCTTAGCTTGAATGTTGCTTTTCAATTTTACTTTCTTTAATTTGAACAATTATGTTTTTCAAGTTTAAATTTGTTTGAATAAATCACATTCATCAAACTTTTACAAGTTCAAATACATAAAAATCAAAATATACAAAACATAGAATATATACATGATTGGCAGCTTGACTCTCTGATCTTTAAGCTCTAGCCCAACTCTTCATGCATAAACTCAACTAGATCTAGAAGAATCCTCCGTCTCAAACCTATCAACCCTATCACCTGCGCGATGAACCACAATCGCGCTGAGCCAACAACTCAGTGGTACAAACCATGATGGAATTATGCAATATATATATATCAATGATATGCATTCAACCAATGAAGATCATACTTATAAATGTTGCATCTCATTAATTCAATAATCATATCATCATCCATTATACTCATTCAAAATAGACACCTATGGGCCCAAACTAGTATTTAATATGATATTCAAAGTTCAGAGTTGCTGCTTTGGTCCATAATCAAAATAATCAAGCCCGTAGGCAATATACATATCTCTCTATCCATGGACAGGGTAACAGACCCAGTCTCTTGGACCATCAACTCAACAAGCTTGAGGAGATCCTCAGCCCGGCTAGACTGTTACCTGTAATAGACCCAGTCTCTTGGACCATCAACCTGACTAAATCGAGGAGATCCTCAACCCGGCTAGACTGTTACTATTCATATATTTCATTTTCACAATTTTCATAGTGTAACAGACCCAGTCTCTTGGACCATCAACCCGACTAAATCGAGGAGATCCTCAACCCGGCTAGACTGTTACCTGTAACAGACCCAGTCTCTTGGACCATCAACCCGACTAAATCGAGGAGATCCTCAACCCGGCTAGACTGTTACTATTCATATATATTAGGCATGCCGCCAAATCCAGAACTCTGAAATTGAATCAACATATTAAACATACAATTATTTCATTTGCCTCTTTATCAATCTCTTTCTCAAATCATAACTCATACTCAAATAGGCAATCATGCCTTATCAATTTCATTTGCATAACCATAGCCAACAACAATGGTTTTATTACATCTCCATTCACATCAAGACAATTCATCATCATACACATAGCACATTACATTCCACAAGATTCACAATGTACAAAATGTCAAATTATTCATATATATATCAACAATGCCACATCAAATGGATGTATGAAACAATGCAATGTTTGTACTTACCTTAAATGCAACCCTCACAATATTAAACACTTCTTCCTCCAATAATCTTTCACTTCTTGAATTAGGGTAATTCACCTTCTTCACAACCTATTCCAAAAGGAAGATGAAACCCACATAAGATCATAAGGCTAAGAACCAACTAGGGTAAACTCTAAACTTGACACGCTCAACAACACGGGCGTGTCCCTGACCGTGCCCTAACTCCACAACACATAAGCTTTTACACGCTCAACAACACGGGCGTGTTCCTGGGCGTGTAATACATTCTGCCTCTCAACAACATTGACACGTCGAACATCATGAGCGTGCTCATGGCCGTGTCAATTCCCCAAAAACACAGTGGCTATGACACGCTCAATAACACGGGCGTGTTACTGGCCGTGTCAATCCTACTGCCACACAGACTCTATGACACGCTCAGTATCCTGGGCGTGTCACTGCTCGTGTCACTCATCCAAAATACATAACCCTCGACACGCCCAAAATCCTGGACGTCCCCTTGGGCGTGTCAGGCCAAAAACCCAGATTCCGGCCAAAACAACAACACAATCAACAAAGCACTTCCTTTCACCAAAATCCACTTCAATCAAAGTCATCTCAACATACCTAAAAATCACAACAAACTTACAAATACACCAAAACAACTAAAAACATACTTCTAACACAATTCAAAATCATCACCAAAAACCTAAAACACAACCACAAAACAATCACTTCCAACAACTTACTCTTTCCTTCAATCCATCCCCAAAACAAGAAATCAGTTACCCAAACACTCTTAAACCCATCTTAAACAAACATAAACACAAAAACTCAAAGAAATTAAAGAGTCAAGTGAAGAACTCGCCAAGGATGATGAAACTCTTAACTTTTCAACTTGATCTCTTGAAATCTTCCTTAGATCTTGAGTTTAGAGGCTCAAATCTCTCCCTTGTTCTCTTGTCTCTTTGTTAGCCGGCCAAAACAAAAGCAAAGGAAGGAGAAGAAGATGAGCCACGGCAAGGAAGAAAGAAAGAAGAAAGAGAAACACAAAGTCAACCTCCTTTTCCTTAAAACCCTCTCAACCAAGCAATTATAATATTAAACTAATCCCATTTAATCTCTTCTACTCAATTAATTTCCTTATTATTTAATTATTAAATTCAAAAACACAAAATATCTTCTTCCACTATCATCCTTTTGACTTTCCAATGACTTGTGTATATGTTGTATATATTTTAATATACACAACATATACACTCTCTCTAAAAACCCTTTTCTCTTCCAAATAAACATATACATTGAATCCAATTTAAACAACAATAAAGGCAAAACATCTAGGGTATATTTTGGGATATTACAGTTTGGTTAGTGTGAACCTCGATTTTCCGCCCGAAAAGGATCCGGGCGAAAGTTCACTCGTTGTCGGGAGTCGCCACTCAGTTTATTTTGTTCGAAGGGAAAAACTAAGAAAACCCTTGTTTGACTCCAATAATGCATCCAATGTAAAGGCTTCTAATCTACGAACCCAAGGAGGATTCGGGGATTATGTCATGCTTTTGACTAACTTGCAAAAAGAACAAATTTAAAAGGAATGAAGAAAAGAAGAGACAGATTGTTAGTAAATTGTGGGCTTGCTATTTGGGGTGAATCCCAAATATGCCTACATACTCCCGTTTGAATAGGAGATCAAAGCCCATGTAGTTCGGAAAAGCCTATTTAAAGGCGATGAAAATTATGCTTCATGCATGTGTGTGTGTGTATGCTTCGTGCATTTGTCGGGCTTTTTGCCAAATTGGTGAGATTTAGCACTTAGTGCTAAATGGTGAAATTTAGGTACTTTGTACCAAACAGATGCAAATTTTAGGCCTTTGGCCAGCATTGTCGGGCTTTTTGCCAAATTTGTGAGATTTAGCACTTAGTGCTAAATGGTGAAATTTAGGTACTTTGTACCAAAAGAGTGCAATATGGCTTCATGCCGAAAGATTGATTGATTGTGAAATTTAGGTACTTCGTACCAAAGTGAGACAATTTAGGCTCCGTGCCAAAAAGAGTTAATTTTATTTACAGCTTAATGCCGAAAGGGTGATTGATTAGTCCGTTAGGCCCTCAGACCTAAAAAGATTAGGTCTTTGACCGAGAAGAAATTAAGACGAATATAGAATGCTTATGATATGCTTAAATTGACAAATGATGGATTATAATATTACCTTGCTTAGGATTTTCCCGCTTCGAAGTTCCAGATCTCGTTTTCCTGAACCGGGGATTATGATTCTTGATTACAGATTGTTTCCTGCAGCACACGGTTAGATTTATGCAAATAAAAGTTCTTAATCGTTTTTAAGTGTGAAAAGAACTCGACAGCATGAGGCCCACCCGGAAAAGTCCAACCCCCATTTCTGAAACTCTGAAGCCTATTTATAGGCAAAAATCGATTTTCCGGCGGCCGGGCCGCCGTGTACGAAGACCTGTAATTTCCGGCGGCTGAGCCGCCGGTCACGGCTGCCGGACCGCCGGTTTTGGCGGCCGAGCCACCGGAATCACGGCGGCTGGGCCGCTGGTTTCGTCCGGTTTTCGCTCAAATTGATTTTTCGGGAGCTAGAGACCTCCAAAAATTATTCCGGGACCATATCCATGATCCTTACGTCATCCCGGACATTTCAAGTACCATATCGATATACTTCCGGTGAATTTTACCGGGGACGTCCGGTCCGGCCCGGTTTTCAGTAGTCTGAGAAAATTGGCTTTCCGAGCCTCAAAATTCGAGTGTTCACAATTGCCCCCCACTGGGGTCCATAAAAATGATTTATGGAGCCCAGTGGTTGTCTGAAGAGCGAATTTTGAGCGAGGGGTAAAAGATACGCCTTTTGGCACTTCCGAATTGCTTGCAACACTTCTGATTTTTTCTGTACCTGCACTTTCATTTAGCACAAACAGTACATATGTATGCATGATGTCCTCTTTTATTTTCAAAAAGGAATTTTTTTTTTTGCAACCGTTGTATGCACAATTGGACCAAAAGTCTCCATAAGGTTGAAAGGATCAATATGGGAAGATATGGATTGAAAGCTGTTGCTACTCTTAGAGGTGTAGTTGTAGATTGGGATTTCTTGCATGCTTGTATCAGATTTTGGGATTCCCAAGCTCACGTCCTCAGATTTGGTGCCCGGATGGAAGAGATGTGTCCTCTTTTTGAGGAATTCTGCTCAATTATTGGATGCGACCCAAATGCCCTTCTTGTAAGGCATGAGGTTCAAGTCGGCTATGTGGGGTCTTTTCAGAGGCTTTTCAATTTTACAAGGCCTCAAGCTCAAGCTATCAGTAATTATTTCTAGTAAAGAACTTAGAAATAATCCTCTAGGAAGTTCAACTCTACTGGGGAAGAAACTTGAATTTTTCTGAAGTTGCCCCCAAATTATTCCCGGAGTTACTCGAGCTGTTCTTCAAACTTGGGTTAGGAACCATCAGATGATCAGGCCTTTTGCAGAGTCTTCCCTTGTTCAGACTACTCCCGAGTACAGAACTTGGTGTATAGCCAAGGTTTGGCCAATTGAAAAGCCGAGGAGGCTTGCATTGCTGCAGGAGCTGGAGGGAGAGGAGGCGGTTCCTCTTAACGAGGGGGAGACAGATGCTGCAGAGAGTTTCGGAACTAAGGAAGATACCGAAGACTCTGCCCCACGTAGGAGGCTTAGGATTTAGACCCTAGGATTGACCCCTTTTTTTTTTTTTAGGACTTGTGGTTTGACTCTTTTTGGTTGGTTTTTGGTACTTTATGAAAGGAATGACTCTTTTTGAATAAATGACTCCCTTGGGAATGAATGACTCTTCTTGGGATGAATGACTCTTTTTTGAATGAAGGACCCTTTAATTTGCTTTCCAAGCATTATCTACTTTATTTATTTGCTCTAATTTTTGCCTAAGCCGTCCTTTCGGATTTTCAACTTAGCGAGCTCTTACTCATTCTTGCCTAAGCCGCCCTTTGCGGGTTTTCGACATAGCGGGCCCCACTATTGCCTAAGCCGCCCTTTGTGGGTTTTCGACTTAGCGGGATTTTTTTGTTGTTTGTTGTTGTTGTTGTTTTTTTTTTTTATGTTGGCAAAAGAAAAATGAATGATTTTTATTAAAATTTAGACCGTGCTCAAGGAGAGCTGCCTACATATCTCGAATTAGTTTGCGAGAATCAGGTCTAATGTAGTTCATTTCAATGCATGATCATGCATAATATTTCTTTAGTTGATCCAGATTGCATGGGTTTGTGAACTCCAGACCATCCAAATCAGACAAGATGACGGCTCCGCCGGAAAGTATTTTCTTCAAAATGTAGGGTCCCGCCCAATGAGGACGAAACTTCCCACGAGGATCTGTAACAGGTGTTCTGATCTCTTTCAGAACCAAACAACCTTCTTCCAACTTTCGATCTTTGACCTTTTTGTTGAAATGTCTGGCCATTCGCCTCTGATATCCTTGAATCCGATGTAGAGCTTGAAGTCTTTTTTCATCCAAACCCAACAACTGATGATGATAATTGCTGATCCATTCAGCTTCATTTATTTGACTTTATTGAATTATCCTCGCCGATTGAACTTCCAGTTCAATGGGGAGTACTGTTTCCATTTCGTATACCAATGAATACGGGGTTGCCCCAGTAGGAGTTCTAACTGATGTTCTGTATCCCCACAAGGCCAATGGCAACTTCTCATGCCAACGCCTATGTTCCTTGATCATTTTTTGTATGATCACCTTTATAGACTTGTTCGCTGCTTCTACAACTCCATTTGTTTGAGGTCTATAAGGAGAGGACTTATGATGCTGGATTTTCTTATCTTGCAAGAGTTTAGCAAATTCTGCTTGGAAATGAGTTCCATTATCTGTTATAATCTCGAATGGTGTTCCGTACCGACAAAGGATGTTGGTTCGGACAAACTGTGCTGCCTTTTTGGCGTCTAATTCTGCATAGGAAGCTGCTTCAACCCACTTTGTGAAGTAATCCACTGCTACCAAGATAAGCTGATGTCCATTCGAGGCTTTTGGGTGTATTTTACCAATTATATCAATTCCCAAAGTAGCGAAGGGCCATAGAGAAGTGATTGGATTCAGGGCAACAGGAGGTTGCTTCTGTAGCTTAGCAAATATTTGGCACTGATGACATCCTTGCACAAATGCCACACAGTCTGTGTTCATGGTGGATCAATAATATCCCAAATTGGCCTGATGTTACACCAAAGAGTCACTTTGCAGGATTTAAGCTTCAAATTGTACTTGCGAAGTCTAAGGAAGAACTTCTCAAGTGCTTAGACGTGCTCTTCTGGAGATTTTGACTTGACAATCATATCATCAACATACACTTTTACTTCTTTGTAAATCATGTCATGAAAGATTGTCATTGCCATCCCGTCTATTAGCAAATCGATGTGTGGTAGCGGTAAATCGTCCTTGGGACAAGCTTTATTCAGGTCTCTGTAGTCAACACACATCCTGACCTTTCCGTCTTTCTTCGGGACCGGTACAATGTTTGCTAACCAGGAAGGGTAGGCAATTGGTTCTATGAACTTATTGTCCAGTTGCTTGGCAACCTCTTTTTTAATCTTCAAAGACCATGCTGGCTTCATTCTGCTCAATTTTTACTTAACCAGCTTTGCATCGGGGTATAGCGAAATCTTGTGAACTGCTATGGCTGGGTCTATTCCCGTGACATCACTTGTCTTCCACATGAAGCAGTTGGCATACTTTCTGATGCCCTCAAGAACCTGTTCCTTATTCACACAATCACATGCAATGTATGTATGGTCATTTTCTTTGCCAATTATTATCTTTTCATTTATTTCTTTTATTTCATTTATATCATTTTTGCTAGATAATACTTGGAAAGCAAAAGACACAGGGTAACCAAGAATTTGAAGAGTTTCATTGATAATGGTGGAGTCATTCTCCAAGATTACATTAAATGTGACATTTGGGTTCTCTAAACGGGAAGCTATAGAGGACTCAAAACTAGACTCTGGCTTGGTGTTTGACTCAGGATTTGACTCGGTACAAGACTCGGGTTCAAGGTGTGACACTGGACTAGTTTTGTCTACAACAGCTTGTCCCTCCTCGGCATACCAGTTCATCAGTGGTCCATCTGTGGTCTTGATCAGCTTGGTGAAGCCCCTTTTTGTCTTCAAAATTAGTTACCATAGCAACCTCATCACAGAGACTAGGCTGCATGAAATCTTCCACAGTGATGGCATTGATGGAATGATTGGGCAAGGGGTTAGCGTTAATGTTTGGTTGCCTCCTGCGAGGAATGATGTCACCACTATCCACCAGATCCTGGATGCGGTTTTTCAGTGTCCAGCAAGCATCTGTTTTATGCCCATTCCCTTGATGGTATTCACAGTATTCATTGACTTTATAACTGGAAGGTAATGGGTTTGGAGGAGGTCTTGGGTCCAAAGGCTTCAAATATTTCCCTTCCACGGCCTTTTTAAACACTAGATGAAGGGGCATTCCAATGTCGGTATATTGCCTTCTTGACTGATTTCTTTGCCCAAGATTGCCCACACGTAAAGGATTCGCAGGGGCAATATTGGCCACTTCATTAGCAGCTTGGCCTTGTTTTTTATACTTCGAGATAGCTTCTTCATCTACTATCTTACCCAATTGTATCAGATCTTCTACCTTGGTTGCAGTCGCAATGAGCGATTTGAAAGTAGGTAGGTATTGGGTTTGCAGTTGGGCTTGATATGTAGGCCTTAAATTTCTGATTATGATATCAATCTGCTCTTGTTCTGAAGGGCGATTGATCATTTGGGCGGCTTTTACCCTCCACCTCGTAAGGAACGAGGAGAAGGGTTCATTGTTGTTCTTCTTGGTAGTCTCAAGTTCCCTTCTGGTGACATCCACCTCAATATTATAGCGGTATTGAGAGTTAAATGCATTGCAGATGTCTTCCCAGGTCTTAATCTTGGCATGGTCCAGGCTTACAAACCACTTGAGGGCAGCACCAGTCAAAGATTGTTGGAATAATTGAGCAAAGAGGTCATCATTTAAACCCCAAGGGCTTAATGCCCCCACATACATCTTGAGGTGAGTTTTAGGGCAAGTAGTCCCATCAAATCTGTTCATCCCAGGCATCTTGAATTTTGGAGGTAATCTAGCTTGGGGAAACAAGGATAAAGAATCCATGTCTACCACCTCTTTATGAGTTTTCATGGCAGTGATTGACCTTTCCAGCAATTCAAGTTTTCTTTTCAGTTCATCAGTTTCAGTGACATTCTTAGAGGGTGGATCCTCTAAATTGATGACAGGGGTATTCTGAGCAGTCATGGGGGTACTAGTTTGTCCCACAATAGGTTCCTTCCCTAAATTTCCAAGAGTAGGGACTATCTTTGGTGCTCCTCCTAATTCAGCCAAGATGGCTACCCTTTGGGCGGCTAAAGCTTCATCAATTTTTTCTTGCATCCTAGCTTCAATTTCCTTAGCCTGTCCATCTAACAAGGCCTTGATCTGTTCAATTGAAGCCATTTCAGGAATAGGAGTGGTTGGTGAAGTTGGAGTGGTAGAGCTTGTGGGTGATTGCCCAGTTGGAGTTGGTGTAGTTTGTGTAGGTGACGGCACACGGATGGTGGATACTTGAAAAGGTCAAGGGTAAAGGATCAGGGTAGTGTGTAGGGTAGGAAAACTCTTGGTCCACTTGCACATATCAAAAGATTTTCCCCAAAACCGTGTTGTTATGTTGCATGAATGCACCTCATCACATCGCAATTCATTTTAATGGTATGTGGCACTATCATTGGGTACATACAACCTAAGGGAAGGTTCTATTGTTATGTAAAAATAGAGAATCGGCTTATCATAGGGACCCTTGAGTCTTGAGTAAGATATACCTAACCACATGTGAAACAAGGAGTTTCGCGTGGGTCCAACAGTACGATTACTCATGGGCCACTCCAAAAGGATTGGAATGGTTTGCGACAACAGGGAGGACGCTTTGGCTGTCCGCCGGCATAATCAAGGAGACCTGCCGGTCAGCGCTACTTGCTATCCAGACTCAGAAAACAGAAAGAGAAGAAATTCATTTGAAAACAATTTTTTATCCAATGGAGGAAAAGGATTCCCCCATATATGCAAGAGAAAAAGATTCTCTGAATGACAAAACAAATGCACATTTAGCCAAACAAGAGATTCATCCAAGGAAAAAGATTCCTTTCTTCAATCTTCAGTCCAATATCCTTAAAGGAAGGATATATATTGCTAAGGTACCCTGCAAAATGAGTAAAAACACCCTAAAGAAGGGCAAATTAGTCAAATAAGCAATAGTAGCCTACTAGGATCCCATAAATTATTTTTATGGTCTCCCGTGGCAAGTTAATCAAATAATCAATAGTAGTCCACTAGGATCCCATAAATGGTTTTTATAGTCCCCAGTGGAGTCGCCAGATTGTGAACCTCAGTTTTCCGCCCGAAAAGGATCCGGGCGAAAGTTCACTCGTTGTCGGGAGTCGCCACTCAGTTTATTTTGTTCGAAGGGAAAAACTAAGAAAACCCTTGTTTGACTCCAATAATGCATCCAATGTAAAGGCTTCTAATCTGCGAACCCAAGGAGGATTCGGGGACTATGTCATGCTTTTGACTAACTTGCAAAAAGAACAAATTTAAAAGGAATGAAGAAAAGAAGAGACAGATTGTTAGTAAATTGTGGGCTTGCTATTTGGGGTGAATCCCAAATATGCCTACATACTCCCGTTTGAATAGGAGATCAAAGCCCATGTAGTTCGGAAAAGCCTATTTAAAGGCGATGAAAATTATGCTTCATGCATGTGTGTGTGTGTATGCTTCGTGCATTTGTCGGGCTTTTTGCCAAATTGGTGAGATTTAGCACTTAGTGCTAAATGGTGAAATTTAGGTACTTTGTACCAAACAGATGCAAATTTTAGGCTTTTGGCCTGCATTCTCGGGCTTTTTGCCAAATTTGTGAGATTTAGCACTTAGTGCTAAATGGTGAAATTTAGGTACTTTGTACCAAAAGAGTGCAATATGGCTTCATGCCGAAAGATTGATTGATTGTGAAATTTAGGTACTTCGTACCAAAGTGAGACAATTTAGGCTCCGTGCCAAAAAGAGTTAATTTTATTTCCAGCTTAATGCCGAAAGGGTGATTGATTAGTCCGTTAGGCCCTCAGACCTAAAAAGATTAGGTCTTTGACCGAGAAGAAATTAAGACGAAGATAGAATGCTTATGATATGCTTAAATTGACAAATGATGGATTAGAATATTACCTTGCTTAGGATTTTCCCGCTTCGAAGTTCCAGATCTCATTTTCCTGAACCGGGGATTATGATTCTTGATTACAGATTGTTTCCTGCAGCACACGGTTAGATTTATGCAAATAAAAGTTCTTAATCGTTTTTAAGTGTGAAAAGAACTCGAAAGCATGAGGCCCACCCGGAAAAGTCCAACCCCCATTTCTGAAACTCTGAAGCCTATTTATAGGCAAAAATCGATTTTCCGGCGGCCGGGCCGCCGTGTACGAAGACCTGCAATTTCCGGCGGCCGGACCGCCGGTTTTCGCTCAAATTTATTTTTCGGGAGCTAGAGACCTCCAAAAATTATTCCGGGACCATATCCGTGATCCTTACGTCGTCCTGGACATTTCAAGTACCATATCGATATACTTCCGGTGAATTTTACCGGGGACGTCCGGTCCGGCCCGGTTTTCAGTAGTCTGAGAAAATTGGCTTTCCGAGCCTCAAAATTCGAGTGTTCACAGTTAGCCAATAGCTAGTATCCACCCAATTAAATATCAATCCCTAGTTGTCTCTTTGAGCCTTCATAAAGTTTTAGCTTTCTTTTCATTGGCATATAACCCCAATAACCTACCATGAGCTGTTGTGATACTTTTGACCAGTCTTATGATCACTAAGATGAAGAGGCAAGAAGATCAAAGAAAGAAATGAATAGTCAAGACCATGAAGACAGTTGAAGTTCTCAAAACCATAAGGGTAGTTGAAGTTCTCAAGACCATAAGGGTATTTGAAGTTCACCTAATATCTCCAATCTGTCAAGATAATATCAGAGTAACAAATAATTAATCCCTATTAAAGGATATTTATGCCACTCCACTCATCCATTATTAGGAACCCAAGTTGGTACAAACAAGACAACTCTTTTAGAGCTAGAACCAAAAAAAAGAAGAGAGAGAAAAAAAAAGAAGAAAAGAAAAAGAAAAGAAAGAAAAAGAACAGAAAAAAGGACAAAAGAAAAAAAGGAAAGAAAAAAAGAAAAAAAGAAAAAGAAAGAAAAAGAAAACTAAAATCTAAAAAGGCGGTTCAGAAAGCCAATTGAGTTCTCTTTTACCTAAAGCAGCAAAAGGCTTCCATTTCGTTTATAAGGACGGTTTGACTTGAATTGGTCCAACCCAACTAAAGATTCTATCAAAATAAAAAAAAAAGGAAAAGACCATCCAGTTCCTGAAAGTTCTGTTTTTGACAGTCCTACAAGGAAGAAGGACAAAATGATAAAATGCTCAAGGAAAGGGAAGAGTAAGAAAAATAAAAAGAAAGAAAAAGGGAGAAGAAGAAAAGAAATGAATTTGGGTACTTAACTTTTTGCAAGTGCAAAGATTATCCCAATCAAGATCCAAATTAATGCCAAAAAGATAGAAGAAATTTAGAGTCTAGCAAGATTGCTCCCAACTGTCTAAAGTTCCAATAAGAAATTTGTAGTGTGAGGGTTTGTCCACTGTGTCACACCAGCTCCAATCTCAAAATGGCCTTCACTTTAATCCATGTCCCTTATAGACCCCATTTCAAGCCTATCAAAGACATGTTGATCTCTCTTGGTTGGTAGAGTCTATTAGTGGAGATAGTTTGGATAAGCATGCACATGAGATAGACAATATTTAAACTCAATGAGAACTTTGGCCAAGTAATGTGTATGTGCATATCTGAAGTGCAACAATTCTTGCTTAAATAGAAATGATTCCCAAGTTTAGTACGATAACTAGGGCTATCATGTTATAGATATATTAATTTTGAAGATCGAGTCCTAAGGTAAATTGACATTGATTTGGAAAAGCCAACATTTGGATTTAAAAAAAAAGAATTGAAAAAAAAAATCAAAACCTTCAAGTTAAAGGAAGTATGTCGAATCATTAAATCTCAAAGGACACATTGGGCAAAGAAAATGATTATTGACAAGGTCATGAAGAAGCTATCGAATGACATGCTGAAACATAGTTTGAAATGGATGTATCCCTGACTCTGCAGCTTGGGGTCTCTACCACTCATGTTTTCAGCATCTTAAAGATAAAAGCCATAAATGTGAAGCATCCTGTCATTCCAGTGTAAAGACTTGAATGGGCATCTCAAAGGAGTCAATGAGAACACTTATGCTGATCACCTTGGTCTGTGGGTCGATGGAACCATTGTAAGTATTATTCATGCATATCATGCATACATGAGCACATCACATCGCACTTTCCTGTCTTGTATTGTCAAAGTGAATAGCAAACACCTTGTGAAGTAAAGAACCAAACGAAGATATCAAATCAGGGGGGCATGGAAAGCCCATTGCTTGAGAAGGCTCCAGTAATTTTGCAAAGAGAAGAAGTGTGTGTTTGTGTGAGGGCTAGACAAGACAAACATCAATTAGAGCCTGCATAGAAAAATCATGGGATTGAGCCTACACAGGGGGCAAAGTTTCTCCTTTTCAATTTTTTAGTTTATGCATATACAAAGCATTTTCAAACTCACTTCGCCACGTAGGGGGCAAGAGAAGATATGAGGGCCAACTAAAAATAGCTAAATTTTTGAAAAAAGGAAGAATAAAAGAATGGAACATTAGAACTATCAAAAGAATGAAGATACAAAAGACAAAAGATCAGTCCAGGTAGAAGAGCTGAAACCAATATAGGACAAATCTCTAAGGATGAAGATCCACTTTCAAGGGTGAAGACCAGATTTCTAAGGATGAAGATCCAGCTTTAAGGATAAAGATCCATTTACAAGGGTGAAGACCCTATCTCCAAGGATGAAGATCCATTTTCAAGGGTGAAGACCCAATTTTCAAGGATGAAGATCCATTTTCAAAGGTGAAGACCTGATTCCAAGGATGAAGATCCAATTTCAAAGGGTGAAGACCTGAAGTCAAAAGGATGAAGATCCATTTTCAAGGGTGAAGACCCGATTTACAAGGATGAAGATCCATTTTTCAAAGGTGAAGACCTGATTCCAAGGATGAAGATCCAATTTCAAAGCGTGAAGACCTAAAGTCCAAAGGATGAAGATCCATTTTTCAAGGGTGAAGACCCAATTTCCAAGGATGAAGATCCATTTTCAAGGGTGAAGACTTGATCTCAAATGATGAAGATCCATTTACAAAGGGTGAAGACCCAAAGTCTAAAAGGATGAAGATCCATTTTCAAGGGTGAAGACCTAATTTCAAAGGATGAAGATCCATTTACAAGGGTGAAGACCTAATTGTGAGCAGGGATTTTCGCCCCCACTTCCGGTGGAATGGTTCTTGCTACTTCGGCACTGTTTAGGCTCAGGGACTTAGAGAACACGGACCTAAGTCCGGAGAAAATGGAGTTGCCACCTGGACGGGCTGGGAAAAAGAAAGGAGTGGATGACTCGATTCCTAAGGAATCCCCAACCCCCTAATGGGTTTGGAAAGTTGGGTACATGTGGGGAATGTGAGAAATGGCCCAGCACCCCCAGAACACCCGGTTCATTGGAACCGGCCTCCTTTACAAGTCTTAATATTATAAAATTCTTAAATATAATATTATTATCCATATTACACACAACAATTGAAATAAAGCATCATTATATTAAAAATAAAAGCAATGTCCAAACAAAGCAAATAAATGGACACCCATCCGAGGATGGAAACATGTCCTTACATCATCCATGTCTAAACTAAATAGGACACCCACCAAAAGGTAGAAATATGCCCTTTACATTGGTCTAAAATATAAAAGCAATTTAAATTACATAGAACTTGATTAATGAGGTACCCACAAAGTGGAGACATACCTCTTACATCATTTTAAAATCAAAAATAAATCGATAAAGGTAAATAACCATTCATCATAAATAAATCAATTACTAGAGATGTTAAACATTGATCAAAATATAAACATTCATCCATGATAATTAAAAAGAACCAAGTATTGAACTTAAATAAATCAAAGCATATAAAATAAACTATATAATCAAATATAAAATTAAATAAAGCAAGTAAAGATTCAAATTAGGGCTACTGTTTCGATTTAAGATTATTTAATGCTTAGGGTTTTGGAATTTATGGGTTTAGGATACTGTAAGTTTTAAGGGAATTGAAATGGATTAAAGTTTTATAATTTAAGGGATTGATAAGGTTCTTTGATTAACTAAATTAGGGTTTGAGGGGGGTAAAATCATGAAATTAGGGTTTGGATATTAAAACATTAGGTTTATAATTATTAGCTACTGGATTGCTATTTTTAAGCTTATTATGTTGAATTTTTAATATTTAGATTTATAAGGTTTCAAGGACTACGGTCTAGGAAAATTAGGCTTTACGGTTTGGGTTTTGAGAGATTTAGGGTTTTTGGTGTTTTGAAAAACATGTTTTGGTTTTAGGATTTGAGAAAACAATTTATAGTTTTTCAAAGTTTTATGTGATTTTTAGAAACTGTAAAGTGAGTTTGGAGTTTGGATATTTAACAAAACATTTGGAATTTTGGAAAAAAATTAGAAGAAAACCATTTTAGAGATTTTAAAAGCTTTTGGAAATAAATAAAATGATTTAAGATTTATAAAAGTAGAAAAGATATTTTTTTAGGGTTTTTGGAAATAAAAGGATTCAATTTTAAAATTGGAAAGCAGATTAGGGTTTTGGTAAATTAATGAAACGATTTAAGGTTTTGAAAAGTTGGAAAGTAGAATAGGGTTTTAAGATTTTAAAGAAATAGATTAGGGTTCTTAGGTTTTAGAAGAAACAGAAAATCAATTTTAAGGTTTTTGGAAAACAAGAAAACGAATTAAGGTTCGAAGCTTTAGAAAAAGTAAATTAGGGTTCTAAGGTTTTTAAAATCAAAAGAAACCATTTAATGATTCAAGCTACAGTAAAGAAAAAAGAGATTAGATATTCATACCTTCGTTTGTTGGTTCCACCAAAAATTACTTCTTGGATGAACAAGCACAAAGGCAAGATGGCTGCATTTGATGGATTTGATTGCCTCCTCTTTTAAAAGTTCGATCGATTTGTAAAGTTCCAATTCAAAATTCCAGTCTAAAGTCCGATTCCTCTCTCTTTGTCCTCCACTTTCTATGTTGTTTTTAGTCTTATTTATAGAATATTTCGATGATTAATTCAACTTGTTTATGGAAACTAACATTAATTAAGAAAAGGAAACCAAAACCAAATAGAATTTGGTTTCGAAAAAAATTGTGTTGGAAAAATTTCACTGGAGAAAAAAAACCACTGCGAAAAAATTTCGCTGGCAAAAAAACTACTATGAGGATTGCCGTGGAAATTTGCGAGCATTGGCGTGCTGGGCATTTCGCCCGTAGGACTTTCCTGCGAGAGAAATGGCCTTGGCCATTTCGCTCGCAAGATTTTCCTGCAGGAAATTCCTGCGACGAAATGGCCCAAGACCATTTCGTCCAAACTTTTCGGTGATGAATTTTTTTGGTCGTCAATTTTTATTTTTAATTTTATTTATTTGTTTATTGTTATTATTTTTCATTTTTATTAATTATAAAAACTAAATACTAAGACAAATATTATTCATTTAAGATAACACAAAAATTTATTTTGGACTAATTAAAATATATTAGATCAAACTGGGTCAAAAATTAAGGGTCTACACTAATCTCCAAGGATGAAGATCCATTTACAAGGTTGAAGAACTGATCTCCAAGGATGAAGATCCATTTACAACGGTGAAGACCCGATCTCCAAGGGTGAAGATCCATTTTACAAGGGTGAAGACCCGATCTCCAAAGATGAAGATCCATTTTCAAAGGTGAAGATCCGATGCTAAGGATGTAGATCCAAGGTCCAACGATGAAGATTCATTTTGAGGGTGAAGACCCACAATGCGTTAAAGAATAGAACAGCTGAAGCAGTCAAAATTCTCAACTGATAAAAGGTCAGTCAAACTCAGTCTTGGATCCACAACCAAAACCTTAAATTCACCTTGGGTCCAGAACCCAAATAATTTTTGAGTCTAGAACTCAAACCAACCTTGGGTAAGGAGTCCTATATGGCTCTAAACCCAGTCAAAAATCACATTGCTTTTCACTCTCTTTTGCCGTAATCAATTCAAGATCGTTCAAGCAGGAGGCAAGCTGTAGACCCTTAATTTTGACCCCAATTTGATATGGTCCTAATTAAAGGATGCCAAAATAAATTTGATCCGACTTTAAATATTAACCTAGTTTATAATTTTTAAAGGAGTCAGTTCGGATTAAAGAGGCATATATTTAATTGTAAAACCCTAAAATCAAGTGGAATTGGCCCAAATTAAAATTTTTTCAGTCCATAAGTTAAAAAAGGCCAGAATAATTTAAGTGAGGCCAGCTTAGGAGACATTAGCATGCCTCATGCCGACCTGGGCAAGCTAGGTCAACATGAGCATGTTTCATGTCGACCTTGGGAGGCTAGGTCGACATGAGCATGCTTCATGTCGACCTTGGCAGCCCAAGAGCATGCCTCATGTCAACTTGGACAGCCCAAGGTCGACATAAGGTTGGTCTCATGTCGACCTAGGGCAACTAGGTTGACATGGGTTCAATATGTTTCCTAATTCAACTAGAATTTGTTTTAGGGACTGATTTATATTAGGTTAAGGATTTTGAGTGAGGTTCGGCTATAAATATTAACATTTTAGAATTCAGAAAGGAGGAGAAAACATTAACAAGGAAGAAACATTAACAAGAGAAAAACATTAACAAGGGACGGCAAGGAACATTAACAAGATAGCAAGGAACATTAAAGAGAGACAGCAACAAACATAAAAGATTAGCAGCAAACATTCATCAGTCATCAATCCATCAAAGATAGCAATGCTGTCTTTGTTCATTATTCATCCAGAAGTTAATTGTGGAGGAACCAACGAGCGGAGATTTGATCTTTAATCATGAATTATTTATGTTCACAGTAGTTTCGTTTCTTTGATTAATAAGAACATGCATGCAGTAACTTTGAACACACAGTACCTTGATCTTTAAACATGCAGTAAATTAGTTTTTGTTTTAATAACTTTAATCATTTGCTTTAATTATCACATTGATCAATTGGTGTTCCTAATCTCACTGGCATATTTCATAAAAACATAAAACTATCTAGTAGCCATCGAGGATTTATATTTATTGTTAAAATCTATCTTGTTTACTTTAACTTCAAGAGCTGTATGTTATTTCATTAAAACTCAAAACCTCAAACTATTTTTAACCAAAAGCCTAAACCATTTCATTATTAAACTCCAAAATATTGATTATTTTTCCAAAACCTTAATTTTTTTTCCAAATCTAAAATTATGTTTTTTTATGCAGTAACCCAAATCCAAAAACCTTAACTATCCAAAACCCTAATTCCAAAAACCCTAACTATCCAAAACCCTAATTCCAAAAACCCTAACTATCCAAAACCCTAATTCCAAAACCCTAGTTTCCAAAACCCTAGTTTTAAAAACCCTAAAAATCCTAATTTCAAAACCCTAATTATAAAACCCTAGTTTTTAAAACCCTAAGTTCCAAAACCCTAAATTTAATTGATAATTCTTTAAAACCCTAAATTTATATATTTATTGCTTTATTTAATTTTATATTTGATTATATGGTTTATTATATTATTTTTTTGATGGTTGATTTATTTATTTTCAATACTTGATTTAGTTAATTTATCATGGATGGATATTTTCTTTATTATTATGATTATTATTTATTTGTTTTAGTATTAAAATTGTAAGAGGTATGTTTCCACTTTGTGGGTACCTCATTAGTTAAATTTTATGTAATTTAAATTGCTTTTATATTTTGGACCAATGTAAAGGACATGTTTCCACCTTTTGGTGGGTGTCCTATTTAGTTTAGGCATGGGTAATGTAAGGACATGTTTCCATCCTCGGATGGGTGCCCATTTATTTGCTTTGCTTGGACATTGATTTGATTTTAATATAACGATGCTTTATTTCAATTGTTGCATGTAATATGGATAATATTGTTATATGTAAAGGAGATCGGTTCCAATGAACCGGGTGTTGTGGGGGTGCTGGGCCATTTCTCACCTTCCCCACACATACCCAACTTTTCGAACCCATTAGGGGGTTGGGGATTCCTTAGGAATCGAGTCATCCACCCCTTTCTTTTTCCCGGCCCGTCCGGATGGCGACTCCATTTTCTCTGGACTTAGGTCCGTGTTCTCTAAGGCCTCGAGCCTAAATAGTGCCAATGTCGCAAGAACCATTCCACCGGGAGTGGGGGCGAAAATCCCCACTCACAGTGTCATTCCAGTCAATGTTCGCACACTTGTTCTATATCCCACAAAGCAAAAGGAAGCATTTCTGACCAATCCTTGTATGTCTTGGTCATCTTGGATAGGATCTATTTAATTGTCTTGTTTGTTGCTTCTACCACACCATTAGCCTTTGGTCTATAAGGACAGGATCGGTGATGATGATTTGGTACTTCGAGAATAAATCCTTAACTGCTCCTTGAAACTACACCCCATTGTGTGATATCACACTGTGCGGGACCCCATACTTGCAGATAAGGTTCTTTTCAATAAATCTAGCCATTTGACTTGCCCCTAATTTGTTGAAGGATTTGGCGTTGACCCATTTCAAAAAATAATCTACCACTACTACAATGAAATGGTGACCGTTTGAGGCTGTCAGATGTATCTCTCCTATAATGTAAATACCTCAATTGGTAAAGGGCCAGGGTGGAGACATAGAATGCAATTCTTTAGGAGGCATGTGATTCAAGTTACCATACATCTGACATTGTTGGCATTTCTTTACAAACTTAATACAATCTCTCTCCATGGTCAACCAGTAGTAACCTTGTCAAATTATCTTCTTAACTAGGGCCAAACCACTCATGTGTGGACCGCAACTTCCCGCATGTATTTCTGACATGATGTGCTTCACTTTAGGCTTCCTCAAGCATCTCAAATGCACCCCATGTCACATCCGCCCACCACATTTATGCATAGCAGTCACGTGCACAGTGAAAGAAGGGGAAAGGAGAAGTCAATTCCTGACAACGGCCCCAGATAAGGCTATAGGACCAATGGGACCTAATTGAAGAAATGCAAAGTTTTGGGGAGGTGATTGTAATTACCAAAAGTTGTTCCGGAGGTCCTTAATAGTGCTTATAACAGACTCCAAAAATGGAAAGTAGAGAAAAATCACGTAGCAACGGCGCGACACGATTTTTCCTGAAAACGCACGGTTTGGAAGATATAGGGGATTTTGACCAGGGGCATTATGGTCATTTTCAAAAGTGTCTTGAAAGTAATAATGGATCTCAAAAATAAAAAGTAGAGGAAAAACTGAGTCAAAAAGTGTACCACAGCATTCGGCGGAAGTGCACGGTTTAAAAGTTACGAACGAGTAATCGCCGGAGGGTATTTTGGTCTTTTCACACCTTAGACCATAAAATTACAGCACAAGGAGGTTGAGGGGCAAAAATATAATTAAAATAAAGTCCAAGAGCTTAGGTTTTAAATAAATAAAAGAAAGAGACATTTGGACCAATGAAAATTAGCCATTTTCCCACTTAAGTGTACCAATGGGAAACCAACACTTACGCCAACACATCTGTTTTATTAGTTTTTGTTATAGATTTGTGTCTTATTTATTATAATAAATATTATTTTATTTAGGTATTTTGTTAGTTTTAATCGGTTTGTTTAGTGTTTTCATTAATTGTGATAGTTTTAGTTTATTTCAGTGTTTTTGTCGTTTTTGTCCTAGTTTTTAGTGTGTGTTTATGTTTTGTTGGTTATTGTTTATTTAATTCTTGTTTAAAGTTTGTTCAAGTTTTGTTTTAGGTTAAAAAAGCCAAGGAACCAAATTGAAGACAAAAAGGGACAGTAGCTGACACAGGCAGAGGACACGGCCAAGTCACTGGCCGTGTCCCATACCAAGTTAAAGAAGAAGAGCAAGACACAGTAGCTGACACAAGCAAGGGACACGGCCAAGTCATTGGCCGTGTCCCTACAAAAAGCATCTAACACGGCCAAGTCACTCTGACTTGGCCGTGTCTCACTTGCATCCAAGGCAAAGAAGATCAACTCTCTCAGAGGCAAACACATGCAAGGGACACGGCCAAGTCACCTGGCCGTGTCCCTCCAAAAAGGACCAACACGGCCAAGTCACTTCTGACTTGGCCGTGTCACTCAACAAAGAAGAAAAGAAGAAAAGGCAAGCAGTGGGTGACACATGCAAGGGACACGGCCAAGTCACTGGCCGTGTCCCTTCAAAATGCACTAACACGGCCAAGTCACTTCTGACTTGGCCGTGTCCCTCATAAACCAAACACGCATCGAATTTTTAAAGCGGACGTTTCGTATAAAAGGAAAAGAAAAGCTAGGGTTTGGGACTGTTGACGATTTGGAGAGCTGGTTTCAGCCGTCAGAGAGCAAAGTTAGGGTTTTAACATTTGTTTTCTTTGATTTTGATTTCACTTTTGATTACTTTAGCTTAGATTAGATTGTTCTAGACATCGAGACATCCTTCTTGCATGATTTGAACAAGAGATTCTTCAGAAGCTTCAAGGAGTTTGTAACTTGGTTTTGTTCTCGAACTTATTCTCTTTATTTTCATTGAATTTGTATTAATGGATATTATCATGTCTATTTTGATTTCTTTGAACATTAATGAGATGAATATGTTTGATTGCATTATGAACTAATTTGATCTAGTCTAGGGTTTGTATGTATCTGCTATGATTGTATGAATTGGTTATTCTCTTAGCTAATAATTTCTTTAGCCTTGATTGAATGAAATATTGTTAATATATAATTGATTGGCCACCAATTATGAATTTTAGGTATTAGATGATGGATTGAGAGATGAAGTCTAATACTGGAACAATTCAATTAGGGACTTAGGTGAATTAGAGATATAACCTATTAAAAAGATTATTTCTATTATAACAAGATTAGTTGAAAGAGGTTTGAATGCGAGAGCTTATTTCCTTGACTTGATTAATTGAGTTGTTAGAGATTTAATCTTTGAAATTAAATTAGTTAAGAAGAATAACCATTCATACATATAAGTAGTAGAGAAGTGCAAACCCTAGACCCTTTTTATCAAGTGAATCAAAACTTCAGCTTATTTTACTTTTCTTTGTTTTAAACTTCAATCAATCTTCTTCATTATTTAGCAATTTAAATCTATTCATTACTTGTTACTTTTAATTTGATAATCAATTAGTCACTTTAGCTTCCTTGTGAGACGACCTTGGGGTGATCACCTTTGCTACAGCTACCTCGTATACTTGCGAGTGACGCTTTGTGGTAGAGTTAATTTGAGCGCAACAAGTTTTTTGCGCCGCTGCCGGGGAGGCTAATTAGCGTAATTGTTTATTAAAAAAAATAAAAAAAAAATTCTTTAGATTATTTTTCATTGTTTACTTTCGATTTTATTTTGTCTTTTGCTTTTAATATTTCTTTTTCTAGAAATTTTGTTTATGCAAGGTAGGAGATCACTTGGAGGAGAGCTATACCCAGTCATTCCTGAAATTCAGAGAGTGAAAAGGAGCAGGGAAGAGTTTGAGCTGTACACAGGATTTGATACTACAGAGGAGGACACTTCTGATTTTGAGTCAGAATCTGCACAATCTGTTAAAATGGCTGAAGAAAGGCAAAGAACGATGAGAGACTTTGCTAGACCTGTCATTGGAACTTCCACTTCTTGCATAAGACTGACAGATGCAGCAAGGAATTATGAGTTGAAGAACATTCACTACAATATGCTGCCATCATTTTATGGAGTTCCAAATGAAGATCCTTTGAACTTTATTCGGGATTTCTACTCCACCCTCAACACTTTTCCATTGGGAGGATTAACAAAGGATCAGTTGAGGATGAGGTGTTTTCCATATACTTTGAAGGATAGGGCAAAGAGCTGGCTTATGATGTTGCCCGAAAACTCACTGACAACTTGGGAGCAAGTTTATAATAAATTCATGGGCAAGTTCTACTCACATCAAAAGACAGCTGAATTGAGAGGGAAGATTGCTACATTCTCTCAATTTGAAGGAGAGCCATTTCATGAGGCTTGGGACAGATTTAAGATGCTATTGATCCAATGTCCGCATCATCACTACCCACTTCAACTCCTTAATCAGTTTTTCTATGATGGTCTAACCCAGCAATTTTAGAACACTATTGACAATGCAGCTGGGGGAGCCATGGGAGAAAAGACAGCAGCTAAAACCTATGATATCTTTGAGATGTTGGGAGCTAATTCTCAACATAAAAGTGTAAGGGGAAGAAGTAAAGGGGTGAATCAACTAGAAGCCAATAGTGAAATGGTTAATCAGATAGCTGAGTTGACAAAGCAAGTGCAGATGCTGAATATGAAGAACAATATTTCTTCATCTATTCAAGAAGCGTGTGGAATCTGTGGAACTTTTGGGCATGGAGCAAATATTTGCCCCTCTGCATATGAGTCTTTTGGTAATGCTGAGCAAGTCAATGCTATGGGGGGATTTCAACCAAAGGCCAGGAATGATCCTTATTTGAATACTTATAACACTGGTTGGAGGAATCACCCAAATTTTTCTTGGGCAACAAATAATTCTCAGCAGCCTTTCCATTTGCTTCAAAGACAGAACCAAGAGCAGGGCCAATCCTCAAATCAAGGGAAGTCTAGGGTAGAGAGTTTGGAGGAAAGTTTACAAGCTTTTATCCAAGTCAGTGATAAAAATAAAGAGGTAACCAACAAGAGGCTGGATTCATTAGAAGCATCTTTCAAGAAAGTGGAGACACAAGTTGGACAACTTGCACAACAGATGCAGATTCAACAAAAGGGGAAATTCCCAAGTCAAACTGAGCAGGCACAATCAGTGACTGTTCTTAGAAGTGGTAAGGAAATTAACAATAATGTTGAAAATGATTTTGTGAGTGCAGGTGACCAAGAGAACAAGAAGGAATGAGAACCAAAGAACAAAGGTGCTGGAGAAAGATCAATGGAGAAGTCCCCTACAGCAGATCTACATAAGGCAAGCAATCCATACCGGCCACCTATACCATTCCCCAGTAGGTTGAAGGATGATAAACCAGATAAGCAATTCTCTAACATCTTCAACATGCTATCTAAGGTAAGTATTAACTTACCCTTATTGGAAGCAATAAAGAACATGCCGGCTTATGCTAAGTTCTTCAAAGAGCTGATCACCGAGAAAAAGAGGTATGAGATGAATGAAAAGGTGATAGTTTCAGAGGTAGCTAGTGATGTTCTGCAGCATAAACTACCTCCCAAACTAAAGGATCCTGGTAGCTTTCTAATTCAAATTACTGTGGGGAATGGAAAGGGGACTGAAGGCATGTGTGATCTAGGAGCTAGTGTGAATTTAATGCCTTATTCTGTGTTTAAAGAATTAGAACTAGGGGAGCTTAAACCGACAAAAATGGTGTTGCAATTAGCTGATAGGTCTTTTAGATTCCCGAAAGGGGTTATAGAAGATGTGTTAGTTAAGGTTGGAGGGTTAATAGTGCCTATGGACTTCATAGTACTTGACATGGAAGGAAATAACTCTTCATCATCTGCACACACTATTCTGCTGGGTAGGCCTTTTATGGCGACTACCAACACCTTGATAGATGTTAAAAATGGTAAATTGAAAATGACTGTCTTAGGACAAACTATTGAATTTTCTATTTTTAACACTTCTCCTATTCCTACAACTGCTTTATATGAGGAATGTTCTTTAATTAATAGTGTTGAAGCAGTTGTTTTAGATGTTGTGTTGCAGATAGACTCCCCAGATAAATTGGAGCTGAAATTGACTTTAGAAGAGGGAGCTAAACCAGTGGGGAAGACTCAAAGATGCCTTAACCCAAAGGCATATGAGAGCTCGAGGAATTATAAGGATCACACTAAAGCATTTCATGACAGATTTATTGGGCATCAGACATTGAGTCCAGGTATGAAAGTTTTACTTTTTAATTCTCGACTCCGTCTGTTTCCAGGTAAACCCAAATCTAGATGGAGTGGTCCTTTCGAGGTAACTAAGGTATGTCCTTCTGGTGCCATTGAATTGCTTAACTCTAGAACCAATAAGATTTTTAAAGTGAATGGACAAAGAGTTAAGCCATATAATGAAGGATTTCAGGAAGTGAGGATCATTGACAGTACTTTGATCCATGATCCATAAGTCTTGCATGATGTCCAGCTTCATGACATCAAAGAAGCGCTAAATGGGAGGCAACCCATTAGTTTGAATTTCTTTTTCATAGTTATAATTTTATATTTTGCAATTTTGATTTTATGTTTAGTTTAAATAAATAGAAACCCTAAAGCTCTCTTGCATCTTGTTTTTGAACATTTGTGTTTGTGATAAAAAGGTAGAGTTCTGCCTCACCAGGGGACGATGGAAGATAGGTTGTACTTAATTCTCTATCTTTATTATTCTTGTTTTCCATTGAGGACAATGTAAATTCTAAAGTGTGGGGTAATCTTTTAGCTTTTCCTTAATTTTTGTTTTGGTTGCCTTGGTATGTTTATTGTGTTTGTTGTGCATGGCATAATTGTTGAAATCTTATTGATATTTTCTGTGATTTTAGCATTGTAGTTGAAACTTTAGTATCAGCATAAAAATGAGCATTTGAATTCATTAAGGATCAATTTTCACATTCTGCAATTTATGACATATAAATCTTTGAGAACCCACCTGTGTGAGTTTTGAGCCTCATAATTTGATATTATTATCAGTTGATTTTCTTTTCTTAAGTGTGCACCTTCATGATTTTGCATCTCTAGAGTTTGCTTTTGCATGCTAATTGAACTCACATTATGATTTAATCTCAAGTTTTAAAATGATGAAGGCAAATTAGGTTAGCCCTTTAGCTTAAAAGACCTCCCTTAATATTGAATTCCTTAGTGAGCCAAGTTGAGCCTTTGACCTTTTCTTGTTTGATCAACACAATTCACTGCTCAACTTTCTCTTATTATCATCATAACTGCATTAAGGAATGGAGTTCTTATTATATGACAATAGGGTGGTTTATTTCAAAGTGTGTGGTAAGCAAAAAAAATAAAATTTGGTATTGCTATTTGGGGTTGAAATGCATACTTTGCACATTATATTGGATTAAGAGTTGATTATTCTTTTCCTCTTCATTTTAAGCTAGATGTTTTATGCAAGTTTATATTTTGCATTTATATATAAAAAAATGATGAATGATGATAAAAAAAAGAAAAAAAAAGATATATATATATATATACAGAATTCATATATTTTCTAGCTTTAGAGGAATGTTGACTCGTGTATTTTTCTTGAAGTATGCAAGTATGTGAAAGTATCAAGGGTTGGTGAGTATGCCATTTGACGGAGTTGTGAGTTTCTTAGTAAGAGTATTGTCTATTTTAGATACTCCATTTCTTGATGCTCCAGCTTAAATGTCTTTTCTCACACCTTCACCTTAGCCCCATTACATCCGAATAAAAGACCTTCGGATTATTTCTTAAGAAAATCAGTGAGGGAGATTGAATAATTAAGCAAGTTTATGGTAGTATGCAATCATGAGTGGTTTGAGTGATTAACCTTTGAAATCGAGTGAAACACTTAGATGAGAGATAAGATTTGTATGTCTGGATTAATGAATGAGTTAAGAACATCTTGATTGAAGGAAATTGCAATTATTTATGTCTGACTCTTAAAGTATTTCATCTTATATGCTGGAATTATAGTTAAGGTTGTTTGAGTTTTTAATTTATGCCATGTGAATTTGCTTGAGGACAAGCAAAGTTGTAGGTGTGGGGTAGTTGTTTTATTAGTTTTTGTTATAGATTTGTGTCTTGTTTATTATAAAAAATATTGTTTTATTTAGGTATTTTGTTAGTTTTAATCGGTTTGTTTATTGTTTTCATTAATTGTGATATTTTTAGTTTATTTCAGTGTTTTTGTCGTTTTTGTCCTAGTTTTTAGTGTGTGTTTATGTTTTGTTGGTTATTGTTTATTTAATTCTTGTTTAAAGTTTGTTCAAGTTTTGTTTTAGGTTAAAAAAGCCAAGGAACCAAATTGAAGACAAAAAGGGACAGTAGCTGACACAGGCAGAGGACACGGCCAAGTCACTGGCCATGTCCCATACCAAGTTAAAGAAAAAGGGTAATGGTTTGAATAAAGAATGTGGTGCGCGGCGTAAATGGCAAAGCGCGACGGGAATTAAAATGTTTTTTCGAGTCATTCTAAAATGAAGTTTGAGACTTAAATTGAATCATTTTAACCTTTATGCTCTATTGAGTAGTTGGGAGTGGCAGATAAGGGTATGGTGCACTATACTAACTTATGCAGTACTGCTTGATATTGTGATTGAATTGTTATAATCTGAACTCAATGGTGAGGGCCATTGAAGCCAGTGGTGAGGGCCATTTGTTATAACCAGGATGGTGAGGGCCATTCCTATGATATGATAATGGTGGTGAGGGCCACCTATGTTACAGTGGTGAGGGCCACTGCCTCATCGCTATGGTTCCCTATATACCAGTAGAGCCAAAGTCCTATTTTTTCTACACTACGTAATGTAAAATGAGTTTGAATTATGGTTTTTTCATTTGTTGAAAGCATATTTACACTAAATGTACAATAACTTCCATTGGTTTGATGTTGGATGATTTTTTATTTAATTATTTCCTTTTATTTCAAATGCTTTTATGTTTTACTTTTATTTCCATTGGTAAAGTACCCACTGAGCGACATTGCTCAGCGAGTTAAGTTTTCCTTGACTCGTAGGTTCGGAGCAGTAGCTTACTCTTGGGAAGTGATGACCAGACCCACAACATCTCAGGATAGATCTCTTAGTTTCTATTATGAGTTAACTAGTTGTGGCATGTATATGTATATATAAGTTTGAGAATTACTATGTTATACTGTACGTTAGTAGTATGTAATAATAATAAATCTCTACTTTATTTTGTACTAGAAGTGTAAATTCTTCTTGCAGGTTTGTAGTTGAGGTTATAAGGAGGATTCATTGGGAGTGTATTGATACTGATTGTGTTTGTAACACCCCTAGAACCCGTATACGTATACTGCATGCTACAACGATCGTAATATACATATACTGAATATATGAATGCCACAGTTTCCTAAATAAACAAATCATCCTTTTATACAATAATATGAGCAAACTTAAAACAATTAAGTTATATTATAAACACAATAGATGAAAATGTTCATTCAATACGCAGCGGAAACTATAGTTATATTTACATATATATACATCAAAATCAAATTTTTACAAAAACATAAAGTTTATACATGTTTGGCAGTTTGTCTCTGATCTTTACGCCCACAATCAACACCTCAAAGTCTAGACTCGACTCGGTCTAGATGAACTCTCTGGCTCTACCCTGTCACCTGCGCGATGAACCACAATTGCGCTAAGCCAATGGCTTAGTGGTACAAACCACAATAACAATATGCTTCAATGCAATGCCAATGTCACACATTTCAACAATTAAGACGATATTTACAATTGATATCTTTATATTGTTCATAACTCTACATTTCATTATTCTATTCACTTGTTCCATCATTTATGAATTACATTGAAACAAAGACAAGCATAGGCCCAAAAGACACTAATATGCCATTCCACTTTCAGAGTTAATGTTTTGGTTCAATTATCACATTTATCAATATAGCCAACCACAATGGCATCACATCTCATCATATCTCAATTTACATTAAAGCAATTCATCATAATTAATTGCATTGCACATACCTTTTGAATGATCACCATATCTTTCACATTATACAAATCATAACATTAACCAAATAATAATAATAATATAGTAGATTACTTACATTTATAACCAAATGTGTTAAGTCTCAAAATCATGTAAATGAATGCAACCATGTAAGTTTGTACTTACCTCAAGAGCAACTCACACCAACCTATACACTTCTTCTTCCAAGAATCCTCAACACTAGGATTAGGGCAACTCAACTCTCTTCAAAACCTAAACCAAAGGTGATCATACACACTCACTTAGAGATACACATGAGATAAAATAGATAAAAACCAACTAGGGCAACTCTACACATGACACGCTCAACAACACGGGCGTGTACCTGACCGTGACCTAAACTCACAACACAGAAGCTTTGACACGTTCAGAACCACGGGCTTGTCACTGAACGTGTAATACATTCTGTCTCACAGAAGCATTGACACGTCCAACAACACGGGCTTGCTCATGGACGTGTCAATCCACCAACATCACAGTAGCTATGACACACTCAGTGACATGGGCGTGTCACTGCTCATGTCACCCATCCAAGAACACAGAACCATTGACACACCTAAAGACCTGGCCGTGCTAATGGGCGTGTCAGGCAAAAAAAAAGCAGATTCTGGCAACATAACAAAACACCCAACAAACCACTTACTTCCACCATATTCCACTTCAAACAAACTTAATTAAACACACCCATAAACCATAATAACTTGTAAAAACACCAAAACAACTCAAAACATACATCAAACACAAGTCATAATCATCACCACAAACCCAAAACACAACCACAACACTTTCTCTTCCAACAAACTTAATCTTTCCTTCAATCCAACCCCAAAATCCAAAATCAATTGAACCAAACACTCTTAAACACACCACAATCAAACAAACACATATCAACCACAACCTCAACTCACAAACTCAAAGAAAATCAAAGAATCAAGTGGAAAACTTACCAATGATGAAGAAACTCTTAAATTTCCAACTTGATCACTTGAAAACTTCCTTCAATCTTGAGATTGGAAGATCAAATCTCTCTCTTGCTCTCTTGCTAGGGAGTGCCGGCCAAAAGAAAAGAAAAGAAAAGGAAGAGATGAAGATACACGAAGAAGAAGAAAGAAACAAGAAGAAAAGAAAGAAAACAAAGTCAACCCTCAACAACTCTCTCCTCAAAACCCTCTCCTCCAAGCATTTAATCAATAAAATATTCAAAATATCTCCATCCACTTCCACTCACTCAAATTCCACTTAATTAATTTCCTAATAATTAATTAATAAAAATTAACTCTTTCTTTGACTTTTCACTTCTTTTGACTTGTATATGTTGTATATATCTCAATATATACAACATATACACTCTCCTCAATACCTAATTTCTCTTTCCATTTACACATATATATTAGATCCAAATACAACTGAGGATACTGATCCCGCATCGCTTGCTCATTCTCCCAAGTTGATTCTTCTCTACCATGATTCTTCCAAAGAACCTTCACAATTGGCACTTTCTTATGTCTCAACTCTTTCACTCCATGTGCTAAAATAACAACTGGTTCCTCTTCAATAGTCAGATCTGAATTCACTTCAATGGATTCAACTATTAAAACATGAGATGGGTCTGATCTGTACCTCCTCAGCATAGAAACATGGAAAACATTGTGGATTCTATCCAACTCAGGCGGCAAAGCAAGCCGATAACCAACTGGTCCAACTCTCTTCAATACCTCATAAGGTCCAATAAAACGAGGACTTAGCTTCCCATTGCGGCCAAATCTCAAAATCTTTTTCCAAGGAGACACTTTTAGAAAAACTTTATCTCCAACAACAAACTCTATGTCTCTCCTCTTTAAATCTGAATAAGATTTCTGCCAATCTGAAGCTGCTTTCAGCCAATCCTGAATTATTTTCACTTTCTCTTCAGTTTCTTTAATCAAATCAGGACCAACCAATTTGCCTTCTCCAACTTCATTCCAACACAGAGGCGTTCTGCATCTTCTACCATACAATGCCTGAAATGGTGCCATTCCAATACTAGATTGATGACTGTTATTGTAAGCAAATTCCACAAGTGGCAAAAATCTGTCCCAACTTCCAGAGAAATCAATGACACAGCTTCTCAACATATCCTCTATAATCTGTATCACTCTCTCTGACTGCTCATCTGTCTGCGGATGAAAAGCAGTGCTAAAGTGCAATCAAGAACCCAACACACCATGTAAACTCTTCCAAAACCTTGAAGTAAACTGAGGATCTCGATCAGACACTAAAGAAATTGGAACTCCATGCAATTTCACTATTTCACTGATATACAGCTTAGCCAACTTCTCAAGAGAATAGTCCATTCTAACTGGAAGAAAATGAGCTGCCTTCGTCAACCGATCAACAATCACCCAAATAGCATCATGCTTCTTCTGAGTCAATGACAAACCAGATACAAAATCCATTGTCACACGTTCCCATTTCCATTCTGGCACTGATAAAGGTTGAAGCAACCCTGTTGGAACTTGGTGCTCGGCCTTTACTCTCTGGCAAGTGAGACATTTAGATACAAACTTTGCTATGTCTCTTTTCATACCTGACCACCAATAATGCTGCTTCAAACCCTGATACATCTTTGTACTCTCAAGATGCATAACAAAAATCGATTGGTGTAATTCCTCTAAAATAATCTTTGTTAAACTAGCATCATCAGGAATACACAATCTATCCTTGAACCAAAGGGTACCATCACTTCTCACAAGAAAATCTCGGCTCTCCCCATGTTGGCAATCTGACACAACTTTCTAAATTTTCTCATCAGCCAATTGAGCCTCTTTAATCTGATCCAACAACATTGGCCTCAATTGCAACTGAGCCAACAACGCACCATCATTACAAAGCTCAAAACTAGCATGCAATGCTCTCAACTCAACAAGCAACGAGAAAGAAAAAACAGTTAAACCTGTTAAAGACTTCCGACTCAAGGCATCAGCAACAACATTCGGCTTGCCTGGATGATAATCAATCAAACAGTCGTAGTCTTTGATCAATTCCAACCACCGTCTCTACCGAAGATTCAGCTCCCTCTGAACACCCAAATATTTCAAACTCTTATGATTTATAAAAGTAAACCACTTCTCTCCATACAAGAAATGTCGCCAAATCTTTAAAGCAAAAACTATGGCTGCCAATTCCAAATCATGCGTCGGATAATTAAGCTCATGCGGCTTCAACTGCCGAGAAGCATAAGCTATAACTTTACTCTCTTGCATCAAAACACAACCTAAACCATTATGTGAAGCATCACTGTAAATCACATATGATTTATCTTCCACAGGTAAAGCAAGAACAGGTGCTTGAGTCAACATCTCCTTCAACTGCTCAAAGCTAGCTTGACACTGATCTGTCCACAAAAATCTAACTCCTTTTCGAAGTAATCTGGTGAGTGGAGTAGCTATCAAAGAAAAACCTTTCACAAAGCGTCGATAATAGCCTGCCAAACCCAGAAAACTTCTAACTTCAGTTACAGACTTCGGTGGATTCCAATTTAAAATAGCCTCAACTTTACTCGGATCAACTCTTATACCATATGCTAAAACTATATGACCCAGAAAAGTCACTTGATCAAGCCAAAACTCACACTTCGACAACTTAGCATACAGTTGCTTTCTCTCTCAAGATCTGCAATACAATTCGCAAATGCTTGTCATGCTCCTCTTTATTACGCGAATATACCAAAATATCATCAATAAAAACCACCACAAACTGATCCAAATAGGGCCTAAACACCCTATTCATCAAATCCATGAAAGCTGCAGGTGCATTCGTCAATCCAAAAGGCATCACAAAAAACTCATAATGCCCATACCTTATGCGAAAAGCTGTCTTAGGAACATCTTCAGCTCTAACCTTCAATTGATGGTACCCCGATCTCAAATCAATCTTGGAAAACACTGCTACTCCCTTCAATTGATCAAAGAGATCATCAATCCTAGGCAAAGGATACTTATTCTTGATAGTCACTTTATTCAATTGTCTATAATCAATGCACAACCTCAAAGTACCATCCTTCTTTTTCATAAATAAAACAGGAGCTCCCCACGGGGAAACACTATGGCGAATAAACCCTTTATCCAACAACTCCTGCAACTGCACCTTTAACTCTCTCAACTCAGCAGGTGCCATTTGATAAGGAGTAATAGAGATAGAAGTGGTACCAGGCAACAAATCGATACCAAACTCAACCTCTCTCTCAGGGGGTAACCCTGGCAACTCCTTAGGAAACACATCTGGGAATTCTGCAACTGTGGGTATACTATCAAGTTGAGAACCCACTACTCTGGTATCCACAACATGAGCAAGATAAGCATCACACCCTTTTCTAAACAATTTCTAGCTGCAAAAGCTAACACAAACAAGGATGCAAGTTGTCTCTGCTCACTAGATACCATCACACTTCTACCATCACCAGTTCTCAAGGTAACACACTTCTTTTGACAGTCTACCACAGCTCCATGTTTAGACAACCAATCCATGCCTAAAATCAAATCATACTCCTTAAAAGGCATTTCAATCAAATCACCCAAAAATTCCTCACCTTGCACCACAACTGCACTATCCCGATGCACCTTGCTAACTACCACACTATGCCCTAAAGGATTTGTCACCAACACATCAAATTATAAGGATTCTGAATGCAATTTAGACACATGCAAGATAGATGCACTTATGTATGAATGAGTAGATCCTGGATCAATCAAAGCAAGAACTGAAATACCAAATAAAGAGAATGTACCCGCAATAACTGCTGAAGCATCCGGCTGCCTCTGCATCACATACACTTGCTGAGATGGCCCAGCCTCATCTGGCCTACTGCCTCCGAATGTAGAGCCTCCTCTCTGACTGATCCCAGGTCGACCGCCTCTACTGAAACCTCTGCCCCCTCGACCACCTCTGTTAAAACTAGGTCGAGAAACTGCAGTATCAGTCTGTCTATCCTCCTGCATCTCAGGGCAATCTTTAATAAAATGAGCTGGTGACCCACATCTAAAGCATACTCCTGATCCTCTCGTCTTCCAACAAGTACCCCCATGGGTCCTACCACAATGAACACATACTGGTGGAATAGATCTTTGAACCATTGGAGTCAGAGCACTCGCTACAGAAATTGTAGGTCTCGGTCTCTGCCTCTGATACTGAACTGACCTACCTGACTGCCTCTGGCTCCTACTAATTCTCGGAACAAAACTTCCTCGGCCTCTCTTAAAAGATGAAGACCCTGCCTCAAACTGAGATCTCCTAACTCTGGTCTCCTCCTCAGTAGCAGCTGCTGCAAAAGCTTGTGCTTTCTCAACACTTCTGGCTGCTACAACCAATTGACAAAAGTCTTGGTACCGTGAACCAGCAACAATACACATAATAGAGGGCCTCAACTCCTCCTCGAACCTCCTACACCGGTCAATCTCATCAGAAATAATTCCACCGGCATAGTGACTCAACCGGATGAATTCTACCTCATACTCTGTCACAGTTCGGTTATCTTGTCTCAAATTCAAAAATTCCACTTCTTGACATCCTTATACTCCCTCAGAGTATATTTCTGCTCAAACTCCCTCAGAAAATCACTATAAGATAACGTTGGGGGATCATCCATGGCATGAGGAACCGTCTTCCACCAATCATAAGCATCTTTCTGCAGTAAAGATCTAGCATAATCAAATTTCTCTTCAGAAGTGGCTTGCAACTGAATAAATATCCTCTGTACTCTATCCAACCACTGCTCAGCCACTGCAGGATCTGTAGTACCCAGAAAATCCTCAGCCCCAAATTTTCTCAATTTATCATAGTGTCTCACCGGCACCTATGGCTGTGGTGGCGGTGGCGGCTGCACTGGAGCTTGCCTCAACAATTCTATAACATGCCGTAACCAAACCAGTGGAACCTCATCAGCAGCTAATCTCTCTGGCACAAGAGCAGGTCCCTCACTAGCTCTCTCAACCCTAGCTCCATCTCTACCCTCTTCAGGAGCTACACTCTCAGCACTACCTTCTACGGACTGACGTGACTGAGACGCCATCACTACCTATGTCTGCAAACACAGCTGAATATACCTCATTAAAGATCAGAGACTGCCAATACCAAAACATGTATCTTATTCAAAAATCACATTTTAAAAATCAAAATTTTCTTTTTCTTCTAATTTACCTAGGTTGAGAATCTCAAACCTAGGCTCTGATACTAAAACAAGTGTAACACCCCTATACCCCTTATACGTACACTGCATGCTACAACGATCGTAATATACGTATACTGAATATAGGAATGCCACAGTTTCCTAAATAAACAAATCATCCTTTTATACAATAATATGAGCAAACTTAAAACAATTAAGTTATATTATAAACGCAATAGATGAAAACATTCATTCAATACGCAGCGGAAACTATAGTTATATTTACATATATAGACATCAAAATCAAATTTTTACAAAAACATAAAGTTTATACATGTTTGGCAGTTTGTCTCTGATCTTTACGCCCACAATCAACACCTCAAAGTCTAGACTCGACTCGGTCTAGATGAACTCTCCGGCTCTACCCTGTCACCTGCGCGATGAACCACAATCGCGCTAAGCCAACGGCTTAGTGGTACAAATCACAATAACAATATGCTTCAATGCAATGCCAATGTCACACATTTCAACAATTAAGACAATATTCACAATTGATATCTTTATATTGTTCATAACACTACATTTCATTATTCTATTCACTTGTTCCATCATTTATGAATTACATTGAAACAAAGACAAGCATGGGCCCAAAAGACACTAATATGCCATTCCACTTTCAGAGTTAATGTTTTGGTTCAATTATCACATTTATCATTATCATTATCCCAACTAGGCTTCAAGGATTAGGTTCAACCAAGCTTCAAGGGGAACAAAGCATGCTAAGTGTCAACCCAACTTGGCTTGAAGAACTAAACCCAACCTAGCTTCAAGGGTTGTAACATCTCAACTAGGCTTCAAGGACTAAATCCAACCTAGCTTCAAGAGATTGTTACCATTAGGCATGCCACCAATAACAAAACTCTGAAAATGGAATAACACATTAGACACACAATTCATTCATTATTTCATTATCAATTTCATTTTCATTTTCTTATCATCATTTAGGCATCCATGCCTCAATCATCACATCTGCAACATTATAGCCAACAACAATGGCTTCACATCTCATCAATAGAGTATACATAACCAATTGCTTTGAACATATATTTTGAATTCATCATCATTTAGGCAAACATGCCCCACTTATTTCATTTGAATCATTATAGCCAACCACAATGGCATCACATCTCATCATATCTCAATTTACATTAAAGCAATTCATCATTAAAGTATTCATCATAATCAATTGCATTGCACATACCTTTTGAATGATCACCATATCTTTCATATTATACAAATCATAACATTAACCAAATAATAATAATAATATAGTAGATTACTTAACACATTTATTACCAAATGTGTTAAGTCTCAAAATCATGTAAATGAATTCAACCATGTAAGTTTGTACTTACCTCAAGAGCAACTCACACCAACCTATACACTTCTTCTTCCAAGAATCCTCAACACTAGGATTAGGGCAACTCAACTCTCTTCAAAACCTAAACCAAAGGTGATCATACACACTCACTTAGAGATACAAATGAGATAAAATAGATAAAAACCAACTAGGGCAACTCTACACATGACACGCTCAACAACACGGGCGTGTACCTGACCGTGCCCTAAACTCACAACACAGAAGCTTTGACACGTTCAGAACCACGGGAGTATCACTGAACTTGTAATACATTCTGTCTCACAGAAGCATTGATACGCCCAACAACACGGGCATGCTCATGGCCGTGTAAATCCACCAACATCACAGTAGCTATAACACGCTCAGTGACATGGGCGTGTCACTGCTCGTGTCACCCATCCAAGAACACAGAACCATTGACACGCCTAAAGACCTGGCCATGCTAATGGGCATCTCAGGCCAAAAAAATGTAGATTCCGGCAACATCAACAACACACCCAACAAACCACTTACTTCCACCATATTCCACTTCATACAAACTTAATTAAACACACCCATAAAACATAATAACTTGTAAAAACACCAAAACAACTCAAAACATACATCAAACACAAGTCATAATCATCACCACAAACCCAAAACACAACCACAACACTTTCTCTTCCAACAAACTTAATCTTTCCTTCAATCCAACCCCAAAATCCAAAATCAATTGAACCAAACACTCTTAAACACACCACAATCAAACAAACACATATCAACCACAACCTCAACTCATAAACTCAAACAAAATCAAAGAATCAAGTGGAAAACTTACCAATGATGAAGAAACTCTTAAATTTCCAACTTGATCACTTGAAAACTTCCTTCAATCTTAAGATTGGAAGATCAAATCTCTCTCTTGCTCTCTTGCTAGGGAGTGCCGGCCAAAAGAAAAGAAAAAAAAAGGAAGAGATGAAGATACACGAAGAAGAAGAAGAAAGAAACAAGAAGAAAAGAAAGGAAACAAAGTCAACCCTCAACAACTCTCTCCTCAAAACCCTCTCCTCCAAGCATTTAATCAATAAAATATTCAAAATATCTCCATCCACTTCCACTCACTCAAATTCCACTTAATTAATTTCCTAATAATTAATTAATAAAAATTAACTCTTTCTTTGACTTTTCACTTCTTTTGACTTGTATATGTTGTATATATCTCAATATATACAACATATACACTCTCCTCAATACCTCATTTCTCTTTCCATTTACACATATAAATTAGATCAAAATACAACAATAATACCAAAACTTTTAGGGCATACTTTGGGATATTACAGTGTTAGCATTGGTTTGTGTAAAAAAATGTTTTCAAAAATCAGAAAAAACCAGTTTTGTCGACACTTGGGACCCAATTTCTAGGCGAACCTCTGGCAAAATTTCTGTAAAAATCGAAACTAAAATTTGACTAAGTAAAATTGGTAGCAACATTAGGTTAGTGTGCCACCTCTACTCGGCTTATACACGTAGGCCGGGAAGGGGTGTTACAATTTTTGGTATCAGAGCTCCGGTTTAGCCGATTCTGGGTAGTTAGTTGAACTGAACCTTAAATGTATGACACATAGGGTTAGGTTAGGGGTTCTAGTTATGTAACTATACATGTGTGTAGTATTTTTAGTTATGTTATTCTAATTATAACAGGAGTAATTATGGGTGATCGAAACGATGAGATGAGGGAACTGAGGATGGAAGTAGAGAGGCTAAACCAGATAGTGCAGGAGCAAGATGATACCATAGAAATTCTGGCAGATCGAAGTATACAGGATCGTGAAGACCTGAGATTAAAATATGAGATAATTACCACCTTGATAAGAGACGTGCAGATCTTAAAGGAGGACAGGCTTAGTCATAGAGTGGAGTTTGATAGTGCCTGTAGGAGCCTCGGGGTAGAACATAGAGAGATCCGTGCTTTGCAGGAGAGGGTCCAGGAGCTAGGCCAGCACTTACCTGGTGAAGCATCGCATGACCTAGAGTTTGATCCTGAGATAGAAGAGTATTTTTCTGATAGTGCCACCTCACCTAGGGCACCTACTCATTGAGCTTCGAGATGTGTTGCTTTGTAGAGGTTCTTTTGGTTATGTACATATGTGACATCGGGGTATCGTGTAAATATTGTATGGTAGTATGACATGATGATATAGTAGTAAGGAGTCCTAAATTTTGGAATGTACATAAGGGCTTCCTAGTAATGTAAATACTTTTGTTTGGAAATAAATAAAAGTTGTGTTGTATATGTGTTATTTAAGAGTTTTATCTTTATATACATGCCACCTGGGGTAATATAATGCTGTTGGTCTGGGTCGTTACTGATGATGGAATTGTATACGTTTTGCTCTGTTCTTTAGATGTCGTGAGTAGCGTAGCGTGATATAGAGGAGGAGGTCAAGTCTCAGGCCTTCCGAACTATAGAAACGCATGGTTCAGAGATACCTGCATCTGAGCAACCACCAGCCGATGCTCCTATTCCCAACAAAATGTTACAACAAATGGCTGCCGTATTACGGCAGATAGCCGGCGCCGCCCGGGCACCACCACCAGTGCCAGCACCCATACCAGTACCTACTGTAGGAGGGGAAAGGAAACCCCCGATCGAAAAGATAAGAAAGTACGGGGCGAAGGAGTTTAGGGCCCGAAGGGACGATGATTCTTCTACAGCTGAGTATTGGCTGGAAGGAACGGTACGAGCCTTAGATCAGTTACAGTGTACTCCAGAGGAGCGAGTTGTGTGAGCTACTTCCTTGTTAGTGGAAGAAGCGTATGTCTGGTGGGACACAGTACAACAACGGGTTCCATCAGAGCAGAGGACATGGGACTTCTTTGTGAGAGAATTTAAGAGAAAGTTTATTTCTGAAGCATATCTCGACGCCAGGAGGAAAGAGTTTCTACACTTGAAGCAGGTGCGAATGACAGTGACAGAGTACAAAAGGGAATTCACCAGATTAAGCAGGTATGCTAAGAAAGCGATAGAAGACGAGGAAGATCGATGTAAACAAATCTTAGACGGATTGAATAATGAGATTAAGGTGCAGCTGATTGTTGCTCATATTAAGGAATTTTCTGTGTTAGTAATCCGAGCTATTGAAGTGGAGCAGTGTCAGTCTGATGAGCAGAATAGAAGATAGAAGATGAAACAGAAGAGAGGTACCCAAAACTATTCGGGAAACTACCAATCATCAAGGAAGCAATTCCAAGGTAGTGGTTCCACGGGAGGCGGTCAACGCCGGGGTTACAGTCAGGGATCGAATCGCAGTGGCCCAAGTCAAGCCACCTCAGTTGCTAGTACCGGACGATCCGAAAGAGGGCAAGGAAAAGGATTTAACCGAAGTGGAGGTAACTTTTCTACCGGTTCGAGAAGTAATGAAGGCAAAAATACTAATCCATGCTGTGATCAATGCGGACGCCGCCGCATGGGAGAATGTTGGGGTCAGACATTTGCATGTTACATATGTGGATCTCTAGATCACCTTATACGAGAGTGTCCCCAGCGAATGCAGAATCTATCTAGGGAGACTGAGGGATCGCAAGCGGCAGCAGGGCGAGGCTGAGGCAGAGGCAGATGTAGGGGCAAAAATTCATCACGTGTGCAGTCTGAGATGGTGAATTGATCAGAAGCGAGGGCTCCTGCTAGAATGTATGCTATGAGGGGGCGAGAAAATGAAGAAGTGCTAGACGTGATTGCAGGTCAGTTATCTATGTTTGGAGTTCCGTTTTACGTTTTAATAGATCCGGGCTCTTCACACTCATATATATATGTACGAAAAATGAAAAACTTGGGAACCTAAAGGTAGAACTATAGGAAGAGGGAATATTAGTTACTAGCCCATTAGGGAGTGAGGTGATTACGAGGAAGGTAGTGAAAGATTTCCCCATGGAGATACACAGACGTATCTTTTGGGGAGACTTATTTGAACTACCATTTCAAGAATTCGACTCTATCCTTGGGATGGATTGGTTGGCCAAACACGATGCACTGGTTGACTATAAACAGAAGAGAGTTACTCTGCATACGTCAGACGGCGACGAAGTGACCTTAGTGGGAAAGAGGAAGGACTATCTAACTAACATCATTTCTGCTATGACAGCTAAGAGGTTAGTGCAAAAAGGCTACGAGGCATACCTGTTATGCGCATTAGAAGCGAAAGAAGAGGCACCAAAGCTACAAGATATACCTACTGTTTGCGATTTCCCCGACGCATTTCCTGACGATTTACCCGGATTACCACCTAAACGAGAGGTGGAATTCACCATAGACGTGTACCCGGGCCAAGCGGAGCTAAAAGAACTAAAGGTACAGCTACAGGAACTTTTAGACAAGGGGTTCATTAGGCCAAGCGTGTCACCATGGGGAGCGCCAGTATTGTTCGTGAAAAAGAAAGACGGATCCCTAAGGTTGTGTGTGGATTACCGTCAACTCAATAAGCTGACCATCAAGAATAAGTAACCGCTACCTCTCATAGACGATTTGTTTAATCAACTCAAAGGTGCTGGAGTCTTTTCAAAAATCGATTTATGATCGGGTTATCATCAATTGGGGATCAAAGACGAAGACATACAAAAAACTGCATTCAGAACTCGCTATGGACATTATGAATTCATTGTTATGCCTTTCGGATTAACAAACACACCTGCAGTATTCATGGATCTGATGAACAGAATCTTCCACCCGTATTTGGATCAGTTTGTGGTTGTATTCATTGACGACATATTGGTGTATTCAAAGAATCGAGAGGACCATGATCGCCACCTTAGGATCGTTTTGCAAACCCTGCGAGAGAAGCAGTTATACGCTAAATTTAGCAAATGCAAATTTTGGTTAGAAGAAGTAGCCTTCTTGGGACATATTGTATCGGCAGAAGGAATAAGGGTCGATCCCAGGAAAATAGAAGCAGTATTGGAATGGAAGCCACCTAAGACAGTAAAGGAAGTATGTAGTTTCTTGGGATTAGCAGGATATTATCGGAGATTCGTCAAAGGGTTTTCCATGATCGCCGCACCTATGACCAAGCTACTTCGGAAGAATGCCAAATTCCAGTGGACCGACGCTTGCCAACAGAGCTTTGAAAGGTTGAAGCAAAAACTTACTGAAGCGCCCATTCTTATACAACCCAAATCAGGAAAAGATTTTGTGATCTATAGCGATTCATCCCACATTGGGTTAGGTTGTGTATTGATGCAGGAGGGCAAAGTCATTGCGTATGTCTCTCGACAACTCAAGCCACACGAAAAGAATTATCCCACGCATGACTTAGAACTAGCAGCGATTGTTTTGGCTTTCAAGACGTGGAGGCACTACCTATACGGGGAAAAGTGTTATATTTATACGGATCATCAAAGCCTGAAGTACCTGCCCACGCAGAAAGATTTAAACCTGCGACAGCAAAAATGGATGCAATTGTTAGCTAACTACGACTATACGATTAACTATCACCCGGGCAAAGTGAATGTCGTAGCAGAAGCACTTAGTAGAAAGTCAATGCAAGCGCTACATGCTATGAGGGTAGAATTAGAGCCCACAGAAGATGGAGCTATCTTTGCAGAAATGCACGTGCGACCTACCTTACATCAACAAATACGTGAGGCTCAGAAGGAAGATTAACAAGTGAAGAAGTGGAGTCAACAGGCGTAGGAGAATTCATCAGGAGATTACCAAATTCGTCCAGATGGTATCCTATACTACAAGAAGAGAATGGTGGTACCTAAGTCCGAGGAACTGAAGAAACAGATTTTGCAAGAAGCTCATAACGGTCCTTACACAATGCATCCGGGAGCAACAAAAATGTACCGGGACTTGAAGGAGTATTGCTGGTGGCCAGGAATGAAAAGAGACATCGTGAATGACATGACGAAGTGTCTAACCTATCAGCAAGTGAAAGCGGAACATCAACTACCCTCAGGACTATTACAACCTATTACGATTCCAACCTGGAAATGGGACCGTATTACTATGGATTTTGTCACAGGATTTCCTATGACTAGGGACAAACATGACGCGATCTGGGTAATAGTAGATCGGCTTACTAAGTCCACTCATTTCTTACCAGTACGTGTGGATTACTCGCTAGACAAGTTGGCAGACTTGTACATCAAAGAGATCGTACGTCTCCACGGAGTTCCAACTTCCATCATATCAGATCGAGATCCACGCTTTACGTCAAATTTTTGGCAGAAATTCCAAACAGCTCTTGGGACTCGAACGTACCACAGTACAGCATTCCATCCCCAGACAGACGGACAGTCGGAAAGAGTGATTCAAGTTTTTGAAGATATGCTGAGGGCGTGCATTTTAGAATTTAAAGGCAGCTGGGACAAACACCTGAGCTTAATGGAATTCACGTACAACAACAGTTATCAATCCAGCATACAAATGGCTCCTTATGAAGCACTGTACGGTTAAAAATGCAGAACTCCAGTTTGCTGGACAGAATTGAGCGAGGAAAAGATGTTGGGGCCAGACATAGTTAAGGAAACTGAGGAAAAGGTAGAGATCATTTGAGACCGATTAAAAGTAGCAGTAGAAAGGCAAAAATCATACGCAGACCTAAAGAGGAAAGACATACAGTTCAAGGTCGCATGACAGAGTATTCCTCAAAGTCTCTCCTTGGAAGAAGGTGTTACGATTTAAACAGAAAGGCAAGCTAAGACCTAGATTCATTGGACCATATGAAATCATCAAACGGGTAGGTCCGGTAGCTTACCAGTTGGCGTTACCACCCGAATTAAGTAAAATACATGATTTTTTCCACGTTTCAATGCTAAGGAGGTATCGTTCAGATCCAACCCACGTCATACAAGTTCAAGACATCGAGATTCAGCCCGACCTGACATACGAGGAAGAGCCGGTAGGAATCCTAGCACGGGAAATCAAAGAATTACAGAATAAGAAGATCCCATTGGTCAAAGTGCTTTGGATGAATCACAAAGTAGAAGAAGCTACATGGGAACGCGAAGAAACTATGAGGAAGCAGTACCCATATTTATTTCCACCTGATGGGCTTCGGGACGAAGCCTAAATTAACGAGGGAGAAACTGTCACATTCGCCCACCTCATTTATGCATAGCAGTCACGTGCACAGTGAGAGAAGGAGAAAGGAGAAGTCAATTCCTGACAACGGCCCCAGATAAGGCTATTGGACCAATGGGACCTAATTGAAGAAATGCAAAGTTTTAGGGAGGTGATTATAATTACCAAAAGTTGTTCCGGAGGTCCTTAATAGTGCATATAACAGACTCCAAAAATGGAAAGTAGAGAAAAATTGGGTAGCAATGGTGCGACACAGTTTTCCCAAAAACGCACGGTTTGGAAGATATAGGGGATTTTGACCAGGGGCATTATGGTCATTTTCAAAAGTGTCTCGAAAGTAATAATGGATCTCAAAAATGAAAAGTAGAGGAAAAACTGAGTCAAAAAGTGTACCACAACATTCGGTGGAAGTGCACGTTTAAAAGTTACGAATGAGTAATCGCCGGAGGGTATTTTGGTCTTTTCACACCTTAGACCATAAAATTACAGCACAAGGAGGTTGAGGGGCCAAAATATAATTAAAAGAAAGTCCAGGGGCCTGGGTTTTAAATAAATAAAAGAAAGAGACATTTGGACCAATGAAAATTAGCCATTTTCCCACTTAAGTGTACCAATGGGAAACCAACACTTACACCAACACATCTTAACCACTCTTAGTTGCCATTTGGAGGAGAGAACAGTAGAAAAATAAAAGTCAAGAGCTCTCCTTTGTTCTTGCTTTGGCCGAATAGAAGAGAAAGGGAAAAGAGAGAGTATTTTTTTCAAGTAGCTATTTTTGGTTGCAAACTTTGGTGGAGAATAAGACTTTAAGGTAAGGGGTTTTATTTGTAGCTTTAATTTCATAAATTGTTGGCTATTTTAAGAGATCTAAGTTAAGGTTCATAAAGGTTGAATTTGGGGAAAGTTTGTAGGATGGTTAGAAAATGAATTTAATGGAAAAATATGTAGATTAATGATGAGAGATGGTTAATTTAGGTAGAAATTCATATGAATTTGGAGGGTAGCTTATTGTTCTAAATTTCTAAGGTTTATGTTTAAGGTTGTGTTCTTGAATTTCTTGAAGGAGAAACAAAGATTAAGGAAGGAGAAGAAATAAAAGCAAAGGGGAATTAAAAGAATAAGGCTTGGTACTTTACCTTGGAAGAATTAAGTTTCATTTCAATTTCTTACCAAAACTTTATCTATGGAACTTTTGCTATGGATGCATAAATGTGTTGTTTGAGTTTGAATTCAATTGTTGAGTGGTATTTTTAAATCCATGTAGTGATTGGGCTGTTTAAATTCAAATGAAATCTAATGTTTCCAATGATTTTGGTAAAAGAGTTTATGAAATCCATTTAGTCCAAATTGATTTAAACAATCAAACTCTAAACATGACACGCTCAACAACACGGGTATGTCCCTAACCATGCCCTACACTCACAATACAGAAGCTTTGACACGCTCAGAACCATGGGCGTGTCACTGAACGTGTAATATATTCTGTCTCACTGAAATATTAACACATCCAACAACATGGGCGTGTTCATGGCCGTGTCAATTCCTCACCAACACAGTAGCTATGACACGCTCAGTGACATGGGCGTGTCACTGGACGTGTAAATACATCTACTACACAGAAGCTGTGACACGCTCAATGACATGGGCGTGTCACTGCTCGTGTCACCCATCCAAAACACAGAACCATCGACACGCCCAAAATCCTGGTCGTGCTCATGGGCGTGTCAGGCCAAAAACACAGATTCCGGCCATAGCAACACTTAACTCAACAAATCACTTCCTTTCACTAAAATCCATTTCAAACAAACTTAGCTCAACATACCCAAACATCATAACAAACTTGCAAAAATGCTAAAACAACTCAAAACATCTACCAATCACAATTTTTAATCATCACCACAAACCCTAAACACATTCACACACTTTCTCTTCCAACCAACTTACTCTTTTCTTCAATCCAAACTCAAAAATCTAAAGATCAAATGAATAAAACACTCTTAACCACAACACAATCAAAACACACTCCTGTCATCAACAATAAACCCTTAAACTCAAACATAATTCCAAAATAAACAAAAGAAATCAAGAGAGAACTTACCAAAGTGATGATACTTCTCAAATTTCAACTTCTTCACTTGAATCTTCCTTCAATTTCAGCTTGGATCACAAAACTCACTCTCTCTCTCTCTTGCTTTAGATGGCCGGCCAACAAAAAGGAAAAGGGAAGAAATGAAAAGAAAATCAAGAAATCAAAGTCAAATACTCCTCTCTTTAAACCTCCTCCAAGCAAAAATAATATTAAATAATCCAAATTAATCTCTTCCATTCATTTTAATTTCTCATTTTCCACTAATTAACTTAATTAATTAAAATAGCTAAATATCTTCTTCCTTTGACCATCACATTGACTTGTATATATGTTGTATATATTTCCATATACACAACATATACACTTCCCTTTAAAGCTCTCTTCTCTTTAAAATTTAACATATGCACATTCAATCCAATTACAACAATAATATCAAAACTTCTAGGGCATACTTTGGGATATTACAATTCTCCCCCTCTAAAAAGAAATTTCATCCTCGAAATTACCTGATATCAAGTCTGAAATGGTTGAGGATACTGATCTTGCATTGCTTGCTCACTTTCCCAAGTTGCCTCTTCTTTACCATGATTCTTCCAAAGAACCTTTACCAAAGGAACTTTCTTATTCCTCAACTCTTTCACTTCATGTGCCAAAATAGCAACTGGTTCTTCTTCAAATGTCAGATCTGGACTCACTTCAATGGATTCAACTGACAAGATATGAGATGGATTCGATCTATACCTCCTTAACATAGAAACATGGAATACATTATGGATTCTATTCAACTCAGGCGGCAAAGCAAGACGATAAGCAACTGGCCCTACTCTTTCTAAAACTTCATACGGTCTAATGAAACGAGGACTCAGCTTCCCTCTTCGACCAAATCTCAATATCTTCTTCCAAGGAGACACTTTCAAAAATACTTTATCTCCAACATCAAACTCTATGTCTCTCCTTTTCAAATCTGAATAAGACTTCTGTCGGTCTGAAGCTGTCTTTAACCGATCTCGAATTATCTTCACTTTCTCTTCAGTTTCTTTTACCAAATCAGGACCAATTAACTTGCCCTCTCCAATTTCATTCCAACATAAAGGCGTTCTGCATCTTCTACCATACAATGCCTCAAATGGTGCCATTCCAATACTAGATTGGTGACTGTTGTTGTAAGCAAATTCCACAAGTGGCAAAAATCTGTCCCAACTTCCAGAGAAATCAATGACACAGCTTCTCAACATATCTTCAATAATCTGTATTACTCTCTCTGACTGCCCATCTGTCTGTGGATGAAAAGCAGTACTAAAGTGTAATCGAGAACCCAATGCCTCATGTAAACTCTTCCAAAATCTCGAAGTAAACCGGGGATCTCGATTAGATACTAAAGAGATTGGGACTCCATGCAACTTTACTATCTCACTTAAATACAGCTCAGCCAATCTTTCAAGAGAATAGTCCATTCTAACAGGAAGGAAATGAGCTGTCTTAGTCAAAAGATCAACAATCACCCAAATAGCATCATACTTCTTCTGAGTTAATGGCAACCCTGATACAAAATCCATTGTCACTCTCTCTTATTTCCATTCAGGCACTGTTAAAGGTTGAAGCAACCCTGTTGGAACTTGATGCTCAGCTTTCACCCTCTGACAAATGAGACATTTGGACACAAATTCCGCTATGTCTCTCTTCATACCAGACCACCAGTAGTGTTGTTTCAAATCATGGTACATCTTTGTACTTCCTGGATGCATAGCAAAAACCGATTGGTGTGCTTCTTCCAAAATGATCTTTCTCAAACTATCATCAACAGAAACACACAACCTATCTTTGAACCAAAGACTACCATCACTTTTCACATGAAAATCTCGGCTTGTAATATCCCACAATGTACCCTAGAAGTTTTGGTATAATTGTTGTTTAATTGGATTTAATGTATATGTTGTGTATATGGCTAGATATATAACATATATACAAGTCAATGAGAAAGTCAAAGGAAGAGATTAATTATTATTGATTGTGTTTAAAGAATTAATTAATTATGAGTGGGATTAGAGTTGGTGGTAGTGGAAAGATATTTGTATTATTTTAAGATTTATTGCTTGGATGAGAGGATTTTGAGGAGAAGTGGTTGGGATGTGACTTTGCTTCTTCTTCTTTCTTTCTTCTTCACGTGGGCTTTGGTTTTCATTTCTTCTTCTTCCTTTGTTTTTCTTTTGGCCGGTTGACATAGAGACAAGAGAGCAAGGGAGAGATTTGAACATTCAAACTCAAGATTAAGGAAGTCTTCAAATGAACAAGTTGGAATCTAAGAGTTTTCTTCATCCTTGGTAAGTACTTCACTTGATTCTTTGATTTCTTTGAGTTTATGAGTTGAGTTTGTGGATGGTATGTGAATATGTTTGATTATGATGGGTTTAAGAGTGTTTGGGTATATTGATTTCTGGTTTTGGGGGATGGATTGAAAGAAAGAGTAAGTTGTTGGAAGTGAATGTATTGTAGTTGTGTTTTGGGTTTGTGGTGATGATTTTGATTTGTGTTAGAAGGATGTTTTTAGTTGTTTTGGTGTTTTTGTTATGGTTTTTGGGTATGTTGAGTTAAGTTTGGTTGAAGTGGATTTTGGTGAAAGGAAGTGATTTGTTGGTTGTGTTGTTGTTTTGGCCGGAATCTGGGTTTTTGGCCTGACACGCCCATGGGCACGACCAGGATTTTTGGGCGTGTCGATGATTATGTGTTTTGGATGGATGGCACGTGCAGTGACACGCCCATGTCATTGAGCGTGTCATAGCTTCTGTGTGGCAGTAGGATTGACACGGCCAGTAACACGCCCGTGTTATTGAACGTGTCATAGCCACTGTGTTTTTGGAGAATTGACATGGCCATGAGCACACTCATGTTGTTGGTCGTGTCAATATTTTTTCTGAGAGGCAGAATGTATTACACGCCCAGTGACACGCCCGTGTTGTTGAGCGTGTAAAAGCTTCTGTGTTGTGGAGTTAGGGCACGGTCATGGACACACCCGTGTTGGTGAGCGTGTCATGTTTAGAGTTTACCCTAGTTGGTTCTTAGCCTTATGTTCTTATGTGAGTTTCATCTTCCTTTTGGAATAGATTGTGAAGAAGGTGAATTACCCTAGTTCAAGTGGTGAAAGATTCTTGGAAGAAGAAGTGTTTAGAGTTGTGTGGGTTGCTTTTGAGGTAAGTACATACCTTGCATTGTTGCATACAATTATGTGGTAATGGAACTTACACCTTTTGATATGAATGTACTAAGAGATCTTATTGCATTGTTGATATATATATATATATGAATAATGTTAACCTTGTGAAATGTAATGTATTGTATGCATATTGATGATAATATGATCAATTGTGTTGATGTGATGAGAAGCCATGATTATTGGCTATGATGATGTAAATGAATTACAATTTAGGCATGGTTGCCTATTGTGAATATGAGAATGAAAAGATTTTGTGTAAAATGTGTTATTCAACCTTCAGAGTTCTGATTTTGGCAGGCATGCCTATTGTAGTAAAAGTCTAGCCGGGTTGAGGATCTCCTTGGTTTATCCAGGTTGATGGTCCAAGAGACTGGGTCTGTTACAAGTAACAGTCTAGCCGGGTTGAGGATCTCCTCGAGTTTAGCTGAGTTGATGGTCCAAGAGACTGGGTCTGTTACGCTATCCATGGATAGAGATATTTGTATATTGCCTACGGGCTTGATTATTGTGATTATGGACCAAAGCAGCAACTCTGAACTTTGAATAACAAATTAGTGTCTTGTGGGCCCATAGGTGTCTATGTTGAACGAGTATAATGGATGATGATATAATTATTGAAATGTTGAAATGTAACATTCATAAGTATGATCTTTATTGGTTGAATGCATAACATTTATATTGACATTGCATAATATCATTATGGTTTATACTACTGAGTCGTTGGCTCAGCGCGATTGTGGTTCATCGCGCAGGTGGTAGGATTGATAGGGTTGAGACGGAGGATTCAGCTAGACCTATTTGAGTTATACTTGAAGAGTTGGATTAAAGCTTAAAGATTAGAGGGTCAAGCTGCCAATCATGTATATATTCTATGTTTTGTAGATTTTGATTTTTTTTATGTATTCAGACTTGTAAAAGTTTGTAATAACTTCCGCTGCGGGTTATTAAACGTTTTATTTATTGTGTCTTATGAATTTCTTTTAAATGATTGAGATTTGTTTTCACTTATTTTTAAAGATATGACTTGTGTATTTTATAAACGGTGGCATTTCCATATTCAGTATACGTATATTACGATCGTATAAGCATGGTGTGTACGTATACGGGGTATAGGGGTGTTACACGGCTCTCCCCATTTCGGCAATCTGATACAATCTTCTGAATTTTCTCATCCGCCAATTGAGCCTCCTTTATCTGATCCAACAATACTGGTCTCAACTGTAACTGAGCCAATAATGCACCATCATCACATACTTCAAAACTAGCATGCAACGCTCTCAACTCAACAAGCAACGAGAGCGAATAAATAGCCAAACCTGCCAAAGATTTCTGACTCAAAGCATCAGCAACTACATTCGCCTTACCAGGATGGTAATCAATCAAGCAGTCGTAGTCTTTAATCAGTTCTAACCATCGTCTTTGCCAAAGATTTAGCTCTTTCTGAACACCCAAATATTTCAAACTTTTATGATCCGTATAAATAAAACATTTCTCCCCATATAAGTAATGTTGCCAAATCTTCAAAGCAAACACTATAGCTGCCAACTCCAAATCATGAGTTGGATAGTTAAGCTCATGCGGTTTAAGCTGTCGAGAAGCATAAGCTATTACTTTATCTTCTTGCATTAAAACACAACCTAAACCATTATGTGAAGCATCACTATAAATCACATATGGTTTATCTTCCACGGGTAAAGTAAGAACAGGTGCTTGAGTCAACATTTCTTTCAACTGCTCAAAACTAGCTTGACATTGATCCGTCCACACAAATCTAACTCCCTTCCGAAGCAATTTGGTGAGTGGAGTAGCTATCAAAGAAAAACCTTTCACAAACCGTCGGTAATAGCATGCCAAACCTAGAAAACTTCTAACTTCAGTCACAGACTTTGGTGGACTCCAATTCAAAATAGCTTCAAATTTACTTGGATCAACTCTTATACCATCCGCTGAAACTATATGACCCAGAAAAGTAACTTGGTCAAGCCAAAATTCACACTTTGACAATTTAACATATAATTGCTTCTCTCTTAATATCTGCAACACAATTCACAAATGCTTGTCATGCTCCTCTTCATTATGCGAATACACCAAGATATCATCGATGAAAACCACCACAAACTGATCCAGATAAGGTCTAAACACCCTATTCATCAAATCCATGAAAGCTGCAGGTGCATTCGTCAACCCAAAAGGCATTACTAAAAACTCATAATGCCCATATCTGGTGTGGAAAGCTATCTTAGAAACATCTTCAGCTTTAACCCTCCACTGATGGTACCCGGATCTCAAATCAATCTTGGAAAACACTGATGCTCCCTTCAATTGATTAAAGAGATCGTCAATCCTAGGAAAAGGATATTTATTCTTAATAGTCACTTTGTTCAATTGCCTATAATCGATACATAACCTCATAGTACCATCCTTCTTTTTCACAAATAACACAGGAGCTCCCCAAGGAGAAACACTAGGGCGAATAAACCCTTTATCCAACAACTCCTGTAACTGCAGCTTCAACTCTCTCAATTCAGCAGGTGCCATTCTATAAGGGGTGATAGAGATGGGAGTGGTACCAGGCAACAGATCGATACCAAACACAACCTCTCTCTCAGGGGGTAACCCTGGCAACTCCTCAGGAAACACATCCGGAAAATCTGCAACTGTGGTGATATTACAAAGTTGAGAACCCATAACTCTAGTATCCACCACACGAGCAAGATAAGCATCACACCCTTTTCTAATCAACTTCCTAGTTGTTACAGCTAATACAAACAAGGATGCAAGTTGTCTCTGCTCGCTAGATACTATCACATCTCTACCATCATTGGTTCTCAAGGTGACACACTTCTTTTTACAATCCACCACAACTCCATGTTTAGACAGCCAATCCATGCCTAAGATCAAATCATATTCTTTAAAAGGCATTTCAATTAAATCTCCAGGAAACTCTTCACCTTGCACTACAACTTTACTATCTCGATGCACCTTGCTAACAACTACACTATGTCCTAAAGGATTTGTCACCAAGACATCAAATACTAAGGACTCAGAATGCAGTTCAGACACAGGCAATATGGATGCACTAATATATGAATGAGTAGATCCTGGATCAATTAAAGCAAGTACTGAAATGCCAAATAAAGAAAATGTACCCGCTATCACTTTTGAAGCATCTGGCTACCTCTGTATCACATACACCCTCTGAGAAGATCCGGCCTCGTCTGGCCTACTGCCTCCGGATGATGATCCTCCTCTCTGACTGTACCCAGATCGACCACCCCTACTGAAACCTCTACTACCTCGACCACCTCTGCTGACACTGGGTCGAGAGGCTGCAGACTCATCCTGTCTATGCTCCTGCATCTCAGGACACTCCCTAATAAAATGATCAGGCGATCCACACCTGAAACACACAGCTGATCTGCCACTCATCCAGCAAACACCCACATGGTTTCTGCCACAAATCTCACATGTAGGTGGGGTAGACCTCTGAATCCTAGGAGTCAGAGCACTGGCTACAGAAGCTGTAGGTCTCAGTCTCTGTCTCTAATACTGCACTGACCTACCCGGCTGTCTCTGACTCCTACTGATCCTCGAAACAGAGCTTCCTCTATCCCTCTTCACAGATGAAGACCCTGCCTCAAACTGGGGTCTCCTTACCCTGGTCTCCTCCTCAGTAGCAGCTGCTGCGATACTCTGCGCTCTCTCCACACTCCTAGCTGCTGCAACAAGCTGAGAGAAAGCCTGGTATCTAGAACCAGCCACAATACACATGATAGAGGGCCTCAATCCCTCCTCAAATCTTCTGCATCTATCTATTTCATCAAAGATAATTCCCCCAGCATAACGACTCAATCTTGTATTCTGTCACCGTCCGGTTGTCTTGTCTTAAATTCAAAAATTCCATCTTCTTAATGTCTTTATACTCCCTCAGAGTATATTTCTGCTCGAACTCCCTCAAGAAATCACCATATGATAGTGTAGGTGGATCATCCATAGCATGAGGGACCGTCTTCCACCAGTCATAGGCATCTTTCTGAAGGAGGGATCTGGCATAGTCAAATTTCTCATCCGAAGTGGCTTGCAATTGAATGAATATCCTCTGTACCTTATCCAACCACTGCTCAGCCACTGCAGGATCGGTAGTGCCTAAGAAATCTTCAGCCCTAAATTTTCTCAACTTGTCATAATGTCTTACTGGTACCTGAGGCTGTGGTGGTGGTGGTGGCTGCACTGGAGCTTGCCTAAATAACTCCACCATATTCCTTAACCAACCCGGCGGACCCTCCTCTGCAGCTGGTCTCTCTGACACAGAAACAGGTGCCTCACTAACCCTCTCAACCCTAGCTCCATCTCTAATCTCTTTAGGAGCTACACTTTTCACACTACCCTCAACAGACTGTCGTGAATGAGATGCCATCTCTACCTATATCTGCAAACACAGCAGAATATACCTCATTAAAGATCAAAGACTGCCATACCAAAACATGTATTTTACTCAAAACCAACTTTTAAAATCAAAATATTCTTTTTCTTACAATTCACCTAGGTTGAGAATCTCAAACCTAGGCTCTGATACCAAAATAAATGTAACACCCCTATATCCCGTATACGTACACAGCATGCTAATACGATCGTAATATACGTATACTGAATATAGTAATGCCACGATATATCTAATACTTGACTCATCTCTTTTTAAAAATATAAATAAATTAAAATCATTCAAAAGAAATTATAAAAGACAAAAGATAAAATGTTTATTTAAAAGCAGCGGAAAATATAACAATTATTTACATATATTTGTACATCAAACTCAAGTTTTACAAAACATAAAAATGTATATACATGTTTGGCCGTATGTCCTTGATCTTTAAGCTTCACTCTCAACGTCTCAAAATCTAGACTCTACTCGGTCTAGCGGAACTCTCCGGTTCTTCTCTGTCACCTGCGCGATGAATAACAATCGCGCTAAGCCAACGGCTTAGTGGTACAAACTACAATAATAGTATGCTTATATGCAATGCCAATGTCACACATATCAACAATTCATATAATATTCACAAATAATATTTTCATATTGTTCATAAGACTACATTTCATCATTTTATGATTTACATTGACACAAGGACACGTATGGGCCCACAAGACACTAATTTGTTATTCAAAGTTCAGAGTTACTGCTTTGGTCGATAATCATAATCATCAAGCCCATAGGCATCATATATATATCTCTATCCATGGATAGTGTAACAGACCCAGTCTCTTGGACCTCAACCCGTCTAAATTCGAGGAGATCCTCAACTCGGCTAGACTGTTACTAGTAACAGACCCAGTCTCTTGGACCTCAACCCGGATAAACCCGAGGAAATCCTTAATCCGGCTAGACTGTTATTTTTAATTCACATTTCACATTTATCAATTTACATTTTTCAACTGGAATCGGCTTTCGACTCAGTCTTTTCACCTATCCAGTAATTCATTGGCATGCCACCAAACTCAAAACTCTGACGGTTGAATAACACTTTAGACACAAAATGTTTCATTTATATCTTTATATATTTCTTTCTCAATTCATTTCTCATAATCAAAACAGGCAACCATGCCTCAATTATAGTTTATTTGCATCATCATAGCCAACAATCATGGCTTCTCATCACATCAAGATAGTATACACATCTATCATCAATTGCATTGAACATTATCTAGGCAAATATGCCTCAATCATATCATTTACACCATTATAATCCATCACATTGGTTTCACATCTCATTATATCTCAATTCACATTTAGTTGTACATAGTCAATGGTTTTAACTCACAATTTAGATGCTTATTAATATTCACATTATATCAACAATAGCATTGTTAACAAGTATCAACAATACATCAAATTTCTTAACACATTTATAATCAAATGTATGTTAAGTCTCAATATCATATGAATGTATGCAATAATGTAGCTTGTACTTACCTTAAGCACCACTTATACAAATCTATACCCTTCCTTTTCCAACACTTCTTCACCACTTAAGTTAGGGCAAATTATCTTCTTCAAGACCTAATCCAAAAGGATTAATGCACATTAGATAATAAGACTAAGAACCAATTAGGGCAAACTCTAAACATGACACGCTCAACAACACGGGCGTGTCCCTGACCGTGCCCTAAACTCACAATACAGAAGCTTTGACACGCTCAAAGCCACGGGCGTGTCACTGAACGTGTAATATATTATGTCTCACTGAAATATTAATACGTCCAACAACATGGGCGTGTTCATGGCCGTGTCAATTCCTTACCAACACAGTAGCTATGACACGCTTAGTGACATGGGCGTGTCACTGGACGTGTAAATACTACTACTACACAGAAGTTGTGACACGCTCAATGACATGGGCGTGTCACTGCTCGTGTCACCCATCCAAAACACAGAACCATCGACACGCCCAAAATCCTGGTCGAGCTCATGGGCATGTCAGGCCAAAAACACAGATTCCGACCATAGCAACACTTAACTCAACAAATCACTTCCTTTCACCAAAATCCATTTCAAACAAACTTAGCTCAACATACCTAAACATCATAACAAACTTGCAAAAACACTAAAACAACTCAAAACATCTACCAATCACAATTTATAATCATCACCACAAACCCTAAACACAATCACACACTTTCTCTTCCAACCAACTTACTCTTTTCTTCAATCCAAACTCAAAAATCTAAAGATCAAATGAATCAAACACTCTTAAATACAACACAATCAAAACACACTCCTATCATCAATAATAAACCCTCAAACTCAAACATAATTCCAAAATAAACAAAAGAAATCAAGAGAGAACTTACCAAAGTGATGATACTTCTCAAATTTCAACTTCTTCACTTGAATCTTCCTTCAATTTGAGCTTGGATCACAAAACTCACTCTCTCTCTCTCTTGCTTTAGATGGCCAGCCAACAAAAAGGAAAATGGAAGAAATGAAAAGAAAATCAAGAAATCAAAGTCAAATACTCCTCTCTTTAAACCTCCTCCAAGCAAAAATAATATTAAATAATCCAAATTAATCTCTTCCATTCATTTTAATTTCTCATTTTCCACTAATTAACTTAATTAATTAAAATAGCTAAATATCTTCTTCCTTTGACCATCACATTGACTTGTATATATGTTGTATATATTTCCATATACACAACATATACACTTCCCTTTAAAGCTCTCTTCTCTTTAAAATTTAACATATACACATTCAATCCAATTACAACAATAATATCAAAACTTCTAGGGCATACTTTGGGATATTACATTGATATTGTGATTGAATTGTTATGATCTGAACTCAATGGTGAGGGCCATTGAAGCCAGTGGTGAGGGCCATTGGTTATAACCAGGATGGTGAGGGCCATTCCTGTGATATGATAATGGTGGTGAGGTCCACCTATGTTACAGTGGTGAGGGGCACTGCCTTATCGCTATGGTTCCCTATATACCAGTAGAGCCAAAGTCCTATTTTTTCTAAACTATGTAATGCAAAATGAGTTTGAATTATGGTTTTTACATTTGTTGAAAGCATATTTACACTGAATGTACAATAACTTCCATTGGTTTAATGTTGGTTGATTTTTTATTTAATTATTTCCTTTTATTTCAAATGCTTTTATGTTTTACTTTTATTTCCATTGGTAAAGTACCCACTGAGCGACATTGCTCAGCGAGTTAAGTTTTCCTTGACTCGTAGGTTTGGAGCAGTAGCTTACTCTTGGGAAGCGACGACCAGACCCACAGCATCTCAGGGTAGATCTCTTAGTTTCTATTATGAGTTAACTAGTTGTGGCATGTATATGTATATATAAGTTTGAGAATTACTATGTTATACTGTACGTTAGTAGTATGTAATAATAATAAATCTCTACTTTATTTTGTACTAGAAGTGCAAATTCTTCTTGCAGGTTTGTAGTTGAGGTTATAAGGGGGATTCATTGGGAGTGTATTGATACTGATTGTGTTCGCAATTGGTTTGTGTAAAAAAATGTTTTCAAAAATAAGATAAAACCAGTTTTGTCGACACTTGGGACCCAATTTCTAGGCGAACCTCTGGTAAAATTTCTGTAAAAACCGGAACTAAAATTTGACTAAGTAAAATTGGTAGCAACATTATGTTAGTGTGGCGCCTCTACGCGGCTTATACACGTGGGCCGGGAAGGGGTGTTACACCCCACCAGGCCATCTTCGATATAACTCTCCATGAAAGGTGATGTATTGTAAGGACCATCGCCTCATGGCTCTTCTTTCTTTCTTTGTTTCCCCCAATGGGTATTCCCTTTCCTCTAAAAATCATCTAATACTATCATACCACGCATCATGGTCTATATCAGTTTCCATGATTGTCTCATATTTGTAGCAAGGAGTTGACAAATTGGTCAAAATCAGAGGCTTAAGGAATAAGCTGACAGGATTTTCCCATACCGAAGCCAATGTGGCTAGGGCATCAACCATCTGGTTTTCTTATCTTGATAGGTTTATAAACCTACACTCCTTGAAGTTCTTCTTCATCATGGTCAAGTAATGGTGGTATGGTTTTAATTTTTCTTCTTTCAACTTCCACTCTCCGTTTACTTGGGATACTACAAGCAATGAATCGCCAAAAACTTCCACCTTATCCACCTTCATAATCATTATGGTTTCCAAACAAAAGATACATGCTTCGTACTCCACCATATTATTGGTTGCCCTAAATTTCAACTTTTTGGCTAAAGGGATAAGTTCCCCTTCGGGTGATTCTAGTATGACTCCTAAACTTGCTCCTTTGCTATTCACTGCTCCGTCAAAATACATTTTCCATCCTTGTACTTCAATTCCCTCTAAATGTTCATCCAAAAATTCAAGGACTACCTCTTCGCTATCTAGTAATGGTTGTTGGGCCAGGAATTCTGCCACTGCTCTACCTTTGATTGTTTTCCTGGTTACATACTCAATCTCAAATTCTTCCAATATTATTAACTATCGACCATACTTCCCAATCAAAGAGGGTGTCTCCTTTAAGTACTTCATTGGATCCAACCTGGAAATTACTTGCACACTATAAGATTAAAAGTAATGCCACAACTTCTTAGAAAACCAAACCACAGCTATACAGGTCTTTTCAATGATACTATACTTAATTTCATAAGGTTGGAGCTTTCTACTCAAATAGTAAACTGCATGCTCAATCCCTGACTCATCTGCTTGGGCTAGCATGGCTCTTATTGACTCTTCTTCTACTGCTAAGTGGTTTCAAAATAGGTGGATTTAGTAGATACTCCTTTATTCACTCAAAGGCCTTTTGACACTCTTCATTCCACAGGACTGGCTGATTCTTTTTAAACAATTTGAAGATAGGCTCACAGATTGTTGTAAGCTTTGCTATAAACCTGCTAATGTACTGCAATTTACCAATGAATCCCTGAACTTCTCTCTCCGTCTTAGGGGCTGGCATATCCCTGATTGCTTTAACTTTGTTAGGATCAATCTCAATTCCATTCGGACCAATCACATGTCCTAACAATTTGCATGAGGTAACCCCGAACGCACACTTCTTTGGGTTTAATCTTAGCTTATATTTCAATGCTCTATCGAAGAATAATTCTAAGTGTTGGAAGTGTTGTTCCCTTGTATTCGATTTCACTATCATATCATCAACATATACTTCAACTTCTTTGTGCATCATGTCATGAAATAGCGTGGTGGCCATCCTTTGGTAGGTTGCTCCGGCATTCTTTAAGCCGAATGGCATCACCCTATAACAAAATATACCCTATGTAGTAATGAAAGCAGTTTTGGCTTTATCCTCTTGGGCCATTAACACTTGGTTGTATCCAAAAAATCCATCTACAAACGAGTGTAGCATGCTAGAGGCTACACTATCAATGAGAACATCTATATGGGGTAAAGGAAAATCATCCTTAGGGGAAGCCTTGTTTAAATCTCTATAGTCCACACATACCCTTATTCTTCCATCTTTCTTTGGCACGGGTACTATGTTTGCTAGCCAATCTGGATATTCTATCACTTCAAGGAACTTCACTTGTATTTGTTTAGTGACCTCTTCTTTAACCAATTTAGCCCACTCATGTCTTAATCGCCTTAGCTTTTGTTTGACATGTTTCATGTGAGTGTAAGTAGGAATAAGATGTTCGGCTATGTCTCGATCTATTCCAGGCATATCCTCGAAAGACCGAGCAAATACTTCTTCATATTTTTTGAATATTTTTTTAATCTCTCTCTCTCTCATAAGGAGTAAGGTCGGATGCTATGCTAATAATTTTAGGATTTTCGATTATTCCCAAATTTAATGATTGTGTGTCAACAGAATTAATATTAAAGATGCTCATGTAACTGCTATTTGAACGTATGCAACCATCAAGAGAAACATCACACAAGTAAGCAAAATCAAACTTTATTGCATTCATTTTGGAAAAGAAAACATCATCATCGTCATACAAAGCAGACAAATTAAAATCAAAATCAAAATTATTATTCTCAAAATCATAAGGCAGAATTTCTTCAAACTTCTCTTCAACCAGGGCAGCAATCTCCTTCGGAGTCTTCTCAGCTTTCAGGACAGTTTCCTTCTTTTCTTCTGGATTGGACTCCTTGTTTACTGGCAAGGTGAGCTCTTTCTTTACTTGCTCCACTAGCTCGGCAACATCTACAAAAATTTTAAAACCCGGGATCAACTTTCCCATGAACATGATTGGCTCAAGCTTTCCTTGGAGTGGTCCCATGTCTGGAGCTTTGACAAAGATCCCTTCAAGTGGTGGGAAGCTCATCTTCTCATTCTTCTTTGGCTAGACATCTTTCTTGACTTCATCATATCCCAACCCTTTCTTGGAGGTTTGAGTTTTGAAATCTAGAAGCTTTGTCAAACTGGTCTTGCCCTTTCCAAGACCAGCTCCAGGAAGGTAGTTCATGTTCTTCATCATATTAAAGACTTTGGAGTCTACTACTTCATTATTAGAAATTGCAGCTATTTGGAAACCATTAAGGGCCTCTCAATCATTAGAGCATTAACAACCTCATTATCTTCGGCCTCGATGACTACTGTTTCATCTCCATTAGGAAACTTGATCTTTTAATGAAGGATGGAAGGAACTCCACCAAGCGGATGAAAACCATGGTCATCCCAAGAGTAAGGCGAAGGTAACAGGTATGTCCAAAACAACAAATTCAATAATAGATTCAATTGGACCAACCTTGACAGCAGCTTTGAAAGTTCCTTCAGCATGTCTCTTAGTGTTGTCGTAAGCTCAAATTGTTACCTCGGTTGGGTTTAGATCCCTTATTAACATGGCTAGTTTTGGGAATATTTTAAGTGACAAACATTTATAGCGGACCCGTCATCAACCATTACACATGGAGTCCTTTTCCCTTTGATTTCTATTTTGATAAAGAGAGGGCAGATGTGATCTCTCCCCTCCTCCGGTAAATCCGCATATGAGAAAGATATCTTCACATTTCATTACTCCCTCAATTTTTATGAAGTTGACCAGCTCCTCCGGTGTTATGGAGGTAGAAATTGGCATGCTAGCTAAGGCCTTGGCCATAGTTTCTTGGTGCTTTTTAGAAGTAGCCAATAAATCCCAAATGCTAACACTTGCTTGGGTTCTTTTCAATTGCTTAAGCACGGTATCATCTTCCTCTTCTTTAATCCCTACTTCAACTTCCTTTCCTTTATTAACTTCTACCTCCTTAGGCGGTGGCCTTGCATAAGGCTTACCGGATCTAGTGTTCATTACTTCATCTTCCTCGGGTTCGGATCAGATCCATTCCTCCTTCTTGGATACAAGATTGTCATCACTATCGCTTGAATCCTGAAACCCATTGACAACACAAATTGCTACTTCTTTACCCACCATAGCTTGTTCAATCTTGGTAAATACCTCTTCTTCTTTGGTTGCTTCTCCACCCACATCTTGGAAAGAGGACATAACAAAAATTTCATGCAAACCTCCTCCAATCATGAAGGTTGTCAGTGGTGGTACTTTATTTAACCTTGGTAATGGATTGTCTTTAGTGTTCGGCTTGTTGGGCTTGGGCAGCTTTCCACCATCAATCAAATTTTGGATCTCATGCCTCAACCTCACACATCTATCTGTGTTGTGCCCTTGCATTTGATGAAATTAACAAAATGCTTTAGTGTCAAAATTAGGTGGGAGAGGGTTAGGCAAAGGACGAGGATTTAAGGGTTGTAACAATCCCTTTCTTTGAAACTTATTGAGAACCCAAGACATCGGTTCCCAATTCTGAAATCTGCCTTCCATTTCCTTCGCTAGTAGCATTAACACCGAGTACCTTTTGCATGCTTTGGTTACCAGACTGATAGTTTCCATTCTCGTTCCTTCTTGGTGAAAAACGATTCTTCTCTCTTTCCCATTCTTCGATTTGCAGACCAGCTTGGAGGAGATATTTGAAATCACAGATAAGCGTAGGAGACATCCTTTTATAAAGACTAGGCAACACCCCTCTCACAATCATCCTTATTTGATTGGATTCATCGGGCCTTTTCTTGAGCAAAGCGGCCTTATTTCTCCATCTTTTCACATAATCCACAAAATTCTCATTTGGCCTTTGTCTAATGGACTCCACTTCCATTAAGGTAACTTCCATTTCAACATTGTATCCATATTGTTGGATGAAGGGCTTGTATAGCAGATCCCAACTCTTTTGTGTTCCTTCTTCTAAGGTATTGAACCAATTTTGGATGATAGGATCCAATGAGAGTATAAAGTACCTTAGAGTTTGAGCCTTAATAGCTCGGGCGGACTGCATGGCAGTGATATATTGCTTCACATGGAGGTGAGGATTTCTGATTCCATCAAACTTTGCAAAGGATGGCATCTTGAACTTGTACGAAACTTCATCGTCTAACTCAAATAATTTGTCAACTTCGGATATTTCTTCAGTTTTCAGCTTCTTCTCAAATTTCTTTTCTAAGTCCGCAATCATCTTTTTGACATCAGAAGTCTCAATTTTCTCCACGGCTGATCTTTCAACAATCTTTTGTTTTTTCTTCTTGTCTTGAGGATCTTGGTAGTATTGAGCCCAATCATCATCATCATCAATGATCACCTTATCATCATCAAAAACCACTTCACTAACTTTAGTCTTCCCTTTGTCCTTTGGCTTCCTAGTGCTAGCAGATGCTTCGGCATAATTTCCTAAAATTGTAGCCAATTGGTTCTTCATGGTCTCAGCCAGGGCCTCTTTTATTTCTTCCATCTTGGCATTGAGGGCGTCATCCACCATTCTTTGAATTTGTTTGGGCTCCATTTCTTTTGGTGAGCAAGTGATTGAGTTGTTACTAGATTCTTCGTCTCTTGCTTAGGTCGGATTGTCATAATCTTTTGAACTATTGTAATCCAGGGCTGTGAGCCAGAGACGATCAATGATATGAGATGCAAATGTATGTATGCATGTGTGCACAAACAATATACACAAAAAGATGATTAGGACGTTCCTTCCAACCTTATAACTTCCACACACGAATGGCGAGTCTCTTTTCCTAGGTAATATGGTTAACAAAATACAAACATGGGGTATCTTATTTTTGAATATTTCTCTCGGACATTTGAACCAATAGTTATATTTTCAAAATGGAAATCAGTTCATGATAATTCCCATTAATTAGATCTTAATCCATTCAACCAACTAAAGTAGCTTTTATGCTATATTGGATTAAAACTAAATTAAGAGGTTTATTATAAATAGATTTCTCACTTGAAAAAGTAACTAATGATTCATGCCAAAAACAAGCCCATGATTAATTATTCTTAGTATAAACTAGGCTCACAATTGATTTTTGGTATTTCATAATTAACCTAAATAATTTGCAAGCTCTTTTAAAGGTTGGATGAAAATAATTTTGTTTCTAAGCCCATTGTAAAAAGATTTTAGAAAAAATGGATTTTGGGCTTAGTATTTGGGTCATGAGAAAAGAATTTTTGATTTGTTTATGGAAAAGTTTTATATCCAAAGGCCATTTTGAAAAGTTTTAAATGTTTATGGAAAAGTTTTATATCCAAAGGCCATTTTCCGCTGTGTATTAAATGAATGTTTTATCTATTGTTTTTTATAAGATGTCTTAAATGTTTTAAATTTTCTAAATATGTTGTATAAATGAATGAGTTGTTGTTTAGTAAACCGTAGCATTCCTATATTCAGTATACATTTATTACAGATATGGTGGTATGTGGTGTGCGTATACGGGTATAGGGGTGTTACAATTGTTTTGGTATCAGAGCCTAGGTTTGAGATTCTCAACCTAGGTAAATTGTAAGAAAAAGAAATTTTTTATTTTTAAAATGTGGTTTTTAAATAAGATACATGTTTTGGTATTGGCAGTCTCTGATCTTTGATGAGGTATATTCTACCGTGTTTGCAGATATAGGTAGTGATGACATCTCATTCACGTCAGTCCGTAGAAGGTAGTGCTGAGAGCATAGCTCCGGAAGAGGGTAGAGATAGAGCTAGGGTTGAGAGAGCTAGTGAGGCACCTGCTTTTGTGCCAGAGAGATCAGTAGCTGATGAGGTTCTGCCAGTTTGGCTAAGGCATGTGGTAGAATTGTTGAGGCAAGCTCCAGTACAGCCGCCACCGCCACCACAGCCTCAAGTACCAGTGAGACATTATGATAAATTGAGAAAATATGGAGCTGAGGATTTCTTAGGCACTACAGATCCTGCAGTAGCTGAGCAGTGGTTGGATAGAGTGCAGAGGATATTTATCCAATTGCAAGCTACTCCTGATGAGAAATTTGATTATGCTAGATCTCTTCTTCAGAAAGATACTTATGATTGGTGGAAGACGGTTCCTCATGCCATGGATGATCCACCGACGTTGTCTTATAGTGATTTTCTGAGGGAATTTGAGCAGAAATATACTCCGAGGGAGTATAAGGAAGAAGATGGAATTTCTGAATCTGAGGCCAGATAACTGGACAGTGATAGAGTATGAGATAGAGTTCATCCGGTTGAGTCACTATGCCGGTGGGATTATTTCCGATGAGATTGACCGGTGCAGGAGGTTTGAGGAGGGATTGAGGCCCTCTATTATGTGCATTGTTGCTGGTTCTCGGTACCAGGATTTTTCTCAATTGGTTGTAGCAGCTAGAAGTGTTGAGAGAGCACAGGGTATTGCAGCAGCTGCTACCGAGGAAGAAACCAGAGTTAGGAGACCCCAATTTGAGGCAGGGTCTTCGTCTATGAAGAGAGGTAGAGGAAGTTTTATTCCGAGGATCAGTAGGAGCCAGAGGCTGTCTGGTAGGTCAGTTCAGTATCAGAGGGAGAGACCGAGACCTACAGTTTCTGTAGCTAGTGCTCCGACTCCAGTGGTTCAGAGGTCTACTCCACCTACATGTGTCCATTGTGGTAGGATACATGGGGGTGTTTGTTGGAAGATTAGTGGATCAACTGTGTGTTTTAATTGTGGATCACCTGATCATTTCATTAGAGATTGTCCTGAGCTACAGGAGGATCGACAGACTGATACTGCAGCTTCTCGACCTAGTGTTAGCAGAGGTGGTCAAGGGGGCAGAGTTTCAGTAGAGGTGGTCGACCTGGGATCAGTCAGAGAGGAGGCTCTACATCCGGAGGCAGTAGGCCAGATGAGGCTGGGTCTTCTCAGCAAGTATATGTGATGCAGAGGCAGCCGGATGCTTCAGCAGTCATTGTGGATACTTTTTCTTTATTTGGCATTTCAGTTCTTGCTTTGATTGATCCAGGATCTACTCATTCATACATAAGTGCATCCATCTTGCCTGTGTCTGAATTGCATTCAAAGTCCTTAGGATTTGATGTCTTGGTGACAAATCCTTTAGGGCATATTGTTGTGGTGAGTAGGGTGCATTGTGATAGTGCAGTTGTGGTACAAGGTGAGGAGTTTTTGGGTGATTTGATTGAAATGCCTTTTAAGGAGTATGATTTGATCTTAGGCATGGATTGGTTGTCTAAGCATGGAGCTGTGGTAGATTGTCAAAAGAAGTGTGTTACCTTGAGAACCGGTGATGGTAGAAGTGTGATGGTGTCTAGTGAGCAGAGACAACTTGCATCCTTGTTTGTTTCAGCTGTAGCAGCTAGAAAGTTTATTAGAAAAGGGTGTGATGCTTATCTTGCTCATGTTGTGGATACCAGAGTAGTGGGTTCCCAACTTGGTAGTATACCCACAGTTGGGGAATTTCCCGATGTGTTTCCTAAGGAGTTGCCAGGGTTACCCCCTAAGAGAGAGGTTGAGTTTGGTATCGATTTGTTGCCTGGTACCACTCCCATCTCTATTACTCCCTATCGAATGGCACCTGCTGAGTTGAGAGAGTTGAAAGTGCAGTTGCAGGAGTTGTTGGATAAAGGGTTTGTTCGCCCTAGTATTTCTCCATGGGGAGCTCCTGTTTTGTTTGTGAAGAAGAAGGATGGTACTTTGAGGTTGTGCGTCGATTATAGGCAATTGAACAAAGTGACTATCAAGAATAAGTATCCTTTGCCTAGGATTGATGATCTCTTTGACCAGTTGAAGGGAGCGGCAGTGTTCTCCAAGATTGATTTGAGATCAGGGTACCATCAGTTGAGGGTTAGAGCTGAAGATGTTCCTAAGATAGCTTTTCGCACAAGGTATGGGCATTATGAGTTTTTAGTGATGCCTTTTGGATTGACGAATGCACCTCCAGCTTTTATGGATTTGATGAATAGGGTGTTTAGGCCCTATCTGGATCAGTTTGTAGTGGTCTTTATTGATGATATTATGGTGTATTCGAGTAATGAAGAGGAACATGACAAGCATTTGCAGATTGTATTGCAGACCTTGAGAGAGAAGCAATTGTATGCTAAGCTGTAGAAGTGTGAGTTTTGGCTTGATCAAGTAACTTTTCTTGGTCATATAGTTTCAGCAGATGGTATAAGAGTTGATCCGAGTAAAGTTGAAGCTATTTTGAATTGGAGTCCACCGAAGTCTGTAACTGAAGTTAGAAGTTTTCTGGGTTTGGCAGGCTATTATCGACGGTTTGTTAAAGGTTTTTCTTTGATAGCTACTCCACTCACCAGATTACTTAGAATGTAATATCCCAAAGTGTGCCCTAGAAGTTTTAATACAGTTGTTGTTTGATTGGAATTAAATGTATATATGTTTTTGTGAAGGAAATGATAGTGTTAATGAAATGTATATGTTGTATATATGTTAATATATATAACATATATGTTGTTCAAATGTAGAGTCAAGGGAAGAAGATATTTTAGTTTGGGATGTGTGAAATTACTATAAAGGGCACTTGATTAAGAAGAAAACTAGACCATATGAGAAGAGGGTATGTTAGTAATTGTGCTTGTAGAATTGCTTGGTGGAGATTTAAAGAGGAAGGAAAGGTTGACTTGTCTTCATTTTCTTTTCTTTGCATTTCTTGGCCGGCTACCAAAGGAAAAGAGAGAGCAAGAGAGGTCTTCTAAATTCTAAGCTCAAATTGAAGGAAGAATCAAAGGATTAAGTTGGAGATTTGTGGAATTTCTTCAAATTAGGTAAGTACTCTCCTGTTTTCCTTTGTTATTTTTGAAGTTGTATTTGAAGTGAGTTTTGATTTGTTGAGATTATGATTTGGTGGGGTTGAGATGTAATTATAAGTGTTTAAATTGGTTGTAAGTTAAATTGGTGTTGGTTTTGGTTTGAAAATGGTAAGTTGAGTGGATATTGGAATTGAAAGAATAAGAATGATGTTGGTTTAGGGTTTTGAAGTGGTATGTGTTTAAATGTGTTGCTAATGATTTGTTAATGAGAATATTGTGATGAATATGTAAAATAAGTGTTGATGACATTGTTTATATCCATTTGAATGAGGTTATGTTGTGCACAATGAGTTTAAATGCAATTAAAAGAGTTTTGGCCATATTTAGGGTTTTGTTCATGTGAGACACGGCCAAACCAAAGAAGGAACACGGCCAAGACTTAAGAGTTTTGGGAGACACGGCCAAGTTCAAGGAAATTTGGCAGTGTTGGATGAATTTTGGAGAGACACGGCCACTGGCTTGGCCGTGTCCCTTGACTGTGTTTGCCACTGCCTGATTTATGTTGAGAGACACGGCCGTGTCCCTTGCCCGTGTCTGCCTCGGTTTGATTTGGTGTTGAGAGACACGGCCACAAGCTTGGCCGTGTCCTTTGAGTGTGTTAGCTACTGGATTTTTGTGTTGAGATACACGGCCACAAGCTTGGCCGTGTCCCTTGAGTGTGTTGGCTAATGTGATTGTTCTTCTTGAATTGTTTTGATTCTTCAAGGGTCTTGTTGCACCTAAACATAAAAATAAACATTGTAAACACACTTAAACAATAATGATGTGATTGAAGCATGCCTAGAAGATATGATTGAATAAGGATATGTGTGTTTAGTTAATGTAATTGATGTTGTATATTATGATGATGAAATGTGAAATGTGCAAGATGTGATGATGAAATGAGTTGTGAAAGATATGATGTTATGAAGAGTTGCTTTATTGTAATTTGAGAACATATGAAATGATTGAGGCATGGTTGCCTAATTTGATTGTGAGAATGAAATGAATTGAGAAAGTAATGTTTAAATATATAAATGAACGGACCTATCTGCCTCCTGTGGAACCATGCGGACCCTGAGTTTGTGCAACCGATCTTGGACTACCGACCTGGTTGGGGGAAGGTTCAGTACAGTCAGTATTACGTACCTTTCTGCCTCCTGCGGAACCATGCGGACCCTGAGTTTGGGCAACCGATCTTGGCCTACCGACTTGGTTGGGGGAAGGTTCGTTACTGATAGTTTTATACGTGCTTATCTGCCTCCTGCGGACCCCTGGGATTGGCAGTGGCCTGAGGCTCAGTGGGCAACCAACCTGGTTGGGGGAAAGTTCGTATATGAAACCATAGTTGGTTGGTTATATTGATAAACTTTGAATGAGTATAATAGATGATGATATAATTATTGATATAATGAAACGTATGTTAATAAGTATGATCCTTATTAATTGATTATTTGATATTGATATTAATATTGCATATTATCATTATGGTTTGTACTACTGAGCTGTGGCTCAGCGCGATAGTGTTTGATCTCGCAGGTGACATAGTTGAACCTGAGAGCTCCTCGAGACCAAGTGAGACTAGACATTGAGGATTTTCTTTTGGGACTTAAAGATCAGAGAAGAGCTGCCAATCATGTATATATTCTATGTTTTGTAAACTTTAATTTATAACATATTTGTAATAACTTCCGCTATGAATTAACAAATGTTTTTATATATGGTGTCTTTTGGATTTCTTTTAAATGTTTGAGATTGGTTTCAATTACTTACAAAGATATTTGTTGTGTCTTTTTAAATTTTGGCATTTTCTATATCCGGTATACGTATTTTACGATCGTTTAAGCATGCTTGGTACGTATACGGGATATAGGGGTGTTACAATTGTTTTGGTATCAAAGCCTAGGTTTTAGATTCTCAACCTAGGTCAAGTGTAAGAAAAAGAGTGTTTTGATGTTAAAAAGTGGATTTTTGAATAACATACATGTTGGTATTGGCAGTCTCTGATCTTTAATGAGAGGTATTCTGCTGTGTTTGCAGATATAGGTTGTGATGGATCCTCATTTGCGTCAGTCAGCTGAGGGTAGTGCGGAGAGTGTTGCTCCTGATGATGGAGCTAGAGTGAATGGTGCTGGAGAGACACCTGCTTCTGTGTCGGGGGGACCAGCTGGTGAGGAGGTTCCACCAGTTTGGCTTAGGCATGTGATAGAGGCTTTGAGGCAAGCACCAGTGCAACCGCCGCCGCCACCCCCACAGCCTTTGGTATCAGTAAGGCATTATGACAAATTACGGAAGTATGGAGCAGAAGATTTCTTGGGTACTATTGACCCAGCTGTAGCTGAGCAGTGGCTAGATAAAGTACAGAGAATATTTGTTCAGTTACAAGCCACTCCAGAGGAAAGATTTGATTATGCAAGATCCTTGTTGCAGAAGGACGCATATGATTGGTGGAAGACAGTGCCCCATGCTATGGATGATCCACCAACATTGTCCTATGCTGACTTTCTAAGAGAGTTTGAATTGAAGTATACTCCAAGGGAGTACAAAGATGTGAAGAAAATGGAGTTTCTAAGCTTGAAACAAGACAGCCGGTCAGTAACTGAATATGAGGTTGAGTTTATACGGTTGAGTCATTATGCTGGGGGTATTATATCTGATGAGATAGATAGATGCAGGAGATTTGAGGAGGGATTGAGGCCCTCTATCATGTGTCTTGAGTCTGGATCTAGATATCATGATTTTTCCCAGCTTGTATCAGCAGCTAGGAGTGTGGAAAGAGCTCAGGTTATTGCAACTGCTTCATGGGAAGAAATCAGGGTTGGAAGGCCCCAGTTTGAGGTAGGGTCTTCGTCTGTGCAAAGAAGTAAAGGAAATTTTATTCCTCGGGTTAATAGGAGTCAGAGGCCAGCTGGTAGGTCAGAACAGTTTCGGAGACAGAGATTTAGACCTACAGTTTCAGTAGCGAGTGCTCCTACTCCAGTAGTCCAGAGATCCACTCCACCTATTTGTGCTCAGTGTGGGGGTTATCATAGAGGTGTTTGTTGGAAGAGTAGTGGACCAGCTGTATGCTTCAGATGTGGATCTCCCGATAATTTTGTTAGAGATTGTCCTGAGAGACAGGAACGGATGTCAGTAGATACTGCAGCTTCTCGACCTAATGTGAGGGGAGGATGAGGAGACAGGGGTTTCAGCAGAAGAGGCAGATCTGGGTTCAGTTCTAGAGGAGGTTCTACATCCAGGAAGAGTAGACCAGAGGGGGCTAGATCTTCTCAGAGGATTTATGTGATGTAGAGGCAACCAGATGCTTCGGCAGTCATTGCTGGTACTTTCTCTTTATTTGATACTTCAGTACTTGCTTTGATTGATCCTGGATCCACACATTCATATATTAGTGCATCTATTTTGCCTGGATCTGATGTGCATGCTGAATCCCTAGGATTTGATGTGTTAGTAACAAATCCGTTAGGGCATAGTGTGATTGTCAGTAAAGTGCACCGAGATAGTACAGTAGTGGTTCAAGGTGAGGAGTTCCTTGGAGATTTGATTGAGATGCCTTTTAAGGAATATGATGTGATCCTAGGCATGGACTGGCTATCTAGACATGGAGCTGTGGTTGACTGTCAAAAGAAAGTTGTTACCTTGAGAACCAGTGATGATAAAGAGGTGATAGTATCTAATGAGCAGGGACAGCTAACATCTTTGTTTGTTTCAGCTGTTGCAGCTAGGAGATTGATTAGAAAAGGGTGCGATGCTTACCTTGCTTATGTTGTGGATACTAGAGTAAAGGGTTCTCAACTTGATAGTATACAGTCGCAGAGTTTCCAGATGTGTGTCCAGAGGAGTTGCCAGGGTTGCCTCCTGTGAGAGAGGTGGAGTTTGGTATTGAATTATTGCCTGATACCACTCCTATCTCTATTACTCCTTACAGAATGGCACCTGCTGAGCTGAGAGAATTGAAAGTGCAGTTGCAGGAGTTGTTGGACAAAGGATTTGTTCGCCCTAGTGTTTCACCGTGGGGAGCTCCTGTCTTGTTTGTAAAAAAAAAGGATGGTACTATGAGATTGTGTATCGATTATAGGCAATTGAACAAAGTGACTATTAAAAATAAATATCCTTTGCCTAGAATTGATGATCTCTTTGATCAATTAAAGGGTGCAGCAGTGTTTTCCAAAATTGATTTGAGATCAGGGTACCATCAGTTGAGGGTCAGAGCTGAAGATGTTCCTAAGACTGCATTTCAAACCAGGTATGGGCATTATGAGTTTCTAGTTATGCCTTTTGGTTTGACGAATGCACCGGCAGTTTTTATGGACTTGATGAATAGGGTGTTTAGGCCCTATCTGCATCAGTTTGTGGTGGTCTTTATAGATGACATTCTGGTATATTTGCGTAATAAGGAGGAGCATGACAAGCATCTGCGGATTGTGTTGCAAATTTTGAGAGAGAAGCAATTGTTTGCTAAACTGTCGAAGTGTGAGTTTTGGCTTGATCAAGTAACTTTTCTTGGTCATATAGTTTCAGCAGAAGGAATTAGAGTTGATCCGAGTAAAGTTGAAGCTATTTTGAATTGGAGTCCACCAAAGTCTGTGACTGAAGTAAGAAGTTTTCTGGGTTTGGCAGGTTATTATCGACGGTTTGTGAAAGGATTCTCTTTGATAGCTACTCCACTTACCAGATTGCTTCGAAAGGGAGTCAGATTTGTGTGGACAGATCAGTGTCAGGCTAGCTTTAATCAGTTGAGAGAAATGTTAACTCAAGCGCCTGTTCTTACTTTACCTGTGGAAGATAAACCTTATGTGATTTACAGTGATGCTTCACATAGTGGTTTGGGTTGTGTTCTGATGCAAGAAGGTAAAGTTATAACTTATGCTTCCCGACAGTTGAAACCGCATGAGCTCAATTATCCGACCCATGATTTAGAGTTAGCAGCCATTGTGTTTGCATTGAAAATTTGGAGACACTATTTGTATGGGGAAAAGTGTTTTATCTATACGGATCATAAGAGTTTGAAATATTTGGGTGTTCAGAAAGAGCTCAATCTTCGACAGAGAAGATGGTTGGAATTGATTAAAGACTACGACTATTTGATTGACTATCATCCTGGTAAGGCAAACGTTGTTGCTGATGCCTTGAGTCGGAAGTCTTTAGCAGGTTTAACTGTTTATTCGCTCTCGTTGCTTGTTGAGTTGAGAGCGTTGTGTGCTAATTTTGTATCTTGTGATGATGGTGCATTGTTGGCACATTTGCAGTTGAAACCAGTGTTGTTGGATCAGATTAAAGAAGCTCAAGTGGCTGATGAGAAGATTCAAAAGATTGTTTCAAATTGTCAGAATGGAGAGAATCAAGATTTTATTGTGAGAAATGATGGGAGTCTTTGGTTTAAGAACAAATTGTGTGTACCTGATGATGCTATTTTGAGAAAGATCATTTTAGAAGAGGCACATTAGTCAGTGTTTGCTATGCATCCGGGCAATACAAAGATGTATCATGATTTGAGACAGCATTACTGGTGGTCCGGTATGAAGAGAGACATAGTGGAGTTTGTATCCAGATGTCTAACATGTCAGAGGGTAAAAGCTGAGCATCAAGTTCCAACAGGGTTGCTTCAACCTTTGTGAGTGCCTGAATGGAAATGGGAAAGAGTGACAATGGATTTTGTGTCTGGTTTACCATTGACACAAAGGAAGCATGATGCTATTTGGGTAATTGTTGATAGGTTGACTAAGACAGCTCATTTTCTACCGGTTCGGATGGATTACTCTTTGGAGAGGTTAGCGGAGTTGTATATCCATGAGATTGTGAAGTTACATGGTATCCCAATTTCTATAGTGTCTAATCGAGATCCCCGGTTTACTTTCAAGTTTTGGAAGAGTTTACATGGTGCTTTGGGTTCTCGACTATGTTTCAGTACTGCTTTCCATCCGCAGACAGATGGGCAGTCTGAGAGGGTGATACAAATTATTGAGGACATGTTGAGAAGCTGTGTCATTGATTTCTCTAGAAGTTGGGATGGATTCTTACCACTTGTTGAATTTGCTTACAATAACAGTCATCAATCCAGCATTGGTATGGCACCATTCGAAGCGTTATATGGTAGACGGTGTAGGACACCTCTATGTTGGAATGAGCTTGGTGAAGGTAAGTTAGTTGGTCCTGATTTGGTTAGAGAAACTGAAGAGAAAGTGAAAATGATTTGAGATAGATTGAAAGCAGCTTCAGATCGACAGAAGTCTTATTCAGATTTGAAGAGGAGAGACATTGAGTATAATGTTGGAGAAAAGGTATTTTTGAAAGTGTCTCCTTGGAAGAAAATCTTGAGGTTCGGTCGGAAAGGGAAATTGAGTCCTCGTTTCATTGGACCGTATGAAGTTTTGGAAAGAGTTGGGCCAGTTGCTTATCGGCTTGCTTTGCCACCTGATTTAGATAGGATCCATAATGTATTCCATGTTTCTATGTTGAGGAGATACAGGTCGGATCCATCTCATGTATTGCCAATTGAATCTATCGAAGTGAGTTCAGATTTGACATTTGAAGTGGAACTAGTTGCTATCTTGGCACGTGATGTGAAAGAATTAAGAAATAATAAAGTGCCTTTAGTGAAGATTCTATGGAAGAATCATGGTAGAGAAGAAGCAACTTGGGAGAGTGAGCAATCAATGCGAGATCAATATCCTCAACTATTTCAGACTTGATATCAGGTAATTTCGAGGATGAAATTTCTTTTTAGAGGGGGAGAATTGTAATATCCCAAAGTGTACCCTAGAAGTTTTAATACAATTGTTGTTTGATTGGAATTAAATGTATATATGTTTTTGTGAAGGAAATGATAGTGTTAATGAAATGTATATGTTGTATATATGTTAATATATATAACATATATGTTGTTCAAATGTAGAGTCAAGGGAAGAAGATATTTTAGTTTGGGATGTGTGAAATTACTATAAAGGGCACTTGATTAAGAAGAAAACTAGACCATATGAGAAGAGGGTATGTTAGTAATTGTGCTTGTAGAATTGCTTGGTGGAGATTTAAAGAGGAAGGAAAGGTTGACTTGTCTTCATTTTCTTTTCTTTGCATTTCTTGGCCGGCTACCAAAGGAAAAGAGAGAGCAAGAGAGGTCTTCTAAATTCTAAGCTCAAATTGAAGGAAGAATCAAAGGATTAAGTTGGAGATTTGTGGAATTTCTTCAAATTAGGTAAGTACTCTCCTGTTTTCCTTTGTTATTTTTGTTGAGATTATGATTTGGTGGGGTTGATTTGGTGGGGTTGAGATGTAATTATAAGTGTTTAAATTGGTTGTAAGTTAAATTGGTGTTGGTTTTGGTTTGAAAATGGTAAGTTGAGTGGATATTGGAATTGAAAGAATAAGAATGATGTTGGTTTAGGGTTTTGAAGTGGTATGTGTTTAAATGTGTTGCTAATGATTTGTTAATGAGAATATTGTGATGAATATGTAAAATAAGTGTTGATGACATTGTTTATATCCATTTGAATGAGGTTATGTTGTGCACAATGAGTTTAAATGCAATTAAAAGAGTTTTTGCCATATTTAGGGTTTTGTTCATCTGAGACACGACCAAACCAAAGAAGGAACACGGCCAAGACTTAAGAGTTTTGGGAGACACGACCAAGTTCAAGGAAATTTGGCCGTGTTGGATGAATTTTGGAGAGACACGGCCACTGGCTTGGCCGTGTCCCTTGACTGTGTTTGCCACTGCCTGATTTATATTGAGAGACACGGCAGTGTCCCTTGCCCGTGTCTGCCTCGGTTTGATTTGGTGTTGAGAGACACGGCCACAAGCTTGGCCGTGTCCTTTGAGTGTGTTAGCTACTGGATTTTTGTGTTGAGAGACACGGCCACAAGCTTGGCCGTGTCCCTTGAGTGTGTTGGCTAATGTGATTGTTCTTCTTGAATTGTTTTGATTCTTCAAGGGTCTTGTTGCACCTAAACATAAAAATAAACATTGTAAACACACTTAAACAATAATGATGTGATTGAAGCATGCCTAGAAGATATGATTGAATACGGATATGTGTGTTTAGTTAATGTAATTGATGTTGTATATTATGATGATGAAATGTGAAATGTTCAAGATGTGATGATGAAATGAGTTGTGAAAGATATGATGTTATGAAGAGTTGCTTTATTGTAATTTGAGAACATATGAAATGATTGAGGCATGGTTGCCTAATTTGATTGTGAGAATGAAATGAATTGAGAAAGTAATGTTTAAAGATATAAATGAACGGACCTATCTGCCTCCTGCGGAACCATGCGGACCCTGAGTTTGGGCAACCGATCTTGGACTACCGACCTGGTTGGGGGAAGGTTCAGTACAGTCAGTATTACGTACCTATCTGCCTCCTGCGGAACCATGCGAACCCTGAGTTTGGGCTACCGACCTTGGACTACCGACCTGGTTGGGGGAAGGTTCGTTACTGATAGTTTTATACGTGCTTATCTGCCTCCTGCGGACCCCTGGGATTGGCAGTGGCCTGAGGCTCAGTGGGCAACCGACCTGGTTGGGGGAAAGTTCGTATATGAAACCATAGTTGGTTGGTTATATTGATAAACTTTGAATGAGTATAATAGATGATGATATAATTATTGATATAATGAAACGTATGTTAATAAGTATGATCCTTATTGATTGATTATTTGATATTGATATTAATTTTGCATATTATCATTATGGTTTATACTACTGAGCTGTGGCTCAGCGCGATAGTGTTTGATCGCGCAGGTGACAGAGTTGAACCTGAGAGCTCCTCGAGACCAAGTGAGACTAGACATTGAGGATTTTCTTTTGGGACTTAAAGATCAGAGAAGAGCTGCCAATCATGCATATATTCTATGTTTTGTAAACTTTGATTTATAACATATTTGTAATAACTTCCGCTATGAATTAACAAATGTTTTTATATATGGTGTCTTTTGGATTTCTTTTAAATGTTTGAGATTGGTTTCATTTACTTACAAAGATATTTGTTGTGTCTTTTTAAACTGTGGCATTTTCTATATCTGGTATACGTATTTTACGATCGTTTAAGCATGCTTGGTACGTATACGGGATATAGGGGTGTTACATAGAAAGGGAGTTAGATTTGTGTGGACAAATCAGTGTCAAGTTAGCTTTGAGCAGTTGAAAGAGATGTTGACTCAAGCGCCTGTTCTTGCTTTACCTGTGGAAGATAAACCATATGTGATTTACAGTGATGCTTCACATAATGGTTTAGGTTGTGTCTTGATGCAAGAGGGTAAAGTTATAGCTTATGCTTCTCGGCAATTGAAGCCACATGAGTTGAATTACCCGATGCATGATTTGGAATTGGCAGCTATAGTGTTTGCTTTGAAGATTTGGCGACACTACTTTGTATGGAGAGAAGTGTTTTATCTACACAGATCATAAGAGTTTGAAATATTTGGGGGTTTAGAAAGAACTTAATCTTCGGCAAAGACGATGGTTAGAGCTGATCAAAGACTATGACTGTTTGATTGATTATCATCCTGGTAAGGCAAATGTTGTTGCTGATGCCTTGAGTCAGAAGTCTTTGGCAGGTTTGACTGTATATTCGCTCTCGTTGCTTGTTGAGTTGAGAGCATTGCATGCTAGTTTTGAATAATGTGATGATGGTGCATTGTTGGCTCAGTTGCAGTTAAGACCGGTGTTGTTGGATCAAATTAAAGAGGCTCAATTGGCTGATGAGAAAATACAGAAGATTGTGTCAGATTGCCAAAATGGGGAGAGCCGAGATTTCCATGTAAGAGATAATGGTAGCCTTTGGTTCAAGGATAGATTGTGTGTTCCTGATAATGCTAGTTTAAGAAAGATTATTTTGGAAGAGGCACATCAATCGGTTTTTGCTATGCACCCTGGGAGTACAAAGGTGTATCAGGATTTGAAGCAACATTATTGGTGGTCAGGTATGAAAAGAGACATAGCAGAGTTTGTATCCAAGTGTCTCACGTGTCAGAAGGTAAAAGCTGAACACCAAGTTCCAACAGGGTTGCTTCAACCTTTAACAGTGCCTGAATGGAAATGGGAGAGAGTGACAATGGATTTTGTGTCTGGGTTGCCATTGACTCAGAAGAAGCATGATGCTATTTGGGTGATTGTTGATCGGTTGACAAAGACAGCTCATTTTCTTCCAGTTCAGATGGACTATTCTCTTAAGAAATTGGCTGAGCTGTATATCAATGAGATAGTAAAGTTGCATGGAGTCCCAATTTCTTTAGTGTCTGATTGAGATCCTAGGTTCACTTCGAGATTTTGGAAGAGTTTACATGGTGCATTGGGGTCTCAATTGCACTTTAGCACTGCTTTTCATCCGCAGACAGATGGGCAATCAGAAAGAGTAATCCAAATTATTGAGGATATGTTGAGAAGCTGTATCATTGATTTTTCTGGAAGTTGGGATAGATTTTTGCCACTTGTGGAATTTGCTTACAACAACAGTCATCAATCTAGTATTGGTATGGCACCATTTGAGGCATTGTATGGTAGAAGATGTAGGACACCTTTATGCTGGAATGAACTCGGAGAAGGCAAATTGATTGGTCCGGATTTGGTTAAAGAAACGGAAGAGAAAGTGAAGATAATTCGGGATCGATTGAAAGCAGCTTCAGATCGACAGAAATCTTATTCAGATTTGAAGAGGAGAGACATAGAATTTGATGTTGGAAATTAGGTATTTTTGAAAGTGTCTCCTTGGAAAAAGATTTTGAGATTTGGTCGAAGAGGGAAGCTAAGTCCTCGTTTTATTGGACCTTATGAAGTGTTAGAAAGAGTTGGACCAGTTGCTTATCGACTTGCTTTGCCGCCTGAATTGGATAGAATCCATAATGTCTTCCATGTTTCTATGCTACGGAGGTACAGATCAGACCCATCTCATGTTCTGTCAGTTGAATCTATTGAAGTGAGTCCTGATTTAACTTTTGAAGAAGAACCGGTTGTTATTTTGGCATATGGAGTGAAAGAGTTGAGACATAAGAAAGTGCCAATTGTCAAGGTTCTTTGGAAGAATCATGGTAGAGAAGAATCAACTTGGGAGAATGAACAAGCGATGCGAGATCAGTATCCCCAGCTGTTTCAGACTTAAGATCAGGTAATTTCGAGGACGAAATTTCTTTTTAGAGGGGGAGAATTGTAATATCCCAAAGTATACCCTAAAATTTTTGGAATATTTATTGTTATATTTGGATTAAATGTATTTGTTTAAATGGAAAGAGAAAAGAGATAATGAGGAGAGTATATATGTTGTATATATTGAGATATATACAACATATACAAGTCAAAGAGATGAAAGTCAAAGGAAGATATTTAATTATTTTGAATTAATGAAATTAATTAATTGGAAATGGAATTAAATATTTGGAAATTTAGTTAGTGGAAGTGGAAGAAGATATTTGCTTATTTTATTGTATTTTGCTTGGTGGAGAGGATTTTGAGGAGAGAGAAGGTTGAGTGTTTGACTTGGTTTTCTTTGTTTTCTTCTTGTTTCTTTCTTCTTCTTCGTGTATCTTCATCTCCTCCTTTTCTTTTCTTTTCTTTTGGCCGGCCCTCCATAGCAAGAGAGCAAGAGAGAGATTTGATCTTCCAAACTCAAGATTGAAGGAAGTTTTCAAGTGATCAAGTTGGAAATTTAAGAGTTTCTTCATCTTTGGTAAGTTTTCCACTTGATTCTTTGATTTTCTTTGAGTTTGTGAGTTGAGATTGTGGTTGACATGTGTTTGTTTGATTGTGGTATGTTTAAGAGTGTTTGGTTCTATTGATTTTGGATTTTGGGGTTGGATTGAAGGAAAGAGTAAGTTTGTTGGAAGAGAAAGTGTTGTGGTTGTGTTTTGGGTTTGTGGTGATGATTATGATTTGTGGTTGATGTATGTTTTGAGTTGTGTTGGTGTTTTTGCAAGTTTTTTATGGTTTTTGGGTGTGTTTAGTTAAGTTTGTTTGGAGTGGAAAATGGTGGAAGTAAGAGGTTTGTTGGATGTGTTGTTGTTGTTGCCGAAATCTGGATTTTTGGCCTGACACGCCCGTGAGCACGGCCAGGTCTTTGGGCGTGTCAATAGTTCTGTGTTCTTGGTTGGGTGACACGAGCAGTGACACGCCCATGTCACTGAGCGTGTCATAGCTACTGTGTGGCTGAAGGATTGACACGGCCATGAACACGCCCGTGTTGTTGGACGTATCAATGTTTCTGTGAGATAGAATGTATTACACATTCAGTGACACGCCCGTGGTTCTGAGGTACCCACCAAGTGGAAACATACCTCTTACAACATTTGGAAATCTAAATCAATTGATAAAAGTAAATAACCATTCATCATAAATAAATTATTCATCAAAGGTATTAAATATCAATAGAAAGTAAACATCCATCCATCATAAACTAAATAAACCAAGCATTGAACTTAAATAAATTAAAGCATATAAAATAAACCAAAGCATAATCAAACATAAAATTGTATAAGGCAAATAAAAATTCAAATTAGGGCTACTATTTCTATTTAAGATTCTTTATTTAATGTGTTTAGGGTTTTGGAATTTATGGAATTAGGCTACTGTGATTTTAAGAGAACTAAAATGGATTAATTTTTTATGATTTAAAAAGTTGGTAAAATTCTTTGATTAACCAAATTAAGGTTTGTGATGAAATTAGGGTTTGAACACTTTAAAATACCTAGATTTATGATTTACGGTTATTCATTGAAATATGTTTTAAGCTTACTGTGTAAAATTATAATATTTGTGTTTTTATGGTTTTTAAAGTTTTAAAGGATTAGGGTTTAGAAAAAATTAGGGTTTAAGGTTTTAAAGGGGTTAAGATTCACTGTTTTGAGTTTTGGAATTGAATTAGGATTTTAGGATTTTTGAATTAGGGTTTCAGGTAATGAGTTTGTTTTTAGAATTTAGAAAGCAATTGATAATTTTAAAAAGTTTTATGAAAAGAAATCAAACGATTTAAAGTTTATAAAAGCAAAAAAGATGTTTTTTAGGGCTTTTGGGAAGAAACAGAACTCAATTTAGGGTTTTGATAATTTGGAAAGCAAATTAGGATTTTGGGGTTTTAAAGGAACAAAACTAACAACTTTAAACCTTTAAGAAAACAAAGCAACGAATTAAGATTTTTAAACCTTAGAAAAAGTGAATTGAGGTTCTAAAAATTTTTGAATAAAAGAAAGAATGGGATGATTTAGCTACTGTGAAAAAATAAAAGAAATTCTGAATTCAAACCTTCTTTCATAGGTTACACCAAAAATTGCTTCTTGGATGAACAAGGTCAAAGACAAGCTTTGCTGCCTTTGAATTGCTTGAATTGTTTTTCTTCTCCCTCAAAAAATCAGCTTGATTCAAGGTTTTCCTTCTCATTTTCGGTCTCCACTTTCTCCTCCGATTTCTTCTTTATTTCCTGATTATTTCTGATTGATTTTTTGTGTTCTTTTTGGTCTTATTTATAAAGGAATTTTATAGTTGATTCCTAATTATTCACGGCATCTATTAGTCATTAAGAAAAGGAAACCGAAACCTAATTGCATTAGGTTTCGAAAAAATTTGCGTCGAAAAATTTCGCTGGAGAAAAAAAAATGCTGCGGAAAAAATGCACTGGCTAAAAAGCTGCAGCAGTTGGCTGTGGCAGCGGGCGCGCGAACTGGCCTACAGGCGGGCAAAGGCCATTTTGCTCGCAGGAAACTCCTGCGGCGAGCGAAATGGCCCATGGCCATGTCTCGCGCACTGGTTTTCGGCGACGATTTTTCCGTCGCCGATTTTTCCGTCGCCGATTTTTTCGTCGCCGATTTATTTTTATTTTTATTTTTTGATTTTTGATTTTTATTTGTTTATTTTTATTTTTTATTAATAAAAATTAGATGCTAAAGAAAAATTTTTTAATTAAGATAACAAAAATTATTTTGGACTATTTAAAATATATTGGACAACACAAAAATTATTTTAGACTAAATAAAATATATTGGACCGGACTGGGTCAAAATTAAGGGTCTACAGTTTGCCCCCTGCTTGAACGATTTGAGACTTTAGAGAGTGAAAAGCAAAAAGACTTTATTTTTTATGAGATGGTTATTTGAATTTGTTTTTGGGTTCTGGACCCGGTTCGAGTTCTGGACCTAATTTGGGTACTTGGACCAGAGATTGGGTACTTGGACCCGAGATTGAATTTGGTTTGGGTACTTGGACCCAAGATTGGATTGAATTTTGGTACTCGGACCCATGATTGGGTACCTGGACCCGAGATTGATTTGATTTGGGTACTTGGACCCGAGATTGGGTACTTGGACCCGAGATTGGATTAAATTTGATTTGGGTACTTGGACCCTAAAATGGGTGCTTGGATCCGAGATTGGGTACTTGGACTCGAGCTTGAATTGATTTGGGTACTTGGACCCGAGAATGGGTGCTTGGACCTGAGATTGGGTACTTGGACCCGAGCTTGAATTGATTTGGGTACTTGGACCCGAGATTGGGTACTTGAACCTGAGCTTGAATTGATTTGGGTACTTGGACCTGAAAATGGGTGCTTGGACCCGAGATTGGGTACTTGGACCCGAGCTTAAATTGATTTGGGTACTTGGACCCGAGATTGGGTTCTTTTCCCGAGATTGATTTGATTTGGGTACTTGGACCCGAGATTAGATTTGATTTGGGTACTTGGACCCGAAATTGATTTGATTTTGGTACTTGGACCCGAGAATGGGTGCTTGGACCCGAGATTGATTTGATTTGGGTACTTGGACCTGAAATTAATTTGATTTGGGTACTTGGACTCGAGAATGGGTGCTTGGACCCGAGAATGGGTACTTAAACCCGAGACTGAATTGAATTTGGGTGCTTGGACCCGATATTGAATTGGAATTGGGTACTTAGACCTGAGATTAAATTGAATTTGGGTGCTTGGGGCCGAGATTGAATTGGATTTGGGTACTTGGACCCAAGATTGGATTGAATTTGGGTTCTGGACTCGAGCTAAGTTCTAGACTTAGAAGAGATTCTAGGTTCTGGACCTAATCAAAATTTGGGTTCTGGACCTGAGCTAAGTTCTGGACTTAGAAAAGATTCTAGGTTCTGGACCTAAGAGTATTTTTGGTTTTGGACCCTATATTGAATTTAATTTGGGTGCTTGGACCCGAGACTGAGTTTGACTGACCTTTTATCATTTGAGAAGTCTGACTGCTCCGGTTATTCTATGCATTGTGGTTTTTCACCCTCAAAATGGATCTTCATCCTTTGAGATCGGGTCTTCACCCTTGAAAATAGATCTTCATTCTATAAGATTGGGTCTTCACCCTTGCAAATGGATCTTCATCCTTTGAGATTGGGTCTTCACCCTTTAAAATGGATCTTCATCCTTTGAGGTCGGGTCTTCACCCTTTAAAATGGATCTTCATCCTTTGAGCTTTGGGTCTTCACCCCTTAAAATTGGATCTTCATCCTTTGGACATCAGGTCTTCACCTTCTGAAATTGGATCTTTATCCATTAGAGATTGGGTCTTTACCCTTGAAACACGGATCTTTATCCATTGGAGATCGGGTTTTCACCCTTGAAAATGGACTTTCATCCTTTGGAAATTGGGTCTTCACCCTTGAAAATGGATCTTTATCCTTTGGACTTTGGGTCTTTACCCTTGCTTCAGCTTTTTTAGCTAGACAGATCTTTTGTCTTTTGCATCTTCATTCTTTTGAGAGTTCTAATGTTTCATTCTTTTGTTCTTCCTTTTTGCAAAAATTCAGCTATTTTTAATTGGACCTTATACCCTCTCCTTGCCCCCCTATGTGGCAAAATATTTGTAAGTGAGTTTGAAAACATTTTATATATAGACTCAAAAAATTTAAAAGGATAAACTTTGCCCCCTGTGTAGGCTCAAACCCATGATTTTTCTATGTAGGCTCTGATTGATTTTTTTGCCGTCTAGTTCTTCGCACAAGCACGTATTTCTTCTCTTTGCAAAATTACTGGAACTTTCTCAAGCAATGCGCTTTCCATGCCCCCTGATTTGACATCTTCTTTTGATTCTTTACTTCACAGAGTGTTTGTTGTTCACTTTGATAAAGAATAGACAATACAAGATAAGAAAGTGTGATGTGATATGCTCATGTATGCATGATATGCATGATAATACTCACAGCGGTTTCATTGACTGACAAACCGAGGTGATCAGCAGAAGTGTTCTCATTGGTTCCGTTTTGACGCTTGTTAAAGTCTTGCATTGGAATGATCGAAAGCTTTTGCATTTGTGGCTTTTATCTTCAAGATGTTGAAAACATGAGTGGTGGAGACCCTAAGCACCAGAGTCAGGGATGCATCCATTTCAAACTATATTTCAGCATGTCGGTTGGTAGTTTCTTCATAACTTTGCCAATAATAATTTCCTTTGCCCAATGTGTCCTTTGGAGGTTCAACATACTTCCCTTAACTTGAAGGCTTTGTATGACAAAACACTTTTTTTTTTAATTTTGATTTTGAAATCAAATGTTGTCTTTGCCAAATTAATGTCAATGTACCTCAGGACTTGATTTTCCAAATTAACATATCTATAACATGACAACTAGTTACCGTACTAAACTCAGGAATCATTTAAGCAAGAATTGTTGCACTTCAGATAGGCACATACACATTACTTGGCCAAAGGTCTCATCGAGTTTAAATATTGTCTATCTCATATGCATGCTTATCCAAACTATCTCCACTAATAGACTCTACCTACCAAGATAGATCAACAGGTCTTTGATAGGCTTGAAATGGGGTCTATAAGGGACACCAGTTTAAATGAAGGCCATTTTGAGATTGGAGCTGGTGTGACACAATGGACAAACCTTCACACTACAATTTTCTTGTTGGAACTTTAGACAATTGAGAGCAATCTTTCTAGGCTCCAAATTCATTCTATCTTCTTGGCATTAATCTGGATCTTGATTAGGACAATCTTTGTTTCTTTGCATAAAGTTTGGTACCCAAATTCATTTCTTTCCTTCTTCTCCCTTTCTTTCTTTTTATTTTTCTTACTCCTCCCTTTCTTTGAGCATTTTATCATTTTTGTCCTTCTTCCTTGTAGGATTGTCAAGTACAAAACTTTCAAGAACTGAATGGTCTTTCTCCTTTTTCTTTGATTTTGATCGAATCTTTAGTTGGGTTGGACCAATTCAAGTCAAACCGTCCTTATAAACCAGATGGAAGCCTTTTGTTGTCTTAGGTAAAAGAGAACTCAGTTGGCTTTTTGAACCATTTTGGTTTTCTTTTCTTTTTTCTTTTTTTCTCTTTTTTTTCTTTTCTTTTTCTTTTCTTTTGTCTTTTTTGTTTTCTTTTCTTCTCTCTTTTTTTTTTGGTTCTAGCTCTAAAAGAGTTATCTTGTTTGTACCAACTTGGGCTTCCAATAATGGATAAGTGGAGTAACATAAATCTTCTTTAATAGGGATAAATCATTTGTTGCTTTGATGTTGATGTTGATATATTGGAGATATTAGGAAAACTTCAACTACCCTTATGGTATTGAGAACTTCAACCACCCTTATGGTTTTAAGAGCTTCAACTATCTTCATGGTCTTGAGAACTTCACCTATCCTCATGATCTGGACTAATCATTATTTTCTTTGATCTTCTTGCCTCTTCATCTTATTGATCTTAAAACTTGCCAAAAGTATCACAACAGCTCAGGGCAGGTTGTTGGGGTTATATGTCAATGAAAAGAAAGCTAAAATTTTATGAAGGCTCAAAGGGACAACTAGGGATTGATATTTGATTGGGTGGATAATAGTTGTTGGCTAACCAAACAATGCCTAGATCATTTCACTCTTAAATAAGCAGAGTTCAATTTCACCTTGAAAGTTTGTCAAAGCATGTTCTAAGACTGACTAGGACCTAGACAAAGGTAATTATGCAGGAGCCCTCTCTAAGTAAGCATACACAACTCAATGCTATAGAGAAATTCCCTCACCTAGTAAAGTCATTCAAGTCATGATGCCTAGACACATTAATTTATAAATATCAAGCTAAATTCCTCATTGGTTGAGCACCAAAATGAACAAAGACCAACAAGATTTTTATGAAATTAATTTATTCAAACAAACTTGAAAAACATAATTGTTCAAATTAAATATTAAAGAAAATAAAATCGAAAAGCAACATTCAAGCTAAGGAAAGTTTGTTGAGTTTAAGCTTCTTTTCCTTTCATATCTTCAATATCCCCATCTTGAAAGGATGATAAAATAAAATCCTCTTCTAATCCTTTTCCTACCATGAAGGTTGCTGGTGGTGGCACCCTGTTGAACCTTGGAAATGGATTACCTTTTGTATTGGGCTTGTCCAGCTCAGGCAACTTGCCATTATCAATTAAATTCTGGATCTCATGCCTTAACTTCATGCAATTGTCCTTTTCGTGTCTAGGCCTTTGCTAGAATTGGCAAAATGCATTAGTATCAAAGTTAGGTGGAAAAGGGAGAGGAGTCAAAGGTTGTAACAATCCCTTCTTTTGTAGATTATTGAGAACCCAAGACAGTGGCTTCCCTAATTCTGAAAACTGCCTCATTCCTCCTTGACTAGTAGCATTAACATCAACTTCTTTTTGTGTGCTTTGATTGCCCGACTGGTAGTTCCCTTTCTCATTCCTTTTTATTGAAAAGCGAGTCTTCTCCCTTTCCCACTCTTCAATTTGTAGACTAGCTTGGAGAAGATCTTTGAAGTCCCTTATAAGGGTGTGAGACAGCCTTTCATGGAGGTTGGGAAGGATGCCTCTCATGATCATTCTTATTTGATCATATTCATCGGGCCTCTTCTTGAGCAAAGCAGCCTTGTTTCTCCATCTCCTCACATAGTCCACAAAATTCTCATTTGGCCTTTGCCTAATGGACTCAACTTCCATTAAGGTAACTTCCAACCTTATATAGCATTGTAAAAAGATTCTCATTTGGATGAAGGCCTTGTATAGCATGTCCCAATCTTTTTGAGTACTTTCCTCTAAGGTGTTGAACCAATTTTGGATAATAGGATCCAATGAGAGTATAAAGTACCTTAGAGTTTGAGCCTTAGTAGCTCGGGCAGAATGCATAGTAGTGATATACTGCTTCACATGGAGATGGGGGTTTCTAGTACCATCAAACTTCACAAAAGATGGCATCTTGAACTTGTATGGAACTTCTTCATCTAGCTCAAATAGTTTGTCAACTTCAAACATTTCTTCGGTTTTCAGTTTCTTCTCAAATTTCTTTTCTAAATCAGCAATCATCTTTTCAACATCAGAAGTTTCGGTCTTCTCCATAGTTGATCTTTCAACAATCTTTGGGTCTTTCTTCTTATCTTGAGAATCTTGGTAGTATTGAGCCCAATCATCATCATCATCAATGATCACCTTTTCATCATCAAAAACCACTTCACCAACTTTAGTCTTCCCTTTGTCCTTTGGCTTCTTAGTGCTAGCAGATGCCTGGGCATGATTTTCTATGATTGCAGTCAATTGGTTCATCATGGTCTCAGTTAGGGCCTCTTTTATTTCTTCCATCTTGGCGTTGAGGGCATCATCCACCATTCTTTGAATTTGTTCGGGATCCATTATTTTTGGTGAGCAAGTGATTGAGTCGTTGCTAGATACTTCATCTCCGGCGTAGGTCAGATTGTAGTAAGCTTTTGAACTATCATAATCCAGGGCTGTGAGCCAGAAAGGATTAATGAGATGCAAATGTATGCATGTATGCACAAACAATAGACAAATAAAGACAAATGGGATGTTCCTTCCAACCTTATAATATCCACACACGAATGGCGAGTCTCTTTTCCTAGGTATATAGTTAACAAAATACCAACATGGGGTACCTTGTTTTCAAATATTTCCGTCGGACGTTTCAATCAATAGTTATATTTTCAAAAATGGAAATCAACTTATGATAATTCCCATTAATTAGGTTTTAATCCATTTAACCAACTAATGTAGCTTTTATGCTATATTGGATTAAAACAAAATTAAGAGGTTTATTATAAATAGATTTCTCACTTGAAAAATGTAACTAATGATTCATGCCAAAAACAAGTCCATGATTAATTATTCTTAGTATAAACTAGGCTCAATTGATTTTTGGTATTTCGTAATTGACCTAAATATTTTTGCAAGCTCTTTGTAAGAAAGGGTTGAATGAAAATAATTTTGTTTCTAAGCCCATTGCAAAAAGATTTTAGAAAAAAAAATAGATTTTGGGCTTAGTATTTGGGCCATGAACAAAAGAATTTTTGATTTATTTTTAGAAAAGTCTTATGTCCAAAGACCATCTTGAAATATTTTGAAAATAGCTTTAGTCTTTTGGATTTTAAAGAAAAATTTATTTTGAGCTTACAATATACTTAGGTCATATTAGAGAAAGAACAAACCAAATAAGCCATGATTTAGACTAAGATAAACTAACCATAGTCAAACAACAAGCATTTGGGGTAAAACCTAAGGAAAGTGACTAGACCAATTACATGAGCTTTAGTCTTTGGGTAAAAAGGCTTAGGTTCCCATAGCAAATATATACCAAATGGTACGAGGCTATGAGTGGTTATGCCATGCTCGATCTCCATACCTTGAGTGAAAGTATGGTATCCCTTACATAACATAACACAGGTAACACGGGCATCCTAACTCACACACACAATGCAATCTAATATGATGCAATGGATAATATCATTATAAGAAAGAATAGAATAATATAAAAACTAACAGAATCAACTTCTCTTATCCCCAGTGGAGTCACCACTGTGAGCAGGGATTTTTGCCACCACTCCAAGTGGAATGGTTCTTACGACTTCAGCACTATTTAGGCTCGAGGCCTTAGAGAACACGGACCTAAGTTTGGAGAAAATGGAGTCGCCACTCAGACATGCTGGGAAAAAAGAAAGGGGTGGATGACTCGATTCCTAAGGAAACCCCAACCCTCTAATGGGTTCAGAAAGTTGTGTGCATGTGGGGAAGGTGAGAAATGGCCCAACATCCCCACAATGCCCGGTTCATTGGAACCGGCCTCCTTTACAGGTCTTAATATTATAAAATTCTTAAATATAACAGCATTATCCATATTACACACAATAATTAAAATAAAGCATCGATATATTGAAAATCAAAACAATGTCCAAACAAAATAAATAAATGGACACCCATCCGAGGATGGAAACATGTCCTTACATCCCATGCCTAAATAGGACACCCACCAAAAGGTAGAAAAATGTCCTTTGCATTGGTTCTAAAATAGAAAAATATTTTAAATTACATGATATTTAACTAATGAGGTACCCACCAAGTGGAAACATACCTCTTACAACATTTGGAAATCTAAATAAATTGATAAAAGTAAATAACCATTCATCATAAATAAATTATTCATCAAAGGTATTAAATATCAATAGAAAGTAAACATCCATCCATCATAAACTAAATAAACCAAGCATTGAACTTAAATAAATTAAAGCATATAAAATAAACCAAAGCATAATCAAACATAAAATTGAATAAGGCAAATAAAAATTCAAATTAGGGCTATTGTTTCTATTTAAGATTCTTTATTTCATGTGTTTAGGGTTTTGGAATTTATGGAATTAGGCTACTGTGATTTTAAGGGAATTAAAATGGATTAAAGTTTTATGATTTAAAAAGTTGGTAAAACTCTTTGATTAACCAAATTAAGGTTTGTGATGAAATTAGGGTTTGAACACTTTAAAATACCTAGATTTATGGTTTACAGTTATTCATTGAAATATGTTTTAAGCTTACTGTGTAAAATTATAATATATATGTTTTTATGGTTTTTAAAGTTTTAAAGGATTAGGGTTTAGAAAAAATTAGGGTTTAAGGTTTTAAAGGGGTTAAGATTCACTGTTTTGAGTTTTGGAATTGAATTAGGGTTTTAAGATTTTTGAATTAGGGTTTCAGGTAATGAGTTGGTTTTTAGAATTTAGAAATCAATTGATAATTTTATGAAGTTTTATGAAAATAAACCAAACAATTTAAAGCTTATAAAAGCAAAAAAAAAAAGTTTTTTAGGGCTTTTGGGAAGAAACAGAACTCAATTTAGGGTTTTGATAATTTGGAAAGAAAATTAGGGTTTTGTGGTTTTGAAGGAAAAAAACTAACAACTTTAAACCTTTTAGAAAACAAAGCAACGAATTAAGATTTTTAAACCATAGAAAAAGGAATTGAGGTTCTAAAAATTTTTGAATTAAAAGAAAGAATGGGATGATTTAGCTAATGTAAAAAAATAAAAGAAATTAAAAATTCAAACCTTATTTCGTAGGTTACACCAAAAATTGCTTCTTGGATGAATAAGGTAAAAGACAAGCTTTGTTGCCTTTGAATTACTTGAATTGTTTTTCTGCTCCCTCAAAAAATCAGCTTGATTCAAGGTTTTCCTTCTCAGTTTCGGTCTCCACTTTCTCCTCCGATTTCTTCCTTTATTTCCTGATTATTTCTAATTGATTTTTTGTGTTGATTTTGGTCTTATTTATAAAAGAATTTTATAGTTCATTCCTAATTATTCACGGCATCTATTATTTATTAAGAAAAGAAAATCGAAACCTAATTGCATTAGTTTTTGGAAAAATTTGTGTCAAAAATATTTCGCTGGCGAAAAAAAACTGCTGCGGAAAAAATGCGCTGGCAAAAAAGTTGCCGCAGCTGGCTGTGGCAGCGGGTGCACGAACTAGCCTACGGGCGGGTGAAGGCCATTTTGCCCGTAAGATTTCCTGCGAGCGAAATGGCTCACGTTGGTTTTCGGCGATGATGTTTTCGTCGCCGATTTTTTATTTTTATTTGTTTATTTTTATTTTTTATTAATTAAAATTAGATGTTAAAGTAAAAATTTTTTAATTAAGATAACAAAAATTATTTTGGACTATTTAAAATATATTGGACAACACAAAAATTATTTTGGACTAAATAAAGTATATTGGACCGGACTGGGTAAAATATTAAGGGTATACACCCCCGTAATTCTGTGTTTTAATGTCGTATTTATAGGAAAAATCATAAACCTACTTCTTATTATCGAAGGAAACTAAAACTAATTAGTAAAAGAAACCAAAACTAAATAGTATTTGGTTTCGGAAAAAACTGCGTTCGAAAATTACGATGGCGAAAAACTTGCTGCGGGCCAAGAATTGCGAGCTGCGAGGAATTTCCTGTGGGCGGGTGCCAATTCACCGCATGAATTTCCTGCGGTGAATTGGCCCAAGGCCATTTCGCTGCAGGAAATTCCTGTGGCGAAATGGCCAATGTCCAATTCGCCCGCAGGAAATTCTTGTGAGCGAATTGGCCTGCAGCCAATTCACCTTCGGCGATGAATTTTTCGTCGTCGATTTTTATTTATTTATTTATTTAACTTTACCATTTTTATTTTTATTAAAAATTAAAAATAATAAATACTAAAATAAATATTATTTAATTAAAATACCATAAAAATTATTTTGGACTATATAAAAATATCAGACCAAATTGGGTAAAAAATAAGGGTCTACACAACCTCTATTGTAATATCCCAATGTATGCCCTAGAAGTTTTGAATATTATTGTTGTGTTAATTAGATTGAATGTATATGTTGATGTGTAAGAGAAAAGAAATTGGAAAGAGAATGTTTATGTATTGTTTAAAAAGGAAAGAAATGTGTAGAGAGAAAGTGTATATGTTGGGTATATGGTTATATACATAACATATACATTAGTCAAAAGGGATGGTCAATGGAAGAGGATATTTATTTGTGACATGTGAAATTACTTAAATGGGCATATAAGTAACAAAGGTTAAGTTAAATTGGTAAGGGCATTTAGGTAATTGCTTTGTTAAAATTGCTTGGTGGATATTTAAAGAAGAAGAGAAGTTTGACTTTTGATTATTTTCTTTTCTTCTCCTTTGTGTGCCGGCCATTCAAGAGAGGAGAGAGCAAGAGAGGTGTTCTTGATGCTAGAATCAAATTGAAGGAGAAATCAAAGGTTTTGGTTGGAGATTTGTGAAATTTCTTCATCTAAAGTAAGTACTCTCTTGTTTTCCTTTGGTATTTTGAAGATATGTTTGAAGTGTGTTGTGATTTGATAATATTATGATTTGGTATGTTTGAGATGAGCTTCTAAATGTTGAAATTGATTGTGAGTTAATTTAGTGTTGGTATGGTTTTGGTTGAAGATGGTAGGTTAAAAGTGATGTTGTTTTTTTTAGGGTTTTGAAATGGAAGGTGATTAAATGTGTTGATGATGGGTTGTTAAGGTGAATATTGTGGTAAACATGTGAAATATGTGTTTGGAACATGGATTACATTCATTTGAATTATGTTATATTGTGTATAATGCAATTAAGTGCAACCAAAGGGGACTTGGACATGTTAAGGTTTCAATTCATGAGAGACATGGCCAAAAGCAAGGAGAGACACGGCCAAGTCCATGGAAATTTGGCCGTGTTGGGTGATTTTTGGAGGAGACATGGCCGTGTCCCTTGCCCATGTTGGCTTCTGTTGCTTTTGGTTGAGAGACACGGCCACAAGCTTGGCCGTGTCCCTTGAGTGTGTTGGTTACTGTGTTTGGTTTTTGTTCTTCTTACATGATTGAGTTTGAACTTCCATTTGCTAATGCATATGATATTATATGAACAAGGTGTTGTAATATGCATTGTGAAACTTGTGAATGACAATGTGTTATATGAATAATGTATCTTGAAATGTTATACCAATGATGCTATGTGAATAATATGAATTGAGATATAATATGATGATGTTAGGTGAGTAATATGAATTGAGATATAATATGATAATGGTAGGTGAATAATATGAATTGAGATACAACATGATATGAGGCCATTGTGATTGGCTATGATAACTCAAATGTGATGTGAAGCCATTGTGTTTGGCTATGATGATTCAATTGAAAGAACATAAGGCATGTTTGCCTAATTGATGATGAGAATTGAGAATGAAATAATAAATAAATTGTGTGTCTAATGTGTTATTCATTTTCAGAGTTTTGTTATTGGTGGCATGCCTATTGGTAACATTCTCTTGAAGTTAGGTTGGATTGGATCCTTGAAGCCTAATTGAGATGTTACAACCCTTGAAGCTAGGTTGGATTGGTTCTTGAAGCCAAGTTGGGTTGATACTTAGCATGCTTTGTTCCCCTTGAAGCTTGGTTGAACCTAAATCCTTGAAGCCTAGTTGGGTTTATGATAATGATAAATGTGATAACAAAACCAAAGCATTAACTCTGAAAATTGAATGGCATATTAGTGTGTTTTGGGCCCATGCTTGTCTTTGTATATAATATGGGATTCTTGAATGGTAAAAACTATGAAACTATGAAGATGTAATAAGATTGTTATTATGACATTAAATATAGTATGATGTGGTAATGTGATGTGCTTCTATGTGTGTGGTTTATGAAATATATAGGTATGATGTTAGCCTTTCACTTATGATGTTCACTTTATGGTTTAGATGTGTGACATTACATTGCCTTAAAGTATTATGTTGGTATATTTTGTACTACTAAGCCGATGGCTTAGCGCGATAGTGTTTGATCGCGCAGGTAACCGAGTTGAACCCGAAAGCTCCTCGAGACCGAGTGAGAGTAGACATTGAAGAGTTATTTTGGGACTTAAAGATTGGAGAAGAGCTGCCAATCATGTATATATTCTATGTTTTGTAAACTTTGATTTATATTATATTTGTAATAACTTCCGCTGTGAACTAATAAATGTTTATATATATATATGGTGTCTTTTGGATTTCTTTTAAATGTTTGAGATTGGTTTCACTTATTTAAAAAAAAATAATTGTTGTGTCTTTTTAAACTGTGGCATTTTCTATATTCAGTATACGTATTTTACGATCGTTTAAGCATGCTTGGTACGTATACTGTATATAGGGGTGTTACATCTATTCTAGCTCAACCAAATCCATCATTTAACTTTTAAAAACTTGTTTATGCATCAAAACAATCCAATTAAAAGCAAATTACACAATTTAAAACTATGAATTCACAAATCAAAATTTACATGACCCTAAACTCTCTTTCTACACTAAACTCATCTCAAACTTAAACATCTCTTCAATCCAACCTTAAAATCATGGTTAATCACTTAAAGTAATCTCATTCATACCCAAATAGACAATTAAAACATGCTACTTCAACAACCCAAAATCTACATAATCAATCTTCCATGGAATTCAAAGAAAGAAGTTAGGAAACTTACAAAGATAGAGGAAATCACCAAAAATCCCCTTTGAACACTTGAAATCCTTCAATTACTTGATCTTGGAAGAAGAAAAATCTTAAGCTCTACACACATGGAGGTTCGGCCCTTTCATGGAAGAAGAAGAATATGAAGAACAAATTAACTCTCTCTTTCTTTCCACTCACTTTTAATTTCAACCTTGTGATTTCCACATTTAATCTTACCCAAGTATATATATTATTATTTAATTACAACATCAAAATATCCTCTTCCATTAGTTATATAATTTACATTTTAATTACTAAAAATTAACTTTGACTTTTAAAAATATCAACTTGTATATATTATGTATATTTTTATATATATCACATATACATTTTACTTTCTTACTAAAAATTTTTATTTTTAAATCATTTATTTAATTTATCAAATTAACTTATAATTTATTTTATTAAATTTTTCAAAAATTAGAAATTTCAAAAATTTTGGAATATTACATTGACAGTATACCTTCAGTTGCCAAGTTTCCGGATGTTTTTTCTGATGAGTTGCCAGGGGTACCTCTTGAGCTAGACGTGGAGTTTGGTAATGATTTGATGCTTGGTACCACTCCCATCTCCATTACCCCTTATCGAATGGCACCTACTGAATTGAAGGAGTTAAAGGTGCAGTTGCAGGAGTTGCTTGATAAAGGGTTCATCCACCCTAGTGTATCCCTATGGGGAGCGCCTGTCTTGTTTATGAATAAGAAGGAGGCACTTTTAGATTATTTATTGATTACAGATATTTGAATAAGGTGACCATCAAGAACAAGTATCCATTACCTCAGATAAATGATCTCTTTGATCAGCTGAAGGGAGTAGCAATATTTTCTTTGATTGATCTGAGATCAAAGTATCATCAGTTAAGAGTTAGAGATGTTGATGTACTTAAGACAACTTTTCGCATGATGTATGGGCATTATGAATTTTTAGTGATGCCTTTTGGATTAACGAATGCACCAGCAACATTTATAGATTTGATGAACATGGTGTTTAGACCATACTTTTGATCAGTTTGAAGTGGTCTTCATTGATGATATTTTAGTGTGTTCGCATAATGAGGAAGATCATGACAGACATTTGTGGATTATATTGCAGACATTGAGAGAAGTAGTTGTATGCTAAGTTATCTAAGTGTGAGTTTTGGCTTGAACAGGTGACTTTTCTCAGTCATGTGGTTTCAGCGGAGGGTATTAAAGTTTGTCCAAGTGAAGTCGTGGCTATCTTGAATTAGAGTCCAACAAAGACTATGACAAATGTTAGAAGTTTTCTAGGATTGGTAGGCTATTATCATCTGTTTGTGAAGGGTTTTTCTATGTTAGCTACACCACTCACTAGATTACTTTAGAAAGGTGTTAGATTTGTGTGGACAGATTGATGTCAGGTGAGTTTTGAGCAGCTGAGGGAGATGTTGACTCAGGCTACTATCATTACTCAACCTATGGAAGGTATACCCTATATGATACACAATGATTCTTCAAATAGTGGTTTAGGTTGTGTTTTGATGCAAGAGGGTAGATTCATTGCTTATGCATCTCGAAAGTTGAAGCCTCATAAGCTGAATTACCCGACTCATGATTTGGAGTAGCATCCGTAGTTTTTGCATTGAAGATTTGGCGGCATTACTTGTATGATGAGAAATATTTTATTTATACTGATATCAAGAGTTTGAACTACTTGGGTGTTCAGAGAGAGTTGAATTTGAGACTAATATGGTGGTTAGAGTTGATTAAAGACTATGACTACTTGATTGATTATCATCATGGCAAGGTAAATGTTATGGCGAATGCCTTGAGTTAGAAGTCTATGGCAGGTTTTCTTGCTTATTTGCTCTCATTGGTTGTTGAAATGAGAGCGTTGCATGCCAAATTTGAGTCTTGTGATGACGGTACATTGATGGCTCAGTTGCAGTTGAGGCCAATGTTGTTCGATTAGATTAGGGAAGCCCGGTTGGCAGATGAGAACATCGAGAAGATTGTGATGGATTGCTAAAAAGGGAAGAGTCGAGATTTTTATGTGAGAGATGATGGCAGTTTGTGGTACATAGATAGGTTGTCTATTCCTGATGATGCAGGATTGAAGAGAAAAATTTTAGAGGAAGCACATCAGTCACTCTATGCTATGACCCAAGTAGTACTAATATGTTTTAGGATTTCAAGCAACATTATTGGTGGTTGGGTATAAAGAGAGACATAGCAGAATTTGTATTCAGATGCCTCACTTTCCAGAGAGTGAAGGCTGAGCATCAAGTTCCTTCAGAGTTGCTTCAGCCATTATCAATGCCTGAGTGGAAGTGGGAGCAAGTGACGATGGATTTTGTGATTGGACTTCCTTTGACCCAAAAAAATCATGATGCAATCTGGGTGATAGTTGATCGGATGAAAAAGACAGCTCATTTTCTTCTAGTTTAAATTGATTACTCACTTGAGATGTTGGCTGAGCTGTATATCAGTGAGATAGTGAGATTGCATAGAGTCCCAGTTTCTTTGGTGTCAGACTGAGATCCCAGATTTACATTTAGATTTTGGAAAAGTTTGTAGGATGCCTTTGGTTCTCGATTGCACTTCAGCACTGCTTTCCATCCTTAGACAGATGGGCTATCAGAGAGAGTGATACAGAGTTGTATAATTGATTTCACTTGAAGCTGGGATAGTGTGAGCAGGGATTTTTTCCCCCACTCCCGGTGGAATGGTTCTTACGACTTCGGCACTGTTTAGGCTCAGGGCCTTAGAGAACATGGGCCTAAGCCCAAAGAAAATGGAGTAGCCACTCGGACGAGCTAGGAAAAAAAGGGGTGGATGACTCGATTCCTAAGGAATCCTCAACCCCCCAATGGGTTTGGAAAGTTGAATACATGTGGGGAAGGTGAGAAACGGCCCAGCACCCGCACAACGCCTGGTTCATTGGAACTGGCCTCCTTTTTAGGTCTTAATATTATAAAATTCTTAAATATAACGATATTATCCATACTACATGCGATCAAAAGAATAAATAAATACTTTATTAAAATCACAACATTGTCCAAACAAAACAAATAAATGGACACTCATCCGATGATGGAAACATGTCCTTACATAGTCTAATATCTAGAACTAAATAGGACACCTACCAAAAGGTGGAAACGTGTCCTTTACATTGATCCAAAAAATTTAAAATAAACTAAATTACATGATGCCCATAATATGAGGTACCCAAAACATGGAAACATACCTCTTACAATGTTAATAAACAAATAATAATTGAAAAATATTCATCCATGATAATTTAAATAAACCAAACATCAACATTAAATAAATTAATCATCAAAAAATATAATAAGCAACATAATCAAATTTAAAATAAAATAAAGCAATAAATATATAAATTTAGGGTTTACATCTTAAATTAGAATTTTAGAATCTTAATAACAAAATTAGGGTTTTAAATAAAGGAAGTTAAACACAAAGACATATAATACACAAATAAATATTGACCCCTTCGATGAACCAATAGGGTTTTGAAAAATAATTTTAGGGTTTTAAATAAATCTTTTGATACTGGAAAAATAAGGTTATAGGAAAATGTTTGCAATTAAATAATCATGTACTAAAAGTATCAATTTAACACTTATAAGTCACTATAACTAAAGCTAATAGGTTGTGGTTTTATTTTTTTTTAATAAAAAACAACATCATCAAATCCCTTCACATGAACTAATATGAAAATAAAACAAAAGGCTATAACCTAGTGGAATTAATCCAACCAAATAACCATCATATTCAGCATTTAAAACCGTCAAATCTTGTTATATTGAGTTAAGTTAGATGTGTACCGTAATTTGTTACCCCCACCACAATTTATAGAATGAAATTTCCATTTAGCTTGAAACCAAGATAGAAAAGCTAGCTTGCTGCCTTGATTATGAGTTGTCTCTCCTCTCTGTTGCTTTTTCCAATTTCAAAAGAAAGTCCAAAAGTCTTTCAATAATTCTTGAATAATTCTCCAATAATTGTGCCGTCCAAAATTTTCTCCCCTGGCTGAATAAAATTGTTCCCCCTTTCTCTATGTCTTTTAATGTGGTATTTATAAGAAAAAATAAAAACCTAATACTAATTGGTTAAGAAAATAAAAATTGTTTAGGAAAATATTAAAAACAAAGTAAAATAAGGTTTTGGCAAAAACTGCGCGTGGGCCCGGGCGAGACTGGCGCTGGGTGCTGCTGGATGAGGATCGATCTAGCGAGGATTGGCTTAGGTGGTATGATGATCTGCAAGGGCCAACTGTGAGGGGCACTGATTCGCTGCAGACAAAACCTGCGGTGAATTGGGCTAAGCCAATTCATCGCCGATTCTACCGTCGCCGATTTTGCCGTCGTCGATTTTTATTTTTTATCTTTTTTATTTTTTATTTTTATTTTCATTATTAAAAATAAATATTATAAGTTATAAGTATTATTAAAATAAATATTATTTTAATAGAATAAATAATTAATATTAAACTACTAAAAAAATTATTTTGGACTATTTAAAAATATCGGACTGGACTAGGTAAAAAAATTAAGGGTCTACAGATAGATTTTTGCCACTGATTGAGTTTGCTTATAATTATAGTCATCATTCTAGTATTGGGATGGTGCCTTATGAGGCCTTGTTTGGTAGGAAATGTAGGATACCTTTGTGTTGTGATGAGGTTGGAGAAGGTAAACTGGTTGGTTCCGATTTGATTAAGAAAACAGAAAAGAAAGTGAAGTTGATTCGGGATCGTCTGAAAATAGCTTCAGACCGACATAAATCTATACTGATTTGAAGAGGAAAGACATAGAGTTCAGTGTGGGAGATAATGTGTTCCTGAAGGTGTCACCGTGGAAGAGGATTTTGAGATTCGATTGTAAAGTGAAGTTGAGTCCTCATTTCATAGGACTATATGAGGTACTAGATAGAGTTGATCCAGTGGCTTATAGATTAGCTCTGTCGCCTGAGTTAGATCGAATACATAATGTTTTTCATGTCTCTATGCATTAGAGATATAGGTCATACCCATCTCATATCTTGTCAGTAGAGTCCATTGAGGTGATTCCGGATCTTACTTACGAAGAAGAACCAAAGGCGATCTTGACTCGAGAGGTGAAATAGTTGAGAAACAAGAAGGTGCCACTTATGAAAGTTCTTTGAAGGAATCATGCCACTGAGGAGACGACATAGGAGAGTGAGCAAACAATGCGAAGCCAGTATCCTCAGTTGTTCCAGAGTTGACATTAGGTAATTTTGCTGACAAAATTTTCTTTAGGCGGAGAGAATTGTAACATCCCGAGTTTTTAAAAATTAAATAAAATAAATTAAAATTAAATTGGATAAATTAAATAGATAATTTAAATAGAAAATCATAGGTTTAGAAGTGAAAAGTAGAATATATATATATATATATGAAATATACATAATATATATGCAAAGTCAACTAAAAGTCAACACTTTAAAAGAAAAGTCAAAGTCTAGTGGCAATTTTGTAAATATACTTTGAAAATTAAAATAATTTAAAAATAAATTATATATGAATGGAAGATGTAATTTATGATTTTTATTGAATAAATAATTAATTAATTAAAAATATAATAAAATATTATATATATATATATGGTCTTTAAAAAAGTGGAAAGAAAGAGAAAACAAAATTGATTTTCATCTTCTTCTTCTTCCTTGTAAGGCCGAACCTTCTTCTTCCAAGCTCCATTAATTGAAAGGAATTCAAGGTTTCAAGTGAACTTTTAGTGATTTCATCTTGAATTAGTAAGTTTTCTAACTTCTTTCTTTGGATTTTCATGAAATTGAGATTATGTTGATTTTGGATTTTTGGAGTAGTATGATTTAATTGCTTTTTTGGGTATGAATGAAGTTATTTTGAGTAGTTATTAATGATTTTTAAGTTGGATTGAAGAAATGGTTAAGTTTGAGTGAAATTTGATTAAGAGAGAGAATTTAGGGTTATGGAACATATGGACTTTTGAAATCATGAGTTTTAATTGTGCAATTTGATTATAAATGTGTTGTCTTGATGCATATGCAAGGATTTTAAAGTCAAATGATGGATTTATTAAGTTTGGTTAGTGTTTGGAAATGGTAGTGTTGATTTTTTGGAAAGGGAGTTTTCAAAGAATGAATGGTTGTTTGATTTTAATGTTTGAATCATGTTATTTAATGATATAAATGATGGAAATAAGCTTGAATTAATAATTTGAATGAGTTAGGATGAAGAACCTTCATTGGTGAAGGTTATGCAATTTTAGGGTTTTGTTTAAAGAATGTGTTTTATTGAATGTAGTTGATTTAAACATGTTATAATATGTTTGTAATGATATAAATAAACTTAAAACACCAATTTAAATTGTTTAACATGGTTTTTCAATGTTAAAGTAAGGTTAGGCTTAATTTTGGAAATGTTATAGGAGTGAAATTTAATTAAGTTTTAATGCTTGTATTGCCTTAAAATGTGATATTAAATAATTGTATTTGATCACATTTGGTATAGGCATTGAGAAGTAGTAGATTGCCCAACCTTTGTGTTAAAGGGAAACTTGAAAATGAAGGTTTCTAGGAGTTTCTTAGCTTGCATTTGAGTGCTTATTAAGGTATGTACAAGCTTTTCATAAATGGGATATGTTTATCACACATTTTGGATGGAAAATGTGTTAAGCTACTTAATACATTGAACATTCATGAATAATGTGCTATGACATGTGCATTGTTATGTATGCCTTATATGCATTATAAAAAGCCATTATTCATGTCTAAATTGAATAATGTGTGAAATATGTGAATATAACCCAAAACAATTAGGTAATGTGATTTTAATATAAAATGTGATACGTTGTGATGAAATGATGAGATATAATGAATTACTATGAATTGATATTGATATGAATGAAAAAAGAAAAATGAAAATGATGCAATGTGATGAAAAATGAGAAAATAAAGCAATGTAAGAAAAATGTGAAAATGAGGAAAAGTGCTAGTTGATAATGAGAAAATGAGAAAAATTTGATTATGGAAAATATGAATTATTTGTGTGCCTAGTATGTTATTCAATTTCTATAGTTCTGTGTTTGGCGGCATGCCTATGAGATTATCCTCATTATTTGCCTTGGGGGCTAGATACTATGCATCACTGATACTTGATTTTGCCTTTGGGGCTAGACGCTTGGCATCACTGATACTTGATTTTGCCTTCGAGGCTAGATGCTTAGCGTCACTGATATATGATTTGTCTTCAAGGCTTGACACTTGGTGTCAACATAGACTAAAATAGTAATTTTGGGATTTGAATAATTTATTAGTTTGTTTGGGCCCATGCTTGTGTATGTGTTTATATGAATTATAAAAGATGAAATATTATGCTTTGAAAGTGAACTTGTATGCCACATTGTGACATAGCATACAAATACATTATGCATTGGCATTGTATTAAAGTGTTGTTATTGTCAAAGTTTGTACCGCTAGGCTTTTAGCTTAGAGGGATTGTAATTCATCATGTAAGTGACAGGGGTGATCCGACAGAGTCGGAGAGTTCTTCTAGCCTAGTAAGGTCTAGCTTTGAGATTGTAGAGTTGATATTGGTGCATCAAGATTAGAGCCATTTGCTAGCATGTATGTATTTTATATTGTAGTACATTTTGATATTATGTATATAATGTTATAGTTTTTGAGTATATATTTTAAATTATAAAGAATATTTTTGTTAAATTGTGTAATAGGGGGTTTTATATGTGTTTTGATAAATATATGTATATGTATAAATGTTTTGAGAAAATATGGACGATTTGTGAAGTTGGGATGAAATTTTGTTTATTGTTTATTGGGAGTGTATTTTGTGCAGTTTGTGTAATTGTTGAAAATTTGGGACGCCTAAATTATAGACAAAACTCTGAAAAATTTTTGCTAGAGATTTTCATATAAAATACTATTTTGGAACCTTTAATTAATAATAAATATTTTATTTATTTCTTAAATACACATTTTAAAGTGTTTTGGGATTTTAAATTGAAAAAGTGAAGTTTTTGTTAAACTAGGTTGTAAAATTTTTATACCGTACATGCGTATTTTATATATACTGGGTGTATATATTATATGTATATTGAGTATGAGGGTGTTATAGAGAAACTTGAGGAAAAATTGCAAATATAATTGAAGTGTTGATAATTTGGTTTTGAAGTGAAATGTGTTTCATTTTGGGATTGAATGGTTATTTGAGGAATATGAGTTAGAGAGTTGAATTAACAAAAGTTGAATATGATTGGAGTCTTTATTTTCTTGAAAAGCGATTAAAGGTAGTATAGTTGCTAACTTTAGCTGCCCCAGTTCAAGACACCATAGAAGAGCCATAATTCCAGATGAAGATATTCTAAATATTAATAAGGAAGTGTGGCTATGTACTTTGATGGAGCATCTAACCATAGAGGTTATGATGCAGGAATTATCTTAATTACCCTTGAAATTGAATAGATCCCCTTGGCTGTTAAGTTGGATTCCGAAGTCACAAATAATGAAGCTGAATATGAAGATTGCTGTAGGCCCTTAATTTTGGCCCTAAGCTAGTCTAATCCCAATTAACAAAGACAAAACTACATTTGATCTGATTCCAAAAAACTTAGACCTAGTTCATAGCTTTTAATGAGTCAGTTCGATTCTGCAAGGCCTAAAAATAAGTTAATTCGATTTATAAAGGTTTAAACCTAGTTTATAGCTTTCAAAAATCAATTCAATCTAAAAATAAGTTGGTTTGATTTTAAAGACATAAACCTAGTCTGATTTATCATTTATTTAATTTGATTCAATTTTAAATCATAAAAATCAGCCAGACCGGACAAAAAAGGAAAAACCATGATGAATTGGCTCAGCCAATTAGCCATGAAGGGCCTTCATAGAGAATTTGGACAAGGCCAATTTGCCATGGATGGCTTACCATGGAGAATTGGCAATTCCCAATTCACCATGGTCCACTAATCTAGCTCTAATTCGTCTTATTAATTCCTTAATTAAGATGGAATTCTTGTGAATAATATACTCTGATTAAGTTTTAGGGTTTCGTTTTAATCCTAATTGTGCCTATAAATAATGAAGTTTAACTTTAAAAATAGGGAGATAGAATTATCAATAACACAACCAACAATTAGTATGGTTTATCAAAAAGAACACAAAAGCAAGAAGAAAGGCATTCTATGGCCAAAGAATTAAATTGGTGCAGGCAAATCAAAAGCTGCAATCAATATATACCCAACTTTGGTGGAACCAACGATGGAGATTCGGCTTCAATCATTGATTTATTTATACTTACAATAGCTTTATCCATTGATTTATAAATTGTTTAAACATGGTGTTTGTGTGCTTTCTTTGAAAAGTATTAAATGATTTGGATAAATTATTGTAATTAGCAGTCAATTTAATTCCATGTTTCACGAAGGGGCTTGATCATTTGTTTAAATCAAGTAAGCCTTAATCTAACCCCAAACATCTAGTAAACCCTAATCCATTGCAAAGTACCAAAACTTATTTTCTCAAAACCTAATACAAAGCCTCAAATGTCTTAAACCTAATTCTTAAAATCAAAATTCTAAAACCTAAAATCCTAATCTAGTAATCTGATTTTCATAATTAACCCAATGCCTCAAACCTCAAATACTCAGTAGCCACCCTAAACCTTGCCTCTTAAAGTTAAATCCCAAATCCAAGTATTAAAAACCCTAGTTACCCAAACATCAACCCAAAAAACCCTAAATTCAAATACCAAAACCCTAATTTCCCTAAAACATAAACACTAGCCCCTAGGAACCCTATTTTAGATCTTAATCCAGTAACCTATTTATTCAAACATCAACCCTAAAACCCTAGCTTTATTTCCAAACCCAAAACCAAACCCTAATCTATTTTCCCATTCTAAAAAACCTAAATTATTTTCCAAATCCTAAAACCTTTAATTAGCTTTTCCAATTTCCTAATCTGTTTTCCAAATCCTAAATCCTAAAAACCTAAATCCTAAACCTTAGCTCTTGAAATCCTAATTTCCCAAAACCCTAATTTTTAAAGATCTAAACCCAATTTGGTCTATGTAATGTTTTAAATCGTATTGTTGATTATTTGATTTGTTATATGATGGATGGTTTATTCTTATTTTATGATGGATGTTTTAATTATTATGGTTGAATTATTTAATTAAGTGTTTATTTAGATTTTAAGATTATAAAAGGTATGTTTTCGCTTAATGGGTGCCTCAATTTTTATTATGTATTTTAATTTATCATTTAAAGATTATGGGGCCATTGTAAAGGATATGTTTTTACCTTTTGGTGGGTGTCCTATTTATTTTAGAAGTTGGACATGGTTGTAAAGACACGTTTCCATCTTGTATGGATGCCTATTTATTTTTTTTTTGTTTTGAACATTATTTTGATTTTAATACAATGATGTTTTATTTTATTATTTGCATGTAGTATGGATAATATCATAATAACTAAGAATTTTATAATATTTAGACCTTAAAAGGAGGCCAGTTCCAATGAATCCGGCGCTACGGGGGTGCTCGGTCATTCTCAACTTCCCCATGCATACCCAACTTTCCGAACCTATTAGAAGGTTGGTAATTCTTTAAAAATCAAGTCATCCACCCCTTTCTTTTCCTTGACCCATCCGGGTGACGACTCCATTTTCTCCAAATTTAGGTCCATGTTCTCTAAGGCCCTGAGCCTATCAGTGACTAAGTTGAAAGAACCATTCCACACAGAAGTGGGGGAAAAATCCCCGCTCATAGTGGCAACTCCACTGGGGATAAGATGAGTTGATTCTATTGGTATTTATATTATTTTATTCTTTCTTATTATGATATTGTCCATTGCATCATCTTAGTTTATATTTTGTGCGTGAGTTAGGACGCCCGTGTTACCCGTATTATGTTATGTAAGGGATAACATACTTTCACTCAAGGTATGGAAATCGAGCATGGCATAACCACTCATAGCCTTGTATCTTTTATTATATAATTGCTATGGGAGCCCAAACCTTTTCAACCCAAAGACTAAAGCCCATATAGTTTGTCTAGTTACGTTCCTTAGGTTTATACCCAAATGCTTACTCTTTGACTATGTTTGATATATCTTAGTTTAAATCATGGCCTATTTGGTTTGTCCTTTTTCTAATATGACCTAATTATATTGTAAGCCTAAAATAATTTTCAAAAGCATAAAATAATTTTTAAAAGCCCAAAAGACTAAAATCATTACCAAATCTTCTTCAAAGATGGTATTTGGACATAAAATCTTTTTCCAAGATGGGTCAAAAATTCTTTTTAACTCATGACTCAAGTTCAAAGCCCAAAATTTATTTTTGAAAAAAATCTTTTGCAATGAGCCTTGAAATAAAACTATTTTAAGCAAACCTTTTCAATGGGCTTACAATTATTTAGGTCAATTATGGAATATTTGAAATTAATTATGGGCCTAGTTTACACAAAGACTTATTGATCATGGACCTGTTTGAAGTATGAATCACTAAGTGCTTTTCCAAAATGGGAAATCTATTTATGATAAGCCTTTCCAATATAGCATAAAAGCTATCTTTTATTGATCCAATGGATTAAAGTTTAAGTGATAAGAATTATCGTGGACTAACTTATAAGTTTGAAAATACAACTATTGGTTAAAACATCTAAGAGAATTATTCAAAAACAAGATACCTCATGTTGGTATTTTGTTGGCCATATACCTAGGAAAAGAGACTCGACATTTGTGTGTGGAAGTTATAAGGTTGGAAGGTTCATTCCTACTATGTTGAGTTGATTTGGTTTGTTTGTTTGTTATTTGTGCATTCATGCATTGCATATCATATCATTGATCCTTTCTGGCTCACAGCCTTAGAGTATAGTAGTTTAAGAGCCTACGATAACTTGACCTGCACTGATGATGTAGAATCCAGTCACGACTCAATTACTTTCTCATCAAGAGCAATGGAGCCAGAACATATTCAAAAGATGATAGACAATGCAGTCAACGCAAAGATAGAAGAGCTAAAGGGGGTAACTGAGACTATGTGAAGCTAAATGGCTATAATGTTTGGGAATGCTGCTAAAGCATCCGCTAGCACTAAGAAATAGAATGACAAATGGAAGGCCAAGGTTTGTGAAGTAGCCTTCGATGATGACAAGATGGTTATGGACGATGATAAATACTGGGCTCGGTACTTTCAAGGACCTCATGATAAGAAGAACGAGCTGAAGGTTATGGAGAAATAAACTATTGAAAGGACCAAAACTTCAAATGTAGAGAAAATGATTGCTGACATGAAGATGAAGCTAAAAACGGAAGAGATTTCAGAGGTGGACAAACTGTTTGAATAAGATTAGAAAGTTCCTTATAAGTTCAAGATGCCTTCTTTTGCTAAGTTTGATGGAACTGGCCATCCTCATTTACATGTTAAGCAATACATCACAACCATGCAGTCTATGTTGGGATCAATTTTGTATATAATTTCTATGATGTTTTTATTGATTTTAAGTTAATTTTCATGTTAATTTGTGCTTAAGTTTGTTTGAAGTTATTGATTTAGGTTGAGGTGCAATCGATGGAGCTTTAACTAAAATTTGATGGAGCCTTGTTGGAGAAAAGCATGTGACACGGCCAAGCTAGACATGGCTTGGCCGTGTCTCTCATCAAAAGCAAAAGAGGTCAAGGACAAGGCAGGACATGGCCAGGACAAACCAAGCTTGGCCGTGTCCCTCAAGTAAAATTGGACAGAAGCTGACACGGGCAGGAGACACGGCCAAGCCACTGGCAGTGTCTCACTTAAGGAACAAAAGGCAAAGAATGAAAAGAAAGAAGCAGAAAGTGACACCCCCACAAGACACGGCCAAGCCACTGGCTATGTCACATGACACGGCCAGGAGCTTGGCCATGTCACCTCTTGAGAACAAAGGAAAGAATGGGAGGTAGTAAGTGTCCCAAGAAAAGTAAGAGACATGGCCAAGAGCTTGGCCATGTCACCCTTGATCACCTTGATATGTTTGAATTATTTTTCATGAGGTGTAGACAAGTGGGGGACAAAAAGGTTAAAAAGGAGTGAAAGGTGGATGGATTTAGGGAAGAAATGTTAAACAATGAAAAAAGTGGGGGACAAAGGGTGAGTGGCTGTCCTAAAAAACTAAAAAGAGTGGAAGTGGATGAGCATGGATGGAGAGACATCTTGGATATCTTTAGTGGAAATTCTCTATGCATCTTCATCCTCTTCCTTGGTTTTTGCTTGGAGAGAGCAAGACATTATTCTCACCATCTTCATTCACCATTTTCTTCCATAAACAAGAACAAAGACAATTCTTAGGATTGAAGTGAGTTAGCAAGTTCTTGAGGATTAGGGTTTAAAGAGGCTTGATTGAAGAGTTGTACGCTTTAGAGAGTTATCATTCATCCTTCAAGAAGAGAGCTATTGATTTAAGAGAGCTTGGAAGTTCCTCATCACACATCAAAGAGGGAGCTACGAAAGAGACAAGGAGTCCAACTCTTTGTAGACCCATAATTTTTGACCCAGTTCGGTCCAATATATTTTATTTAGTCCAAAATAATTTTTGTGTTGTCCAAAATATTTTATTTGGTCCAAAATAATTTTGTTATCTTAATTAAATAATTTTTGCTTTAGTATCTAATTTTTATTCATGAAAAATAAAAATAAACAAATAAAAATCAAAAAATAAAAAATCGGCGACGAAAAAATCATAGCCGAAAACCAGCGCGCGGGGCATGGCCGTGGGCCATTTCGTCCATAGGAGTTTCCTGCAGGCGAAATGGCCAAAGCCATTTTGCCCACCTACAGGCTAGCTCGAGCGCCCGCTGCCGCAGGCAGCTGTAGCAGCTTTTTGGCCAGCTCATTTTTTCTGCAGCAGTTTTTTTTTTGCCAGCAAAATTTTTTCGACGCAAATTTTTTAAAACCTAATGCAATTAGGTTTCGGTTTCCTTTTCTTAATGAATAATAGATGTCATGAATAACTAGAATTAGTTATATAAAACTTCTATAAATAAGATAAAAATTTACACAAAAATGAATCAAGAAATAAAGGAAGAAATAAGGAGGAAATCGGACAGAAACTTGAACAAAAATTGGATCCGAAACTAAGTAGGAAGGAGGTGAATCAATCTGATTTTTGGAGAGAGCAGAAAAACAATTTAAGTAATTCAAAGGCAGCAAAGCTTGTCTTTGTTTTTATTCATCCAAGAAGAAATTTTTGGTGGAACCAACAAACGAAGGTATGCATCAATTGTTTAAATTTTATTCTTCACAATAGCTAAATCATCCCATTATTTCTTTTAATTCAAAAACCTAAGAACCCTAATTCATCTTTTCTGAAGTTTGAAAACCTTAATTCGTTGCTTTGTTTTCCAAAAAGTTTAAAGTTATTAGTTTTGTTTTTTCGAAACCCCAAAACCAAAATTTGTTTTCCAAATATTCAAAACCCTAAATTGAGTTCTGTTTCTTTCCAAAATCCCTAAAAACATCTTTTTTTCTTTTATAAACTTTAAATCATTTGGTTTATTTTCATAAAACTTTATAAAATTATCAATTGTTTTTCTAAATTCTAAAAACCAACTCATTACCCGAAACCCTAATTCAAAAATCCTAAAACCCTAATTCAATTCCAAAACTCAAAACAGTGAACCTTAACCCCCCTTAAAACCTTAAACCCTATTTTTTTCTAAACCCTAATCCTTTAAAACTTTAAAAACCATAAAAACACAAATATTATAATTTTACACAGTAAGCTTAAGACATAATTAAATGAATAACCGTAAACCATAAATCTAGGTATTTTAAAGTGTTCAAACCCTAATTTCATCACAAACCTTAATTTGGTTAATCAAAGATTTTTACCAACTTTTTAAATCATAAAACTTGAATCCATTTAAATTCCCTTAAAATCACAGTAGCCTAATTCCATAAATTCCAAAATCCTAAACACATTAAATAAAGAATCTTAAATACAAACAGTAGCCCTAATTTGAAATTTTATTTGCCTTATTCAATTTTATGTTTGATTATGCTTTGGTTTATTTTATATGCTTTAATTTATTTAAGTTCAATGCTTGGTTTATTTAGTTTATGATGGATGGATGTTTACTTTCTATTGATATTTAATACCTTTGATGAATAATTTATTTATGATGAATGGTTATTTACTTCTATCAATTTTTTTAGATTTCCAAATGTTGTAAGAGGTATGTTTCCATTTGGTGGGTACCTCATTAGTTAAATATCATGTAATTTAAATTGTTTTTCTCTTTTAGAACCAATGTAAAGGACATGTTTCTACCTTTCGGTGGGTGTCCTATTTAGGCATGGGATGTAAGGACATGTTTCCATCCTCGAATGGGTGTCCATTTATTTATTTTGTTTGGACATTGTTTTGATTTTCAATATATCGATGCTTTATTTTAATTATTGTGTGTAATATGGATAATGTTGTTATATTTAAGAATTTTATAATATTAAGACCTGTAAAGGAGACCGGTTCCAATGAACCGGGCGTTGTGGGGGTTCTAGGCCATTTCTCACCTTCCCCACACGTACCCAACTTTTCGAACCTATTAGGGGGTTGGGGATTCCTCAGGAATCGAGTCATCCACCCCTTTCTTTTTTCCCGGTCTATCCGGATGGCGACTCCATTTCTCTAAACTTAGGTTCGTGCTCTCTAAGGCCCCGAGCCTAAACAGTGTCGAAGTTGCAAGAACCATTCCACCGGGAGTGGGGGCAAAAATCCCCGCTCATAGTGGCAACTCCACTGGGGACAAGAGAAGTTGATTCCTTTGGTCTTTATATTATTCTATTCTTTCTTATAATGATATTATCCATTGCATCATATTAGATTGCATCATGTGTGTGAGTTAGGATGCCCGTGTTACCCGTGTTGTGTTATGTAAGGGATATGATACTTTCACTCAAGGTATGGATATCGAGCATGGCATAACCACTCATAGCCTCGTACCATTTGGTATATACTTGCTATGGGAATCTAAGCCCTGTTACCCAAAGACTAAAGCTCATGTAATTGGCCTAGTTACTTTCCTTAGGTTTTTATCCCGAATGCATATTGTTTGACTATGGTTAATTTATCTTGGCTTAAATCATGGCTTATTTGGTTTATTATTTTTCTAATATGACCTAAGTATATTGTAAGCTCAAAATAAATTTTTCTTTAAAGTCCAAAAACTAAAGCTATTTTCAAAACTTTTCAAGATGGTCTTTGGACATAAAACTTTTCTAAAAACAAATCAAAAATTCTTTTGCTCATGGCCCAAATAATAAGCCCAAAATATGTTTTTTCTAAAATCTTTTTACAATGGGCTTAGAAATAAAATTATTTTCACCCAACCTTTTCTTACAAAGATCTTGCAAAATATTTAGGTCAATTATGAAATACCAAAAATCAATTGTGAGCCTAGTTTATACTAAGAATAAATTAACCATGGGCTTGTTTTTAGCATGAATCATTAGTTACTTTTTCAAGTGAGAAATTTATCTATAATAAACCTCTTAATTTAGTTTTAATCAAATATAGCATAAAAACATCATTAGTTGGTTAAATGGATTAAAACCTAATTAATGGGAATTACCATAAGTTGATTTCCATTTTTGAAAATCTAACTATTGGTTGAAACATTCGAGGGAAATATTTGAAAACGAGATACCCCATGTTGGTATTTTGTTAACCATATACCTAGGAAAAGAGACTCGCCATTTGTGTGTGGATGTTATAATGTTGGAAGGAACGTCCTAATTATCCTTGTTTGTCAATTGTTTGTGCATACATGCATACATTTGCATCTCATATCATTGATCCTTTCTGGCTCACAGCCTTGGATTATGACAGTTCAAAAGCTTACAACAATCTGACCTACGCCGGAGATGAAGTATCTAGCAACGACTCAATCACTTGCTCACCAAAAACAATGGAGCCCGAACAAATTCAAAGGATGGTGGATGAGGCCTTCAACGCCAAGATGGATGAAATAAAAGAGGACCATGAAGAACCAATTGACTGCAATCTTAGAAAATCATACTGAGGCATCTGGTAGCACCAAGAAGCCAAAGGACAAAGGGAAGACCAAAGTTAGTGAAGTAGTTTTTGATGATGAAAAAGTGATCATTGATGATGATGATAATTGGGCTCAATACTACCAAGATGCTCGAGAGAAGAAGAAAGAACCAAAGGTTGTTGAGAAGGCAACTATTGAAAAGACTGAGACATCCGATGTTGAAAAGATGATTGCTGATTTAGAAAAGAAATTTGAGAAGAAGCTAAAAACCGAAGAGATGTCCGAGATTGATAAACTATTTGAACAAGATGAGGAGGTCCCTTATAAGTTTAAGATGGCATCCTTTGCTAGATACAATGGTACTGGAAATCCTCATCTCCATGTGAAGCAGTATATCACTGCTATACAGTCTGCCCGAGCTACTAAGGCTCAAACTCTAAGGTACTTCATGCTCTCATTGGACCCTGTTGTCCAAAATTGGTTCAATACCTTAGATGATGGAACACAAAAGAATTGGGATTTGCTATATAAGGCCTTCATCCAGTAATATGGGTATAATGTCGAGTTGGAAGTTACCTTAATGGAAGTGGAGTCCATTAGGCAAAGGTCGAATGAGGATTTTGTGGATTATGTGAAGAGATGGAGAAACAAGGCTACTTTACTCAAGAAGAGGCCTGATGAATCCGATCAAATGAGGATGATTGTGAGAAGGGTGTTGCCTAGTCTTCGTGAGAGGATGTATCATACACTCTGTGAACCTTGGATTCCACCCAAAAAATATTTGGATGAACATTCACTTGTTGTTGGGAGTCGCCACTCAGTTTTTTTTTAAAGGGTAAAACTAAGAAAACCCTTGTTTGACTCCAATAATGCATCCAACGTAAAGGTTTCTAATCTACGAACCCAAGGAGGATTCGGGGACTATGTCATGCATTTGATTAACTTGCTTAAAAAAGAAACAAACCTAAAAAGAAAAGGAAAAAGACAAACAGATTGTTAGTGGATTATGGACTTGCTATTTGAGGTGAACCTCAAAATATGCCTACATACCCCCGTTTGAATGGGAGATCAAAGCCCATGTAGTTCGATATTGCCTATTCAAAGGCGATAAGAATTATGCTTCATGCATGTGTGTGTGTATGCTTTGTGCATTGCGAGATTTAATTAGCACTTAGTGCAAAATTGTGAAATTTAGGTTCCTTGTACCAAAAGGATGCAAATTTTAGGCCTTTGGCCAAAAGGGTTGATTGATTAATGACTTAATGCCGAAAGATTGATTGATTAGTTAATTAGGCCTTAGACCTAAAAGGATTAGGTCTTTGACCAAAAAGAAATTAAGAAAATGGTGTAATGCTTATGGCATACTTGAATTGACAAAGGATGAATTAGGATATTACCTTACTTAGGATTTTCCCACTTCGAAGCTCCAGATCTTGTTTTCTTGGACCTTGGATTATGATTCTTGATTCCTACTTTCTTGATATGATTTGAGTTGATTCCTGCAGCACAAGGTTAGATTTATGCAAAGAAGAGTAGAAGAGAAGCGCCTAAGCATATAGGAAAATAGGGAGTTCGTCAACACGAAGTCTCGGGCCCCTTTTTCTGATTGTTTTAGGGGCTATTTATAGTGAAAATCGGACCTGGATGGTGGTTGAACCGCTGGTCCCGGTGACTAAACCACCGTGGACGATGGTTGACTTGCCAGAAGAGAAAAAAGGGCGGCGATTGAAACCCTACACGGCGGTCGAACCACCGTGTGCGGCGGTCAAATCGCTGTGCACGGCAGTTGCCCGCGGCGGTTGAACCGCGGCGTATGGCGGTTGAACCGCGGCTTGCGGTGCCTCCAAAAAAACACATCAGCTCTCATGATTTTTGCTCAAACTGATTTTTCGGGAGCTACGGACCTCCAAAAAATATTTCGAGACCATTTCTATGATCCACGTGTCGCTCCGGACATTTCAAGTACCATATCGATATATCTCTGGTGAACTTTTCCAAAGTTACCCAGTCTTAGTCGGCATTTTATGGTCTAAAGAAATCAGCTTTCCAAGCCTCAAAATTCGAGTATTCACAATTGCCCCCCACTGGGGTATATAAAAATGATTTATGGGGGTCAGTGGTCATCAGAAACGAGACTTTTGGGCAAGGTGCAAAAGACCTGCGTTTTCACCTTTTCCTTATAAATAGGCTCATTTCCATTTCATTTTCATTTACTTTCATTCCTTCTCCTCTTTTCCTTTCCTCCAAACTTTCTCTCGATGATGGATTTCTCTGGCCTACAGGACTTCGACATCCCACTCCCTCCCTGCAATCTTTTACTCGAGGAGGAGAAGCACAGCTCTCGGACCGGCTCCTATGAGGTAAGTACCTTCCCCTTTACTCATCTAGTATGCATGCTTAGGAATTTTTATTTATTTCCAGTAAAGAACGTAGAAATAAATTCTAGGAATCTTTCCTTTACATGTACTTGAATTAGCTCTAGTAATGAACCAGAAGTAATATTAGGCTTCACTAAGCTCTGCTATCAGTAATTATTTCTAGTAAAGAACTTAGAAATAATCCTCTAGGAAGTCAAACCCTACTGGGGAAGGAACTTAAATTTTTCTGAAGTTGTCCCCAAATTATTCCCAATAATGAATAGAAAATCTCTCTTTTTTACGACACTACGATTAGGATATCTATCGCTGAGAGTCCCATGAGCACTATTCTGGCTCACATCTTTGATGCTGGGCATCCGGTGGGGGATCTTATCAGACCTACTTTCCTCCACCGTTTGAGGACCATATATGTGGGCAGAGATATCCACAGGGGGCTGATCTGCGCACTGGCTGAGCGATGGTGGCCCACTATTGATACCTTCCATTTTGCTTGGGGGGAGATGACGATGATGCCTACCGACTTTTTTGTTATTTCCGGGATTCCCTTTGGCGTTGAGATGGTGGAGTTCTATGCTAACTGGCGGTAGGACATTCTTTTAGCCGACATGGTTACTTTGATCGGGGTCGACTATCCTTGACATCATGCACTTCGCTGCATTCAGCGAAAGTGGCTTGTAGAGCAGGCGCCAGGCATCTATGCTCGCTACGAGGTAGGCAATCTTACTGCTGACCAGGTAGCCAGGTTCACCCTGATTCTTTTGTTTGCTAGCTCCTTCTTAGCAAACAGGAAGGAAGCAGTGAGTCTCAATGTGCTGAAGAGCCTACTCGACCTGACACGACTTCAGACATATGATTGGGCTAGCATGATGCTGTGTAGATTGTACGACGACATGTTAGATCTTTGCTATACCCGCATTGCTCCATGCGGCCTGTACTACTTCTGGGAGGTAATGTAAAGAACATTTCCTTTACCTTATAAATGTTGACATACACCAATTTTGATATCCTCTTCATTTTTTCAGACTTGGGCTTACGAGTACTTTCCTGGTGTCACCCCTTTCCTTCGCGGGCTACCTACCCCTGCAGATCCTCTTTCTCCCATTGCTTGGAGATGGTATAAATAGAGGATAGAAGCACCAAAGAGGAAGCTTCCTATCAGAGAGCTGAGATCATTCTTCAACAGCTGCTCCATGGACTCGGTAAATACTTTATCCTCATCCTTATTTATTGTATTAGAGAAAATGATTCACTAACATAATAAAATTTTACAGGTTGTCTTTACAGCGATGTCTAGTCGGCTGTTAGAGTGGATTGATCAAGATCATAGCTTTAAGCGATCACAGCTCCTGACTCACCGTCGATTCATACTTCCCCATCCAAAGTACCGAAGGTATTATCTCGCTGAGAGAGTGACTTTCCAGATCGCTGGTTTCCGTGAACTCCACTGGATCCCCCTCATGATATGCTATCTCTGACGCTTCTTCCGATCACTGCGTCCCAATATGAGGGTGATCCCTTCTAGTCGGCTTATGTCCTGGATGATGATTATGATTTCTACTGCCTTTAGCAACTGATGCCACGCATTGGGGCACGGTTCGACCCTGCACCACCTCATCGGTCCTCCCATTCTTCAGTTCTCACTACTAGCACTTCGGGAGACCATCCCTCTACCAGCTGGCCAGTTGACAGACCTTCTTCCTCTAGGGCCGAGGCTTCTGCTTTCAGAGCTAGCCCATCATATACTGGAGCAAGTGGCAGTTCATCACATTTGAGGCCTCCCCCATCTATTCTTGTGGCTACCAGTCAATTGGACCCTTCTTTGGCCGACCTGAGGCTGCCTTATGATGTTTGCTATTGTACACCCGACGGTTGGATGACCCGACCGATTAGTGTGGAGGGTGTACCATATCGGAGCCTTGCTCACATCACTCAGGTATTCTTTTAGAACTTTTCATGAAAAGGATTCATAAGGTTCTCTTGAAATTGACTATGATTCTATGCTTTTTTGCAGGTACCTGTGGGCCTAGTTGCTGACATGGCGGCACTGATCACTGCTTTGTCGGATGAGCTGTCTGGTGCTTGGACTGATAGTGCTTATGAGAGGCAGGACAGGCCGTAAAGACAGAGAGCCCGGCGCTGATTTTTCATATTTGTCTTGTTTTCCTCCTGTATCTGGATTATATTCCTTCTGTACTTTGTACTTTCCATGTTTTTCCCCTGTTATTTGAACTTAGATACGAACCTACACTTATTTGTTAGCATTGACAGCAAACATGTATGTATGATGCTTGTTTTATAGAAATTTATTTTCAGAAAATCCCTGAGACAACCTAAAAAATAGTACCTAACAGGGCCTAAACAGGGCCAAAACACGAGAATTTCACAAAAAAAAATTTTAAAACTGGGTCGGTGGCGGTTGGACCGCCGGGGCAGCAGTTGGACCGCCATCTGGGTCCAGGGCAGTATATAAAAAATGGAACTGCAGTGTATTTTTACGACTTTCAAGCCAGAAAATAGGTTTTTTACTGTAGGATTTTTATTTTTCCCTCAACAATGAACCCTCTTTTTAACCATGTGATGCATGACTGGACCAAGAGCCTCCATAATGTTGAAAGGATCAATATGGGAAGATATGGATTGAAAGTTGTTGCTACTCTTAGAGGCGTAGCTATAGATTGGGATTTCTTGCATGCTTGTATCAGATTTTGGGATCCCCAAGCTCACGTCTTCAGATTTGGTGCCCGGATGGATGAGATGTGTCCTCTTTTTGAGGAATTCTGCTCAATTATTGGATGTGACCCAAATGCTCCTCTTGTACGGTATGAGGTTCGAGTTGGCTATGTGGGGTCTTTTTAGAGGCTTTTCAACTTTACAAGGCCTCAAGCTCAAGCTATGATTGTGGATGGGAATAAGGCGATGCTGCTTCCTTTGATTGATGCATTCCTGACTGCTAATTTTGAAGATGAGATTCAACTGAAGCATAGGATGCGAGCTTTTATTTTCTGCCTGTTAGCTGGGTTTCTTTTCAACCGTGACCCTGGCTTTGGAGATTTAAGGCTTTGCCCCATGATTAGGCAGATGGAAGAACTTAACTGCATTGGTGGTATGATTCTGGCTGAGACTATTCAGAGTCTTGACAGAACTGCACTTGTATTTGAAGATTGGATTGTCGATCATTCTTCAGGTAATTTTTTGTTTCTTCTCATTTTCTTCCTTTGTAAATAGAAAGGATCTATATTCTTTATTATTTTTTTTATTTTTTTTATTTTTTTTATTTTTTTATTTTTTTTAGATTTGGCTGAGAGACCATCTCCGAGTGGTTGCCGCTCCCCATGCCTTGACTTATAACCCTTCTCAGTATCGTACTAGAAGAATCCAGGTTTCTTTTCCTTCTATGACCAGGTGGATTATCTAGTTGTATGAGCTTGGACCAGAAGAATTGTTGTGGTACATCTCTTGGTATGGAATTTCTCGTTTCATGGAGGCAAATGCAATGCATAACCATGTCTACCTTCTTGGTTTCACTCATAGTACATGGTATAGTGCTTCTCGCGTCCTTAGGCAGATGGGGATTGATTAGAGGGTTCCTCTTCCTGTTGGGCTTACTATTGCTGACCCTATTACTCCTGGAGTTACTCGAGCTGTTCTTCAAACTTGGGTTAGGAACCATCAGATGATCAAGCCTTTTGCAGAGCCTTCCCTTGTCCAGCCTACTCCAGAGTATAGGACTTGGTTTATAGCCGAAGTTTGGCCAATTGAAAAGCCAAGGAGGCATGCATTACTGCAGGAGCTGGAGGGAGAGGAGGTGGTTCCTCTTAATGAGGAGAAGATAGATGCTGCAGAGAGTTCCGGAGCTAAGGAAGATACCGAAGACTCTGCCCCACGTAGGAGGGCTAGGATTTAGACCCTAGGGTTGACTCTATTGTTGTTTTTTCTTAGATTGCTTTTACCTTTTTGGTTTGTTTGACGTTTTGGACTTATTGTTTGACTCTTTTGATTGGTTTGATATTTCATGGAATGAATGACTCTTTTTGGAATGAATGACTCTTTTATTTGCTTTCCAAGCATTATCTACTTTATTTACTTACTCTAATTTTTGCATAAGCCGTCCTTTCGGATTTTCAACTTAGCGAGCTCTTACCCATTCTTGCCTAAGCCGCCCTTTGCGGGTTTTCGACTTAGCGGGCCCCACTATTGCCTAAGCCGCCCTTTGTGGGTTTTCGACTTAGCGGGATTTTTCTTTCTTTCCTTTTCTCTTTCTTTTTTTTTATGTTGGCAAAAGAAAAAAAAATGAATCAATGATTTTTATTAAAATTTAGACCGTGCTCAAGGAGAGTTGCCTACATATCTCGAATTAACTTGCGAGAATCAGGTCTAATGTAGTTCCTTTTTGAGTGCTTCTTTATACATAATATCTCTTTAACTGATCCATGTTACATGGATTTGTGAATTCTAACCCATCCAAATCAGTTAAGATGACGGCTCCGCCGGAAAGTATTTTCTTCAAAATGTAGGGTCCCGCCCAATAAGGACGAAACTTCCCACGAGGATCTGAAATAGGTGCTCTGATTTCCTTTAGGACCAAACAGTCTTCTTCCAACTTTCGGTTTTTGACCTTTTTATTGAAATGCCTAGCCATTCGCCTTTGGTACCCTTGAATCTGATGTAGAGCTTGAAGTCTTTTTTCATCCAGACCCAACAACTGATGATGATAATTGTTGATCCATTCAGCTTCATTTATCTGACTTTCTTGAATTATTCTCACCGATTGAACTTCCAGTTCAATGGGGAGTGCTGCTTCCATTCTGTACACTAGTGAATACGGGGTTGCTCCAGTAGGAGTTCTAATTGATGTTCTATATCCCCACAAGGCCAATGGTAACTTCTCATGCCAACCCTTATGTTCATTGATCATTTTTTGTATGATCACCTTTATAGACTTATTTGCTGCTTCTACAGCTCCATTTGTTTGAGGTCTATAAGGAGAGGATTTATGATGTTGGACCTTCTTAGCCTTCAAGAGTTTAGCAAATTCTGCTTGGAAATGAGTTCCATTATCAGTGATAATCTCAAATGGCGTTCCGTACCGACAAAGGATGTTGGTTCGGACAAACTGTGCTGCCTTTTTGGCGTCTAATTCTGCATAAGAAGCTGCTTCAACCCACTTTGTGAAGTAATCCACTGCGACAAAGATAAACTGATGTCCATTCGAGGCTTTTGGAAATATTTTGCCAATTATATCTATTCCCCAAGTAGCGAAGGGCCATGGAGAAGTGATTGGATTCAGGGCAACGAGAGGTTGCTTCTGCAGTTTAGCAAATACCTAACACTGACGGCATTCTTGCACAAATGCCACACAGTCTCTATTCATGGTGGACCAATAATAACCTAGATTGGCTATTTTTCATGCCAAGGTGATCCCATACATATGCGGTCCTAATTCGCCACCATGTACCATTTCCATTATCCGCTTAGCCTCTGCTTCATTTACACACCTTAGGTGTATCCCATTCCAACTTCTTTTGTAGAGGATATCTCCATTAAGAATGTAACCCATGGCTAGATGCCTTATTATCCTCTTATCAACCTTTGATGATCCCTCCGGATAACTTCCATCCTTGAGATAACTCTTGATATCCCAAAACCATGGCTTACCATCGACCAAGTGCATTATATGGGCGGGTTGTTTCTGAAGCTGAACTTTCAATGGACGAATGGCTTTCCCCCCTTTGACATTGACCATGGAAGCTAAAGTAGCCAGGGCATCAGTAAACTAATTCTTTGCTCTTGGGAGATATTCGAAGGACAGATCATCGAATTGTTGTGCCAAATGATCAAGGCGTTGTAGGTAAGGAACCAAACGCTCTTCTCTTATCTTCCATTTCCTTAAAGCTTGTGATACTATTAAAATAGAATCACCATAGACCTTTAGGTTCTTAATTCCCAACTCCAGGGCGGCTTCAAGCCCATTGATGCAAGCTTCATATTCTGCTTCATTGTTTGTGCAGCTAAAGTCAAGTTTAACTACAAATGGAATGTATTGTCCAAAAGGAGTTTTGAACACAACCCCAATTCCATTTCCATGATAATTGGATGCCCCATCAAAGTACATCTCCCAAACACTCCTTTCCACATTTAAGAGGTCTTCGTCAGGGAAATTCATTTCTCGCATCTCGTCTTTTACAGGTAATTCCGCTAACTGGTCAGCTATTGCCCCACCTTTCACAGCTTTCCTTTGAATGAATTTTAAGTCAAAGGCTGCCAATGTTGACACCTACTTTGCCATTTTGCTGTCCAAAACAGGCCTCTCCATAAGGAATTTCAAGGGACTATGTTCTGCGATGACATAAGTAGCGTAAGAAGACAAGTAGTGCTGTAACTTCGTGCAAGCCCAATACAACGCTAAACACAACTTCTCAATCTTGTTATACTTTAACTCATAGTTCAGCATCCTTTTGCTGAGGTAGTAAATTGCATTTTCCACCTTTGTTCCTTCGGCCTCTTGAGCCAGCATTGCACCCATGGCTTCATCTGTTACAAACAAATACAAGAGCAGAGGTTTTCCCATTCTGGGAGGTTGCAGAATCGGCGGACTTAACAAGTATTCTTTGATCTTGTCAAAGGCCTTCTGGCAGTCTTCATTCCATTCTTGTGAAGCACCTTTCCTTAGTAGCTTAAAGATGGGACCGCAAGTCTCTGCCAACTGCGATATGAATCGACTGATATACTGTAATCTGCCTAGCAAACCTCGAATCTCCTTTCTGTTCTTGGTGGAGGCATTTCCAGAATAGCTTTTGACTTTGCTGGATCAATTTCTATTCCTTTCTTGCTGACCAAATACCCCAAAAATATGCCTGATGTTGCACCAAAGAGGCACTTTGCAGGATTAAGCTTTAAATTGTACTTGCGAAGTCTAAGGAAAAACTTCTCAAGTGCTTCAACGTGCTCTTCTGGAGATTTTGATTTGACAATCATATCGTCAACATACACTTCTACTTCTTTGTGAATCATGTCATGAAAGATTGTTGTCGCCATCCTCTGGTAGGTAGCCCCTGCATTTATCAATCCAAAAGGCATAACCCTGTAGCAGAAAGTGCCCCATTCTGTAATGAAAGTTGTCTTCTCTTTGTCTGGTGGGTGCACCATGATCTGATTGTACCCAACCGCAAGGTCAGTCATGGAAACCATCATATGCCCAACCATCCTGTCTATTAGCAAATCGATGTGTGGTAGTGGAAAATCATCCTTGGGACAAGCTTTATTCAAATCTCTGTAGTCAACACACATCCTGACCTTTTCGTCTTTCTTCGGGACCGGCACAATGTTTGCTAACCAGAAAGGGTAGGCAATTGGTTCTATAAACTTATTATCCAGTTGCTTGGCAACCTCTTCTTTAATTTACAAAGACCATTTTGGCTTCATTCTTCTCAACTTCTGCTTAACCGGCTTTGCATCTGGGTATAGCGGAATCTTATGAACTACTATGGCTGGGTCTATTCCCGTGACATCACTTGTCTTCCACATGAAGCAATCGGCATACTTACTGATGCACTCAACAACCTGTTCTTTAATCACACAATCTTATGCAATGTATGTATATTCATTTTCTTTGCCAATTATTATCTTTTCATTTATTTCATTTATTTCATTTTTGCTAGATAATACATGGAAAGCAAAAGACATAGGGTAACCAAGAATTTGAACAGTTTTATTGATAATGGCAGAGTCATTCTCCAAGGTTACATTAAATTCGACATTAAGGTTCTCTAAATCTGAAGCTATAGAAGACTCAAAACTAGACACTGACTCGGTGTTTGACTCAGTACAAGACTCAGGTTTAGGGTGTGACACAGGACTAGGTTTGACTATAATAGCTTGTCCCTCCTCGGCGTACCAATTTGTCAGCGGTCCATCTGTTGTCTTGATCAGCTTTGCGAAGTCCCTTTTGTCTTCGAAATTGATTATCATAGCAACCTCACCAAAGAGACTAGGCTGCATGAAATCCTCCACTTGTGAGTCAGTTATAGGTTCTGGCTCTTCTTCCTTTATGGAAAAAACATCAACGAACATCTCAAAACTCGGTAGCTTCTTTCCAGTCTTGGGAGAATAGAATGGCTCCTGGAAACCACATAAGGAATTGCTTTTCCAAGCTTGCCGAAGTGACCGTTCAGAGTTCTAAAGTAAGGGCTCATTTTGAGGCTTTTTGCCCACCAAATCTTCTTTTTCTTCTTCCCATGCTCAAACTCTTCTATCTCCTCGTTCGTGGGTTTGTACCCCAAACCAAAAGTTCCCTTATTCTCAGGTTCTTCCCATGGCCGCACTATGGATGATTTCCTCCCAGGCCTTATCATTTCCATTCCGGGTAGCAGACCTACCCTTAGCATCATTCCTACCAGGCAATTGACTTGGACCTCCCCAAAGTCATATAGAATGAATGGCCCTTTGGGCCTTTCTCCTTCAATGAATTGAACAGTGTCATAATGGAACCCAGTCAATGCCATAGCAGTTTCACCAGGAACAACCTCTAAGAGGGACTGATCCATGGTTTTCTTGTTGATTTCACATGTGTCTCCTTTGATAGTGATGATTTTTCCTTCAAAAGGGAACTTAAGTTTTTGATGTAATGAAGAAGGGACAACATTATTCTGATGAATCCACGGCCTTCCAAGGAGGAGATTAAAGCTCATGGGTACATCAATGACTTGGAATGGCACTCCCATTTTTACCGATCCAATAGCAACTTCCAGAGTAGCAACACCCAAAATTTCTCTTCGAGTGTTATCATATGCTTTAACAATTTGATCAGAAGGTGTAAGATCTGTAGCCTCAAATCCCAGACAGCTTGCTACTTTCAATGGACATACATTTAAGGCTGACCCATTATCAACGAGAACCATGGGCACAGTCTTTCCCCTAGTTTGTAAGGTGATGTATAGAGCATCATTGTGTTTCCTGCCATCTTCTGGTAGGTCTACATCGAAAAACTGGATACTCAATGCCTTGGTTGATTGGGTCAAAGTGGCCACAAAAGCTTATGGGCTTGTGTCTACCGATGTATCGAGTTGACTCAAAGCTTTGCTGAGAGCCTGACGGTGTGGGAATGAGGAAGCAAGGAGCTCCCAAATTGACACCTTAGCTTGAGTTTGTTTAAGCTGAGCGAGGATAGGGTCTTCCTTTGGTTCTAGCGTCTTCTTATAGGGGTGACTTGGAGTTTTAGGGGCTTCCCCCAGGTCGAGTGGCTGATATTGTCTTCCGCTTCTTGTCAAAGCATCGACCTCTTCAGCGAGGTCATTCAGATCTAGCACACATACTTCATTCATCTCCAAGAGAAGTTTGAAAGGATCAAACAGCTCTTCTTCTACAGTGATGGCGTGGATGGAATGATTGGGCAAAGGGTTAGTATTAATGTTTGGTTGGCTTTTGAGAGGAATGATGTTACCACTATCCACCAGATCCTAGACGCGGTTTTTCAGAGTTCAGCAAGCATTTGTTCTATGCCCATTTCCTTGTTGGTATTCACAGTACTCATTGACCCTATAATTGGAGGGTAATGGGTTTGGAGGAGGCCTTGGGTCCAAAGGCTTCAAGTACTTTCCTTCCATGGCCTTTTTAAACACCAGATGAAGGGGCATCCCAAGGTCGGTATATTGCCTTCTTGGCTGATTTTTCTACCCAAGATTGCCCACACGTAAAGGATTCGCAGGGGCAATATTGGCCAATTCATTGACTTTGCTTGAGGAAGCAGCTTGGCCTTATTTCTTGTACTTCGAAGTAGCTCCCTCATCTACTATCTTACCCAATTGTATCAAATCTTCTACCTTGGTTGCGGTCGCAATGAGCGATTTGAAAGTAGGCAGGTATTGGGTTTACAGTTGAGCTTGATATGTAGGCCTTAAATTCTTGATTATGATATCAATTTTCTCTTGTTTTGAAGGGGATTGATCATTTGGGCGGCCTTTGCCCGCCACCTCGTAAGGAACGAGGAGAAGGGTTCATTGTTGTTTTGCTTGGTAGTCTCAAGCTCCCTTCTAGTGACATCCACCTCAATATTGTAGTGGTATTGAGTGTTAAATGCATTGCAGATGTCTTCCCAGGTCTTGATCTTGGCACGATCCAGGCTTACAAACCATTTAAGGGCAGCACCAGTCAAGGATTGTTTGAATAGTTGAGCAAAGAGCTCATCATTTAAACCCCAAGGGCTTAAGGCCCCCACATACATCTTCAGGTGGGTTTTAGGGCAAGTAGTCCCATCAAATTTGTCCATCCCCGGCATCTTGAACTTTGGAGGCAATCTAGCTTTGCGAAACAAGGATAAGGAATCCATGTCTACCACCTCTTTATGTGTTTTCATGGCAGTGATTGACCTTTCAAGCAATTCAAGTTTCTTTTTCAGTTCATCAGTTTCAGTAGCATTCTTGGAGGGTGGATCCTCCAAATTAATGACAGGGGTATTATTCTGAGCAGTCGCGGGGGTACTAGTTTGCCCCACAGTAGGTTCTTTCCCTAGATTTTCAGGAGTAGTGTCCGTCCTTGGTGCCCCTCCCAATTTGGCCAAGATGGCTGCCCTTTGGGCAGTCAAAGCTTCATCAATTCTTTCTTGCATCCTAGCTCCCTAACCTGTCTGTCTAGCAAGGCCTTAATTTGTTCAATAGTAGCCATTTCAGCAATTGGGGTAGTTGGTGAAGTTGGGGTAGTAGAACTTGTGGGTGACTGCACAGTTGGAGTTGGTGTAGCTTGTGTAGGTGAAGGCACACGGGTGGTGGATACCTGCAAGGGTTAAGGGTAAAGGATTAGGGTAGTGTGTAGGGTAGGAAGACTCTTGGTCCACTTGTATACATCAAAAGGTTTTCCCCAAAACCATATTGTTATGTTGCATGAATGCACCTCATCACATCATAATTCATTTTAATGGAATGTGGCACTATCATTGGGTACATACAACCTAAGGGAGGGTTCTATTGTTGAATGAAAATAGAGAATGGGCTTATAATAGGGACCCTTGAACCTCGAGTAAGATATACTTGCCACATGTGAAACAAGGAGTTTCGCATGGGTCAAAGTGTACTATATACTCGTGGGCCATTCCAAAAGGATTGGAATGGTTTGCAGTAACAGGGAGGACGCTTTGGCTGTCCGCCGGCATAATCAAGGAGACCAGCGCTACTTGCTATCCAGACTCAGAACTTTGAACAGAAAGAGAAGAAATTCATTTGAAAACAATTTTTATGCAATGGAGGAAAAGGATTCCCCCATATAATGCAAGAGAAAAAGATTCTCTGAATGACAAAACAAATGCACAATTAATCAAACAAGGGATCCATCAAAGGAAAAAGATTCCTTTTATTAATCTTCAATTTCAATATCCTTAAAGAAAGGATAAACGTTGCTAAGGTACCCTACAAAACAAATAAAAGTACCCTAAAGAGGGGCAAGTTAGTCAAATAAGCAATTGTAGTCTACTAGGAAATCCCCAGTGGAGTCGCCAAATTGTGAACCTCGGATTCCACCCAAAAAGGATTTGGATGAACATTCACTTGTTGTTGGGAGTCGCCACTCAGTTTTTTTTAAAGGGTAAAACTAAGAAAACCCTTGTTTGACTCCAATAATGCATCCAACGTAAAGGTTTCTAATCTACGAACCCAAGGAGGATTCGGGGACTATGTCATGCATTTGATTAACTTGCAAAAAAAGAAAAAAACCTAAAAAAACAAGGAAAAAGACAAACAGATTGTTAATGGATTGTGAACTTGCTATTTGAGGTGAACCTCAAAATATGCCTACATACCCCCGTTTGAATGGGAGATCAAAGCCCATGTAGTTTGATAGTGCCTATTCAAAGGCGATAAGAATTATGCTTCATGCATGTGTGTGTGTATGCTTTGTGCATTGCGAGATTTAATTAGCACTTAGTGCAAAATTGTGAAATTTAGGTGCCTTGTACCAAAAGGATGCAAATTTTAGGCCTTTGGCCAAAAGGGTTGATTGATTCATGACTTAATGCCGAAAGATTGATTGATTAGTTAATTAGGCCTTAGACCTAAAAGGATTAGGACTTTGACCAAAAAAAATTAAGAAAATGGTGTAATGCTTATGGCATGCTTGAATTGACAAAGGATGAATTATGATATTACCTTGCTTAGGATTTTCCCACTTCGAAGCTCCAGATCTTGTTTTCTTGGACCTTGGATTATGATTCTTGATTCCTACTTTCTTGATATGATTTGAGTTGATTCTTGCAGCACAAGGTTAGATTTATGCAAAGAAGAATAGAAGAGAAGCGCCTAAGCGTATAGGAAAATAGGGAGTTCGTCAACACGAAGTCCCGGGCCCCTTTTTCTGACTGTTTTGGGGGCTATTTATAGTGAAAATCGGACCTGGATGGCGGTTGAACCGCTGGTCCCGGTGGCTGAACCGCTGGTCCCGGCGGCTGAACCGCCGTGGACGACGGTTGACTTGCCAGAAGAGAAAAAAGGGCGGCGGTTGAAACCCTACACGGCGGTCAAACCACCGTGTGCGGCGGTCAAACCGCTATGCACGGTGGTTACCTGCTGCGGCTGAACTGCGGCGTTCGGCGGTTGGACCGCTGCATGTGGCGGTTCGGCCTCCAAAAAAACACATCAGCTCACACTATTTTCGCTCAAACTGATTTTTCGGGAGCTACGGACCTCCAAAAAATATTCCGAGACCATTTCTATGATCCACGTGTCGCTCCGGACATTTCAAGTACCATATCGATATATCTCCAGTGAACTTTTCCAAAGTCACCCAGTCTTAGTCAGCATTTTGTGGTCTGGAGAAATCAGCTTTCCAAGCCTCAAAATTCGAGTATTCACACACACATCCGTGATTTCAAAGACCTTCTTCAAGCTGGTTTGCAAATTGAAGAATGGGATAGAGAGAAGAGCCATTTTGCAACAAAAAGGAATGAGAAAGGGAGCTATCAATCTGGTAGCCAAAGCATGCAAAAGGCCGTTAGTGTTAATGCTACTAATCAAGGAACGAGGAGACAATTTTTGGAATTGGGAAAATAGATGTCTTGGGTTCTTAATAAGCTTCAAAGAAACAGATTGCTACAACTCTTAAACCCTCGTCCTTTGCCTAACCCTCTCCCACCTAATTTTGACACTAAAGCATTTTGTCAATTTCACCAAATGCAAGGGCATGACATGGATAGATGTGTGAGGTTGAGACATGAGATCTAAAATCTAATTGATAATGGGAAGCTGCCCGAGCCCAATAAGCCAAACACCAAAGATAACCCATTACCAAAGTTCAATAGAGTACCACCGCCGGCAACCTTCATGATTGGAGGAGGTTTGCATGAGGACTTTGTCATGTCTTCTTTTCAAGATGTGCATAGAGAAGCAACCAATGAAGAAGAGGTATTTGGTGAAATTAAACAAGCTATGGTAGCTAAAGAGGTAACAATTTGTGTTGTCAATGGATTTTGGGATTCAAGCGATAGTGATGATGATCTTGTATCCAAGAAGGAGGAGTGGACTTGGTTCGAGGCCGAAGAAGATGAAGTAATGAACACTAGATCCGGTAAGCCTTATGCAAGGCCACTACCTAAAGAGGTAGAAACTAATAAGGGTAAGGAAGTTGAAGTAGAAAATAAAGAAGAAGATGATGATAATGTGCTCAAGCAATTGAAAAGAACCCAAGCAAGTGTTAGCATTTGGGACTTATTAACTACTTCTAAAAAGCACCGAGAAACTATGGCCAAAGCCTTGGCTAGCATGCCAATTTCTACCTCCACGACACCGGAGGAGCTGATCAACTTCATAAAAATTGGAGGGGTAATGAAATGTGAAGAGGTCCAAGAGAAGAGCGAAGTTAATTTGGGAGCAGCTTCTTTTTTGGATGCATACTTACCGGAGGAGTCAAAGTAGAAGTCAAGGGGAAGAGGACTCCTTGTGTAATGGTCGATGATGGGTCCGCCATAAATGTTTGTCCACTTAAGATATTGCCAAAGCTAGCTATGTCAAAAAGAGATCTAAACCCAACCGAGATAACAATTTGTGCTTATGACAACACTAAGAGGCATGCCGAAGGGACTTTCAAAGCTGCTGTCAAGGTTGTTCCAATTGAATCTATTGTTGAGTTTGTTGTTTTAGAAATACCAGTTACCTTTGCCTTACTCTTGGGGCAACCATGGTTTCATCCTCTTGGTGGAGTTCCTTCCACCCTTCATCAAAAGATCAAATTCTCCAACGGAGATGAGACGGTGGTCATTGAAACTGAAGATAACGAGATCGTTAATGCTTTAATGATTGAGAGGCCTCTCAATGGTTTTCAAGTAGCTACTGTAACACCCCTATACCCCGTATACGTACATAGCATGCTTATACGATCGTAATATACGTATACTGGATATAGAAATGCCACGTTATAATTAACAAACGACACATCCCTTTTTAAAAACATAACCAAATTTAAATCATTTAAATTAAATTATAAAAGACAAAAGATAAAGTGTTCATTTAAAAGCAGTGGAAATATAACAAATATTTTCAAATACAAATACATTAAGATCCAAATTTACAAAACATGAAATATATACATGATTGGCAGCTCTTCTCTGATCTTTAAGTCCAAACTCAACTCTTCAGTGTCTAGACACACTTGGTCTCGATGAACTCTCGGGTTCAACCCTGTTACCTGTGCGATGAACCACAATCGCGCTGAGCTAACAGCTCAGTGGTACAACTCATACTAACATTATGCTTTAATGCGATGCAAATGCCACAATTTTTACATTTCATAAACCATACCTAAACATATCACATTTCATAATTGTACATTAGATCTTATTATTCAATTGTTTCTCCATTCATAAATCACATTTACACAAACACAAGCTTGGGCCCAAAAAGAAACTAATATATTATTCAAAGTTCAAAGTTACTGCTTTGGTCCATAGTGACACCTTGTGTCTAGCCCCGTAGGCAATATATATATATATATATCCATGGATAATCAACTAGATTGAAGCTTACGACCCAGTCATTTCACTCAATCTAGTTTCAATAATTTGTTTTTGAGGTTTACGACCCAGTCATTTCACCCCAAAAACATCACATTTCACTTTTATCAACTGGAATCGGCTTACGACCCGGTCATTTCACCTATCCAGTTATTCATAGGCATGCCGCCAACACCAGAACTCTGAAAATTGAATAAACATATTAGGCACACAATGATTTCATTTATCTCTTTATCAATTTCTTTCTCAATTCATTTCTCATTTTATATTTCACAATTAACTAGGCAACCATGCCTTAATTATCTCCTTTTCAACATCATAGCCAACAACCATGGCCCATATCTCATATTATTTCAATTCACATTATATCCCACATTGTGCATAACATAACACTATTCATATACATCATTAATATCATCAAATGTATGTTCAATCTCAACATCATATGAATGAATGCAATAATGCAATAAGGTTTCTTAGTTCATTCATATCCCAAAGTGTAAGTCCCAAACTCACATGAATGTATACAAAAATGCAATGTTTGTACTTACATCAAAAGCAATCCACACAATTCTAATCACCTCCACTATCAAGAATCTTTCACCACTCGAGTTAGGGTAAATCACTTTCTTCACAACCTATTCCAAAAGAATGAGGAAACTCACATGAGATCATAAGGTTAAAAATCAACTAGGGCAAACTCTAAACTTGACACGCTCACACACACGGGCGTGTTCCTGGCCGTGCCCTAACTCCACGACACAGAAACATTTACACGCTCAGAACCACGGGCGTGTCACTGGGCGTGTAATACATTCTGTGTCTCAGTAATATCGACACGTCCAACATCATGAGCGTGCTCATGGCCGTGTAAATTCTTAAAACTCACAGTAGCTATGACACGCTCAATAACACGGGCGTGTTACTGGTCGTGTCAAACCCCCATCAACACAGTGGCTATGACACGTTCAATAACACGAGCGTGTTACTGACCGTGTCAATCCTACTGCCACACAGAACCATCGACACGCCTAAGGACCTGGACGTGCTCCTGGGCGTGTCAGGCCAAAAACCCAGATTTCGGCCAAAACAACACCACAACCAACAAATCACTTCTATCCACCAACATCCACTTCAAACAAAATTAACAAAACATACCCAAAAATCATCTCAAACTTACCACAACCCCAAAACATACACAAACATAAATCACAAACTTCATCAAAACTCTAAACACAACCACAACTCAATCTATACAAATCAACTTACTCATTTCTTCAATCCAACCCCAAAATCCAAAACCACTTAAATCAAAAACTTATAAACACAACAAAATCAAACCAAACACATATCCATCACAACTTCAACTCACAAACCCAAACTAAACTTCAAAAACAACACAAGAAATCAAGAGAGAACTTACCCAAAATGAAGAACTCTTAAACCTTCAACTTGATCTCTTGAAAACTATCTTCAATCTTGAACTTGGAAGATTAAATCTCTCTCTTGCTCCCTTGGTTCTTGATGGCCGAACAACACAGAAAAGAAAAGAGAAGAGAAGGAAAGAAATGATCCACGGCAAGGAAAGAAAGAAAGAAGAAAACCAAAGTCAAATCCACTTTTCCTTAAATTCCTCTCCACCAAGCAAAATACAATAAAATATTCAAATATCTTCTTCCACTTACTCTAACCCAAAAACAATTAATTAAATAATCCCTTAAACACAATTAATCAAATAATAAATCTCTTCCTTTGACTTCCTCTTTGACTTGTGTATATGTTGTATATATTTACATATGTACGACATATAAACTCTCTCTTCACTTCCTTTCTCTTTCCAATAAAACACGAATACACTTAATTCAATTACAACAATAATTACACCAAACTTCTAAGGTATATTTTGGGATATTACAATTCTCCCCCTCTAAAATAAATTTCGTCCTCGAAATTACCTATCATCAAGTATGAAACAACTGAGGATACTGATCTCGCATCGCTTGCTCACTTTCCCAAGTTGCTTCTTCTTTTGCATGATTCTTCCACAAAACCTTAACAAGTGGCACTTCCTTATTTCTTAACTCTTTCACTTCATGTGCCAAGATAGCAATTGGTTCCTCTTCAAATGTCAGATCCGAAGTCACCTCAATAGATTCAACTGACAACACATGAGATGGATCTGATCTGTATCTCCTCAACATAGAAACATGGAAAACATTATGGATCCTATCCAAGTCAGGTGGCAAAGCAAGCCGATAAGCAACTGGTCCAATTCTTTCTAAAACTTCATATGGTCCAATGAAACGCGGACTCAGCTTCCCTCTTCGACCAAATCTCAATATCTTTTTCCAAGGAGACACTTTCAAAAATACTTTATCTCCCACATTATACTCAATGTCTCTCCTCTTCAAATCTGAATAAGACTTCTGTCGGTCTGAAGCTGCTTTCAACCTATCTCGAATCACTTTCACTTTCTCCTCAGTTTCTTTAACCAAATCAGGACCAATTAACTTGCCTTCTCCAAATTCATTCCAACATAGAGGCGTTCTACACCGTCTCCCATACAATGCCTCAAATGGCGCCATTCCAATGCTGGATTGATGACTGTTATTGTAAGCAAATTCCACAAGTGGCAAAAATCTGTCCCAACCTCCCGAGAAATCAATGGCACAGCTTCTCAACATATCCTCAATAATCTGTATCACTCTTTCTAACAACCCATCTGTCTGCGGATGGAAAGCAGTACTAAAGTGCAATCGAGAAACCAAAGCACCATGTAAACTCCTCCAAAACCTAGAAGTAAACCGAGGATCTCGATCAGACACTAAAGAAACTGGGACACCATGTAGCTTCACAATCTCATGGATATACAACTCAGCCAACCTCTCAAGAGAATAATCCATCCGAACTGGGAGAAAATGAGCTGTCTTTGTCAACCTATCCACAATCACCCAAATAACATCATGTTTCCTCTGAGTCAATGGCAAACCAGACACAAAATCCATTGTAACTCTTTCCCATTTCCATTCAGGCACTGGTAATGGTTGAAGTAACCCTGTTGGAACTAGATGCTCAGCTTTTACCCTCTGACATGTGAGACATTTGGACACAAACTCCGCTATGTTTTTCTTCATACCTGACCACCAGTAATGCTGTCTCAAATCATGATACATCTTCGTATTGCCCGGATGCATAGCAAAAACTGACTGGTGTGCTTCTTCCAAAATAATCCTTCTCAAATTAGCATCATCAGGTACACACAATCTGTTTTTAAACCAAAGGCTCCCATCACTTTTTACCAGAAAACCTTGACTCTCTCCCTTCCGGCAATTTGAAACAATCTTCTGAACTTTCTCATCAACCAACCGAGCCTCTTTAATCTGATCCAACAATACCGGCCTTAACTGCAATTGTGCCAACAATGCACCATCATCACAAGGTACAAAGTTAGCATGCAACGCTCTCAACTCAACAAGCAACGAGAGCGAATAAATAGTCAAACCTGCTAAAGACTTCCGACTCAAGGCATCAGCAACAACATTTGCCTTACCAGGATGATAATCAATCAAACAGTCATAGTCTTTAATCAACTCCAACCAACGTCTCTGCCGAAGATTAAGCTCTCTCTGAACCCCCAAATATTTCAAACTTTTATGATCCGTATAGATAAAACACTTCTCCCCATACAAATAGTGTCGCCAAATCTTCAATGCAAACACAATGGCTGCTAACTCCAAATCATGGGTCGGATAATTAAGCTCATGCGGCTTCAACTGTCGAGAAGCATAAGCTATCACTTTGCCTTCTTGTATCAAGACACAACCCAAACTACTATGTGAAGCATCACTGTAGATTACATATGGTTTATCTTCCACAGGCAAAGTAAGAACAGGTGCTTGAGTCAACATCTCTCTCAACTGTTCAAAGCTAGCCTGACATTGATCTGTCCACACAAATCTAACTCCCTTGCGAAGTAATTTTGTAAGTGGAGTAGCTATCAAAGAAAATCCTTTCACAAAGCGTCGATAATAGCCTGCCAAACCCAGAAAACTTCTAACTTCAGTTACCGACTTGGGTGGACTCCAATTCAAAATAGCTTCAACTTTACTCGGATCAACTCTAATACCATCTGCTGAAACTATATGACCGAGAAAAGTCACTTGATCAAGCCAAAATTCACATTTTGACTGCTTAGCATACAACTGCTTCTCACTCAAAATCTGCAACACAATCCGCAGATGCTTGTCATGCTCCTCCTCATTGTGTGAATACACCAAAATATCATCGATGAAAACCACAACAAACTGATCTAGATAGGGCCTAAACACTCTATTCATCAGATCCATAAAAGCTGCAGGTGCATTCGTCAAACCAAAAGGCATCACTAGAAACTCATAATGCCCATACCTTGTACGAAAGGCTGTCTTAGGAACATCTTCATCTCTGACTCTCAACTGATGGTACCCTGATCTCAAATCAATCTTGGAAAACACTGCTGCTCCCTTCAATTAATCAAAGAGATCATCAATTCTAGGCAAAGGATATTTATTCTTGATAGTCACCTTGTTCAATTGCCTATAATCGATGCACAATCTCATAGTACCATCCTTCTTCTTCACAAACAACACAGGAGCTCCCCACGGTGAAACACTAGGGTGAACAAACCCTTTATCTAACAACTCCTGCAACTGCACCTTCAACTCTCTCAATTCAACAGGTGACATTCTATAAGGAGTAATAGAGATAGGAGTCGTACCAGGCAACAATTCAATACCAAACTCCACCTCTCTCTCAGGAGGCAATCCTGGCAACTCCTCTGGAAACACATCTGGAAAATCTACAACTGTGGGTATACTGTCAAGTCGAGAACCCACTACTCTAGTATCCACAACATGAGCAAGATAAGCATCACACCCTTTTCTAATCAACCTCCTAGCTGAAACAGCTGAAATAAACAAGGATGTAAGCTGTCTCTGCTCACCAGATACCATCACAATTCTACCATCATCGGTTCTCAATGTAACACATTTCTTTTGACAGTCTACCACAGCTCCATATTTAGACAACCAGTCCATGCCTAGGATCAAATCATATTCTTTAAATGGCATTTCAATCAGATCACCCAAGAACTCCTCACCCTGAACCACTACTGCACTATCTCGGTGCACCTTACTAACAATCACACTATGCCCTAAAGGATTTGTCACCAACACATCAAATCCTAGGGATTCCGCATGCAATTCAGACACAGGCAATACATGTAACACCCCCATACTCTATATAAGTACTATACATATACCAAGTATACATATAATACGTATATGAAGTATAAGAATGTCACTATTCATTTCCAATTAAAAACCTTTATCCAAGTTTAAGCAATATTGCATTAAAATAACAATAGCATTTACAAAAATCATTATTCTTATCAAAAATACAACATAATTAAAGTCACACATGTATGCATCACCTTCTAATTAGTCTCAAGACACTCTTACCCTTCTCGTGGCATAACAGCTGGACTTCCAGATTAACTGCATAACCACCTGCGCAATTACACCACCGCGCTAAGCCCGAGAGCATAGTAATACAAATAAATATAAAATATATATACTTTACATAAAGATCATACCTTATACTTTTAGCATCATGTTTTATTGTTTTCTTACCCTGTTTTCCTTTCTTAAAGCATTCTTCATATATTCCCACTGATCTCATAAATCATACACATATTTACATAGAACATTCACAAAACTATACTTACCGTTTCTATCTCATATACATATACATATACATCATTTTAACAAATCACTATTCAATGATCTATCCAAACCTTCATGAGAACAATTCTCATAAATTCCACATTCATAAACATTTTACACATCATACTATATTCTCATAAATTCATATCTCAACAAAACTCCTCAAGCCATATTCATTTTCAATATATCGTTACACACATTACCAAATCATACTTCATAACATTATTTTATTCACAAATTTATTAATCATGAAACACACTTCCAACAAAAGCAACCATAGATCTCATTACTCATTTAGTTCAACATTTGGATATCACATTAACAACAAAGACAGACTCGGGCCCAAACAAAACACTAACATGCCATTCCATTATCAGAGTTAATGCTTTGGTTTAATCATCACATTTATCATTATCCCAACTAGGCTTCAAGGATTTAGGTTCAACCAAGCTTCAAGGGGAACAAAGCATGCTAAGTATCAACCCAACTTGGCTTCAAGAACCAATCCAACCTAGCTTCAAGGGTTGTAACATCTCAATTAGGCTTCAAGGATTTGACCCAACCAAGCTTCAAGGGGAGTAAAACATGTTAAACTTCAACCCAACTTGGCTTCAAGGATCAAGTCCAACCTAACTTCAAGAGATTGTTACTCATATTAGGCATGCCACCAATAACAAACTCTGAAAATGGAATAACACATTAGCTATATAATTCATTTATCAATTTCATTCTCAATTGAATTATCATAACTAATAACAATGGCTTCACATGTCATTTGAATCATCATAGCCAATAACAATGGCTTCACATGTCATTTGAATCATCATAGCCAATAACAATGGCTTCACATGTCATTTGAATCATCATAGCCAATAACAATGGCTTCATATCTCAATTTATGTTATAACCTTTCATTATTCGAGTATACATAATCAATTACCCCATCATATCACTCACATTATACATATAGCATCATTAGTATCACATTTCAAATACATTATTCATATAACACATCACCATTCACAAGACTTACAATGCATAGTACATAACCTTGTTCATATAATATCATATGCATTATCAAATGTAAGTTCAATTCCAATCATTTAAGAAGAACAAAAACCAAACACAGTAACCAACACACCCAAGGGACACGGCCAAGCTTGTGGCCGTGTCTCTCAATCCAACACTTCAGTAGCAAACACAGGCACAGGACACGGCCAAGCTTGTGGCCGTGTCTCTCAAAACAAATTGGCAGTGACCAACACTGGCATAGAACACGGCCGTGTCTCCTCAAAATCCACCCAACACGGCCAAAATTCCCTTGACTTGGCCGTGTCTCTCCTTGCTTTTGGCCATGTCACTCATGGATTTAAACCTTAATGTAACACCCCGATACTCTATATAAATACTATATATATACCAGGTATACATACAGTACGTATACAAAGTATAAGGATATCACCTTGCATTACAAATAAAATATTTATATTGATTCCAAACCATTTTGCATTAATTTAGAAAGCATTTACAAATTCATTATATTTTAAATGATCTTAAAAGTATATAGTAATCTTATCTTTATCAAAATTCATTTATACATATGAATACATTCTTGTTAGAAATACAGCATAATTAAAAGTTTACATGTATGCATCACCCTCTAGTTGGTCTCGACAAACTCCTACTTTACTCATGGCATAGAGAAAGACTTCAGATCTACCATCTACTCACCTGCGCGATTAAACATCTGCGCTAAGCCGAGAGCTTAGTAGTACAAATACATAATATAAACATATATTATAGAAATAATATCATATAATGATATATCAATTCCATATACTATTAGTTTCATATTATGTTTCCCCTTTTAATTATACCTTTCATATACCTCCACTATTCTCATCTATTATATATATAATAAACACCAACCACAATTCCATCATTAATATTCACAATAAATATATCAATACACATATCACATATTATACTTCATAACATATTCTTATTTATTCAATAGTCATTATTCATAATTCACCAATCATGAATCACACTTACAACAAGACAACCATAGATTTCATTATTCATTTATTACATCACTTGTATATCACATCAAAAACAAGGACAGACTCGGGTCCAACAGACACTAATATGTTATTCAAAGTTCAGAGTTACTGCTTTGGTCTATAACCATAATCATCAAGCCCATAGGCGATGCATATATATATCTCTATCCATGGATAGTGTAACAGACCCAGTCTCTTGGACCATCAACTCGGCTAAACTCGAGGAGATCCTCAACCCGGCTAGACTGTTACATGTAACAGACCCAGTCTCTTGGACCATCAACTCAACATGCTTGAGGAGATCCTCAACCCGGCTAGACTGTTACTTTAATTCACATTTATCATTTCACATTTCTCATAGTGTAACAGACCCAGTCTCTTGGACCTCAATTCAACTCAATTTGAAGAGATCCTCAACCCGGCTAGACTGTTACATTCATAGGCATGCCTGCCAAATCAGAACTCTGAAACTTGAATCAACATATTAGACACAAATCATTTTACGTTTCTTTCTCAATTCATTTCTCATTTCATTATCATCATTATAGCCAACACACATGGCTTCATATATCATTTAAATCATCATAGCCAATCACAATGGCTACACATATCATTTAACTCATATCTCAATTCACATTACAACACTTCATCATTCAAGTATATACAATCAATTTCATTAAACACATAGACAACATGTCCACTTATTTCATTTCAATCGTTATTACCAACTATAACGATATCACATTTCATCACTTCTCAAAACACATTAATATAATTCATCATTAAAATATTTATCATAACAAATTGCATTTCACATACCTTTTTGAATGATCACCATAGCTTTCACACTATACAATTAATAACATTAGTCATATTATATTAATCATATAATAAATTACTTAACATTGTTTTAGGTCTGAAAACCATATAAAAGAATACATCTTTGTAAGTTGTACTTACCTCAAGAGCTATTCCCATCAATCTATACCTTTCCTCTTCCAAGAATTCTCAACATTAAAGTTAATGCAACACAATCTCCTCAAAACCTAATCCAAAGATAATTATACCCATAAGAAAACAAGAATAATAACTAGTTAGGGCAAACTTAACACTTGACACGCTCATCAACACGGGCGTGTCCCTGATCGTGCCCTAAACCAACAATACAGAAGCTTTGACACGCTCAGTAACACGGGCGTGTCACTGGACGTATCACTCATACTGCCTCACAGAAACATTTACACGCCCAATAACACGGGCGTGTTCATGGCCGTGTCAATTACTTTTTCTCACAGTAGCTATAACACGCTCAGTAACATGGCCATGCTAATGGTCGTGCCTCAAACGTTTAACTCAGTACCGACTACACGCCCAACTACACGGCCGTGTCACTGGTCGTGTCAGACCAGAAATCATGAATTCGAACTTTCATCCATGAAAACACCAACACTTCAAAACTCATATTTCATCACCCTTAATCAACATCTTAGTTATATTCATCATTTACCCATCTATTTAACACTTAAATCACTTCAATATATCATAATCATAAGCATAATATACCTCACCATGAATCAATTACTCAAATCCCCAAATCATCTATATAAAACCCTTACTCAACAATCTTTCATTAACATCCTCATCACCATCAAATAACCATATCAAATCCAACTCAAACAATAGGAATCAAGGCAAGCAAATGAATACTTACTTGGATAATATGCCAAATCTTCAATAACCATCTTCAATCGTCTCAAAATCCCTTTGGATTTGATGAAAATAGAGATGAAATCACCATCTCTGTTTCTCTCTCTCTCTCTCTCTCTCGCACAGCAGAAAAAGAAGAAGAAGGGAAGAAGATTTCTCTTCTCTTCCCAACTTAACATATATATATATATAAATAAATAAATATACCAAAAATCCTTTACCACACATCTTTCCCTTTGACTTTCTTTTCTTCTTTTTCTTTTATTATTATTATCAATAATTATATACATTTTTTTCTTACACCCACTTATATACTATGTATATGTTATATACATATCTATATATATCCAACATATACACTTTCTTTTTACTTCTTTTCACTTTCCATCATATATACACATTACTTTTAGGGTGTATTTTGGGATATTACAATTCTCTCCCCCTTAAATAATTTCGTCCTCGAAATTATCTAATACACTAGCAATCCACTCTTAACACAATACCATCTTAACTTCCACATGAAGTTAATTATACGCTTAAGTTATTATGTCAACAGATCATATAACTTATACTCTCCATCTTAGAGTCAGTTATTTTCTCTCAATTGGCATTTCATAATCAAATAGGCAAGCATGGCTCAACAAGTTCATTTGTATTACCATGACCATTCACAATGACTTCTTATCACAAATCAAACCACATTATAATACTTCATCTTTCAAATACACAACCATTTTATACCTAGAGCATCATTGATATAGCATTTCAAGATACATTATTCATATACAAGATTCTCAGTGCATATAACATAACATTGTTCATAGCTTTAGGATCTTTCATATGTCTTTGATTAAATCATTATTGTTTTAAGAGTATTTAGAATGTTCACTATCATGTATGGGTGCAAAGAGACCCTTAAAGAATCACAACAATGCATGAAGAGCAAGAAACAAAACATCAATCAACACATTTGAGGGACACGGGCAGCACCCTTGAGGGACACACAAGAGATAACTCAATTACAAATAAAATAGGGCAAACCCTATTTCTTTCCCAAAACACATACATCAATCACAAATCACAAATCTCATCATAAACCTTAATTATAAACACAACATCCTCTTCCAACTCAACTTACTCTTTTCTTCCATACATCCTCAAAATCCATAATCAAAGTCAATCAAATATTCAAAACACATCAAAATCAACCAACACACTCTTAAATCATCTATCAAATCCAATCAAAACTTCAAACAACAAAGAAATCAAAAGAAAACTTACCAAAGTAACAAAACTTCTTGAATCACCAACTTGATCACTTAGATCACCTTCAATTTGAGCTTAACTCTTCAAGCTCTACACTTTGTCTCTTTGCTTTCCTTTGTCTATGGAGAAACCGGCCACGATGAAGGAGAAAGAAGAATGAACCACAAAAATGAAGTCAACTCTTCTTTTAAACTCCACCAAGAGTTTTTATCCAATCAATTACCAAAACACCCTTAACCTCATAACTAACCTTTTGTCTCTTATATGCCCATATATGTAATTACACACTCAACACAATTTAATATCTCACCTATTGACTCTCTCCCTTTGACTTATGTATATGTTAATTATACAACCATATAAACAACATATACACTTCTCTCTAAACCCTAATTCATCATTCTATAAGCTTATATATCTTAGTATTTCCTTAACAAAGCAACCAAGATAATTCCTCACATTTCCAATGAGTATACCTTTAAATAAAAATCAAATCATCTTATAAAATACTTATACTTCGTCTGATCATAATCTTCCAGATATTTTATTACTTTATCTCTTCATAATTTACTTTCTTAACTTTAACTTTACAAAACATTGATTTATATCATATTATTGTTTATCTCGTCATTATACTCATCTTTAAAATAGATTTTGATCAAACCTTAATTGATAACAAGAGCCTAAATTTTCACATACTTAATTCCTTCTCTGGTATGCTTTTCACCTTATATATATGACCTGATTTCATTAGATCAAACCAAGATTCAAATCTTAATCTCTTCAGTTCCATATTCAGTCAGATTATCACGATAACAAATCACTCCAACTTGTCTTTTAATATACAAATAGTTTATTCACTTAAATCCTAAGTCCATTCATATATATTTACTTTATACATTAATCATATTCAGTATACTTTCAATCACATACTATAATTTCTCCCTTTAAAAATCTCATCACATATCATATCATTACGATATTTACATTACTTACCTTTTTATCACATTATCCATAACTCAAAACATTTTCATATCTCTCTTTTCATAATTATAAATGGATTTCTAACATAAAATGATAGGGTACAACTTTACCAATCATCACTTCTAACCATGTTCTAAACACATAGTTATCAATCTCCCCAAGATTGTACTACAGCCATATTATCCCAGTCCCAAATCTGTGGACAACAAAACTAATCAGCTAACATATAATAAACATAACATATGGCCTTAAGAGATTAATAATCAAGCCTGGGACTTACAAATCAATACTGTTCTTCAATTATTCCATTTTCAATCTTCTCAATTACCATATTAAATTGTATCTCAAGAATTTCATATTCATTTTCGAAACTTTTGCTACACCAAAAGTTAACACATTCCAACTCCATTTCAACTCAGTTCGTACTTGATTATATGATCATTATTAACTTAATTTATCTTTCCACACTATTACTATTAACATTTCTACTATATGCATATTCAATCATATGCAAATCTTACAAAAATTCCATTTGTTGCTTTATTTCTAATCCATTTCAAATCTCTTATTATATCCAAAAACATAGAACATTTCCATATAAATACTTTGGACCCCAAAATATTATATACTTATTAAGTTCAATGATCACCATAACAATTTTCACTGTCCAGTATTACTCTAGTCCATTCCACTTTCAATTCCGTAATATAATTCATTTAGCTTTACATAGTTCAAGACCTAATCTCTCTTAGGTCCACTAATATATATATATATATATTCAAGATCATTCTTCATAATACTTATTCAATAGTTATACCATATACATCTTCATAATGTGACTCACATTTTCACATTTCTTACATATCACAATACATTCATATCAAAAGATTCATCTCATATATCCTCTACACGTATACACTTAATTATACGATCTTGTTTAATTTCCTTCTTTCATACATTCAATACAAATTTAATGTTTATCATTTTCCCTTGAACATCATCATTCTCATTCTTTCAATATAAGAAAAAGTATTCATCATCACAACAAATGTACATATTCTAACCATAATAACACTTCACATACATCCTGATCACATTCCCAATGTGACATCTCTTTCACTTTTGTCGTTAAAACATTTTATATATTTTCTTATCCATTTTTTTACCCTTTCCAGTCAAATGACTTAGAATAACTCCATTGTATTTGCTTGTTCACCTCCCTTTTTATTTCACAACAAATTCTTATACTATCAATCACCTTACTCAATTCATAATACTTTCATATGCAATATTAGTCATTTCACCTAACTCATGTATTGAATATACATTAAACCATCAATATCCCAATAATCTTTATCCAATTCCACTAAAACTTTAACTTTTCAACTTACTACTTTGCTTAAACTTCAATTTGCCAAACTCATCTTTCCTTCATATCACTTTAAAAACATCTTATGTATTTATATCACAAAGCATTATCAAAACATATAATTTTCACAATTATCAAGCTCACTTCAAAGATCTCAAATATCACATATTATCATCATTACCATGAGTTTTCACAATATCCAAACATCTCACATTTCAAACATTGAATTCACGATGTTTACATTAAAACAACAATACCAATTTATTTTCTTACTTAACCAACATCATCTCTTTTGCTTTTAAACAAAACTTTAACTTTATATACCCCAAACCCTAATTAGTCACACTATATCTATAATATTCAACTCATCAATATTCCACCATACTATCTTCATTTTAACAACATATCTTTTCATATAAACAATTCAACAAGATTTCCTCTTTCTCAAAAACCAAACATAAGCTTTATTATAAAGAGATTCAAAGTATGGAGGAAAGAGTACATACTCTAATCTTGATTTTATTTCAACTCATTTCCAACTTTATTTTCTTTGTCATTTCTTTATTTTACAAACATTTTTCAATAATCAAATTTTTTTTTTTATATATCCTTTCTTTTCCCCATTTGTTTTCATATAACATCTTATTCACACACTATCATTCATCTCATGTAATTCAGATACATCACAAATCACATAATGCCACGTTCGAGACCAACCTAGGTGTTATGCATATGCATGTATTACAAGTTTCATTTCAAAACTTTTCCTTTTTACTTCTATTTAAACTTCTCAAAATTTTTTTTTCTACTTAGGCCGAGAATCTCGAACCTAAGCTCTGATACCAAAATAATTGTAACACCCCGATACTCTATATAAATACTATATATATACCAGGTATACATACAGTACGTATACAAAGTATAAGGATATCACCTTGCATTACAAATAAAATATTTATATTGATTCCAAACCATTTTGCATTAATTTAGAAAGCATTTACAAATTCATTATATTTTAAATGATCTTAAAAGTATATAGTAATCTTATCTTTATCAAAATTCATTTATACATATGAATACATTCTTGATAGAAATACAGCATAATTAAAAGTTTACATGTATGCATCACCCTCTAGTTGGTCTCGACAAACTCCTACTTTACTCATGGCATAGAGAAAGACTTCAGATCTACCATCTACTCACCTGCGCGATTAAACATCTGCGCTAAGCCGAGAGCTTAGTAGTACAAATACATAATATAAACATATATTATAGAAATAATATCATATAATGATATATCAATTCCATATACTATTAGTTTCATATTATGTTTCCCCTTTTAATTATACCTTTCATATACCTCCACTATTCTCATCTATTATATATATAATAAACACCAACCACAATTCCATCATTAATATTCACAATAAATATATCAATACACATATCACATATTATACTTCATAACATATTCTTATTTATTCAATAGTCATTATTCATAATTCACCAATCATGAATCACACTTACAACAAGACAACCATAGATTTCATTATTCATTTATTACATCACTTGTATATCACATCAAAAACAAGGACAGACTCGGGCCCAACAGACACTAATATGTTATTCAAAGTTCAGAGTTACTGCTTTGGTCTATAACCATAATCATCAAGCCCATAGGCGATGCATATATATATCTCTATCCATGGATAGTGTAACAGACCCAGTCTCTTGGACCATCAACTCGGCTAAACTCGAGGAGATCCTCAACCCGGCTAGACTGTTACATGTAACAGACCCAGTCTCTTGGACCATCAACTCAACATGCTTGAGGAGATCCTCAACCCGGCTAGACTGTTACTTTAATTCACATTTATCATTTCACATTTCTCATAGTGTAATAGACCCAGTCTCTTGGACCTCAATTCAACTCAATTTGAAGAGATCCTCAACCCGGCTAGACTGTTACATTCATAGGCATGCCTGCCAAATCAGAACTCTGAAACTTGAATCAACATATTAGACACAAATCATTTTACGTTTCTTTCTCAATTCATTTCTCATTTCATTATCATCATTATAGCCAACACCCATGGCTTCATATCTCATTTAAATCATCATAGCCAATCACAATGGCTACACATATCATTTAACTCATATCTCAATTCACATTACAACACTTCATCATTCAAGTATATACAATCAATTTCATTAAACACATAGACAACATGTCCACTTATTTCATTTCAATCGTTATTACCAACTATAACGATATCACATTTCATCACTTCTCAAAACACATTAATATAATTCATCATTAAAATATTTATCATAACAAATTGCATTTCACATACCTTTTTGAATGATCACCATAGCTTTCACACTATACAATTAATAACATTAGTCATATTATATTAATCATATAATAAATTACTTAACATTGTTTTAGGTCTGAAAACCATATAAAAGAATACATCTTTGTAAGTTGTACTTACCTCAAGAGCTATTCCCATCAATCTATACCTTTCCTCTTCCAAGAATTCTCAACATTAAAGTTAATGCAACACAATCTCCTCAAAACCTAATCCAAAGATAATTATACCCATAAGAAAACAAGAATAATAACTAGTTAGGGCAAACTTAACACTTGACACGCTCATCAACACGGGCGTGTCCCTGATCGTGCCCTAAACCAACAATACAGAAGCTTTGACACGCTCAGTAATACTGGCGTGTCACTGGACGTGTCACTCATACTGCCTCACAGAAACATTTACACGCCCAATAACACGGGCGTGTTCATGGCCGTGTCAATTACTTTTTCTCACAGTAGCTATAACACGCTCAGTAACATGGCCGTGCTAATGGTCGTGCCTCAAACGTTTAACTCAGTACCGACTACACGCCCAACTACACGGCCGTGTCACTGGTCGTGTCAGACCAGAAATCATGAATTCAAACTTTCATCCATGAAAACACCAACACTTCAAAACTCATATTTCATCACCCTTAATCAACATCTTAGTTATATTCATCATTTACCCATCTATTTAACACTTAAATCACTTCAATATATCATAATCATAAGCATAATATACCTCACCATGAATCAATTACTCAAATCCCCAAATCATCTATATAAAACCCTTACTCAACAATCTTTCATTAACATCCTCATCACCATCAAATAACCATATCAAATCCAACTCAAACAATAGGAATCAAGGAAAGCAAATGAATACTTACTTGGATAATATGCCAAATCTTCAATAACCATCTTCAATCCTCTCAAAATCCCTTTGGATTTGATGAAAATAGAGATGAAATCACCATCTCTCTTTCTCTCTCTCTCTCTCTCGCACAGCAGAAAAAGAAGAAGAAGGGAAGAAGATTTCTCTTCTCTTCCCAACTTAACATATATATATATAAATAAATAAATATACCAAAAATCCTTTACCACACATCTTTCCCTTTGACTTTCTTTTCTTCTTTTTCTTTTATTATTATTATCAATAATTATATACATTTTTTTCTTACACCCACTTATATACTATGTATATGTTATATACATATCTATATATATCCAACATATACACTTTCATTTTACTTCTTTTCACTTTCCATCATATATACACATTACTTTTAGGGTGTATTTTGGGATATTACACCTAACATACACAACTCTCCTCTAATTGCACTCAAACTCATCATACACAAAATAGCATAGTTCAAATGAATGGAATCAATGCTCTAAACACAAATTCTACATGTTTATCACAATATTCACCTTATTAAAAACACATCCACAAAACATTTAAACACATACTATCTCAAAACCCTAAAACCAACATCCTTCTCCATCTTCCAAAATCAACATCCACCACTTCCAACAACAACACCTATTTAAACTCTTAACTTAAAACCAAATTTAAAACTTGAAAAAACATTACAAACACATCTCATCATCAATTCAACAAACCATAATTAAATTCAAATACCACTTCAAAAGAATAAAAGAAATCAAAGAAAAGAACTTACCTTAGTTATAAACTTCTTGAATCATCACTTGATCACTTAATCTTCCTTCAATTTGAGCTTAACTCTTCAAGATCTTCTCTTTGTCTCTTGCTTTCCTTTGTCTATGGAGGAGCCGGCCAACAATGGAGAAGAAGAAGAAATCATGAAGAAAACAAAGTCAATTCTTCTTTAAATCTCCACCAAGAGTTTTTAACCAAACAATTACCTATATACCCTTATCCATTTAACTAACCTCTTGTCTCTTATATGACCATATAAGTAATTTCACCTATCACAAATGAAAATATCTTCTTGCATTGACTCTCCCTTGACCAACTTATATGTTATATATATTATCATATAAACAACATATACATTTCTCTCTAAACCCTCTTTTCTTTCCCAAAACACATATACATAAGCATTCACTTTCCAATTCTTTTTTTTTCTTTCAAATCAACATATACATTCAATCCCATTTAAAACAACAACAACAACAACATTCAAAACTCCTAGGGCATATATGGGGATATTACAATTCTCTCCCCCTTAAATAATTTTGTCCTCGAAATTATCCAGCACCACAACAACCCATTTAAAACAAATCACCATTTTAATTTTCATATGAAAACAATCGTATTCTTACACTATAATTTCATCAAATCTCATAACTTCTACTCTCCCCCTTTGAGATACTCATCTTCTCTGAAATTCATAATTCATCATTGTATAGGTATATATATATATATATATCTTTGCATCTTATTACTTTCTCAACAAAGCAATCAAGATAACTCATAACATCTCAAATGACCTTTATCTTTGTACTAGAGTCAGATTATCACTTTATCTCTTTAGAGATATTTCCTTAACTTTAACCTCAAAAATCATTAATTAATATCTTAGCATTGTTTATTCCATTCTTACAATCACTTTCAAAATAAACATTTACCAAACCTCAATGGATAACAATATCCTTACTTTCTTTAGCTTGCTTCTCACTTAATATAATTATTAGTACAATACCTTTAAACTTACTTAACAGATAAACAACATTTCCCTTTTTCTCATCATGAACAAATGATATAATTCAATTTATTTATGTTTATTCATAAGCCAGAATATTACATCATACATATTACTATTTAAATTTTACACTCCTAGTACAACTGTACGTATCACATCTCAATATTGACTCGCAACTTTAGCGAAATCCAGATCAATCGATCTATCTATCACAATATACTAACATTTAAACCTTATTCGATTCAAACTAACAGTTAACTTATCAAAATTTATCATTGGATTTCACACAATATATACATATATATAACCTAATTTCATTAGGTCCAACTTATATTCAAATTTTAATCTTTTCATATTCATATATTCAATCAATAAGAATCATGCTTATAAATATACATTCCATTATTTCAGTAATTATACCATCATCTCTCATACTCATTCAAAGTTTATCAATATAGCAAACAGCTATGGTTTTATAAACGAACTTTGCCCCAACCAGGTCGGTAGTCCAAGTTCGGTTGCCCAACACAATGGGTCCGCATGGTTTTGCAGGAGGCAGACAAGTCCGTTCATTTATCTTTTCACAATTCATTTCTCATAATCAATTAAGCATTCTACCTCAATTATAATTCATTTCCAACATCATTGCCAACAATCATGGTTTCTCATCACATCAAGATAGTATACACATATATCATCAATTATATTGAACATCTCATTATTCAATCATATCATCTAGACATGTTTCAATCATATCATTTCCTTTTATTATTTCTTCACTTCACATATTATTACTATATTTATATAATTATTTTTCTATCACATAATTCATAGCTGAAAACCTTATCACAATTCTCTTCCCTTGCGTTACCTCTCATAATTATAATTATTTTTTTTAACATAGAAATTATAAGATATAACTTTACCAATCATATCTTTTAACCATGTTTCTGGAAATATAGTTATCAATCTCACCAAAACTGTACTACAGTTATATCATCTCAGTTCTAAATCTGAAGATAATAAAACTAATCAACTAGTCACACTAACCAAATCATATTACCATTATATATTAACAATCATGCCTGGGGTTTGTAAATCAATATTGTTCTTCTATTATTTGATTTCTAGCCTTTACGATTATAAGGCTAGATTGTATCACAAAAATTATATATATATATATTCTCCAAACTTTTATTACACCAAGAGTTAACACATTTTAAATTTCATCTCAAAACAGTTTGCTTTTGATTATTTGATCATCATTAACCTAACTCATGTTCAATAATATTATCTTTAACATTTTCTACGCCAACTTTCAATCATATACAAATCTTACAAAAGTTTTATTCATTACTCCATTTCCAATCCATCTTTTCAAAAAAAATTTTCAATACATTCCTCTTCCCTTACATTTTCTTATTATACACTTATACATAAAATTTTTCTACACACAAATACTTTGAGTTCCAAAACATCTTATGATCACCTCATTTAGTTATTGCCATTACAATTCCACTGTTCAATATCACCCAAATCCATTCTCATTTTCTATTTCATCACATAATCTATTCTACGAAAATTTAATCTCTATTAGATCCACTACTATATGCAATCTCATTTCTAATACCATTAAACATACAATGGTATAAAATAATAAACATATTATATACACATATTCATAATGTGACTCTCTTCCCACCTTTCTTACATATATTCATTACATTACTGTCGAAAATTCCTTTCACATATCCTTTATATATATACACATAATTATGCAATTTATTAAATTTCTCTTTTGCATATAGTTTATACAAATTTAATATTTATCACTTTCCTTTGACTATTATCATTCTCATTCTTTTAACATAACTTAAGTTATTCATTAACTTCAATAAATATATACATTCTACTTATAATATTATTTCACAAAGATCTTAATCACATTTCCAATGTGAGATCTCTCTCACATTTATCTTTAAATACCTTTAACATATCTTTCATATTCATTTTCATCCTTTCCAATCAAATTACTTAATGTAACTCATTTTCATTTGCTCAATTCCTTTTCTTTGCTTTTATTTCAAACCAAATTTTCCTACTATCAATCTCATCCCCCAATTCTTAATACTTTCATGTGCACTACTATTCATTTCGTATATCTCATGTATTAAATACATTAAACTATCAATATCTAAATGATCTTTATCCACATTCCATTAAAACTATAGATTTTCAACTTACTAGTTTCCTTAAACTTCAATTTATTCATCTCATTCTCTTAATATCAACTTTAAAACATCTTATATGTATATACCACAAAGCAACATCAAAACATATATGTTTCACAATTACTAAGCTCATTCCAAAAATCTAATTATCACATATTACCTCCATTTACATGAGCTTTCACAATATTCAATCATATCACATTTCTAACATTGAAATCACCATGTTTGCATTAAAATATCAATACAAACAACACCCATATCACTTCGTACTTAACCAACATCATCTCTTTTTCTTTTAAACAAAACCTTAACTTTACATATCTACGCCTTAATTTGTCACACTTAATCTATACCAATCAACTCGTTCAATAATTCACTTTAGTCTTTTCATTTAAATGATATATCTTTCCATATTACCCATTCAACAATATTCCCTCTTTCTAGAAATCCAAACATAAAGTTTATTAGAAAGAGATTCAAATAATAGAGGAAAGATTACATACTTTAATCTTAATTTAATTTTTAACTCATTTCCAACTTTATTTTTCTAGCCATTTCTTTATATGTCATACACATATCAATAATCAAACTTTTTACTTATAAACTCCACATCATTTCTTTATACCACAATCACCTCTCAATCATCAACATTTTTAAAATTTGCTTTCATCTGAAACCTCATTTACATACTATCATTTATTTCATGTAATTCAAATACATCACAATTCACATAATGCCACGTTCGAGACCAACCTAGATGTGAATGCATATGCATGTATTACCAATTGCATTTCAAAACTCTTCCTTTTTAATTCTATTTAAACTCTTCAAAATTTTTTTTTAATTTCACTTAGGCCAGGAATCTCGAACCTAAGCTCTGATACCAAAATAATTGTAACACCCCCATACTCTATATAAGTACTATACATATACCAAGTATACATATAATACGTATATGAAGTATAAGAATGTCACTATTCATTTCCAATTAAAAACCTTTATCCAAGTTTAAGCAATATTGCATTAAAATAACAATAGCATTTACAAAAATCATTATTCTTATAAAAAATACAACATAATTAAAGTCACACATGTATGCATCACCTTCTAGTTGGTCTCGAGACACTCTTACCCTTCTCGTGGCATAACAGTTGGACTTCAAGATCAACCGCATAACCACCTGCGCAATTACACCACCGCGCTAAGCCCGAGAGCTTAGTAATACAAATAAATATAAAATATATATACTTTACATAAAGATCATACCTTATACTTTTAGCATCATGTTTTATTGTTTTCTTACCCTGTTTTCCTTTCTTAAAGCATTCTTCATATATTCCCACTGATCTCATAAATCATACACATATTTACATATAACATTCATAAAACTATACTTACCATTTCTATCTCATATACATATACATATACATCATTTTAACAAATCACTATTCAATGATTATCCAAACCTTCATGAGAACAATTCTCATAAATTCCACATTCATAAACATTTTACACATCATACTATATTCTCATAAACTCATATCTCAACAAAACTCCTCACGCCATATTCATTTTCAATATATCATTACACACATTACCAAATCATACTTCATAACATTATTTTATTCACAAATGTATTAATCATGAAACACACTTCCAACAAAAGCAACCATAGATCTCATTACTCATTTAGTTCAACATTTGGATATCACATTAACAACAAAGACAGACTCGGGCCCAAACAAAACACTAACATGCCATTCCATTATCAGAGTTAATGCTTTGGTTTAATCATCACATTTATCATTATCCCAACTAGGCTTCAAGGATTTAGGTTCAACCAAGCTTCAAGGGGAACAAAGCATGCTAAGTATCAACCCAACTTGGCTTCAAGAACCAATCCAACCTAGCTTCAAGGGTTGTAACATCTCAATTAGGCTTCAAGGATTTGACCCAACCAAGCTTCAAGGGGAGTAAAACATGTTAAACTTCAACCCAACTTGGCTTCAAGGATCAAGTCCAACCTAACTTCAAGAGATTGTTACTCATATTAGGCATGCTACCAATAACAAACTCTGAAAATGGAATAACACATTAGCTATACAATTCATTTATCAATTTCATTCTCAATTGAATTATCATAACTAATAACAATGGCTTCACATGTCATTTGAATCATCATAGCCAATAACAATGGCTTCACATGTCATTTGAATCATCATAGCCAATAACAATGGCTTCACATGTCATTTGAATCATCATAGCCAATAACTTCATATCTCAATTTATGTTATAACCTTTCATTATTCGAGTATACATAATCAATTACCCCATCATATCACTCACATTATACATATAGCATCATTAGTATCACATTTCAAATACATTATTCATATAACACATCACCATTCACAAGACTTACAATGCATAGTACATAACCTTGTTCATATAATATCATATGCATTATCAAATGTAAGTTCAATTCCAATCATTTAAGAAGAACAAAAACCAAACACAGTAACCAACACACCCAAGGGACACGGCCAAGCTTGTGGCCGTGTCTCTCAATCCAACACTTCAGTAGCAAACACGGGCACAGGACACGGCCAAGCTTGTGGCCGTGTCTCTCAAAACAAATTGGCAGTGACCAACACTGGCATAGAACACGGCCGTGTCTCCTCAAAATCCACCCAACACGGCCAAAATTCCCTTGACTTGGCCATGTCTCTCATGAATTGGCCTTGTCTCTCCTTACTTTTGGCCGTGTCACTCATGGATTGAAACCCTAACATACACAAGTCTCCTCTAATTGCACTCAAACTCATCATACACAAAATAGCATAGTTCAAATGAATGGAATCAATGCTCTAAACACAAATTCTACATGTTTATCACAATATTCACCTTATTAAAAACACATCCACAAAACATTTAAACACATACTATCTCAAAACCCTAAAACCAACATCCTTCTCCATCTTCCAAAATCAACATCCACCACTTCCAACAACAACACCTATTTAAACTCTTAACTTAAAACCAAATTTAAAACTTGAAAACACATTACAAAAACATCTCATCATCAAATCAACAAACCCTAATTAACTTCAAATACCACTTCAAAAGAATAAAAGAAATCAAAGAAAAGAACTTACCTTAGTTATAAACTTCTTAAATCATCACTTGATCACTTAATCTTCCTTCAATTTGAGCTTAACTCTTCAAGATCTTCTCTTTGTCTCTTGCTTTCCTTTGTCTATGGAGGAGTCGGCCAACAATGGAGAAGAAGAAGAAATCATGAAGAAAACAAAGTCAATTCTTCTTTAAATCTCCACGAAGAATTTTTAACCAAACAATTACCTATATACCCTTATCCATTTAACTAACCTCTTGTCTCTTATATGCCCATATAAGTAATTTCACCTATCACAAATGAAAATATTTTCTTGCATTGACTCTCCCTTGACCAACTTATATGTTATATATATTATCATATAAACAACATATACATTTCTCTCTAAACCCTCTTTTCTTTCCCAAAACACATATACATAAGCATTCACTTTCCAATTCTTTTTTTTTCTTTCAAATCAACATATACATTCAGTCCCATTTAAAACAACAACAACAACAACATCAACAACAACAACAACATTCAAAACTCCTAGGGCATATATGGGGATATTACAATACAGATGCACTAATATATGAATGAGTAGATCCTGGGTCAATCAAAGCAAGTACTGAAATGCCAAATAAAGAAAAAGTACCAGCTATGACTGCTGAAGCATCAGGCTATCTCTGCATCACATAAATCCTCTGAGAAGATCCAGCCTCCTCTGGTCTACGCTCCCTGGATGTAGAACCTCCTCTAGGACTGAACCCAGATCTACCCCCTCTGCTGAAACTTCTGCCCCCTCGACCTCCTCTCATACTAGGTCGAGAAACTGCGGAATCTACCGGCCTCTGCTCCTGCAACTCTGGATGCTCTCTAATAAAATGATCAGGCGATCCACATTTAAAACATCCAGATGATCCTCTAATCTTCCGACAAATACCCCAATGGGTCTTACCACAATACTCACACATCGGTGGAGTAGATCTCTGAATCACTGGGGTCGGAGCACTCACCACTGAAACCGTAGGTCTCGATCTCTGTCTCTGAAACTGAACTGACCTACCAGCAGGCCTCTGACTCTTACTGATCCTGGGAACAAAGCTTCCCCTGCCTCTCTTCACATATGAAGACCCTGTCTCAAACTGGGGTCTCCTAACCCTGGTCTCATCCTCTGTAGCAGATGCTGTAATACTCTGAGCTCTCTCCACACTCCTAGCTGCTGCCACAAGCTGGGAAAAATCCTGATACCAAGAACCAGCCACATGGCACATAAGAGAGGGCCTCAATCCCCCTTCAAATCTCCGGCACCTATCAATCTCATCAGAGATAATACCCCCAGCATAATGGCTCAACCAAATAAACTCAACCTCTTATTTTGTTATAGTCCGGTGGTCTTGCTTCAAGCTCAGAAACTCCATCTTCTTCACATCTTTATACTCCCTCGGAGTATACTTCAATTCAAACTCTCTGAGGAAATCAGCATAGGACAAGGTAGGTGGATCATCCATAGCATGAGGCACAGTCTTCCACCAATCGTATGCATCTTTCTGTAACAATGATCTTGCATAATCAAACTTTTCTTCTGGAGTGGCTTGTAACTGAACAAATATCCTCTGTACTTTACATAGCCACTGCTCAGCTACAGCTGGATCAATAGTACCCAAGAAATCCTCTGCTCCAAACTTCCTTAATTTATCATACTGTCTCATCGGTACTAAAGGCTGTGGGGGTGGTGGCGGTGGCTGCTGTACTGGGGCTTGCCTCATCAAATCTACTATATGCCGAAGCCAAACTGGTGGAACCTCATCACCAACTGGCCTCCCTGACATAGAAGCAGGTGCCTCACCAACTCCAACACTAACCACTCTAGCTCCCTCTCTAACCTCATCTGGAGCTACACTCTCTGCACTACCCTCAACTGACTGACGCAAGTGAGAATCCATCACAACCTATATCTGCAAACACAGCAGAATACATCTTATAAAAGATCAGAGACTGCCAATACCAAGCATGTATGTTATTTCAAAAATCATTTTTAGACTCAAAATATTCTTTTTCTTACATTTTACCTAGGTTGAGAATCTCAAACCTAGGCTCTGATACCAAAACAATTGTAACAACCCTATACCCCGTATATGTACACAGCATGCTTATACGATCGTAATATACGTATGCTGGATATAGAAATGCCACGTTATAATTAACAAATGACACATCCCTTTTTAAAAACATAACCAAATTTAAATCATTTAAATTAAATTATAAAAGACAAAAGATAAAGTGTTCATTTAAAAGCAGCGGAAATATAACAAATATTTTTAAATACAAATACACTAAGATCCAAATTTACAAGACATGAAATATATACATGATTGGCAGCTCTTCTCTGATCTTTAAGTCCAAACTCAACTCTTCAGTGTCTAGACTCACTTGGTCTCGATGAACTCTCGGGTTCAACCCTGTTACCTGCGCGATAAACCACAATCGCGCTGAGCTAACAGCTCAGTGGTACAACTCATACTAACATTATGCTTTAATGCGATGCAAATGCCACAATTTTTACATTTCATAAACCATACCTAAGCATATCAAATTTCATAATTGTACATTAGATCTTATTATTCAATTGTTTCTCCATTCATAAATCACATTTACACAAACACAAGCATGGGCCAAAAAAGAAACTAATATATTATTCAAAGTTCAGAGTTACTGCTTTGGTCCATAGCGACACCTTGTGTCTAGCCCCGTAGGCAATATATATATATATATATATATCCATGGATAATCAACTAGATTGAAGCTTACGACCCAGTCATTTCACTCAATCTAGTTTCAATAATTTGTTTTTGAGGTTTACGACCCAGTCATTTCACCCCAAAAACATCACATTTCACTTTTATCAACTGGAATCGGCTTACGACCCGGTCATTTCACCTATCCAGTTATTCATAGGCATGCCGCCAACACCAGAACACTGAAAATTGAATAAACATATTAGGCACACAATGATTTCATTTATCTCTTTATCAATTTCTTTCTCAATTAATTTCTCATTTTATATTTCACAATTAACTAGGCAACCATGCCATAATTATCTCCTTTTCAACATCATAGCCAACAACCATGGCCCATATCTCATATTATTTCAATTCACATTATATCCCACATTGTGCATAACATAACACTATTCATATACATCATTAATATCATCAAATGTATGTTCAATCTCAACATCATATGAATGAATGCAACATTGCAATAAGGTTTCTTAGTTCATTCATATCCCAATGTGTAAGTCCCAAACTCACATGAATGTATACAAAAATGCAATGTTTGTACTTACATCAAAAGCAATCCACACAATTCTAATCACCTCCTCTATCAAGAATCTTTCACCGCTCGAGTTAGGGTAAATCACTTTCTTCACAACCTATTCCAAAAGAATGAGGAAACTCACATGAGATCATAAGGTTATAAATCAACTAGGGCAAACTCTAAACTTGACACGCTCACACACACGGGCGTGTTCCTGGCCGTGGCCTAACTCCACGACACAGAAACATTTACACGCTCAGAACCACGGGCGTGTAATACATTCTGTGTCTCAGTAATATCGACACGTCCAACATCATGAGCGTGCTCATGGCCGTGTAAATTCTTAAAACTCACAATAGCTATGACACGCTCAATAACACGGGCGAGTTACTGGTCGTGTCAAACCCCCATCAACACAGTGGCTATGACACGTTCAATAACACGAGCGTGTTATTGACCATGTCAATCCTACTGCCACACAGAACCATCGACACGCCTAAGGACCTGGATGTGCTCCTGGGCATGTCAGGCCAAAAACTCAGATTCCGGCCAAAACAACACCACAACCAACAAATCACTTCTATCCACCAACATCCACTTCAAACAAACTTAACAAAACATACCCAAAAATCATCTCAAACTTACCACAACCCCAAAACATACACAAACATAAATCACAAACTTCATCAAAACTCTAAACACAACCACAACTCAATCTATACAAATCAACTTACTCATTTCTTCAATCCAACCCCAAAATCCAAAACCACTTAAATCAAAAACTTATAAACACAACAAAATCAAACCAAACACATATCCATCACAACTTCAACTCACAAACCCAAACTAAACTTCAGAAACAACACAAGAAATCAATAGAGAACTTACCCAAAATGAAGAACTCTTAAACCTTCAACTTGATCTCTTGAAAACTATCTTCAATCTTGAACTTGGAAGATTAAATCTCTCTCTTGCTCCCTTGGTTCTTGATGGCCGAACAACACAGAAAAGAAAAGAGAAGAGAAGGAAAGAAATGATCCACGGCAAGGAAAGAAAGAAAGAAGAAAACCAAAGTCAAATCCACTTTTCCTTAAATTCCTCTCCACCAAGCAAAATACAATAAAATATTCAAATATCTTCTTCCACTTACTCTAACCCAAAAACAATTAATTAAATAATCCCTTAAACACAATTAATCAAATAATAAATCTCTTCCTTTGACTTCCTCTTTGACTTGTGTATATGTTGTATATATTTACATATGTACAACATATAAACTCTCTCTTCACTTCCTTTCTCTTTCCAATAAAACACGAATACACTTAATTCAATTACAACAATAATTACACCAAACTTCTAAGGTATATTTTGGGATATTACAGCTACAATTTTTTATTATGATGCAGTGGACTCCAAAGTCTTGAATATGATGAAGAACATGAATTACCTTCCCGAAGCTGGTCTTGGAAAGGGTAAAACCAATTTGACAAAGCTGCCAGACTTTAGAACTCAAACTTCCAAGAAAGGGTTGGAATATAATGAAGACAATGATGTCCAACCAAACAAGAGTGAGAAGATGACCACTTGAAGAGATCTTTATCAAAGCTCCAAATATGGGACCACTCCAAGGAAAGCCCGAGCCGATCATGTTCATGGGTAAGTTGATCCCAGGTTTTGAAATTTTAGCAGATGTGGCCGAGCTAGTGGACCAAGTGAAGAAGGAGCTCACCCTGTAAGCCAGCAAAGAATCCAATCCAAAAGAGAAGAATGAAGCTATCCTGAAAGCTGAGAAGACTCCGGAGGAGATTGCTGCCCTGATTGAAGAAAAGTTTGAAGACATCCTGCCTTATGATTTTGAGAACAATGATTTTGATTTTGATTTTAATTTTTCTGCTTTGTATGAGGATGATGATGTTTTATTTTCCAAAATGAATGCAATAAAATTTGATTTTTCTTACTTGTGAGCCTATCTTCAAATTGGTTAAAAAGAATCAGCCGATCATATGGAATGAAAATGTCAAAAGGCCTTTGAGTGAATAAAAGAGTATTTATTGAATCCACCTATTTTAAAACCACCTAAACCTGGCAAACCTCTTGTAATATCCCAAAGTGCACCCTAGAGGTTTTGATATTATTGTTGCAATTGGATTGAATGTATATGTTTAATTTGAAAGAGAAAGGAAATTAAGAGAGAGTGTATGTGTTGTATATATAGATATATATATATATATAACATATACACAAGTCAAATAAGAAAGTCAAAGAAGAAGATATTTATGTTTATTATTGTTGAATTAATTAATTAATGGAAAATAGAAATTTAGATGATTGGAAGAGAGTTTATATGTTATATATATGGAAATATATATAACATATATACAAGTCAAAATGGATAGTCAAAGGAAGAAGATATTTAATTTGTTATTTGTGAAATTACTAACAAGGACAAATAAGTAAAAGGGAGTTAAGATATAAAGAAGAGGGTATTTTAGTAATTTTCTTTTTAGATTGCTTGGTGGAGGTTTAAAGAGATGAGAAGTTTGACTTTGCCATTCATTTTTATTTATCATTGAAAAGACGTGTATAGCCGTGGTTTGGTCTTCTAAGAAGTTGCAGCAATACTTTTAATCGTATATTGTGCAAGCAATTTCCAGGTTGGATCCAATGAAGTACTTAAGGGAGTGTGAGCGGGGATTTTTGCCCCCACTCCCGGTGGAATGGTTCTTGCGACTTCGGCACTGTTTAGGCTCGGGGCCTTAGAGAACACAGACCTAAGTTCGGAGAAAATGGAGTCGCCACCTGGATGGGCGGGAAAAAAAGAAAGGGGTGGATGACTCGATTCCTAAGGAATCCCCAACCCCCTAATGGGTTCAAAAAGTTGGGTACTTGTAGGGAAGGTGATAAATGGCCCAGCACCCCCACAACGCCCGGTTCATTAGAACCGGCCTCCTTTACAGGTCTTAATATTATAAAATTCTTAAATACAACAACATTATCCATATTACACACAATAAAAAGAAAGCATCATTATATTAAAATCAAAGCAATGTCCAAGCAAAACAAAACAAATAAATGGACACCCATCCAAAGATGGAAACATGTCCTTACATACCATACCTAAATAGGACACCCACCAAAAGGTAGAAACATGCCCTTTACATTGGTTCTAAAATAGAAAAGCAATTTAAATTACATGATATTTAACTAATAAGGTACCCACCAAGTGGAAACATACCCCTTACAACATTTGGAAATAAAAGTAAATAACCATTCATCATAAATAAATCATTCATCAAAGGTATTAAACATCAATAGAAAATAAACATCCACCCATGATAAATTAAATAAACCAAGCATTGAACTTAAATAAATTAAAGCATATAAAATAAATCAAAGCATAATCAAATATAGAATTAAATAAGGCAAATAAAAATGTAAATTATAGCTAATATTTCCATTTAGGGTTCTTTATTTCATGTGTTTAGAGTTTTGGAATTTATGGAATTTAGGCTACTGTGATTTTAAGGGAAATAAAATGGATTAAAGATTTTATGTTTTAAAAGGTTGGTAAAACTCTTTAATTATTGTGATGTAAAATCATGAAACTAGGGTTTGAACACTTTAAAATACTTAGATTTATGGTTACTCATTGAATTATGTTTTAAGCATACTGTGTAAAATTAAAATATTTGTGTTTTTATGGTTTTTAAATTTTTAAAGGATTAGGGTTTAGAAAAAATTAGGGTTTAAGGTTTTAAAGGGGTTAGGGTTTACTGTGTTTAAGTTTTGGAATTGAATTAGGGTTTTAAGACTTTTGAATTAGGGTTTCGGATAATGAGTTATTTTAAGGATTTGGAAAGACAATTGACAATTTCATGAAGTTTTATGAAAATAACAAATGATTTAAAGTTTATAAAAGCAAAAAAGAAGTTTTTAAGGCTTTTGGAAAGAAATAGAACATAATTTAAGGGTTTTGATAATTTGGAAAGTAAATTAGGGTTTTGAAGTTTTGAAGAAACAAAAATAACAATTTTATGCTTTTTGGAAAATAAAGCAACGAAATAAGATTTTCAAAGTATTTAGAAATAAAGGAAACTATTTAAGGTATTTAGAAACAAAGATCAAATTCTAAAATCTTCAAAGATTGAAGATTTGCATGTGTAATCTTATGGATCAAATCAATAATGAAGCTACTGTAAGAAATATAAAGAAATTAAAGATTCAAACCTTCTGCGTTGGTTCCACCAAAAAAATTATTTTTTGGATGAACAAAGACAAAAGTAGTTGCTGCCTTTGATGAATTGTAAATAGCTTTCCTTGTTGCTCTCAAATCCGAAGTCTCAAATTCAAAGTTCCCTTCAAATTTTGATCCAATTTCTGATCAATTTTCTCTCTTTTTTCCCTTTTAGTGTTGTTTAGTCCATATTTATATAAGAATTTATGATATAATTATAGTTATTCATGGTATTTAATCCTAATTAGGAAAAGGAAACCGAAACCTAATTGTATTAGGTTTCGGAAAAATTTATGTCAAAAAATTTCACTGGCGAAAAAAAAACTATTGCGGAAAAATTACGCTGACAAAAAAACTGTTGTAGGAAAAATTGCGCTGGCGAAAAAGCTACAGCAGCTGCGGGCGAAACGGGACTGTGGACCATTTCGCCAGCAGGAAACACCTAGCGAGCGAAATGGCAATCCTGCTTCGGCCATTTCGCAGCAATCCGACATCTTCTTTTTTTTTTCTTCTTTTTTTTTGTATTATTTATTTTTATTTATTATTTTTTTTAAAGCAAATATTACTTACTTAAAATAACAAAAATTATTTTGGACTAAAAAATATATTGGACAACACAAAAATTGTTTTGGACTAATTAAAATATATTGGACCGGACTGGGTCAAAAAATAAGGGTCTACAGTTTGCCCCCTGCTTGAACGATCTGAAACTTTAGTGAAAGAGAGTGAAAAGCAATAAGACTTAATTTTTGAGATGGTTGAGGTTTTGGGTTTTGGACCTGAGAGATTTGGATACTCAATCCTAAACTAGACCTGGATACTCGATCCTAACTGGATTCGGATACTCAATCCTAACTGGATTTGGATTGGATACTCGATCCTAAATTGGGTTCGGATACTCGATCCTAAACTTGTTTGAGATACTCTATCCTAATTGGATTCAGATACTCGATCCTAACTGGATTTGGATTGGGATACTCCATCCTAAATTGGGATCGAATAGTCGATCCTAAACTTGATTGGGATACTGGATCCTAACTGGATTCGGATACTCAATCCTAACTGGATTTGGATTGGGATACTCCATCCTAAATTGGGTTCGGATACTCGATCCTAAACTTGATTGGGATACTGGATCCTAACTGGATTCGGATACTCGATCCTAACTGGATTTGGATTGGGACACTCCATCCTAAATTAGGTTCGGATACTCGATCCTAAACTTGATAGCGATACTCGATCCTAACTGGATTCGGATACTCGATCCTAACTGGATTCGAATACTCGATCCTAACTGGATTTGGATATTTAATCCTAAATAGGGTTTGGATACTTGATCCTAAACTGGATTGGGATACTCGATCCTAACTAGATTTGGATACTCGATCCTAAACTGGATTTGGATACTTGATACTAAATTGGCTTTGGATACTCGATCCTAAACTGGATTGGGATGCTCAATCCTAACTGGATTGGGATACTCGATCCTAACTTGATTTGGATACTTGATCCTAAACTAGATTTGGATACTCGATCTTAAATTGGATTGGGATACTCGATCCTAACTGGATTTGATACTTGATCCTAACTGGATTTGGATACTCGATCCTAAACTAGATTGGGATGCTCGATCCTAAATTGGGTACTTTGACTCGAGATTTGAATTCGATTTGATTGACCTTTTATTAGTTAAGGATTATGGCTTAACTTTGTTTTTCCATTCTCTTGTTCTTCCTTTAGCAAAAATTCAGCTATTTTTAGTTGGTCCTTATATCTTCTCCTTGCCCCCCTACGTGGTAAAATATTAGCAAGGAGTTTGAAAAAAAAAATTAAAAAGGAGAAACTTTGCCCCCTGTGTAGGCTCAAACCCATGATTTTTCTATGCGGGCTCTGATTGATGTCTTTGTTGTCTAGTTCTTTGCACAAGCACGTATTTCTTCTCTTTGCAAGATTACTGGAGCTTTCTCAAGCAATGGGCTTTCTATGCCCCCCTGATTTGATATCTTCTTTTGATTCTTTACTTTGCAGGGTGTTTGCTGTTCATTTTGCCAAAGAATAGACAACAAAAGACAAGAAAGTGCGATGTGATATGCTCATGTATGCATGATAAGCATGAATAATACTTATAGTTATTCCATCGACTCACAGACCGAGGTGATCAGCAGAAGTGTTCTCATTGGTTTCGTTTTGACGCTTGTTCAACTCTTGCATTGGAATGATCGAAAGCTTTTGCATTTGTGGCTTTTATCTTCAAGATGTTGAAAACATGAGTGGTGGAGACCCTAAGCAGCAGACTCAGGGATGCATCCATTTCAAACAGTATTTCAGCATGTCAGTTGATAGCTTCTTCATGAACTTGCCAATAATCATTTCCTTTGCCCAATGTGTCCTTTGGAGGTTCAACATACTTCCCTTAACTTGAAGGCTTTGTATGACAAAACAATTTTTTTTTTGAATTTTGAATTTGAGATCAAATGTTGGCTTTGCCAAATTAATGTCAATGTACCTCAGGACTTGATTTTTCCAAATTAACATATCCATAACATGACAACCCTAGTTACCGTACTAAACTCGGGAATCATTTCTATTTAAGCAAGAATTATTGCACTTCAGATACGCACATACACATTACTTGGCCAAAGATCTCTTTTGAGTTTAAATATTATCTATTTCATATGCATGCTTATCCAAACTATCTCCACTAATAGACTCTACCTACCGAGAGAAATCAACAGGTCTTTAATAGGCTTGAAATGGGGTCTATGAGGGACATGGGTTAAATGAAGGCCATTTTGAGATAGGAGTTGATGTGACACAATGGACAAACCCTCACACTATAAATTTCTTGTTTGAATTTTAGGCAGCTTGGAGGCAATCTTGCTAGACTCCAAATTCTTTCTGTCTTCTTGGCATTAATCTGGATCTTGATTAGGATAGTCTTTACCCTTGCAAAAAGTTTAAGACCCAAATTCATTTCTTTTCTTCTTTCCCTTTTCTTTCCTTTTATTTTTCTTACTCTTCCCTTTTCTTTCTCTTTCCTTACTCTCCCCTTTCTTTTATCATTTTGTCCTTCTTTCTTGTAGGACTGTCAAATACAGAACTTTTAAGAACTGGATGGTCTTCCTCTTTTCCTTTGATTTTGATTGAATCTTTGATTGGGTTGGACCAATTCAAGTCAAAATGTCCTTATAAACCAAATAGAAACCTTTTGCTGCTTTAGGTAAAAGAGAACTCAATTGGCTTTTCAAACCGCCTTTTTAGGTTTTATCTTTTTTTCTTTTCTTTCTCTTTTTCTCTTTTTTCTTCTTCTTTTTTCTTTTTTTTTTGTCTTTTTCTTTTTTCTCTTTTCTTTTGTCTTTTTTGTTTTCTTTTTTCTCTTTTTTTGTCTTTTTTTTTGTTCTAGCTCTAAAAGAGTTGTCTTGTTTGTAATAACTTGGGCTTCCAATAATGGATGAGTGGAGTGACATAAATCTTCTTTAATAGGGATAAATCATTTGTTACTCTGATGTTGATGTTGATATATTGGAGATATTAGGAAAACTTCAACTACCCTTATGGTATTGAGAACTTCAACCACCCTTATGGTTTTGAAAACTTCAACTATCTTCATGGTCTTGAGAACTTCACCTATCCTCATGATCTGGACTAATCATTATTTTCTTTGATCTTCTTGCCTCTTCATCTTAGTGATCATAAGACTTGTCAAAAGTATCACAACAGCTCAGGGCAGGTTGTTGGGGTTATATACCAATGAAAAGAAAGATAAAATTTTATGAAGGCTCAAAGGGACAACTAGAGATTGATATTTAATAGGGTAGATACTAGTTGTTGGCTAACCAAACAATGCCTAGATCATCTCCCCCTTAAATAAGCAGAGTTCAATTTCGCCCCGAAAGTTTGTCAAAGCATGTTCTAAGACTAACTAGGACTTAGACAAAGGTAATTATGCAGGAGCCCTCTCTAAGTGAGCATACACAACTCACTGCTATAGAGCAATTCTCTCACCTAGTAAAGTCATTCAAGTCATGATACATAAATATATTAATTCATAAATATCAAGCTAGATTCCTCATTGGTTGAGCACCAAAATGAACAAAGACCAACAAAAATTTTGATGAAAGTAATTTATTCAAGCAACTTTAAATTTGAAAAACAAGATTGTTCCAATTTAAATATTAAAGAAAGTAAAATTGAAAAGCAACATTCCAGCTAAGGAAAATTCGTTGAGTTTAAGCTTCTTTTCCCTGCACATCTTCAATATTTCCATCTTGAAAAGAGGATAAGACAAGATCTTCTTCCAATCCTTTTCCCACCATAAAGGTTGGTGGTGGTGGCACTCTTCCAAACTTAGGCAAAAGGTTGTTCTTGGTATTGGGCTTATTCGGCTTGGGTAGCTTACCACTGTAGATTAAATCTTGGATCTCATGCCTTAGACGAGCACATATATCTGTTTCATGCCCTTGCATTTGATGAAATTGACAGAAGGCCTCGGCATTGAAGTTTGGTGGCAGTGGATTATGTAACGGTCGAGGAGCTAAAGGTTGTAACAACCCTTTCTTTTGCAACTTGCTAAAAACCCAAGATAGAGGTTTCCCTAATTCTAAGAATTGTCTTTTATTTCCTTGACCGGTCACATTAAAATCAACTTCTTTTTGCGTGCTTTGATTGCTAGGCTGAAAATTTCCTTTCTCATTCCTTTTTATTGAAAAATGGTTCTTCTCTCTTTCCCACTCTTCAATTTGCAGACCAGCTTGGAGAAGATCTTTGAAATCCCTTATAAGGGTGTGAGACATCCTTTCACGAAGATTGGGCAGGACGCCTCTCACGATCATCCTTATTTAATCATATTCATCGGGCCTTTTCTAGAGCAAAGCAGCCTTATTTCTCCATCTCTTCACATAGTCCACAAAACTTTCATTTGGTCGTTGCCTAATGGACTCAGCTTCCATTAAGGTGACTTCCATTTCAACATTGTACCTATATTACTGAATGAAAGTTTTGTATAGTAGATCCCAACTCTTTTGTGTTCCTTCTTCCAAGGTATTGAACCAATTTTGCACAACAGGATCTAATGAGAGCATGAAGTACCTTAGGGTTTGAGCCTTAGTAGCTCGGGCAGATTGCATGGCAATGATATACTACTTCACATGGAGATGAGAATTTCTAGTACCATTCTATCTAGCAAAGGATGGCATCTTGAATTTGTATGGAACTTCTTCATCTAGCTCAAATAATTTGTCAACTTCGGACATTTCCTCGATTTTCAGTTTCTTCTCAAATTTCTTTTCTAAATTGGCAATCATCTTTTCAACATCAGAAGTTTTGGTCTTTTCAATAGTTGCCTTCTCAACAACCTTCGGCTCCTTTTTGTCTTGAGGATCTTGGTAGTATTGAGCCCAATCATCATCATCAATGATCACCTTATCATCATCAAAAGCTACTTCACTAACTTTAGTCTTCCCTTTGTCTTTCTTGGTACTAGTAGATGCTTCGACATTATTTCCTAAAATTGCAGCTAATTGATTCTTTATGGTCTCAGCCATGGCCTCTTTTATTTCTTCCATCTTGGCATTGAGGGCATCATCCACCATTCTTTGAATTTGTTCGGGATCCATTATTTTTGGTGAGAAAGTGATTGAGTTGTTGCTAGATACTTCATCTCAGGCGTAGGTCGGATTGTTGTAAGCTTTTGAACTATCGTAATCCAGGGCTGTGAGCCGGAAAGGATTAATGATATGAGATGCAAATGTATGCATGTATGCATGTATGCACAAACAAGGATGAATAGAACGTTCCTTCCAACCTTATAACATCCACACACAAATGGCGAGTCTCTTTTCCTAGGTATATGGTTAACAAAATACCAACATGGGGTATCTTGTTTTCGAATATTTCCCTCGAACGTTTCAACCAATAGTTATATTTTCAAAAATGGAAATCAATCCATGATAATTCCCATTAATTGGGTTTTAATCCATTTAACCAACTATAGTAGCTTTTATGCTATATTGGATTAAAACTAAATTAAGAGGTTTATTATAGATAGATTTCTCATTTGAAAAAGCAACTAATGATTCATGCCAAAAACAAGCCCATGATTAATTATTTCTTAGTATAAACTAGGCTCACAATTGATTTTTGGTATTTCGTAATTGACCTAAATAATTTGCAAGCTCTTTGTAAGAAAAGGTTGGATGAAAATAATTTTGTTTCTAAAGCCATTATAAAAAGATTTTAGAAAAAAGGGATTTTGGGCTTAGTATTTGGACCATGAGCAAAAGAATTTTTGATTTGTTTTTAGAAAATTTTTATATCTAAAGACCATCTTGAAATGTTTTGAAAATAGCTTTGGTCTTTTGGATTTTAAAGAAAAATTTATTTTAAGCTTACAATGTACTTAGGTCATATTAGAAAAAGAACAAACCAAATAAGCCATGATTTAAGCCAAGATAAATTAACCATACTCAAATAACATGCATTTGGGGTAAAACCTAAGGAAAGTAACTAGGCCAATTACATGAGCTTTAGTCTTTGGGTAAAAAGGCTTAGGTTCCCATAGCAAGTATATACCAAATGGTATGAGGCTATGAGTGGTTATACCATGCTCGATCTCCATACCTTGAGTAAAAGTATGGTATCCCTTACATAACACAACACGGGTAACACGGGGGTACTAACTCACGCACACAATGCAATCTTATACGATGCAATGGATAATATCATTATAAGAAAGAATAGAATAATAAGAAGACCAACGGAATCAACTTCTCTTATCCTCAGTGGAGTCACCACTATGAGCGGGGATTTTTACCCCCACTCCCGGTGGAATGGTTCTTGCTACTTCAACACTATTTAGGCTCGAGGCCTTAGAGAACACAAACCTAAGTCCGGAGAAAATGGAGTCGCCACCCGGACGGGCCGGAAAAAAAGAAAGGGGTGCATGACTCGATTCCTAAGGAATCCCCAACCCCCTAATGGGTTCAGAAAGTTGGGTTCGTGTGGGAAAGGTGAGAAATGACCCAGCACCCCCACAACGCCCGGTTCATTGGAACCGGCCTCCTTTACAGGTCTTAATATTATAAAATTCTTAAATACAACAACATTATCCATATTACACACAATAAAAAGAAAGCATCATTATATTAAAATCAAAGCAATGTCCAAGCAAAATGGACACCCATCCGAAGATGGAATCATGTCCTTACATCCCATGCCTAAATAGGACACCCACCAAAAGGTAGAAACATGCCCTTTACATTGGTTCTAAAATAGAAAAGCAATTTAAATTACATGATATTTAACTAATGAGATACCCACCAAGTGGAAACATACCACTTATAACATTTGGAAATAAAAGTAAATAACCATTCATCATAAATAAATCATTCATCAAAGGAATTAAACATCAATAGAAAATAAGCATCCATCCATGATAAATTAAATAAACCAAGTGTAGACCCTTAATTTTTGACCCAGTCTGGTCCAAAGTATTTTATTTAGTCCAAAATAATTTTTTTATCTTAATTAAATAATTTTTGCTTTAGTATCAAATTTTATTAATAAAAAAATAAACAAAAAAATCAAAAAATAAAAAATAAAAATCGGCAACGAAAAATTCATCGCTGAAAGTCAGCGGGCCCGTGGGCATTTCGCCCGCAGAGTTTTTCTGTAGGCAAAATGGCCTTTAGGCCTGTCTCGCCCGCAGCTCCTGCAGCCAGCTGCGGCAGCTTTTTCGCCAGCGTAATTTTTCCTGCGGCAATTTTTTTTGCCGGCGAAATTTTTTCGCAGCAGTTTTTTTCGCCAGTAAAATTTTTCGACGCAATTTTTCCAAAATCTAATATAATTAAGTTTCGGTTTCCTTTTCTTATTAAATATTGTATGCCGTGAGTAACTAGGAAAAGCCATGAAAAATTTTCTATAAATAAGGAGGCAGAGAGAGGGAAAAGGCAATCAGAAGGGAGGACGAAATTGAGACTTTGAAACGAAATTTGTGAAGGAAAGCAGTGAAATTAAATCTGAATTTTTGAGACACGAAGAAGAAAAAGAAACCATCAAAGGCGGCAACTGCCTTTATTTTTGTTCATCCAAGAAGAATTATTTGTTGGAGGAACTATCAAAAGGAGGTATGTATTTAATTCTTTGCTTATATTTTTCATGTAGCTAAAATTATGAAATTGTGTTTGTCAAAATCAAAAACCTTAGAACTTTAATTTAGTTTTTCTAAAGTTAAAAACCTTATTTTGTTGGTTTATTTTCCAAAAGACATAAAATTGTTATTTTGACTTCTTCAAAACTCCAAAACCCTAATTTACTTTCCAAATTATCAAAACCCCTAAATTATATTATGTTTCTTTCCAAAAGCCTTAAAAACTACCTTTTTGCTTTTAAAAAACTTTGTATCATTTGCTTATTTTCATAAAACCTCATAAAAGTATCAAATTGATTTTCAAATCCTAGAAGCCTAAACATCCACCAGAACCCTAAATTCTAAAACACTAAACCCAAATTCAACTTCCAAACCTAAAATAGTAAACTCTTACCCCTTTAAAACCTTAAACCCTAACTTTTTCTAAACCTTAATCCTTTAAAACTTTAAAAACCATAAAAATACAAATATTTTAAATTTACACAGTAAGTTTGAAATCATCATTTAAAACCACAAATCAAAAGTATTTTAATGTGTCTAAAACCCTAGTTTCATGATTTCATCATTCAAACATTAATTTGGTTAATCAAAGTGTCTTACCAACCTTTTAAAACACAAAATCCTTAATTTATTTTAATTCTTTAAAAAGTCACAGTAGCTTAAACCCATGAAAATCCAAAACCCTAAACACATGAAATAAAGGATCCTAAATGGAAACAGTAGCTATAACTTAGATTTTTTATTTGCCTTATTCAATTCTATATTTGATTATGCTTTGATTTATTTTATATGCTTTAATTTATTTAAGTTCAATGCTTGGTTTATTTAATTTGTCATGGATGGATGTTTACTTTTTATTGATGTTTAATACCTTTGATGAATGATTTATTTATGATGAATGGTTATTTACTTTTATCAATTTGTTTAGACTTCCAAATGTTGTAAGAGGTATGTTTCCACTTGGTGGGTACCTCATTAGTTAAATATCATGTAATTTAAATTGCTTTCCTATTTTAGAACCAATGTAAAGGGCATGTTTCTACCTTTTGGTGGGTGTCCTATTTAGGCATGGGATGTAAGGACATGTTTCCATGTTCAGATGGGTGTCCATTTATTTATTTGTTTTGCTTGGACATTGCTTTGATTTTAATATAATGATGCTTTCTTTTTATTGTGTGTAATATAGATAATGTTGTTATACTTAAGAATTTTATAATATTAAGACCTGTAAAGGAGGTCGGTTCCAATGAACCGGGCATTGTGGGGGTGCTGGGCCATTTCTCACCTTCCCCACACGTACCCAACTTTATGAATCCATTAGGGGGTTGGGGATTCCTTAGGAATCGAGTCATCCACCCCTTTCTTTTTTCCCTGTCCGTCCGGGTGGCGACTCTATTTTCTCCGGACTTAGGTCCATGTTCTCGAAGGCCCTAAGCCTAAATAGTGCTGAAGTCGCAAGAACCGTTCCACCGGGAGTGGGGGCAAACATCTCCGCTCACAGTGGTGACTCCACTGGGGACAAGAGAAGTTGATTCCGTTGGTATTTATAGTATTCTATTCTTTCTTATAATGATATTATCCATTTTATCATATTAGATTGCATCGTGTGCATGAGTTAGGACGCCCGTGTTACCCGTGTTATGTTATGTAAGGGATACCATACTTTCACTCAAGGTATGGAGATCGAGCATGGCATAAGCACTCATAGCCTAATTACTTTCCTTAGGTTTTACACCAAATGCATGTTGTTTGACTATGGTTAATTTATTTTGGCTTAAATCATGGCTTATTTGGTTTGTTCTTTTTCTAATATGACCTAAGTACATTGTAAGCTCAAAATAAATTTTTCTTTAGAAAATCCAAAAGACCAAAACTATTTTCAAAATTTTTCAAGATGGTCCTTGGACATAAGACTTTTCTAAAAACAAATCAAAAAATCTTTGGCTCATGGCCCCAAATACTAAGCCCGAAATCCATTTTTCTAAAATATTTTACAATGGGCTTTGAAACAAAACTATTTTCACCCAACCTTTTCTTACAAAGAGCTTGCAAAATATTTAGGTCAATTACGAAATACCAAAAATCAATTGTGAGCCTAGTTTATACTAAGAATAAATTAACCATGGGCTTGTTTTTGGCATGAATCATTAGTTACATTTTTCAAGTGAGAAATCTATCTATAATAAACCTATCAATTTAGTTTTAATCTAACATAGCATAAAAGCTACTTTAGTTGGTTGAATGGATTAAAACCTAATTAATGGGAATTACTATGAATGGATTTTCATTTTTGAAAATATAACTATTGGTTGAAACGTCCGAGGGAATTATTCGAAAGCAAGATGCCCCATGTTGGTTTTTTGTTAACCATATACCTAGGAAAAGAGACTCGCCATTCGTGTATGGATGATATAAGATTGGAAGGAACATCCTAATTATCTTTCTTCGTTGATTGTTCGTGCATACATGTATACACGCATACACGCATACATTTGCATCTCATATCATTGATCCTCTCTGCTCGCAGCCCTGGATTATGATAGTTCAAAAGCTTACAACAATCTGACCTATGCCGGAGATGAAGTATCTAGCAATGACTCAATCACTTGCTCACCAAAAACAATGGAACCCGAATAAATTCAAAGAATGGTGGATGAAGCCCTCAATGCCAAAATGGAAGAAATAAAAGAGGCCCTAGCTGAGACCATGAAGAATCAATTGACTGAAATCTTGGAGAATCATGCCGAGGCATCTGCTAGCACTAAGAAGCCAAGGGACAAAGGGAAGACTAAAGTTAGTGAAGTGGTTTTTGATGATGAAAAATTGATCATTGATGATGATGATTGGCACAATACTACCAAGATATTCAAGAGAAGAAGAAAGAACTGAAGGTTGTTGAAAAAGCAACTATTGAAAAGACCGAGACATCCGATGTTGAAAAGATGATTGCTGATTTAGAAAAGAAATTTGAGAAGAAGTTGAAAACCGAGGAGATATCCGAGATCGATAAACTATTTGAATAAGATGAAGAAGTCCCATACAAGTTCAAGATGCCATCCTTTGCAAAATACAATGGCACCAGAAATCCTCATCTCCATGTGAAGCAGTATATCACTGCCATGCAGTCTGCCTGAGCTACTAAGGCTCAAACTCTAAGGTACTTTATGCTCTCATTGGACCCTGTTGTCCAAAACTGGTTCAATACCTTAGATGATGGAACACAAAAGAGTTGGGATCTACTTTACAAAGCCTTCATCCAACAATATGGATATAATGTCGAGCTGGAAGTTACCTTAATGGAAGTGGAGTCCATTAGGCAAAGGTCGAATGAGAACTTTGTGGATTATGTGAAGAGATGGAGAAACAAAGCTGCTTTACACAAGAAGAGGCCCGATGAATCCGATCAAATAAGGATGATCATGAGAGGTGTCCTGCCCAATCTCCGTGAAAGGATGTCTCACACCCTTATAAGGGATTTCAAAGATCTTCTCCAAGCTAGTCTGCAAATTGAAGAGTGGGAAAGAGAGAACAATCACTTTTCAATAAAAAGGAATGAGAAAGGGAATTACCAGCCTAGCAATCAAAGCATGCAAAAAAAAGTTGATATTAATGTAACCGGTCAAGGAAATAAAAGACAATTCTCAGAATTGGGGAAACCTCTATCTTGGGTTTTTAGCAAGCTGCAAAAGAAAGGGTTGTTACAACCATTAGCTCCTCGACCGTTACATAATCCACTACCACCAAACTTCAATGCCGAGGCCTTCTGTCAATTTCAGCAAATGCGAGGGCATGAAACAGATAAATGTGCTCATCTAAGGCATGAGATCCAAGATTTAATCGACAGTGGTAAGCTACCCGAGCCGAATAAGCCCAATACTAAGAACAACCCTTTACCTAAGTTTGGAAGAGTACTTCCACCGGCAACCTTCATGGTGGGAAAAGGATTGGAACAAGATTTTATTTTATCATCCTTTCAAGATGGGGATATTGAAGACATGAAAGGGAAAGAAGCTTAAACTCAACAAACTTTCCTTAGCTTGAATATTGCTTTTCAATTTTACTTTCTTTAATATTTAATTGGAACTATCGTGTTTTTCAAATTTAAATTTGTTTGAATAAATTACTTTTATCAAAAAATTTGTTGGTCTTTGTTCATTTTGGTGCACAACCGATGAGGAATCTAGCTTGATGTTCATAAATTAACGTGTCTAGGCATCATGACTCGAATGACTTTACTAGATGAGGGAATTGCTCTATAGCATTGAGTTGTGTATGCTTACTTAGAGAGGGCTCCTGCATAATTACCTTTGTCTAAGTCCTAGTCAGCCTTAGAACATGCTTTGCCAAACTTTCAAGGCAAAATTGAACTCTGCTTATTTAAGAGAGAAATGATCTAGGCATTGTTTGACGAGCCAACAACTAGTATCCACCCATTAAATATCAATCTCTAGCTATCCCTTTGAGCCTTCATAAAATTTTATCTTTCTTTTCATTGGTATATAACCCCAACAACCTGCCCTGAGCTGTTGTGATACTTTTGACAAGTCTTATGATTACTAAGATGAAGAGGCAAGAAGATCAAAGAAAGCAATGATTAGTCAAGATCATGAGGATAGTTGAAGTTCTCAAGACCATAAAGATAGTTGAAGTTCTCAAGACCATAAAGATAGTTGAATTTCTCAAGATCATAAGGTTAGTTGATGTTTTTAAGACCATAAGGGTAGTTGAAGTTCTCAAGACCATAAGGGTAGTTGAAGTTTTCTTAATATTTCCAATATATCAAGACAACATCAGAGTAACAAATGATTTATCCCTATTAAAGAAGATTTATGTTACTCCACTCATCCATTATTGGAAGCCCAAGTTGGTACAAACAAGACAACTCTTTTAGAATAATATAAATACCAACGGCGATTCAGAAAAAAAAAACCCAAAAAAAAAACAACAACAAACCATAAAAAAACAAACAAAAAAGACAAAAGAAAAGAAAAAGAAAAAAAAAGAAAAGAAAACCTAAAAAGGCGATTCAGAAAGCCAATTGAGTTCTCTTTTACCTAAAGCAGCAAAAGGCTTCCATTTGGTTTATAAGGACATTTTGACTTGAATTGGTCCAACCCAACTAAAGATCAAAATCAAAGGAAAAAGGGAGAAAGACCATCTAGTTCTTGAAAGTTTTGTACTTGACAGTCCTATAAGGAAGAAGGACAAAATGATAAAATGCTCAAAGAAAGGGAAAAGTAAGAGAAATAAAGAAAAGGGAGAAGAAGAAAAGAAGCAAATTTGGGAACCAAACTTTTTGCAAGGGCAAAGACTATCCTCATAGAGATCCAGATTAATGCCAAGAAGACAGAAAGAATTTGGAGTCTAGCAAGATTGCTCCCAACTAATTAAAGTTCAAATAAGAAATTTGTAGTGTGAAGGTTTGTCCATTGTGTCACATCAACTCCTATCTCAAAATGGCCTTCATTTAACCCATGTCCCTCATAGACCCCATTTCAAGCCTATCAAAGACCTGTTGATCTCTCTTGGCAGGTAGAGTCTATTAGTGGAGATAGTTTGGATAAGCATGCATATGAGATAGACAATATTTAAACTCAAATGAGACCTTTGGCCAAGTAATGTGTATGTGACTATCTGAAGTGCAACAATTCTTGCTTAAATAGAATTGATTCTCGACTTTAGTATGGTAACTAGGGTTGTCATGTTATAGATATGTTAATTTGGAAAAATCAAGTCCTGAGGTACATTGACATTAATGTGGCAAAGCCAACATTTGATTTCAAAATCAAAATTCAAAAAATAAAAAAGAAAAAAAAGTTGTCATATCAAGGCTTCAAGTTAAGGGAAGTATGTTGAACCTCCAAAGGACATATTGGGCAAAGAAAATTATTATTGGCAAAGTTATGAAGAAACTACCAACCGACATGCTGAAATATAGTTTGAAATGGATGCATCCCTGACTCTGTCGCTTAGGGTCTCCACCACTCATGTTTTCAACATCTTGAAGATAAAAGCCACAAATGCAAAAGTTTTCGATCATTTCAATGCAAGACTTAAACAAGCATCAAAATGGAACCAATGAGAACACTTCTGCTGATCACCTCGGTCTATGAGTCGATGGAACGACTATAAGTATTATTCATGCATATCATGCATACATGAGCATATCACATCGCACTTTCTTGTCTTGTGTTGTCTATTCTTTGGCAAAATGAACAGCAAACACCATGCGAAGTAAAGATTCAAAAGAAAATATCAAATCAGGGGGGCATAGAAAGCCCATTGCTTGAGAAAGCTCCAGTAATCTTCCAAAGAGAAGAAATACGTGCTTGTGCGAAGAACTAGACAACAACAACATCAATCAGAGTCCACATAGAAAAATCATGGGTTTGAGCCTACACAGGGGGCAAAGTTTCTCCTTTTCAATTTTTTAATTTATATATAAAATATTTTCAAATTCACTTGCAAATATCTCGCCATGCAGGGGGAAAAGGAGAAGATATGAAGGCTAGCTAAAAAGGGCTGAATATTTTGCAAAAAGTGCAAAGGAAGAACAAAAAAGAATGGAATAAAAAAAAGAAAATTAGAATTCTCAAAAGAATGAAGATGCAAAAGACAAAAGATCAATCCAGCTAAAAGAGCTGAAGCCAGGGTAAAGACCTTATCTCAAAGGATTAAGATCCATTTTCAATGGTGAAGACCCGATCTCAAAAGATAAAGATCCATTTTCAAGGGTGAAGACATGATCTCAAAGGATGAAGATCCATTTTTAAGGGTGAAGACCCGATCTCAAAGGATGAAGATCAATTTTGAGGGTGAAGAACCACAATGTGTAGAACAACCAGAGCAATCAAACTTCTCAAATGATAAAAGGTCAAACTCAGTCTCGGGTCCAAGTACCCAAATCCAATTCAATCTCGGATCCAAGTACCCAAAATCAATTCAAGCTCGGGTCCAAATACCTAATCTCGGGTCCAAGTGCCCAATTTAGGGTCGAGTATCCCAATCCAGTTTAGGATCGAGTATCCAAATCCAGTTAGGATCGAGTATCCCAATCCAGTTTAGGATCGAGTATCCAAGTTAAGATCGAGTATCCCAATCCAGCTTAGGATTGAGTATCCAAATCAAGTTAGGATCGAGTATCCCAATTCAGTTTAGGATCAAGTATCCAAGTTAGGATCGAGTATCCCAATCCAATTTAGGATCAAGTATCCAAATCCAATTTAGGGTCGAGTATCCCAATCCAGTTTAGGATCGAGTATCCAAGTCCAGTTAGGATCGAGTATCCCAATCCAATTTAGGATCAAGTATCCAAATCCAATTTAGGATCGAGTATCCAAATCCAGTTAGGATCGAGTATCACAATTCAGTTTAGGATCGAGTATCCAAGTTCAGTTTAGGATCGATTATCCAAATCCAGTTAGGATCGAGTATCCCAACCCAGTTTAGGATCGAGTATCCAAAGCTAATTTAGGATCGAGTATCCTAGTCCAGTTTAGGATCGAGTATCCGAGTCTAGTTTAGGATCGAGTATCCAAATCTCTCGGTCCAGAACCCAAATTTTCCTTAGGTCCAGAACCTAGAATTTTTTGAAGTCCAAAACTTAGCTCGGGTCCAGAACCCAAATTACCATTGGGTCCAAAACCTAGAATTATTCCTAAGTCCAGAACTTAGCTCGGGTTTAAAGCCCAAATTTTCTTTAGGTCCAGAACATAGAATCTTTTCTAAGTCCAAAACTTAGCTCGGGTCCAGAACCCAAATTACTCTTAGGTCCAGAACCTAGAATTATTTCTAAGTCCAGAACTGAGCTCGGGTCTAGAGCCCAAATTTTCCTTATGTCCAGAACCTAGAATTATCCTTGAGTCCAGAACTCGAACAGGGTTCAGAACCCAAAACCTCCACCATCTCTAAAATTAAGTCTTATTGCTTTTCACTCTCTTTCACTAAGGTTTCAGATCACTCAAGCAGGGGGGCAAACTGTAGACCCTTAATTTTTGACCCAGTCCGGTCCAAAGTATTTTATTTAGTCCAAAATAATTTTTTATCTTAATTAAATAATTTTTGCTTTAGTATCAATTTTTATTAATAAAAAATAAAAATAAACAAAAAAATAAAAATTGGCGACGAAAAAATTGTCGCCGAAAGTCAGCTGGCCTGTGGGCATTTCGCCCACAGGAGTCTCCTGCGGACGAAATGGCCCATAGGCCCATCTCTCCTGGCTGCAGCAGCTTTTTTGTCAGCGCAATTTTTCCTGCGCAATTTGTTTCGCCAGCGCAATTTTTTTTGCCAGCGAAATTTTTCGACGCAAATTTTCCAAAACCTAATACAATTAGGTTTTGGTTTCTTTTTGTTATTAAATATTGCAGGCCGTGAGTAACTAGGAAAAGCCATGAAAAATTTTCTATAAATAAGGAGGTAGAGAGAGGGAAAAGACAATCAGAAGGGAGGACGAAATTGGGACTTTGAAACCGAATCTTTGAAGGAAAGCAGTGAAATTAAATCTGACTTTTTGAGAGACGAAGAAGAAAAAGAAACTATCAAAGGCGGCAACTGCCTTTGTTTTTGTTCATCCAAGAAGAATTATTTGTTGGAGGAACTATCAAAAGGAGGTATGTATTTAATTCTTTGGTTATATTTTTCACAGTAGCTAAAATTATGAAATTGTGCTTGTCAAAATCAAAAACCTTAGAACTTTAATTTAGTTTTTCTAAAGTTAAAAACTTTATTTTGTTGGTTTATTTTCCAAAAGACATAAAATTGTTATTTTTACTTCTTCAAAACTTCAAAACCCTAATTTACTTTCCAAATTATCAAAACCCCTAAATTATATTCTATTTCTTTCCAAAAGCCTTAAAAACTACCTTTTTGCTTTTAAAAAACTTTAAATTGTTTGTTTATTTTCATAAAACCTCATAAAAGTATCAAATTGATTTTCAAATCCTAAAAGCCTAAACATCCACCGAAACCCTAAATTTTAAAACACTAAACCCAAATTCAACTTCCAAACCTAAAATAGTAAACTCTAACCCCTTTAAAACCTTAAACCCTAACTTTTTCTAAACATTAATCCTTTAAACTTTAAAAACCATAAAAACACAAATATTTTAAATTTTCACAGTAAGCTTGAAATCATCATTTAAAACCACAAATCAAAAGTATTTTAAAGTGTCCAAAACCCTAGTTTCATGAATTCACCATTCAAACCTTGATTTGGTTAATCAAAGTGTCTTACCAACCTTTTAAAACACAAAATCCTTAATCTATTTTAATTCTTTAAAAAGTCACAGTAGCTTAAACCCATGAAAATCCAAAACCCTAAACACATGAAATAAAGGATCCTAAATGGAAATAGTAGCTATAACTTAGATTTTTTATTTGCCTTATTCAATTCTATATTTGATTATGCTTTGATTTATTTTATATGCTTTAATTTAATTAAGTTCAATGCTTGGTTTATTTAATTTGTCATGGATGGATGTTTACTTTTTATTGATGTTTAATACTTTTGATGAATGATTTATTTATGATGAATGGTTATTTACTTTTATCAATTTATTTAGACTTCCAAATGTTGTAAGAGGTATGTTTCCACTTGGTGGGCACCTCATTAGTTAAATATCATGTAATTTAAATTGCTTTCCTATTTTAGAACCAATGTAAAGGGCATGTTTCTACCTTTTGGTGGGTGTCCTATTTAGGCATGGGATGTAAGGACATGTTTCCATCTTCGGATGGGTGTCCATTTATTTATTTATTTTGCTTGGACATTGCTTTGATTTTAATATAATGATGCTTTCTTTTTTATTGTGTGTAATATGGATAATGTTGTTATACTTAAGAATTTTATAATATTAAGACCTGTAAAGGAGGCCGATTCTAATGAAACGGGCATTGTGGGGGTGCTGGGCTATTTCTCACCTTCCCCACACATACCCAACTTTCCGAACCTTTTAGGGGGTTGGGGATTCCTTAGGAATCCAGTCATCCACCCCTTTCTTTTTTCCCGATCAGTCCGGGTGGCGACTCCATTTTCTTCGGACTTAGGTCCGTATTCTCTAAGGCCCCGAGCCTAAATAGTGCCGAAGTCGCAAGAACCATTCCACTGGGAGTGGGGGCAAAAATCCCCGCTCACACCAAGCATTGAACTTAAATAAATTAAAGCATATAAAATAAATCAAAGCATAATCAAATATAGAATTAAATAAGGCAAATAAAAATCTAAATTATAGCTACTGTTTCCATTTAGGGTTCTTTATTTCATGTGTTTAGAGTTTTGGAATTTATGGAATTTAGGCTACTGTGATTTTAAGGGAATTAAAATGGATTAAAGATTTTATGTTTTAAAAGGTTGGTAAAACTCTTTGATTAACCAAACTAGGGTTTGTGATGTAAAATCATGAAACTAGGGTTTGAACACTTTAAAATACTTAGATTTATAGTTTATGGTTACTCATTGAATTATGTTTTAAGCTTACCGTGTAAAATTAAAATATTTGTGTTTTTATAGTTTTTAAAGTTTTAAAGGATTAGGGTTTAGAAAAAATTATGGTTTAAGGTTTTAAAGGGGTTAGGATTTACTGTTTTAAGTTTTGGAATTGAATTAGGGTTTTAAGACTTTTGAAATAGGGTTTCGAATAATGAGTTATTTTTAGGATTTGGAAAGACAATTGACAATTTCATGAAGTTTTATGAAAATAAACAAACAATTTAAAGTTTATAAAAGCAAAAAAGAAGTTTTTAAGGATTTTGGATAGAAACAGAACATAATTTAAGGGTTTTGATAATTTGGAAAGTAAATTAGGGTTTTGAAGTTTTGAAGAAACAAAAATATCAATTTTAAGCTTTTTGGAAAATAAAGCAACGAAATAAGATTTTCAAAGTATTTAGAAATAAAGAAAACTATTTAAGATATTTAGAAACAAAGATCAAATTATAACATCTTCAAAGATTGAAGATTTGTGTGTGTAATCTTATGGATCAAATAAATAATGAAGCTACTGTAAGAAATAAAAAGAAATTAAAGATTCAAACCTTCTACGTTAGTTCCACCAAAAAAATTATTTTCTGGATGAACAAAGACAAAAGCAGTTGCTGCCTTTGATGAATTGTTAATAGCTTTCCTTGTTGCTCTCAAATCCGAAGTCTCAAATTCAAAGTTCCCTTCAAATTTTGATCCAATTTCTGATCAATTTTCTCTCTTATTTTTCCCTTTTTGTGTTGTTTAGTCCATAATTATATAAGAATTTATGATATAATTCTAGTTATTCACGGTATTTAATCATAATTAGGAAAAGTAAACCAAAACCTAATTGTATTAGGTTTCGGAAAAATTTACGTCAAAAAATTTGCTGGCGAAAAAAAAACTACTGCTGAAAAAACTGGTGAAAAAACTGCCGCAGGAAAAATTGTGCTGGCAAAAAAGCTGCCGCAGCTACTGGCGAAACGGGCCTGCAGGTGAAATGGCCAAGCCCTTTCGCCGTAATCCAACTTCTTCTTCTTCTTCTTCTTTTTCTTCTTTTTTTGTATTATTTATTTTTATTTTTATTTATTTATTATTTTTTAAAGCAAATATTACTTACTTAAAATAACAAAAATTGTTTTGGACTAAAAAATATATTGGACAACATAAAAATTATTTTGGACTAATTAAAATATATTGGACCGGACTGGGTCAAAAATTAAGGGTCTACAGGGAGACACCTTCTTTGATTGGAAAATATGCTCGATGGTTAATAATATTAGAAGAATTTGAGATTGAGTATGTAACCAGGAAAATGATCAAAGGTACAGCAGTGGCAGATTTCCTGGCCCAACAACCATTACCAGATAGTGAAGAAGTAATCTTGGAATTTTTGGATGAACATTTAGAAGCAATTGAAGTACAAGGGTGGAAAATGTATTTTGATGGAGTAGTAAATAGGAAAGGAGCAGGTTTGGGAGTTGTACTAGAATCGCCCGAAGGGGAACTTATCCCTTTAGCCAAAAAGTTGAAATTTAGGGCAACCAATAATATGGTGGAATACGAAGCTTGTATTTTTTTTTTGGAAACCCTAATGATTATGAAGGTGGATAAGGTAGAAGTGTTTGGCGATTCATTACTAGTAGTATCCCAAGTAAATGGAGAGTGGGAGTTGAAAGAGGAAAAATTAAAACCATGCCACCATTGCCTGACCATGATGAAGAAGAACTTTGAGTGTAGGTTTATACACCTATCAAGAGAAGAAAATCAGATGGCTGATGCCCTAGCCACATTGGCTTCAGTATGGGAAAACCCTGTCAGCTTATTCCTTAAGCCTTTGATCTTGACCAGTTCATCAACTCCTTGCTATGAATATAAAACAATCATGGAAATTGATACGGATCATGATGCATGGTATGATACTATAAGGCAATTTTTGGAAGAAAGAGAATACCTGCCAGGGGCAACAAAGAAAGAAAGAAGAGCCATAAGGCGGTGGTCATTGCAATACATCACCTTCCATAGGGAGTTATATCGAAGATGGCCTAATGGGGTGCATTTAAGATGTTTAAGAAAGCCTGAAGTGGAGCGCATCATGTCAAAAAATACATGCGGAAGTTGTGGTCCGCACATGAGTGGTTTGGCTCTAGTTACGAAGATTATTCGACAAGGTTATTACTGGTTGACCATGGAGAAAGATTGTATTGAGTTTGTAAAGAAGTGCCAACAATGTCAGATGTATGGTAATTTTAATCACATGCCTCCTGAAGAATTGCATTCTATGTCTTCACCCTGGCCATTTGCCACCTGGGGTATCGACATTATAGGAGGGATACATCCGACAGCTTCAAACGGTCACCGTTTCATTGTGGTAGCAGTAGATTATTTTTTAAAATGGGCTGAAGCCGAATCCTTCAACAAACTGGATGCAAGCCAAATGGCTAGATTTATTGAAAAGAACCTCATCTGCAAATACGGGGTCCCGTAGAGTGTGATATCAGACAATGGGGTATAGTTTCAAGGAGCAGTTAAGGATTTGTTCTCAAAGTACCAAATCCACCATCATCGATCCTCTCCTTATAGACCAAAGGCTAATGGTGCAGTAGAAGCAACAAACAAAACAATTAAGCAAATTCTGTCTAAGATGACCAAGACTTACAGGGATTGGTCAGAGATGCTTCCCTTTGCTTTATAGGGATATAGGACAAGTGTGCGAACACCTACTGGAATGACACCGTTCTCTTTGGTTTATGGGATGGAAGCATTGTTGCCAATTGAAATAGAAATCAAGTCATTAAGAGTAGTCTTGGAAGCCGAACTGCTTGAAATGAAATGGGTAGCGAGCGGATACACACAGTTAGCTTTACTAGAAGAGAGAAGGTTAAAAGCACTGTATCATCATCAACTGTATTAAAAGAAGTTAGCTCAGGCCTATAATAGAAGGGTTAAAATCAGAAAATTTAGAGTTGAGGATTTGGTGTTGAAGCAATGTAAGCCTAATGTATCTGATCCAAGAGGGAAGTTCAGGCCTAGCTGGGAAGGGCCATATGTCGTGAAACAAGTCATGAACAAAGGTGCGGTGAAGTTATCAGACATGGACGGGAATGAATTTAGTGAACCAGTAAACATTGACAGGTTGAAGAAGTTTTATGTATGAAATAAAAAAAAAGAGAGATAGAGAGCTCGCTAGGTTGAAAACCCAAAAAGGGCGGCCTAGGCAAAAGTTAGAGTAGTCCGCTAGTTTCGAAAACCCGAAAGGGCGGGCTAGGCAACAATTAGGGCTAAAAGAGAGAAAATCGTCAATTAGAAAACCCGAAAGGGCTAGTTGGCAACAGGAGTGATCCTGTGTATGCTGGCTTTATGTTTGGTTGGTCCCTAATTTAATAAAACAGAATTAATGTTAAAATTGTTCTATGTGCATTGTTATAAGTATTTGATCAGGTATGGAGGAAATAAATAAACACAATAGCAAAAGGTGATGACAAATTATAAATGGAAAAGAAGCATCTTTTACTACTTTAATTATTTTTCATCAAACTGTAATAGTCTAGCCGGGTTGAGGACCAAGATACTGGGGCCCAAGGGTCTAGCCGGGTTGAGGTCCAAGAGAATGGGTCTGTTACATTATCCATGGATATATATTGCCTACGGGGCTAGACACAAGGTGTCAATATGGACCAAAACAGTAACTCTGAATTTTGGATAGTATATTAGTTTCGTTTTGGGCCCATATTTGTCTTTGTTTTGATGTGAATTATGAAATGTGATGCAAATGATTAAAATATTGAGATATAATGCAATGAGTTGATATATTCATATATATTGTGCATGAGCATCGCATTGATCCATACTGAATCTGTAACACCCCTTCCCAACCTACATGTGTAAGCCGAGTAGAGGCGCCACACTATCCTAATCGTTGCTACCAACTTACTTAGTCAAATTTTAGTTCTGATTTTTACAGAAATTTTGCCATAGTTCCGCCTAGAAATTTGGATCCCAAGTGTCGACAAAACTTGTTTTTCTGATTTTTGAAAACATTTTACACAGACCAATGTGAATACCATCAAATTTAATGCACTCCCAATGAATCCACCTTATACCCTCAACTACAAACCTGCACGAAGAGTTCACACTTCTAATATAACATAAAGTAAAGATTTATGATTATTACATACTAATAACATACAGTTATAACATAGAAATTCTCTTTTATATTTATTCATATACATGCCACAACTATCAACTCATAATGGAACTAAAAGATCTACCCCTGAGATTTGCTGTGGTCTGGTTGTTGCTTCCCCAAGATTTATCTACTGCTCCGAACCTACGAGTCAAGGAAAACTTAACTCGCTGAGCGTTGTCGCTCAGTGGGTACTTTACCAATAAAAATAAAAGTGGTATATGAAAGTATTTGAAATAAAATGAAATAATTAAATCAACAATCAACCAACATTATACCAATAGAAATCGTGATACATTCAGTATAATATGCTTTCAATAATGTAAAATCATAACTCAAACTCATTTGCATTATATAGTTCAACGAAACATAATATGTCTTTGATTCAGGCTCTACTGGTATATAGGGAACCATAGTGATAAGGCAGTGGGCCTCCCCACTGTAACATAGGTGGCCCTCACCACCGATATCAAATCACAGGAATGGGCCTCCCCATTGGCTTCAGTGGCCTCACCACTGAATAAAATATCATATCACCATAATGAGCAGTACTGCATGCGTTAGTATAGTGCACCATACCCTTATCTACCACTCCCACTATCCAGTAGAGCAAAAAGATTAAAATGATTCAATTTAAGTCTCAACTTCATTTTAGAATGATTCCAGAAATCAATTTAAATTCTCATTGAGCTTTGCCATTTATGCCGCGCACCACTTTCTTTGGTCAAACCGTTACTCTTTTTCACATATTTAACATCCACAATAAACACATCAAACATTTCAAAGCATTCCTCAAAAGATCACAAATTGACAAAATGAATAGTGTTGCGGCACGAAAAATCGGCAACGCAAAATGGCATGACCAAATGAATAGTAAAATCTGGGTTTTCGTCAAAATTTCAGTCCACTTCAGTCATGCATTTAACCAAGTAAATGATCTTATTTTTGGCTGAAATTTTACAAAAAACTTATTTCATGTGTTGACTAATTGCATGTAAATTTTCGTTGAAAAATTCATTCGTTTGCTGCTTCAAATAATTGCCACAAAAATAGTCCAGAAGCTGTCACTTTGGGACCATTTCGGCCCAAACATTTGAAATGCATAGGATAGTTTATTTTTATTTTGCAAATCAATATTAAGGCTTCTTTAATAGTAAAGTGAAGATTCAAACACTTCCTTTTAACAATTTTTGCATGTTTAACTCAAATCAATATATTTAAACATCAACTTCAAAACTTCCATAAACCAAAGTTTGTAAGCAAATAGAATTTCTTTTATGGTAAAGCACCAAATCAAAATTAATTATTCAAAGGTAAAGTGCCAAACCTTATTTCTTTAACTTCTCCTAGCTTTTCCTTCTTCTCCTTCTTTAATTCTTTATTTCTCCTTCAATCAATTTAAAATACAACATAAACCTTAGAATTTCAAAATAATAAGTTATCCTCCATTTCTTTTCCAACCGAAACCCTTAATCCAACCTTATTAATCTTTATACATCTTGATTCTTCCATTTAATCAATTAATCTCATCACTTACTTAATATTTTTCCAATTCCACATAAAGACCCTAATCTCCAATCTTCCAATAAATATATAACTACCTAAAATTAATACTAAAATTAAAGTCTACTTACTAGAAAACCTTAAAAACTCACCTTAAAAATCAACTTTGGAGAAACTTGGAAGCCCTTTGGTGTTTCCCTTTGTTGGCCGAATTTTGTAAGTGGAAAAAGAGAGAATTTGCTCTTCATTTCACATATATTTATATACAAAGGAAATGATGATCACCTTAGGTGTTGGTTAACCTCTTAAGACCACTTGTCCACTTTTCTCTTTCTTCATTTATTACACATTTATTACACATTCTAAATGCTTTCTTTTGATTGGCCAACATTAGATTTTTATAGCTTCCTTTTTCCTTTACTTCTTTCCACTTGTCCCTCTTTCCATAGGATATCATAAAGTTGTCCCGGGTTACCCATCCGGTCCCGACACGAAACTGGCCACATTACGTTCCGGCGATTAATCGGTCATATCTTTTAAACCGTATAGTTCCCCGAGTCAAACTACATATAGTTTTAATCCTCTCGACCTCTACTTTCTATTTATAAGGTCTATTTTAGGTTTCCAAGTCATTTTGAAAAATTATCGATAAGCCCTCAACTTTTTACAAAATTCCCTTTAGGTCCTATTTTTGCTCGGGTTTTCTCCGGCTTCGTTTCTACTGTCGATCGTTTCATATTTAACCCCTCGCCATTCTCTACCTACTCACGTCTTTATTTCCTACCCTAAATTCATGTATAACTTTAATTGATAATGACCAAAATGCCCCTAGTCAACATGTCTTCGTTTTTCTTTAACGAGACATTTCCTGGAAAAACCGTTACTCGTCGTTACGATATGATTTTTCTCTACACTCCATTTTTGGAATCTGTTATATGCACTGTTAAGAACATCCAGTGCAACTTTCTTTGAAATTACATCTACGTCCCCAAAACTTTTAAAAATTACAACTAGGTCCCTTTGGTCATACAACCTTATCTAGGGCTGTTATAAAAAATTATCTTCTCCTTTCCTCTTCTCTCGCTATGCACGTAACTACACTGCATAACTGCGGTAGACGGATGTGACAGTTCCTTCCTCGTTAATTTAAGCTTCGTCCCGAAGCTCATCAAGTGAAAATAAATATGGGTATTGCTTCCTCATAGTTTCTTCGCGTTCCCATGTAGCTTCTTCTACTTTGTGATTTCTCCAAAGCACTTTGACCAATGGAATCTTCTTATTTCTCAACTCTTTGATTTCCCGTGCTAGGATCTCTACCGGCTCTTCCTCATATGTCAGTTCAGGCTGAATTTCAATATCTTGAACTTGTATGACGTGGGTTGGATCTGAACGATACCTCCTTAGCATTGAAACATGGAAAACATCATGTATTTTACTTAATTCAGGTGGTAACGCCAACTGGTAAGCCACCGGGCCTACCCGTTTAATAATTTCATATGGTCCGATGAATCTAGGGCTTAGCTTGCCTTTTTGTTTAAATCGTAACACTTTTTTTCCAAGGAGAGACTTTGAGGAATACTCTGTCGCCTACCTCAAACTGTATGTCTTTCCTTTTTAGATCCGCGTATGATTTTTGCCTGTCCGCCGCTGCTTTTAATCTGTCTCGAATGATTTCTACCTTCTCTTCAGTTTCCTTAACTATGTCTAGCCCCAATATCTTTTTCTCACTCAATTCTGTCCAGCAAACTGGAGTTCTGCATTTCCAACCGTACAGTGCTTCGTAAAGTGCCATTTGTATGCTGGATTGATAACTGTTGTTGTACGCGAATTCCATTAAGCTTAGGTGTTTGTCCCAGCTACCTTTAAATTCTAAAACGCACGCCCTCAACATATCTTCCAAAACTTGAATCACTCTTTCCGACTGTCCGTCTGTCTGGGGATGGAATGCTGTGCTGTGGTAAGTTCGAGTTCCAACGGCTGTTTGTAACTTCTGCCAAAAATTTGACGTAAAACATGGATCCCGATCGGATATGATTGCAGTTGGAACTCCGTGGAGACATATAATCTCTTTGATATACAAGTTTGCCAACTTGTCTAGCGAGTAATCTACACGTACTGGTAAGAAATGAGCAGACTTAGTAAGCCGGTCTACGATTACCCAGATCGCATCATGTTTGTCTCTTGTCATAGGCAATCCTGTGACAAAATCCATAGTAATACGATCCCATTTCCAGGTTGGAATTGTAATAGGTTGTAGTAGCCCTGAGGGTAGTTGATGTTCCGCCTTCACTTGCTGACATGTTAGACACTTCGTTACGTGATCAACGATATCTCTTTTCATTCCTGGCCACCAATAATACTCCTTCAAGTCCCGATACATTTTCGTTACTCCCGGATGCATTGTATAAGGACTGTTATGAGCTTCTTGCAAAATCTGTTTCTTCAGCTCCTTGGACTTAGGTACCACCATTCTCTTCTTGTAGTAGAGAATACCATTAGGACGAATTTGATAGTCTCCTGAAGAGTTCTCCTGTGCCTGTTGACTCCACTTCTTCACTTGTTCATCTTCCTTCTGAGCCTCACGTATTTGTTGATGTAAGTTAGGTCGCACGTGCATTTCTGCAAAGATAGCTCCATCTTCTGTGGGCTTTAATTCTACCCTCATAGCACGTAGTGTTTGCATTGACTTCCTACTAAGTGCATCTGCTACAACATTAGCTTTGCCCGGGTGATAATTAATCGTATAGTCGTAGTTGGCTAACCATTGCATCCATTTTCGCTGTCGCAGGTTTAAATCTTTCTGCGTGGGCAGATATTTCAAGCTTTGATGATCCGTAAAGATGTAACACTTTTCCCCGTATAAGTAGTGCCTCCACGTCTTGAAAGCCAAAACAATCGCTGCTAGCTCTAAGTCATGCGTAGGATAATTCTTTTCATGTGGCTTGAGCTGTCGAGAGACATAAGCAATGACTTTGCCTTCCTGCATTAATACGCAGCCTAATCCGATATGGGATGCATCGCTATAAATCACAAAATCTCTTCCTGATTCAGGTTGTGTAAGAATGGGTGCTTCTGTAAGTTTTTGTTTTAGCTTTTCAAAGCTCCGTTGACAAGTGTCGGTCCACTGGAATTTGGCATTCTTCTGAAGTAGCTTGGTCATAGGTGCGGCGATCATGGAAAACCCTTTTACGAATCTCCGATAATATCCTGCTAATCCTAAGAAACTACGGATTTCCGTTACTGTCTTAGGTGACTTCCATTCCAATACTGCTTCTATTTTCTTGGGATCGACCCTTATTCCTTCTGCCGATACAATATGTCCCAAGAAGGCTACTTCCTCCAACCAAAATTCACATTTGCTGAATTTAGCGTATAATTGCTTCTCTCGCAGGGTTTGCAAAACAATCCTAAGGTGACGGTCATGATCTTCTCGATTCTTTGAATACACCAGTATGTCGTCAATAAATACCACCACGAACTGATCCAAATACAAGTGGAAGATTCTATTCATCAGATCCATGAATACTGCAGGTGCATTCGTTAATCCAAAAGGCATAACAATGAATTCATAATGTCCATAGCGAGTTCTGAATGCGGTTTTTGGTATGTCTTCATCTTTAATTCCTAATTGATGATAACCCGATTGTAGATCAATTTTTGAAAAGACTCCAGCACCTTTGAGTTGATCAAACAAATCATCTATGCGAGGTAACAGATACTTGTTTTTGATGGTCAACTTATTGAGTTGACGGTAATCTACACACAACCTTAAGGATCCGTCTTTCTTTTTCACGAATAATACTGGCGCTCCCCATGGTGACACGCTTGGCCTAATGAATCCCTTATCTAAAAGTTCCTGTAGCTGTACCTTTAATTCTTTTAGCTCCACTGGCACCATTCGATAAGGTGCGATAGATATCGGTGCAGCTCCAGGGTACACATCTATGGTGAATTCCACCTCTCGTTTAGGTGGTAATCCTGGTAAATCGTCAGGAAATACGTCGGGAAAATCGCATACAGTAGGTATATCTTGTAACTTTGGTGCCTCTTCTTTCGCTACTAATGCACATACCAGGTATGCCTCGCAGCCTTTTTGCATTAACCTTTTAGCCGTCATGGCAAAAATGATGTTAGTTAGATAATCCTTCCTCTTTCCCACTAAGGTCACTTCGTCACCGTCTGCAGTATGCAAAGTAACTCTCTTCCGTTTATAGTCAACCAATGCATCGTGTTTGGCCAACCAATCCATCCCAAGGATAGCATCGAATTCTTGAAATGGTAGTTCAAATAAGTCTCCCCAAAAGATATGTCCGTGTATCTCTACGGGGCAATCTTTCACTACCTTCCTAGTAATCACCTTATTTCCTAATGGGTTATTAACCAATATTCCCTCTTCCTCTAGTTCTACCTTTAGGTTCTCAAGTTTTTCATTTTTCGTGCATATATATGAGTGTGAAGAACCTGGATCTATTAAAACGTAAAGCGAAACTCCAAACATAGACAACTGACCTGCAATCAAGTCTAACGCTTCTTCGTCTTCTCGCCCCCTCATGGCATACATTCTAGCAGGATCCCTTGCTTCTGGTCGATTCACCGTTTCAGATTGCACACGTGACGGATTTTTGCTCCTACCTCTGCCTCGGCCTCGACCTGCTGCCGCTTGCGATCTCTCAGTATCCCTAGGTAGATTCTGCATTCACTGGGGACACTCTCGCATAAGGTGGTCTAAAGATCCACATATATAGCATGCAAATGTCCGACCCCAACATTCTCCAGGGTGACGGCGTCCGCATTGATCACAACGTGGATTAGTATTTTCACCTTCATTACCTCTCGGACCAATAGAGAAGTTACCTCCGCTTCGGCTGAATCCTCTTCCTTGTCCTCTTCCGGATCATCCCGTACTAGCGACTAAGGTAGTTTGACTTAAGCCACCACGAATCGATCCCTGGCTGTAACCTCGACGTTGACCGCCTCCCGCAGAACCACTGCCTTGGAATCGCTTCCTTGATGATTGGTAGTTTCCCGAATAGCTCTGGGTACCTCTCTTCTATTTCATCTTCTGTCTTCTATTCTGCTCATCAGACTGACATTGCTCTACTTCTAGAGCCCTATTGACCAACTAGGAAAATTCCTTGATATTAGCAGCGATTAGCTGCATCCTAATCTCATTATTCAACCCATCCTAAAACTGCTTACATCTATCATGTTCGTCTTCAATTGTCTTCTTGGCATACCTACTCAGCCTAGTAAATTCCCTCTCGTATTCAGCAACGGTCAGTCGACCTTGCTTTAAGTGTCGAAACTCCTTTTTCTTGGCATCTAGGTGCCTCTGATATAAACTTCCTCTTGAACTCATTCACAAAGAAATCCCATGTTCTCTGTTCCGGTGGAACTCGTTGGTGAACTATATCCCACCATATATATGCTTCTTCCACTAATAAGGAAGTAGCACATACCACTCGCTCTTCTGGCGTACACTGTAATTGATCTAAGGCTCGTATTGTTCCTTCTAGCCAATACTCGGCTGTTGAAGAATCATCATCCCTTCGAGCCTTAAACTCCTTCGCACCATACCTTCTTATCTTTTCTATCGGGGGTTTCCTTTCCCCTCCTACAGCAGGTACTGGTACGGGTGCTGGCGCTGGGGGGGGGGCTGGGGCAACGCCGGCTATCTGCCGAAGTACTGCAGCCATTTGTTGCAACATTTTATTGGGAATAGGATCATCAGCGGGTGGTTGCTCAGATGCTGATGTCTCTGATACATGCATTTCTACAATTCGGGAGGCCTGAGACTCGACCTCCTCCCCTATATCACGCTGCGCTGCTTGCGACATCTAAAGAGTAAACGTATACCATCTCATCATTAGTAACGACCCAGACCAACAGCATTATCTTATCCTAGGTGGCATGTATATTTAAGATAAAACTCTACCCAGAACCGACTAAACTGTAACGACCCGCCTATCTTTCGGCCACCCGCCTAGCTGCTGGGCCCAGCCCAGGAACCTTCAGCGGTCCAGTACTGTACGATCCGCTGAAGGTTCCTGGGTTGGGCCCAGCAGCTAGGCGGGTGGCCGAAAGATAGGCGGGTCATTACATAAACCTTTGCTCTAATACCACTAATTGTAACACCCCTTCCCAACCTACATGTGTAAGCCGAGTAGAGGCGCCACACTATCCTAATCGTTGCTACCAACTTACTTAGTCAAATTTTAGTTCTGATTTTTACAGAAATTTTTCCATAGTTCCGCCTAGAAATTTGGATCCCAAGTGTCGACAAAACTTGTTTTTTCGGATTTTTGAAAACATTTTACACAGACCAATGTGAATACCATCAAATTTAATGCACTCCCAATGAATCCACCTTATACCCTCAACTACAAACCTGCACGAAGAGTTCACACTTCTAATATAACATAAAGTAAAGATTTATGATTATTACATACTAATAACATATAGTTATAACATAGAAATTCTCTTTTATATTTATTCATTTACATGCCACAACTATCAACTCATAATGGAACTAAAAGATCTACCCCTGAGATTTGCTGTGGTCTGGTTGTTGCTTCCCCAAGATTTATCTACTGCTCCGAACCTACGAGTCAAGGAAAACTTAACTCGCTGAGCGTTGTCGCTCAGTGGGTACTTTACCAATAAAAATAAAAGTGGTATATGAAAGTATTCGAAATAAAAGGAAATAATTAAATCAACAATCAACCAACATTATACCAATAGAAATCGTGATACATTCAGTATAATATGGTTTCAATAATGTAAAATCATAACTCAAACTCATTTACATTATATAGTTCAACGAAACATAATATGTCTTTGATTCAGGCTCTACTGGTATATAGGGAACCATAGTGATAAGGCAGTGGGCCTCCCCACTGTAACATAGGTGGCCCTCACCACCGATATCAAATCACAGGAATGGGCCTCCCCATTGGCTTCAGTGGCCTCACCACTGAATAAAATATCATATCACAATAATGAGCAGTACTGCATGCGTTAGTATAGTGCACCATACCCTTATCTACCACTCCCACTATCCAGTAGAGCAAAAAGATTAAAATGATTCAATTTAAGTCTCAACTTCATTTTAGAATGATTCAAGAAATCAATTTAAATTCTCATTGAGCTTTGCCATTTATGCCGCGCACCACTTTCTTTGGTCAAACCGTTACTCTTTTTCACATATTTAACATCCACAATAAACACATCAAACATTTCAAAGCATTCCTCAAAAGATCACAAATTGACAAAATGAATAGTGTTGCGGCACGAAAAATCGGCAACGCAAAATGGCATGACCAAATGAATAGTAAAATCTGGGTTTTCGTCAAAATTTCAGTCCACTTCAGTCATGTATTTGACCAAGTAAATGATCTTATTTTTGGCTGAAATTTTACAGAAAACTTATTTCATGTGTTGACTAATTGCATGTAAATTTTCGTTGAAAAATTCATTCGTTTGCTGCTTCAAATAATTGCCACAAAAATAGTCCAGAAGCTGTCACTTTGGGACCATTTCGGCCCAAACATTTGAAATGCATAGGATAGTTTATTTTTATTTTGCAAATCAATATTAAGGCTTCTTTAATAGTAAAGTGAAGATTCAAACAATTCCTTTTAACAATTTTTGCATGTTTAACTCAAATCAATATATTTAAACATCAACTTCAAAACTTCCATAAACCAAAGTTTGTAAGCAAATAGAATTTCTTTTATGGTAAAGCACCAAATCAAAATTAATTATTCATAGGTAAAGTACCAAACCTTATTTCTTTAACTTCTCCTAGCTTTTCCTTCTTCTCCTTCTTTAATTCTTTATTTCTCCTTCAATCAATTTAAAATACAACATAAACCTTAGAATTTCAAAATAATAAGTTATCCTCCATTTCTTTTCCAACCGAAACCCTTAATCCAACCTTATTAATCTTTATACATCTTGATTCTTCCATTTAATCAATTAATCTCATCACTTACTTAATATTTTTCCAATTCCACATAAAGACCCTAATCTCCAATCTTCCAATAAATATATAACTACCTAAAATTAATACTAAAATTAAAGTCTACTTACTAGAAAACTTTAAAAACTCACCTTAAAAATCAACTTTGGAGAAACTTGGAAGCCCTTTGGTGTTTCCCTTTGTTGGCCGAATTTTGTAAGTGGAAAAAGAGAGAATTTGCTCTTCATTTCACATATATTTATATACAAAGGAAATGATGATCACCTTAGGTGTTGGTTAACCTCTTAAGACCACTTGTCCACTTTTCTCTTTCTTCATTTATTACACATTTATTACACATGCTAAATGCTTTCTTTTGATTGGCCAACATTAGATTTTTATAGCTTCCTTTTTCCTTTACTTCTTTCCACTTGTCCCTCTTTCCATAGGATATCATAAAGTTGTCCCGGGTTACCCATCCGGTCCCGACACGAAACCGGGCCACATTACGTTCCGGCGATTAATCGGTCATATCTTTTAAACCGTATAGTTTTCCGAGTCAAACTACATATACTTTTGATCCTCTCGACCTCTACTTTCTATTTATAAGGTCTATTTTAGGTTTCCAAGTCATTTTGAAAAATTACCGATAAGCCCTCAACTTTTTACAAAATTCCCTTTAGGTCCTATTTTTGCTCGGGTTTTCTCCGGCTTCGTTTCTACTGGCGATCGTTTCATATTTAACCCCTCGCCATTCTCTACCTACTCACGTCTTTATTTCCTACCCTAAATTCATGTATAACTTTAATTGATAATGACCAAAATGCCCCTAGTCAACATGTCTTCGTTTTTCTTTAACGGGACATTTCCTGGAAAAACCGTTACACGTCGTTGTGATATGATTTTTCTCTACACTCCATTTTTGGAATATGTTATATGCACTATTAAGAACATCCAGTGCAACTTTCTTTGAAATTACATCTACGTCCCCAAAACTTTTAAAAATTACAACTAGGTCCCTTTGGTCATACAGCCTTATCTAGGGCTGTTATCAAAAATTATCTTCTCCTTTCCTCTTCTCTCGCTATGCACGTAACTACACTGCATAACTGCGGTAGACGGATGTGACAGAATCAAAGTTTGTACCACTAAGCTTTCTGCTTAGCGCGATTGTGGTTCATCGCATGGGTGACAGGGTAGAACCGGTTGTGCCGGAGAGCTCGTCTAGACCGAGTCGAGTCTATGCTAGAGATTAGAGATAGTTGTGGACATCAAGATCAGAGACAAACTGCCAGCATGTATAAATTTCATATTTTTGTACCAATTGATTTTGATGTAAACATATGCAAATATTTTGGATAAACTTTTGGGGTAATGAAGATATATGTATATGTATTTTAACAAGGAATGTTTTCTCTATTGATTTCTATAACATGAGTTAAATGTTTTTAGTTTATTCAGATTTTGTCTTATGATGATTTGATTTTATGGTAAAGATCAGTTTGTTTTAAAATGAACTGTGACACCCTTATATCTTCTATACGTATATCACATGTTGTGTGGGTGTATGGGGTACGAGGATGTTACATTCCTCGTCATACATCAAAGAGGGAGCTGCGAAAGAGATAAAGAGTCCAACTCTTAGCATCATCAAAAGGGGTTTTTCAAACTCTTTCTTTTAATCCATTTCATTATTGTTGTTACTGTATTAAGAACATTAATATTGCATTTTGATTTGGTTTATATTGAAATGAATATTTGTTTCAAGTTGATGATGAGCTAATTTACTCATGCCTTGGGTTGTAGTAGATTTTATTAAATGACTTGATTTGATAATTCCATTAATATACCTTTTTATTGGTTGATTGCATTGGAATTAAGGGTAGATTGATAGATTGGCCACCTATTGATTACTTAATATTGAATGACAGACCGAGAGGTGAAGTTTAATATTGGAACTATGCAATTGACCACCCTAAGAATGAATTAGAAATATAAGTTCTAGGGTTTTATTAATTTGCTAATTTAAAATAATTGGTTGTTATTAATTCATGAATGTGAAAACTAATGAATTGGTAATTGACTAATTAACCTTAAGTAATAAATTAATTTACAAGGTTATATTAATGGATAATTTAAGTATTAAACATTTGATCAATTGAACCTACAACCCTAGGCATCATTTCCATAATTGAATTTATCTTGCACAACATCACTCGTTTTCACTTTTAAAGTTAATTACAATTCACTAATCCAACCACACACTCAATTTTATTATTTCTTGCTAATCGAACTATTACAAGCAATTCCTTCCTTGTGAGACGACCTTGGGGCGATCACCGTTGCTGTAATAGCCTAGTATACTTGTGAGTGCTGCTTGTAGTAGTACTTAATTCGAGCGCAACAGTCTACTCAAGCTACTAAAGCTCAAACTCTAAGATACTTCATGCTTTCACTGGATCCTATTGTACAAAACTGGTTCAGCACCTTAGAGGAAAGTACTCAAAAGAACTGGGATCTACTGTACAAAGACTTTATTCAGCAATATGGGTATAATGTAGAGTTAGAAGTTACCCTAATGGAGGTAGAGTCAATCAGACAGAAGCAGAATGAGAATTTTGTTGACTACGTGAAGAGGTGGAGAAGTAAAGCTAATCTTCTCAAAAAGTGGCCTAATGAGTCTGACCAGATCATAATTATAGTGAGAGATGTCCTGCCCAATCTTCATGATAGACTGTCCCACACACTCATCCGAGATTTCAAGGTTCTTCTTCAAGCTGGTTTGGAAATTGAAGAATGGGAAAGGGAGAATAACCGCTTTTCTATGAGAAGAAATGAGAAAGGAAACTCCCAAGCTGGTGATTAGAGCACACAAAAGGCGGCAGATGTTAATGCAACAACTGGTTAAGAAACTATAAGATAATTTTGAAATCTAGGGAAACCTTTATCTTGGGTTTTCAATAAGCTGCAAGAAAAGGGATTATTATAGCCATTGGCCTCTCAACCTTTACTGAATCCTTTACCCCTAAAATTAGATATTAAAGCCTTTTACCAATTTCATGAGACATAAGGACATAAGACAGACAAATACTTGCAACTCAAACATGAGATTTAAAATTTGATTGATAGTGGAATGTTGAATGGACCTAACAAGCCCAATACAAAAAGCAATCCTTTTCCTGAATTTGGAAGAGTGCAACCACCAATGACCTTCATGATAGAAGGAGGATTAATAAAAAGTTATGTCTTGTCATCTTTTCAAGATATGGATGGAGGAATTATGGATGAGGAGGTGATGAACATTGCCTCTGACATGTCCAAGTAGATTCAACACTCTTCCTTAGGCTTGAGTGCTACTTATTTTATTTATGCTTTCTTTAATATTTTTGGAAAAATTATGTTTTTTGAAATTAAGATTGTTTGAATAAATTACTTTTGTTAAATTTTTATTGGTCTTTGTTCATTTTGGTGCTCAACCAATGGTGATATATCTATGTGTTGTAATTTGAATGACTTTACTAGGCGAGGAAATATTGAGTTGTGTATACTTACTTAGAGAGGGCTCCTACATAATTACCTTAATCTAGGTCCTAGTCAATCTTAGAACATTCTTTGACAAACTTTTAAGGTGAAATTAAACTTTGCTTATTTAAGGGAGAAATGATCTAGGCATTGTTTGGTAAGCTAACAACTATTATCCACCCATGTTAAATGTCAATCCCTAGTTTGTCCTCTTGAGCCTTCATAAGATTTTAGCTTGCTTTTATTAGTTTTTAAACCCCAACAACCTATCCTAAGTTGTTGTGATACTTATGGCAAGTCTGATAATCACAAAGGTACTAAGGACTAAAGAAGATTAAGGAAAATGATGTAAAGTCAAGATCACAAAGATAGTTGAAGTTTACCTGAATTGAACTCACTCTAGTCAGATCTATCAAGGTATTGAAAGGTTCATCCTCATTGAAGCAGACTCACTCTTATCCACTCATCCACAGTCAAAAGCATAGAATGATGCAGACAAGTCAACTTTCTTAGAGCAAAAAAAAAGAATAAAGAAAAGAAAGAAAAAAGAAAAAAAGAACCCTAAAGGGTGGTTAACACAAAAGGGCGGTTAACACAAAAGGGAGGTTAACACAAAAGGCCGGTTCAGAAAGCCAACAGAGTTCTTCTTTCCTGAAGCAGCAAAAGCCTTCCACTCATTTTATGAGGATAGATTGACTCAAATTGGTCCAACCCAGCCAAAGACTCAAATAAAAACATACAATAGGGGAAAGACTATCTTTCATCCCACACAGCTCCAAGTCCGCAATTTTGAAAGTCTTAATACTAGACATTCCAAAGAGAAAAAAGACAGAATGATAGTCCTGAATTTTTACAAAAGGAAAAGATCAAGATCGTATTGTGTAAATACATATTTCTGCCAAGAAGATGGAAGAACATTCAAGACTTGTATTTTCATGAAGCCAAGATGCCCAAAAGTTGAAAAAGGAATCTTTAGCAGCATATGGTTTCAGTAAATAGGATGTTTACAATGTGAAGGTTTATCAGCAGTATCACATCAGCTCCAGTTCAAAGATGGCCTTCATTTAACCCATGTCCCTTATAGACCCCATTTTAAGCCTAATAAAGACAAGTTGATCTCTTTTGGTAGGTAGAGTCTGTTAGTGGAGATTGTTTGAATAAGAATGCATATGAGATAGATAATATTTTAACTCAAATGAGACCTTTGGCCAAGTAATATATATGTGCCTATCTGAAGTACAACAATTCTTGCTTAAATGATTCATGAGTTTAGTATGGTAACTAGGGTTATCATGTTATAGATATATTAATTTGAAAAGTCAAGTCCTAAGGTACAATGACACTGATTTAATAAAGTCAACATTTTGATTTTTAAAATGAAAAATATATATATATATATATATATTTCCTTGTTACATACACCTTCGAGTTAAGGGAAGTATGTTGCACCATTGAACCTTAAGGGATATAATGGGAAAATGTGGGCTAGTGAAAGGATCACTTGCAAGGACATGAAGAAGTTACCGATTGGTGTGTTGAACTATAGTTCGAAATGGATGTATCTCTGCTGCTTGGGCCCTACCACTCATGTTTTCGACATCTTGAAGAACACATGGGAGCATTTCAACTTATCACCTCAGTCTGTGAGTCAATAGAACCACTGTAAGTATTATTTATGCATATCATGCATACATAAGCATATCACACTGAATTTTTTGGCTTGCATTGTATATTCTTTGTCAAGGCAAACAACAGATACCCTATAAAGCAAACATGAAGTAGATATGGATTCAGAGGGCATGGAAGGCCATTGCTTGAGGAAGATCTAGCCACTTTGCAAAAGAAAGATGAGATGCATGCTTGTGCAAATAATGAGATAAAACACAAACAATGAATAGAGCCTGCATGTGAACAAGATCATTGGTTTGAGCCTATATAGGGGGAAAAACTTCCAATATTTTTCCACTCAAGGGCCAAAGAGAGGATATAAGAGCGAGCTAAAAAATAGCTGAATTTTTTGCAAAAGAAAGAACTAAAAAAGGGGAACTCCCAAAAGAATGCAAATGAAAATAACAAAAGATCAGGACAAAGGTCCAATAATTGAATATCAAAGTTGAAGTCAATGTTGAACAAATGTCCAAGGGTAAACACCTAATCTCCAAAAGATAAAGATCCATCTTGGAGGGTAAAGACCTAATCTCCAAAGGACAAAGATCCATCTCGAAGGGTGAAGACCCAATCTCAATAGGATGAAGATCCATCTTGAAGGATAAAGACCCAATCTGCAAAGGATAAAGATCCAATCTCCAAAGGATAAAGATCCATCTTAAAGGGTAAAAACCCAATCTCTAAAAGATAAAGATCCATCTTGAAGGGTAAAGACCCAATGTCCAAAGGATAAAGATCCATTTTTAAAGGGCAAAGACCCACAATCCATTAAAGAATGGAACAACTAGTTAGAAAAAAGATAGAACTCATAGTTAATAAAATGTCAACACAATACATTAAAGAATAGAACAAATGGCTAGAAGAAAGCCAGAATTTGCAGTGACAAAAGGTCAATAGAATTTATTAAAGAATGAAACTAGAGACTAGAAGAAAGCTGTAATTCTCAAATGACAAAAGGTCAACCAAGCTTGAAGAGTTGAAGATGATCTATTTTTTTATCGAATCCAAACTAATCTCGGGTCCAGAACCCAAACCGATTTGGGTCCAAAACCTAAATCCAATCTCCAAAACCCAAATCTTTTTTTAGTCCAAAACCCAAACCACCTCGGGTCTAGAAGCTAAATATTTTTCAAGCCCATAACTCATTCCTGGTCTAGAACCCTAACCATCTCATGTCTAGAACCCGAATCTTTTTTTAGTCCAGAACTCAATCTAGGTCCAGAACCTAAACCATCTCAGATCTAGAACACAAATCTTTTTTGAGTTCAGAACTCAATCAGGGTCTAGAACCCAAACCACCTTAGGTCCAGAACTCAAATATTTTTTAAGTCCAGAACTCAATCCGAGTCCAGAACCCAAGCCACCTCAGGTCCAGAATCAAAATTTTTTCTAGTCCAGAACCCAAACAACCTTGAGTCCAGAACACAAATCCAATCTTAGGTCCAGAACCCAAATCTAGACTCGGGTCCAAAACCCAAACCAACCCCGGGTCTAGAACTTATCCTTGAACAAAATTAGCATTAAAGTCATGTTGCTTTTCACTCTCTTAATAAATTTAAGATCATTCAAGTAGGGGGGTAAACTGTAGACCCTTAATTTTGGCCCTAAGCTAGTTTGATCCCAATTAACAAAAGCCAAATTACATTTGATCCAATTCCAAAAAGCTTAGACCTAGTTCATAGCTTTTAATGAGTTGGTTCGATTCTGCAAGGCCTAAAAATAAGTTTGTAATATCCCGAAATTTTGAAAATATTAAAATTTGAAAATTAAATAAATGATTTAAATATATATATATATAATTAAGTGAAAAAGGAAATGTGTATATGATGTATATATGAAGATATACATATTATATACAAGTCAACATTTTAATTTGGTTAAATGATATTTTAATTATTTAAATATTAATTAAAGGGATAGTGGAAGATGATATTTGATGTTAATTTAATAATAATAATAATATATACTTGGTGGAGAGTAAAAGTTGGAATTGTGTGGTTTTAAAGAGATTTGTTGGATAAGAGGAGTGGTGTCTATCTTCTTCTTCATCTTCTTCTTCTTACTCCATTGAAGGCCAATTTTCTCCATCAAAGGGAAGAGAATTTTTGCTTCTTGCTAACTCAAGTAATTGAAGGATTCCAAGTGTTCAAGTTGGAGTTTTAAGGATTTTCTTCCTATTTGGTAAGTTTCCAACTTGTTTCTTGAATTTCCATGAAAGTTTGTATGTGTGAATTGAATATTTGGTGTAGTTTGTGTTAATGGTTGATATTGGTATGTTTGAAGTTCTTTTGTCTATTTAACTATGAAGTTTGGGGTTGGATTGAAGAAAAGGGTTAAGTTTGGTGCAGAGAATAAGAGTTTTGGGTTATGTAACTTTTGAGTTGAGAAGACATGGTTGTAATTGTGTATTTTTACTTTTAATTGAGTTATTTTGATGTTTACACAAGTATTATGTGGTATAATGATGGATTTGGTTGAGTTTGTATGGAGTTGAAAAGGTTAATGAAAGATAATAGTTGGATGTGGCAATTATGTGTGGATATCAGGATTTTGGCCTGACATGCCCGATGACAAGGCCATGCCTTTGGGAGTATCGATGGTTCTATTTTCAATGTTGGTGACACAAGCAGTGACATGCCCATGTCACTCAGTATGTCATAGCTTCTATGATGTTATAGTATTGACACATGCAGTGACACGCCCATGTCACTGAGCGTGTCATAGCTACTGTGTTGTTGTAGTATTGACACGTGCAGTGACATGCCCATGTCACTGAGCGTGTCATAGCTACTGTGTTGTAAGAGTTTTGGCATGGTCATTGACACACCCATGTTACTGAGCATGTCAAATCTTATGTGTTGTGGGTTTAGGGCACGGTCATTGACACGACTGTGCTGTTGAGCGTGTCATGTGTAGAGTTTGCCCTAGATAGTTCTTTTCCTTATTTTTTCCTTTGAGTTTCTTATCCTTGTGTTGAGAGGTTTTGTTTATACCTATAAGTGTACCACTTAGTGATTATTTATAATCACATTTGGTTTAGGCTTTGAAGAGACTTGAGTTACCCAATCCAAGTGTTGAGGGATATCTTGGAAGAGGAGGTTGAAGTGGTGTTTGCTGCTTTTAGAGGTAAGTACACACTTTGAATAATTGTTTATATTTACATGACATTGGGACTTAACACATTTGGTTGGAAAATGTGTTAAGTTACTGACTACATTGTTGGTGCATGAGTAATATGCTATGATTTATACATAGTGAATTATGTTGCAATACCCAAGGTAATTGGGTAATGTGTTGTAAATGAAAAGAAATGTGGTATATTGTGATGAGATATGTGGAAACATAATTTAATGAATTGATATTGATATAAATGAGAAAAGTGAGAAAAATATGAGAAAATAAGGCAATGTGCCTAGCTTGATTATGTGACAATGAGAAAGAAATTGATAATGAGAAATATGAATAAATTGTGCGCCTAGTATGTTATTCAATTTTCAGAGTTCTGGGTTTGGCGGCATGCCTATGATTTGCCTACAGGCTAGACGCTGGGCATCACTGTGAAAATATTTTCTAGTTGAAATGACTAGGTCATAAGCCTAAAAAATAAATCCTTGAAGCTAGGCTGGGTGAAATGACCGGGTTGTAAACTCAGACCTAGTTGGATTATTACATTGATATATTGCCTACGGGCCTAGACACATGGTGTCATTATAGACCAAAGCAATAACTCTTGAATTTGAATAGCATATTAGATCCTTTTTGGGCCCATGCTTGTGTTTGCTTTTATGTGAATTATGAATTGTGGAATAATTGAGCAATATATTAAGATATAATGATATAATGCTATGAGATATAATATCCTTATGTGTTGCACATTGGCATTGCATTTGAACTATATTGTTATCAATGTTTGTACCACTAAGCTTTTGGCTTAGCGCTATTGTGATTCATCTCGTAGGTGACAGGGTAGATCCAGTTGAGCTGGAAGTTCATCTAGACAGAGTCAAGTCTAGGATTGAGGTCTTGAGTGCAGAGTTGATTATTGATCATCAAGATCATAGACGAACTGTCAGCATGTATATATTTTATATTTTTGTACATATTATTTTTGATGTAAATAAATATGTATATTCTGTAAATTATCAAAAATGTTTTGGATAAATCTTTGGTAATGAAGTTATATATGTGTTTTAACAAGTAATGTTTCATTTATTATTTATATGATATCAGTTGAATGTCTTAAATTTATACAGATTTTATAAGTGAAGATTTATTTTGTTAAAATGGGTTGTGGCATTCTTGTATCCTATATTCGTATACTATATATGTTGGGAGTATGTAGTGTACATATATTGGGTACAAGGGTGTTACAAAGTTGATTTGATTTATAAAGGTTTAAACCTAGTTTATAGCTTTTATAAATTGGTTCAGTCTAAAAATAAGTTGGTTTGATTTTAAAGCCCTAAACCTGGTCTAATTTATCATTTAATTAATTTGATTCAATTTTAAGTCATAAAAATAAGATGGACCAGACAAAAAAGGCAAAACTATGACGAATTGGCATTTCCCAATTTGCCATGGATGGCTTACCATGGCAAATTGGCAATTCCCAATTCACCATGGTCCACTAATCCGGTTTTAATTCGGTTTATTAATTCCTTAATTAAGATGGACTTTGTTTGGATCGTCCATTAAGTTTTATGGATTTATTTTAAACCTAACTATGCCTATAAATAATGAAGTTCAACATTAAAAATAGGGAATGAGAATTATCAATAACACATTAAATAATTAGCATGGTTTAGCAAAAAGAACACAAAAGCAAGAAACAAGCCAGTCTCTGGCCAAAGAACTAAATTGGTACAAGTAAACCGAAAGCTTGAATCAATATATATATGTAGACCCTTAATTTTTGACCCATTCAAATCTGATAGTCTAAAATAATTTTTGTGGTATTTTATTTATTTTAATAATATTTTAATTACTAATAATATTTAATAGTTATTTTTAATAAAAATAAAAAAATAAAAAATAAAAAAATCGGACGGATCGGAGAGCGACGCGCGGCAGCCCATTTCGCCACAGATAGCATCTGGGGAATGGGCACTGCCCAATTCACCGCAGCCAATTCTGTGATGAATTGGCTTGCCAGCTAGCCCACCTTGCCTATTTTTTACCAAACCTTGTTTTACCCGGTTTTCTAATTTTTCCTAAACAATTGGCATTTTCTTATTAAAATAGAATTAGGAATCTTTATTTTTCTATAAATACTAGCATTAAACACACTGATGAAAAAGAAGAAAAAATCCTAATTTCATGATGTTACCCCTAAATCCAAATTTGATTAACCAAAAACCTTATTACTTTCTTAAATTTATAAAACCCTAATCCATTTTAATTTTCCAAAATCTTCACAGTAGCCTAAATAATAATAATAATAATTCCAAAATTCCAAAACCCAAGAAAAGAAAAAAAAAAGAAAAGAACCAAAAAAAAAAGAAGAAAAAAAGGACAAAAGAAAAAAAGGACAAAAGAAAAAAAGAAAAAAGAAAGATAAAACCTAAAAAGGCGGTTCAGAAAGCCAACTGAGTTCTCTTTTACCTAAAGTAGCAAAAGGCTTCCATTTGGTTTATAAAGACAGTTCGACTTGAATTGGTCCAACCCAACTAAAGATTTGATCAAAATCAGAGAAAAAGGAGAAAGACCATCCAATTCTTAAAAGTTTTGTACTTGATAGTCCTACAAGGAAGAAGGACAAAATGATAAAATGCATAGTAAGAAAAATAAAAAGAAAGAAAAGGGAGAAAAAGAAAAGAAATGAATTTGGGCACCAAACTTTTTGCAAGGGCAAAGACTGTCCTAATCAAGATCTAGATTAATGCCAATAAAATAAAAGGAATTTGAAGTCTAGCAAGATTGCTTCCAACTACCTAAAATTCAAATAAGAAATTTGTAGTGTGAGGGTTTGTCCATTGTGTCACATCAGCTCCAACTTACAAATGGCTTTCATTTAACCCATGTCCCTTATAGACCCCATTTCAAGCCTATTAAAGACCTGTTGATCTCTCTTGGTAGGTAGAATCTATTAGTGGAGATAGTTTGAATAAGCATACATATGAGATGGACCTTATTCAAACTCAAATGAGATCTTTGACCAAGTAATGTGTATGTGCCTATCTGAAGTGCAAAAATTCTTGCTTAAATAGAAATGATTCCCGAGTTTAGTATGGTAACTAGGGTTGTCATGTTATAGATATGTTAATTTGGAAAATCAAGTCCTAAGGTAGACATTAATTTGGCAAAGCCAACATTTGATTTCAATATCAAAATTCAAAATTGAAAATTTTAAAAAAAAAGGAAAAAAATTACAAAGCCTTCAAGTTAAGGAAAGTATGTCGAATCATTAAACCTCCAAAGGACACATTGGGCAAGGTAAATGATTATTGGCAAGGTCATGAAGAAGCTACTGTGAGCGGGAATTTTTGCCCCCACTCCCGGTGGAATGGTTCTTGCGACTTCGGCACTATTTAGGCTCGGGGCCTTAGAGAACACGGACCTAAGTCCGGAGAAAATGGAGTCACCACTGGGACGGGCCGGGAAAAAAGAAAGGGGTGGATGACTTGATTCCTAAGGAATTCCCAACCCCCTAATGGGTTCGGAAAGTTGGGTACGTGTGGGGAAGGTGAGAAATGACCCAGCACCCCCACAACGCCCGGTTCATTGGAACCGGCCTCCTTTACAGGTCTTAATATTATAAAATTCTTAAGTATAATAACATTATCCATATTACACACAATAAAAAGAAAGCATCATTATATTAAAATCAAAGCAATGTCCAAACAAAGTAAATAAATGGACACCCATCCAAGGATGGAAACATGTCCTTACATCACATGCCTAAATAGGACACCCACCAAAAGGTAGAGACATGCCCTTTACATAGGTTCTAAAATAGAAAAGCAAATTAAATTACATGATGTTTAACTAATGAGGTACCCACCAATGTGGAAACATACCTCTTACAACTTTTGGAAATCTAAATTAATTGATAAAAGTAAATGATCATTCATCATAAATAAATCATTCATCAAAGCTATTAACCAAAATATAAAACAAACATCCATCCATGACAAATTAAATAAATCAAGCATAAGAAATAAATCAAAGCATATCAAGTATGGAATTGAATAAAGGAAATAAAAGTCCAATTATGGCTACTGTGACTTTTTATGGAATTAAAATAAATTAGGGTTTTATGTTTTAAAAGATTGGTAAGACTCTTTGATTAACCAAATTAAGGTTTGAATGATGAAATCATGAAACTAGGGTTTTAAATACCTTAAAATACTTTAATTTGTGATTTTTGGTTATTGAATTTTAAGCTACTGTGTAATTTTTGAGTTTTTATGTTTTTATGTTTTTTAATGTTTTAAAAGGATTAGGGTTCATAAAAATTAGGGTTTAAGGTTTTAAAAGGGTTAGTGTTCATTATTTTAGGTTTAAAAGTTGAATTTTGGATTTTAGGGTTTTAGAATTTAGGTCACGGGTAAAAGATTTGAATTAAGGTTTTAGAAATCAATTTGATAATTTATGAAGTTTTATGAATTTAAACAAATGGATTGAAGTTTTTATGAGTAGAAAAGATGTTTTTTTAAGGTTTTCTTGAATGAAATAGAACCTTGTGAACCTCGATTTTCCACCCGAAAAGGATTCGGATGAAAGTTCACTTGTTGCTAAGAGTCGCCACTCAGTTTTTTCTGTTCAAAGGGAAAAACTAAGAAAACCCTTGTTTGACTCCAATTAATGCATCCAATGTAAAGGTTTCTAATCTACGAACCCAAGGAGGATTCGGGGACTATGTCATGTATTTGATTAACTTGCCAAAATGAAACAAAACTAAGAGGGACAAAGAAGAGAAGACAGACAGATTGTTAGTAAATTGCGGACTTGCTATTTGGGGTGAATCCCAAATATGCCTACATACTCTCGTTTTTATGAGAGATCAAAGCCCATGTAGTTCGGAAAAGCCTATTTAAAGGCAATTATGCAATTATGCATGTGTGTGTGTATGCTTCGTGCATTGTGAGATTTAATTAGCACTTAGTGCAAAATTGTGAAATTTAGGTACCTTGTACCAAAAGGATGCAAATTTTAGACCTTGGGCCAAAAAAGGTTGGTTGATTCATGGCTTAATGCCGAAAGATCGATTATTTATTTAATTAATTAGGCCTTAGACCTAAAAGGATTAGGTCTTTGACCAAGAAGAATTTAAGAAGAAGATGGAATGCCTATGACATGCTTGAATTAACAAAAGATGAATTAAGATATTACCTTGCTTAGAGTTTTTCCACTTTGAAGTTCCAGATCTTGATTTCTTAGAATATGATCCCTTGCTTTCTGTAACACCAGGTCCCGGGATGCCAAAAGCCAACCCCTTTTTCTGAGGATCGAAAGCCTTTTTATAGATAAAATTTCGGACTGGACTGTGGTTGGACCGCCGGTTCTGGCGGTTCAGCCCTCAAAAAATCTCCCGATTTTTGTTCAAACTGATTTTCTGGGAGCTGTGGACCTCCAAAAATTATTCTGAGGCCATATCTGTGATCGTTGCATTGCTCCAGACATTTCAAGTACCATGAAGACATACTTTTGGTGGATTCTGCCGTGGTCACCTGGTCTGGCTTGGTCACTTGCAGTCTAAGAAAATCAGCTTTCCGAGCCTCAAAATTCGAGTGTTCACAATTGCCCCCCACTGGGGTCCATAAAAATGATTTATGGAGCACAGTGGTCGTTAGAAATGACAATTTTGAGCGAGGTGTAAAAAGACCCGCGTTTTCATCTTTTCCTTATAAATAGGCTCATTTCAAATCAATTTTCATTTGCTTTACTCTTTCTTTCTCTTTCCTTTCCTCTCCTTGGAACTTTCTTTCAACAATGGATTTCGCTGGCTTTGAAGACTTCGAGATCCCACTCCCTCCTTGCAATCTTTTACTTGAGGAGGAGAAGCATAGCTCTCGGACCGGCTGCTATGAGGTAAGTACCTTCCTCTTTACTTATCTAGTATGCATGTTTAGGAATTTTATTTATTTCTAGTAAGGAACTTAGAAACAAATTTTTATGAATCTTTCCTTTACATATACTAGTAATGAATCAAGGGTAATACCAAGTTTCACCATGTTCTGCCATCAGTAATTATTTCTAGTAAAGAACTTAAAAATAATCTTCTAGGAAGTCACACTCGGCTGGGGATAGAACTTAAATTCTCCTGAAGTTCCCCCTTAAATTATCCACAGTAATGAATTTTTTTTTAGGACACTGCGATTAGGATATCCACTGCCGAGAGACCCATGAGCACTATTCCGGCTTACATTCTTGAGGCCGGTCATCCGGTGGGGGATCTTATCAGACCTGCTGTCCTCCACCATTTGAGGACTATAGATGCGGGCAGGGATATCCACAGGGAGTTGATCTGCGCGCTGGCTGAGCGATGGTGGCCCACTACTGATACCTTCCATTTTGCTTGGGGGGATATGACGATGACACCTACCGACTTCTCCGTCATTTCTGGGATTCCCTTCGGCGTTGAGATGGTGGAGTACTACAATGACTGGCGGCATGACATCTCTTCAGCCGACATGGTCACTCTGATCGGGGTTGACTATCCTCGACATCAGGCGCCCCGCTGCATTCAACAAAGGTGGCTAGTAGAGCAGGCGCCAGCCATCTATACTGGCTATGAGGTAGGCGATCTTACAGCTGATCAGGTGGCCAGGTTCATCCTGATACTCCTGTTTGCTAGCTCCTTCTTAGCAAACAGGAAGGACGCAGTGAATCTCAATGTGCTGAAGAGTCTAACCGACCTGACGCGACTTCGGACATATTATTGGGCCAGCATGATGCTGTGTAAATTGTATGATGACATGTCAAACCTCTGCTATACCCGCATTACTCCATGTGGCCTGTACTACTTCTGGGAGGTAATGTAAAGAACATTTCCTTCACCTTACATGCACCGACTATGATATTTTCTTCATTTTTTTTTCTAGACTTGGGCTTATGAGTACTTTCCTGATGTCGCCCCCTTTCTTCGTGAGCCACTTGCCCCTGTAGATCCTCTTTCTCCCATTGCTTGGAGGTGGTATAAAGAGAGGATAGTAGTACCAAAGAGGAAGCTTCCTATTAGAGAGCTGAGATCGTTCTTTGACAGCTGCTCCATGAACTCGGTAAATATTTTCTCCTCATCCTTATTTATTGTATTAGAGAAAAATGATTCACTAACATAATAAATTTTTACAGGTAGCATTTACAGTGATATCTAGCCGGTTGGCAGAGTGGATTGCTCAAGATCACAGCTTTCAGTGATCCCAGTTCCTGACTCACCGTCGATTCATACTTCCCCATCCAGAGTATCGACGGTACTATCTCGCTGAGAGAGTGACTTTCCAGATTGCTGGCTTCCGTACATCTCCCTCGGACCCCCTGAAGACATGCTATCTCTGACAATTCTGCCTATTTCAGCATCTCAGTATGAGGGCTATCCCTTCGAATCGGCCCTTGTCCCGAAAGAGGAAGATTATGATTTCTACTGTCTTCAGCGACTAATGCCACGCATTGGGGCACGGTTCGATTCTTTGCCACCTTACCGGTCCTCCCACTCTTCGGCCCCCACTTCCAGCACCCCGGGAGAGGATCCCTCTTCGAGCTGGCGAGCTGACAGACCTTCTTCCTCTAGGGCTTGGGCTTCCACTTTCAGGGCTGGATCATCACGTACCGGAGCGAGCAGCAGTTCATCATACTTAAGGCCTCCCTCATCCGTCCTTGCGGCTACTGGTCAATTGGACCCTGCTTTAGCCGACTTGAGGCTGCCATATGCTGTTCATTATCATGCACCTGATGGTTGGGTGACCCGACCAATTAGTGCAGAGATTGCACCCTATCGGAGCCTTGTTCACATCTCTCAGGTATATCCTTTTAGAACTTGTCATGAAAAGGATTCATAAAAGTCTCTTGAAATTGATCGCGATTGTCCTTTTTTACAGGTACCTGAGGGCCTAGTTGCTGAAATGGCGGCAATGATCACTGCTTTCTCGGATGAGCTGACAGGTGCATGGACTGATGCTACTTATGAGAGACCGAACAGGCCACAAAGACGGAGAGCCCGGCGCTGAATTCTCACATTTGTCTTGGACTATATTTGTAGTATTTGAATTATTCTCGCTCTGTACTTTGTACTTTTCATATTTTCCGCCTGTCATTTGAACTTAAATATAAACCTGCACTAATTTGTTAGTATTAACAGCAGATATGTATGAATGATGTTTTTTTGTTTTCTTTTTTTTAGAAATCTATTTTCAAAAATAAATCCCTGAAATAACCCCAAAAATATTACCTAAAATAATCTAAACAGGGTCAAAACACAAGAATTTCATAAAATAAAATAAAAATAAGATAAAAATAAAATAAAATAAAATAAAAATAACAAAAATGAGAATCGAAATAGTTCGGCAGCGGTCGAGCCGCCGGTCCGACGGGTCGACCACCATGGGGGGGGGGAGGTCGAACTGCTCGGCCTGCGGTCGGGCCGCTGGTTCGGCGGTCGAGCCGCCGATTCCGGCAGTCGAGCCGCCGGGGAGGCGTCGGGGGCAGTATATGTATACGAAAAAAAAAAAACAAAACAAAATTTTGAGTGTATTTCCGGCCAGAAACAGATTTTTCACTGCAGGACTTTTTTACTTCCCCCAACAATGAATCCTCTTTTTAACCACGTGATGCATAACTGGACCAAGAGCCTCCACAATGTCGAAAGGATCAATATGGGAAGGTATGGACTGAAAGCCATTGCTACCCTTAGAGGTGTAGCTGTGGATTGGGATTTCTTGAATGCTTGTATTAAATTTTGGGATCCTCAAGCTCACGTTTTCAGATTTGGTGCTCGAATGGAGGAAATGTGTCCTCTTTTTGAGGAGTTTTGCTCAATCATTGTATGTGACCCCAATGCCCCTCTTGTAAGGCATGAGGTCTAAGTTGGTTATGTGGGATCTTTTCAGAGACTTTTCAACTTTAGCAGGCCTCAAGCTCAAGCTATGATCATGGATGGGAGTAAGGCGATGCTGCTTCCCTTGATTGACGAATTCCTGACCGCTAACTTTGAAGATGAGGTTCAACTGAAGCACAGAATGTGGGCTTTCATTTTCTGCCTGTTAGCCGGGTTTCTTTTCAACCGTGATCCCGGCTTTGGAGATTTGAAGCTTTGTCCCATGGTCAGGCAGATGGAAGAACTTAACTGCATCGGTGGTATGATTATGGCTGAGACTATTCAGAGTCTTGACAGAGCTGTGCTCGGGTTTGAGAGCTGGACTGTCACCCCGATCATTCTTCAGGTAATTTTGTCATACCTTTTGCTTCTTCTAATTTCATTGTCTCTCTTTTTTGTTTGTAAATGGAAAGGATCTATCTTTTCAGGTTTGGCTGAGAGACCATCTCCGAGTGGTTGCTGCTCCTAATGCCTTGACTTATAACCCTTCTCAGTATCGCACCAGGAGAATCCAGATTTCTTTTCCCTCAATGGCTAAGTGGGCTATCTGGTTGTTTGAGCTTGGACCAGAAGAATTGCTATGGTTCGTCCCTTGGTATAGAGTTCCTCGCTTCCTGGAGGCAAATGCAATGCACAACCATGTCTATCTCCTTGGTTTCACTCATAGCACATGGTACAGTGCTTCTCGGGTCCTCAGACAGATGGGGATTGATCAGAGGGTTCCTCTTCCTATTGGGCTTACGATTGCTTCCCCGATTACTCCCGGAGTTACTCGCGCTGTTCTACAAACTTGGGTCAGAGACCATCAGATGATCAGGCCTTTTGCTGAGCCTTCCCTTGTTCAGCCTACTCCGGAGTACAGAACCTGGTTTATAGCTGAAGTTTGGCCCGTTGAAAAACCCAGGAGGTATGCCTTGCTACAGGAGTTAGAGGGAGAGGAGGTGGTTCCACTTAGCGAGGAGAAGATAGCTGTCATAGAGAGCTCCTGTAATATCCTCATGTATACCTTAGAAGTTTTGATTATGTTATTGTTGTAAGTTGGATTGAATGTATATGTGATGTGAAGAGAAAAGAAATGGGAAGAGAAGGTTTATGTATTTGTGTTTTGGGAAAGAAAAGAGGGTTTAGAGAGAAATGTATATGTTGATTATATGGTAATATATATAACATATAAGTTGGTCAAAAAGGGAGAGTCAATGCAAGAAGATATTTTCATTTATGATATGTGAAATTACTATAAAGGACATGTGAGTTAAAAAGAGAGCTAAAGTAAATGGTTAAGGGTATTGAGGTAATTCTCTTTTGGAAATCTCTTGGTGGAGATTAAAAGAAGGAAAGAAAGGTTGACTTGTTAATTTCTTTTCTTTGTTTGAAGTGGTGGCCGGCTATCCAAAGAGAAGAGAGAGCAATTGAAGTGTTTTGGTTTCTAACATCAAGATTGAAGGGAGAATCAAGGAATTAAGTTGAAGATTTGTGGAATTCAACAATTTTGGTAAGTTCTTTTCCTTGATTTCTTCTATTCTTGTGAAGTGGTGTTTTAAGTGAATTAGGGTTTGTTGATTTGATGATTAAATGTGTTTGTGATGTGTTATAAGTTTTAAAATGGATTGTAAGTTATAAGATTGAATTGGTATTGGTTTGGTTTTGAATATGGTAAGATAGGTGGAAGATCAAGAGTGGAATTTGGTTTTAGGGATTTGAGATGGTTTGTGTTTAAAATGTAATATTAATGTGTTGTTTAAGTGATTAATGTAATGAATATATAAGATATGTGTTAACAACATTGATTAGAACCAATTGAATGAGATTATTGTTGTGCAAAAAGTGTGAAAATGCAAGTGAAAGAGCTTTGGCCAAATTAGAGTTTGTGTTCTTGAGTGACACGGCCATAAGCAAGATGAGACACAGCCAAGACTTATTATTTTTGAGAAACACGGCCAAGTCTAGAGAATTTTGGCCGTGTTGGATAGATTTTGGGGTGACACGGCCACTGGCTTGGCCATGTCCCTTGAATGTGTTTGCTACTGCCTGAGTTGTGTTAAGAGACACGGCCATGTCCTTGCCCGTGTCTGCCTCGGGAAGTTTTGGTCTTGAGAGACACGGCCACAAGCTTGGCCGTGTCCCTTGGGTGTGTTTGCTACTGTGATGGTTTTTGGTTCTTCATGCATTGTTTGATTCTTCAAAAGTCTTTTGCTCCTAAACATTTTATATACACTCTAAATACTTTGTAATCAAAGAATGACCTAAACAAATGTATGTGGATGATTCTAAACCTATGAATAATGATCTTTGGATTAGGTTTCGAAGAGATTGTGTTGCATTAACCTAATTGTTGAGAATTCTTGGAAGAGGAAATGTATAGATGGATGGGAATAGTTCTTGAGGTAAGTACCAATACATATGATTGTATTTATTTACATGATTTGAGGCTTAACACATTTGTTTGCAAATGTGTTAAGTGGTTTACTATATTGTTAATATAATTGGATCAAGGTGATGATTGAATGATGTGAAGTATGTGAAGATCATTAAAAAGGTAAGCATGAACCCTATTTGATTGTATATCCTTATATGTCTTTGAATCTTAACACATTTGGATGAATGTGTTAAATACTCTATTATATTGTGGATGTAAATGAATAATGTAAATTGCTATATATATATATATAAAGGATGAAATATGAAATGGGAAAGGTAGGAAAAAAATGAGGATCATTCTTAAGGTATGTGCAAATTTGTTATGATAAATGCTCCAATAATGAATGGTGTTAATGTGTTTTGAGAAATGATGAAAGGTTATGTTTTATGCATTGTAAATGGCAATGTATTATATGAATAATATATTTTGAAATGTTATATCAATGATGTTATATGTATCATATGAATTGAGATATGATATGTTGTGTAGCCATTGTAATTGGCCATGATGATTCAAATGTGATATGAAGCCATTGTGATTGGCTATGACAATTTAATTGAGATATGTGAGGCATGTTTGCCTAAATGATGATGAGAATTGTGAATGATATTGATGATAGAATGATCAATGAATTGTGTGTCTAATATGTTATTCATTTTCAGAGTTTTGTTGTTGGTGGCATGCCTAATAGTAACAATCTCTTGAAGTTAGGTTGGACTTGATCCTTGAAGCCAAGTTGGGTTGAAGTTTAACATGTTTTACTCCCCTTGAAGCTTGGTTGGGTCTAGCCCTTGAAGCCTAATTGAGATGTTACAACCCTTGAAGCTAGGTTGGATTGGTTCTTGAAGCCAAGTTGGGTTGATACTTAGCATGCTTTGTTCCCCTTGAAGCTTGGTTGAACCTAATCCTTGAAGCCTAGTTGGGATGATGAAAAATGTGATAATTAAACCAAAGCATTAACTCTGAAAGTCGAATGGCATATTAGTGTTTTGGGCCCGAGTCTGTCTTTATTGTCAATGTGAAATGCAAGTATTGAAATATTGAATGTGAATATTAATAATGAATTATGCTTGGTGAATTGTGAATAATATAATGTTATTAAGTGTAATATGTAAATGAATTGTGGTTGATGATAAAGGTTGTCTTTATTGGAAATGTGATTCATGATTGGTATGATATGTAATGTTGTATTGCAATAATGATTGGTATGATATGTAATGTGTGTATTGCAATAATGAGTGGCATGATATGTAATGTGTGTATTGCAATAATGAGTGGTATGATATGTAATGTGTGTATTGCAATAATAATTGGTATGATATGTAAAGTGTGTATTGCAATAATGATTGGTATGGTATATATAATGTGGGGGTATTAATATATTGGTTTTGAGTATTGGTGATGCATTGGGGTTGGTGATAATATTATGTATGTATGTACATCATATATGAAATTAGCTAGGATATATATTAAAGATGAAATTAATAAGAAAAGAAGGTATGATAAGAACTAATTATATATTGAATTGATATATCATTATATGTTAATACTTCTATATTATATGTTTATATTTTATATTTGGACTACTAAGCTCTCGGGCTTAGCGCGGGTGTTTATTCGCGCAGGTATATAGATGGAAGATATGAAGTCTTTTGTTATGCCACGAGAAGAGTAAAAGATTGTCGAGACCAACTAGAGGGAAATGCATACATGTATAACTTTTATATTGATGTATTTATGACGAGAAAGTAATTATATGTATAAATGAAGTTTTTGATAAAGATAATGATTTGGTAAATGTTATTTAAATTAATGTATTATGGTTTGGAATTCTTTTACAAGTTTTAAAAAGGTAACGAAAAGTGGCATCCTTATACTTTATATATTTACCGTATGTATACCAGGTATATGTATAGTACTTATATAAGGTATCGGGGTGTTACAGCTCCGGAACTAAGGAAGATACCGAAGACTCTGCCCCACGTAGGAGGCGTAGGATTTAGGCCCTAGGGTTGACTCTATTGTCTGTTTTTTTATTGGGTTGCCTTTTTTTTTTTTTTACATTTTGGGGTTATGACTTGACTTTTTGATTGGTTGGATATTTCATGGGATGAATGACACTTTTTGTAATAAATGATGAATGATTCTTAATGAATAACTTTTTGTTTGCCTTCCAAGCATTATCTACTTTATTTATTTGCTCTAATTTTTGCCTAAGTCGTCCTTTCGGATTTTCAACTTAGCGAGCTCTTACCCATTCTTGCCTAAGCTGCCCTTTGTGGGTTTTCGACTTAGCGGGCCCCACTATTACCTAAGCCGCCCTTTGTGGGTTTTCGACTTAGCGGGATTTTTTTCTTCCCTTTTTTATTATTTATTTATTTATTCATTTATTTATTTATTATTATTATTATTTTTTTTTGGCAAAAGAAAAATGAATCAGTGATTCTTATTAAAATTTAGACCGTGCTCAAGGAGAGCTGCCTACATATCTCGAATTAGTTTGCGAGAATCAGGTCTAATGTAGTTCATTACAATGCATGATTATACATAATATTTCTTCAATTGATCCAGATTGCATGGGTTTATGAACTCCAGACCATCTAAATCAGATAAGATGACGGCTCCGCCGGAAAGTATTTTCTTTAAAATGTAGGGTCCCGCCCAATGAGGACGAAACTTCCCACGAGGATATGTAACAGGTGTTCTGATCTCTTTCAGAACCAAACAACCTTCTTCCAACTTTCGATCTTTGACCTTTTTGTTGAAATGTCTGGCCATTCGCCTCTGATACCCTTGAATCCAATGTAGAGCTTGAAGTCTTTTTTCATCCAAACCCAACAACTGATGATGATAATTGCTGATCCATTCAGCTTCATTTATCTGACTTTCTTGAATTATTCTCGCCGATTGAACTTCCAGTTCAATGGGGAGTACTGCTTCCATTCCGTATACCAGGGAATACGGGGTTGCCCCAGTAGGAGTTCTAATTGATGTTCTATATCCCCACAAAGCCAGCGGTAACTTCTCATGCCAACGCCTATGTTCCTTGATCAATTTTTGTATGATCACCTTTATAGACTTGTTCGCTGCTTCTACAGCTCCATTTGTTTGAGGTCTATAAGGAGAGGACTTATGATGCTGGACATTCTTATCCTTCAAGAGCTTAACAAATTCTGCTTGGAAATGAGTTCCATTATCAGTGATAATCTCAAATGGCGTCCCGTACCGACAAAAGATGTTGGTTTGGACAAACTGTGCTGCCTTTTTGGCGTTTAATTTTGCATAGGAAGCTGCTTCAACCCACTTTGTGAAGTAATCCACAGCTACCAAGATAAACTGATGTCCATTCGAGGCTTTTGGATGTATTTTGCCAATTATATCTATTCCCCAAGTAGCGAAGGGCCATGGAGAAGTGATCGGATTCAGGGCAACGGGAGGTTGCTTCTGCATCTTAGCAAATTCTGACACTGATGGAACTCTTGCACAAATGCCACGCAGTCTGCATTCATGGTGGACCAATAATATCCTAGATTGGCGATTTTTCGAGCAAAGGCGATCCCATACATGTGTGGTCCTGATTCGCCACCATGTACCATTTCCATTATCTGCTTAGCCTCTGCTTCATTCACGCACCTTAAGTGCATCCCATTCCAACTCCTCTTGTAGAGGATATCTCCATTAAGAACGTAACCTGTGGCTAGCTGCCTTATGGCCCTCTGATCGACCTTTGATGATCCCTCCGGATAACTTCCATCCTTGAGGTAACTCTTGATATCCCAAAACCATGGTTTACCATCGGCCAAATGCATTATATGGGCGGGCTGTTTCTGAAGTTGAACCTTTAATGGTCGAACGACTTTCCCCTCCTTGATATTGATCATGGAAGCTAAAGTAGCCAGGGCATCAGCAAATTGATTCTTTGCTCTTGGGAGATATTCGAAGGACAGATCATCGAATTGTTGCGCCAAATGATCAAGGCATTGTAGGTAAGGAACCAAACGCTCTTCTCTTATCTTCCATTTCCTTAAAGCTTGTGATACTATTAAAATAGAATCACCATAGACCTTTAGGTTCTTAATCTCTAATTCCAGAGCGGTTTCAAGCCCATTGATACAAGCTTCATATTCTGCTTCATTGTTTGTGCAGCTAAAGTCAAGTTTAACTGAAAATGGAATGTATTCTCCACAAGGAGTTTTGAACACAATCCCAATTCCATTTCCATGATAATTGGATGCCCCATCAAAATACATCTCCCAAACACTTCTTTCCATATTCAAGAGGTCTTCGTCAGGGAAACCCATTTCTCGCATCTCGTCTTTTACGGGTAATTCTGCTAATTGGTCAGCTATCGCGCCACCTTTCACAGCTTTCCTTTGAATGAATTTTAAGTCGAAGGCCGCCAATGTTGACACCCACTTAGCCATTTTGCTGTCCAAAACAGGCCTCTCCATAAGGAATTTCAAGGGACTCTGTTCTGCGATGACACAAGTAGTGTAAGAAGACAAGTAGTGTTGTAACTTTGTGCAAGCCCAATACAATGCTAAACACAACTTCTCAATCTTGTTATACTTTAACTCATAATCCAGCATCCTTTTGCTGAGGTAGTAAATTGCATTTTCCACATTCGTACTTTCGGCTTCTTGAGCTAGCATTGCACCCATGGCTTCATCTGTTACAGACAAATACAAGAGCAGAGGCTTTCCCATTCTGGGAGGTTGTAGAATTGGCGGACTTAACAAGTATTCTTTGATCTTGTCGAAGGCCTTTTGGCAGTCTTCATTCCATTCTTGTGAAGCACCTTTCCTTAGTAGCTTAAAGATTGGACCACAAGTCTCTGCCAACTGGGATATGAATCGACTGATATACTGTAATCTACCTAGCAAGCCTCGAATCTCTTTTTCTGTTCTTGGCGGAGGCATTTTCAGAATAGCCTTTGACTTTGCTGGATCAACTTCTATTCCCTTCTTGCTGACCAAATATCCCAAAAATAAGCCTGATGTTGCACCGAAGAGGCACTTTGCAGGATTAAGCTTCAAATTGTACTTGCAAAGTCTAAGGAAGAACTTCTCAAGTGCTTCAACGTGTTCTTCTGGAGATTTTGACTTAACAATCATATCATCAACATACACTTCTACTTCTATGTGAATCATGTCATGAAAGACTGTTGTCGCCATCCTTTGGTAGGTAGCCCCTGCATTTATCAACCCAAAAGGCATAACCCTGTAGCAGAAAGTGCCCCATTCTGTAATGAAAGTTGTCTTCTATTTGTCTGGTGGGTGAACTAGGATCTGATTGTATCCAACCGCGAGGTCAGTCATGGAAACCATCACATGCCCAGCCATCATGTCTATGAGCAAATCGATGTGTGGTAGTGGAAAATCGTCCTTGGGACAGGCCTTATTCAAATCTCTGTAGTCAGCACACATCCTGACCTTTCCGTCTTTCTTCGGGACCGGCACAATGTTTGCTAACTAGGAAGGGTAGGCAATTGGTTCTATGAACTTATTGTCCAGTTGCTTGGCAACCTCTTCTTTAATTTTCAAAGACCATTCTGGCTTCATTCTTCTCAATTTCTGCTTAACCGGCTTTGCATCTGGGTATAGTGGAATCTTATGAACTGCTATGGCTGGGTCTATTCCCGTGACATCACTTGCCTTCCACATGAAGCAGTCGACATACTTTTTGATGCAATCAACAACCTGTTCTTTATTCGCACAATCATATGCAATGTATGTATGTTCATTTTCTTTGCCAATTATTATCTTTTCATTTATTTCTTTTATTTCATTTATTTCATTTTTGCTAGATAATACTTGGAAAGCAAAAGACACAGGGTAACCGAGAATTTGAAGAGTTTCATTGATAATGGCGGAGTCATTCTCCAAGATTACATTACATTTGACATTATGGTTTTCTATTCCTGAAGCTAAGAAAGACTCAGAACTAGACTCTGACTCAGTGTTTGACTCGAGATTTGACTCGGTACAAGACTCAGGCTCAGGGTGTGACACAGGACTAAGTTTGACCATAGCAGCTCGTCCCTCCTCGGCATACCAGTTCTTCAGTGGTCCATCTGTAGTCTTGATCAGCTTTGTGAAGTCCCTTTTGTCTTCAAAATTGGTTATCATAGCAACCTCATCAAAGAGACTAGGCCGCATGAAATCTTCCACTTGTGGTTCAGTTATAGGTTCTGGCTCTTCTTCCTTCAGCACTAAAACATCAGTGAACATCTCAAAACCCGGTAACTGCTTCCCAGTCATAGGAGCATAGAATGGCTCCTGGAAACCACAGTAAGGAGCTGTTTTCCCAGGTTTGCAGAAGTGACCATTCAGAGTTCTAAAATAAGGGCGCATTTTGAGGCTTCTTGCCCCCCAATTCTTCTTTTTCTTCCTTCCATGCTCAAACTCTTCTATCTCCTCATCTGTGGGTTTGTACCCCAGGCCAAAAGTTCCCTTATTCTCAAGTTCTTCCCATGGCCGTACTATGGGTGTTTTCCTCCCAGACTTTATCATTTCCATTCCGGGTAGCAGACCTACCCTTAACATCATTCCCACCAGGCAATTGATTTGGACCTCTCTAAAATCATATAAGATAAATGGCCCTTTGGGTTTTTCTCCTTCAATGCATTGGACTGTATCATAATGGAAACCAGTCAAGGACATGGTGGTTTCGCCAGGAACAACCTCAAAGAGAGACTGATCCATGGTTCTCTTGTTGATTTCACATGTGTCCCCTTTGATAGTGATGACTTTTCCTTCAAAAGGGAACTTAAGTTTTTGATGTAATGAAGATGGTTGTGAACCTCGGTTTTCCGCCCAAAAAGGATCCGGGCGAAAGTTCACTCGTTGTCGGGAGTCGCCACTCAGTTTATTTTGTTCGAAGGGAAAAACTAAGAAAACCCTTGTTTGACTCCAATAATGCATCCAATGTAAAGGCTTCTAATCTGCGAACCCAAGGAGGATTCGGGGACTATGTCATGCTTTTGACTAACTTGCAAAAAGAACAAATTTAAAAGGAATGAAGAAAAGAAGAGACAGATTGTTAGTAAATTGTGGGCTTGCTATTTGGGGTGAATCCCAAATATGCCTACATACTCCCGTTTGAATGGGAGATCAAAGCCCATGTAGTTCGGAAAAGCCTATTTAAAGGCGATGAAAATTATGCTTCATGCATGTGTGTGTGTGTATGCTTCGTGCATTGTCGGGCTTCATGCCAAAGATGTGAGATTTAGGTACTTTGTACCAAAAGAGTGGAATTTAGGCTCCATGCCAAAGGTTGATTTTAATTGAGTCGGGCTTCATGCCAGAGTTGTGAAATTTAGCACTTAGTGCTAAAGTTGTATAATTTCGGGTACTTAGTACCAAAAGAGTTCGATTTAGGCTTCATGCCAAAAGTACATTTTAATAGTGCCATTTAGGTACTTAGTACCAAAGAGATGCAATTTAGGCTCTGTGCCAAAAAGAGTTAATTTTATTTACAGCTTAATGCCGAAAGGGTGATTGATTAGTCCGTTAGGCCCTCAGACCTAAAAAGATTAGGTCTTTGACCGAGAAGAAATTAAGAAGAATATTAGAATGCTTATGATATGCTCGAATTGACCAAAGATGAATTATGATATTACCTTGATCAGAATTTTTCCACTTCTAAGTTCCAGATCTTATTTCCTTGCACTTTTGAGTATTATTCTTGATTTCTACAACACAATATTAGAAACTTTTAAGCATAAAAATTTCGTCAGCATCTGAGCATCGGAAGTCCCCCCAAAAGTCCCTCTTTTCGAAAATCTGAAGCCTATATATAGGCAAAATCGGGCTGCACGGCGGCCGGGCTGCCGTGGGCGGCGGCCGAGCCGTCGTCCCCACGGCGGCGGCTGGGCCGCTGTCCTGGCCCACCGCGACTCGCGCTACTTCTGCTAAAACTGACTTTCCGGGAGCCACGGGCCTCCAAAAATTATTCCGAGACCATATCCATGATCCTTGCGTCGCACCGGACATTTCAAGCACCATGAAGACATACTTTCGGTGGACTTTTACCGTTGCCTGCCGGTCCGGCCTGGTCTGAGGAAATTGGCTTTCCGAGCCTCAAAATTCGAGTGTTCACAATTGCCCCCCACTGGGGTCCATAAAAATGATTTATGGAACTCAGTGGTCTTCTGAAGAGCGAATTTTGAGCGAGGTGCAAAAAGACCCGCATTTTCATATTTTTTCTATAAATAGGCTCATTTCATTCAATTTTCATTTGCTTTCATTCATTCTTCTTCTTTCACTTCTTTCAAATTTTCTTTCGACGATGGATTTTACCGGCTTTGAAGACCTCGAAATCCCACTCCCTCCCTGCGATCTTTTACTTGAGGAGGAGAAGCACAGTTCTCGGACTGGCTGCTATGAGGTGAGTACATTCCCGTTTGTCCATCTAGTATGCATGCTTAGGAATTTTATTTATTTCCAGTAAGGAACATAGAAATAAATTTTAGGAACATTTCCTTTACATGTACTAGTAATGAATTAGGATCTGTGTCAGGCTTCATTATGTTCTGCCATCGGTAATTATTTCTAGTAAAGAACTTAGAAATAAACCTTTAGGGATCCACACCCGGCTGGGGAAAGAGCTTAAATCTTTTCTGAATTTGTCCATCTTTTCTGAATTTTTTTTTTTAGAACTCTACGATTAAGATATCTATAGCTGAGCGTCCGATGGTTGCTATTCCGGCTTACATCTTTGATGCTGGGCACCCAGTGGGGGATCTTATCAGACCTGCTTTCCTCCATCATTTGAGGGCTATAGATGTGGGCAGAGATATCCACCGGGATTTGATCTGTGCTTTAGCCGAGCGCTGGTGGCCTACTACTGACACCTTCCATTTTTCTTGGGGGGAGATGACAATGACGCCTACTGACTTTTCCATCATTTCTGGGATTCCCTTTGGCGTTGAGATGGTGGAGTCCTATGATGACTGGCGGCAGGACATTTCTTCAGCCGACATGATTACTTTGATCGGGGTTGACTATCCTCGATATCAGGCGCCTCGCTGCATTTAGCGGAGGTGGCTTGTGGAGCAAGCGCCAGGTATCTACACTGGTTACGAGACAGGCAACCTTACTGCTGACCAGACGGCCAGGTTTACCTTGCTTCTCCTGTTTGCTAGCTCTTTCTTATCAAACAGGAAAGATGCAGTGAGTCTCAATGTGCTGAAGAGCCTACTTGACCTGACACGGCTTCATACGTACGATTGGGCTAGCATGATGCTGTGTAGGTTGTATGATGACATGTCAGACCTCTGCTATACCCGTATTACTCCGTGTGGCTTGTATTACTTCTGGGAGGTAATGTAAAGAACATTTCCCTATCTTTATATATGTTGACATACACAAACTCTGATACCTTCTCTTTTTTTTTTTTTTTTTTTTAGACTTGGGCTTACGAGTACTTTCCTGACATCGCCCCTTTTCTTCGTGAGATACCTGCCCCTGCAGATCCTCTTTCCCCCATTGATTGGAGGTGGTATAGAGAGAGGGTAGAAGTACCAAAGAGGAAACTTCCCATCAGAGTGCTGAGATCGTTCTTCGACAGCTGCCCAATGGACTCAGTAAATGCTTTATCGTCATCTTTTTTATTATATTAGAGAAAATGATTCACTAATATAACAAATGTTTACAGGTTGCATCTAAAGTGATGTCTAGCCGACTGGCAGAGTGGATAGCTCAAGATTGCAGCTTTCAGCGATCAGAGTTTCTGACTCGACGACGATTCATACTTCCCCATCCAGAATTTCGACGGTATTATCTCGCTAAGAGGGTGACTTTCCAGATCGCCGGTTTCTGTATAGTTCCCGTGGATCCCCCTGATGATATGCTATCTTCAACACTTCTGCTTGTTACTGTGTCCCAGTATGAGGGCGACCCTTTCGAGTCGGCTTATGCCCCGGATGAGGAGGATTATGACTTCTACTGTCTTCATCGACTGATGCCACGCATTGGGGCACGATTTGACTCTGTACCCCCTTATTGGTCTTCCCACTCTTCGGCTCCCACTTCTAGCACTCCGAGAGACCATCCCTCTCCCGGCCGGCGAACTGACAGACCCTCTTCCTCTAGGGCTGAGACTTCCGCTTTCGGGGCTGGACCATCAGACACTGGAGGAAGCAGCAGTTCATCTCATTTGAGGCCTCCCGCATCCGTCCTTACAGCTGCCGGCCAATTTGACCCTATATTAGCCGATTTGAGGCTGCCTTATGCTGTTCGTCATCATGCACCTGGTGGTTGGGTGACCCGACCAATTAGTGCAGAGGGTGCATTATATCAGAGCTTTGCTCATGTCACTCAGGTATATTCTCATAGAACTTTTCATGAAAAGGATTCATAAAATTCTCTTGAGATTGATTGTGATTTTGTCTCTTTTACAGGTACCAGAGGGCCTGATCACGGAAATGGCGGCACTGATTACTGCTTTCTCGGATGAACTGTCTGGGGCTTTGACTGAGGCTGCTTACGAGAGGTAGAGTAGGCCGCAAAGACGGAGAGGCCGGCACTGATTTTTTTTCATATTTGTCTTGAACTATGCTTGCTGTATTTGAATTATTTTCCTTCTGTACTTTGTACCTTCCATGTTTTTCAGCTGTTATCTGAACTTATCTGTAAACCTGCACTTATTTGTTAGTATTAACAGCACATATGTATGCATGATGCTTTTTCTTTTTAGAAATCTATTTTAAAAATAAATCCCTGACACAATCCCAAAAAATAGCACATAATAGGGCCAAAACAGGGCCAAAACATGAGAATTTTACAAAACACCAAAAGGAAAGAGGAATCGGGACGGTCGGTGGCGGCCGAGCCGCCGTATACGGCGGCCGAGCCGCCGCCCGGGCCAGACCAGTATTAAAATCAAGGTTGTCTTACATCTGTGGGCCAGAAAAGCAATCCTCTTACTGAAAGATCTTATATATTTTTCCAAATAACAATAAATCCCCTTTTTAATCACGTGATGCATAATTGGACCAAAAGTCTCCACAATGTTGAAAGGATCAACATGGGGAGGTACGGGTTGAAAGCTGTCGCCACACTCAGAGGTGTAGCAGTAGACTGGGATTTCTTGCATTCCTGCATCAGGTTCTGGGATCCCCAAGCCCATGTTTTCAGATTTGGGGCTCGGATGGAGGAAATGTGTCCTCTTTTTGAGGAGTTCTGCTCGATCATTGGGTGCGATCCAAATGCCCCTCTTGTGAGGCATGAGGTCCAAATCGGTTATGTGGGATCCTTTCAGAGACTTTTTAGCTTCACAAAACCCCAAGCCCAAGCTATGATTGTAGATGGGGATAAGGCGATGCTGCTTCCCCTAATTGATGAATTCTTGACCGCCGATTTTGAAGACGATGTTCAATTGAGGCATAGAATGCGAGCCTTCGTCTTTTGTCTGCTAGCTGGGTTCCTCTTCAATCGTGATCCCGGCTTTGGAGATTTGAAGCTTTGCCCAATGGTTAGGCAAATGGAAGAGCTCAACTGTATCGGGGGCATGATCCTGGCTGAGACTATTCAGAGCCTCGACAGATGTGCACTTGGATTTGAACGTTGGACCGTCACCCCAGTCATCCTTCAGGTAGTTTATACCTTTTGTTTCTTTTTTGCTTATTTTATCATCTCTCTTTTCTTTTGTAAAATAGAAAGGATCTATTTCTTCAGGTTTGGCTGAGAGATCATCTTCGAGTGGTTGCAGCCCCCCAGACTTTGACCTACAACCCTTCGCAGTACCGCACCAGGAAAATTCAGATTTCTTTTCCCTCTATGGCCGAATGGACTGTTTGGCTGTTTGAGCTTGGACCGGAAGAATTATTATGGTTCGTCCCTTGGTACAGGATTCCTCAATTCTTGGAGGCAAATGCCATGCACAACCATGTCTACCTGCTTGGGTTCACTCACAGTACCTGGTACAGTGCTTCCCGCGTTCTCAGGCAGATGGGTATTGATCAGAGAGTTCCCCTTCCTGTCGGGCTTACCATTGCTTCTCCAATTACCCCCGGGGTTACTCGGGCTGTTCTGCAAACTTGGGTCAGAGACCATCGGATGATCAGGCCTGGTGCAGAGCCTTCCCTCGTTCAGCCCACTCCAGAGTACAGGACCTGGTTTATAGCTGAGGTTTGGCCTGTTGAGAAACCGAGGAGGTGCGCATTGCTGCAGGAGTTGGAGGGAGAGGGGGTGTAGGATTTGGATCCCAGGGTGACTCCATTGTCTTTTCTGTTTTTTGGGTTGTTTTTTACCTTTTTGGTTTTTTGAATGTATAGGACTTGTAGTCTGACTCTTTTGATGAACCGACTGACTCTTTTTTGTAATGACCGACTCTTTTTGTAATAGATGATTCTCTTTTGTAATGAATGATTCTTAATGAATGACCCTTTTGTTTGCTTTCCAAGCATCATCTACTTTATTTATTTGCTCTAATTTTTGCCTAAGCCGTCCTTTCGGATTTCCAACTTAGCGAGCTCTTACCCATTCTTGCCTAAGCCGCCCTTTGTGGGTTTTCAGCTTAGCGGGCCCCACTATTGCCTAAGCCGCCCTTTGTGGGTTTTCGGCTTAGCGGGATTTTTTTGTTTGTTTTGTTTTTTGTTTTTTTTGTTTTTTTTTCTTTCTTTTTTGTTTTATTATTTTTTTTTCTTGGCAAAAGAAAGATGAATGAATGATTTTTATTAAAATTTAGACCGTGCCCAAGGAGAGCTGCCTACATATCTCGAATTAGTTTACGAGAATCAGGTCTAATGTAGTTCCTTACAATGCATGATCATGCATAATATTTCTTTAGTTGATCCAGATTGCATGGGTTTGTGAACTCCAGACCATCCAAATCAGACAAGATGACGGCTCCGCCGGACAATATTTTCTTCAAAATGTAGGGTCCCGCCCAATGAGGACGAAATTTCCCACGAGGATCTGTAACAGGCATTCTGATCTCTTTCAAAACCAAACAACCTTCTTCCAACTTTTGATCTTTGACCTTTTTGTTGAAATGTCTGGCCATTCGCCTTTGATACCCTTGAATCTGATGTAGAGCTTGAAGTCTTTTTTCATCCAAACCCAACAACTGATGATGATAATTGCTGATCCATTCAGCTTCATTTATCTGACTTTCTTGAATTATCCTCGCCGATTGAACTTCCAGTTCAATGGGGAGTACTGCTTCCATTCCGTATACCAATGAATACAGGGTTGCCCCAGTAGGAGTTCTAACTGATGTTCTGTATCCCCACAAGGCCAATGGCAACTTCTCATGCCAATGCCTATGTTCCTTGAGCATTTTTTGTATGATCACCTTTATAGACTTATTCGCTGCTTCTACATCTCCATTTGTTTGGGGTCTATAAGGAGAGGACTTATGATGTTGGATTTTCTTATCCTGCAAGAGCTTAGTAAATTCTGCTTGGAAATGAGTTCCATTATCAGTGATAATTTCAAACGGCGTTCCGTACCGACAAAGGATGTTGTTTCGGACAAACTATGCTGCCTTTTTGGCGTCTAATTCTGTATAAGAAGCTGCTTCAACCCACTTTGTGAAGTAATCCACCGCTACCAAGATAAACTGATGTCCATTCGAGGCTTTTGGATGTATTTTGCCAATTATATCGATTCCCCAAGTAGCGAAGGGCCATGGAGAAGTGATTGGATTCAGGGCAACAGGAGGTTGCTTCTGTAGCTTAGCAAATATTTGGCATTGATGACATCCTTGCACAAATGCCACACAGTCTGCATTCATGGTGGACCAATAATATCCTAGATTGTCAATTTTTCGAGCCAAGGCGATCCCATACATGTGTGGTCCTGATTCGCCACCATGTACCATTTCCATTATCTGCTTAGCCTCTGCTTCATTTACACACCTTAGGTGCATTCCATTCCAACTTCTTTTGTAGAGGATATCTCCATTAAGAATGTAACCTGTGGCAAGTTGCCTTATTGCCCTCTGATCAACCTTTGATGATCCCTCCGGATAACTTCCATCCTTGAGATAGGTCTTGATATCCCAAAACCATGGTTTACCATCGGCCAAGTGCATTACATGGGCGGGTTGCTTTTGAAGCTGAACTTTCAAAGGACGAATGACTTTCCCCTCCCTGATATTGATCATTGAAGCTAAAGTAGCCAAGGCATCAGCAAACTGATTCTTTGCTCTTGGGAGATATTCGAAGGACAGATCATTGAACTGTTGTGCCAAATGATCAAGGCGTTGTAGGTAAGGAACCAAACGCTCTTCTCTTATCTTCCATTTCCTTAAAGCTTGTGATACTATTAAAATAGAATCACCATAGACCTTTAGGTCCCTAATCCCCAATTTCAGGGCGGCTTCCAGCCCATTAATGCAAGCTTCATATTCTGCTTCATTGTTTGTGCAGCTAAAGTCAAGTTTAACTGCGAATGGAATGTATTCTCCACAAGGAGTTTTGAACACAATACCAATTCCGTTTCCATGATAATTGGATGCTCCATCAAAGTACATCTCCCAAACACTTCCTTCCACATTCAAGAGGTCTTCGTCAGGGAAACCCATTTCTCGCATCTCGTCTTTTATAGGTAATTCTGCTAATTGGTCAGCTATTGCCCCGCCTTTCACAGCTTTCCTTTGAACAAATTTCAAGTCAAAGGCTGCCAATGTTGACACCCACTTAGCCATTTTGCTGTCCAAAACAGGCCTCTCCATAAGGAATTTCAAGGGACTCTGTTCTGCGATGACATAAGTAGTGTAAGAAGACAAGTAGTGTTGTAAATTCGTACAAGCCCAATACAAGGCTAAACACAACTTCTCAATCTTGTTATACTTTAACTCATAATCTAGCATCCTTTTGCTGAGGTAGTAAATTGCATTTTCCACCTTTGTATCCTCAGCTTCTTGAGCTAGCATTGCCCCCATGGCTTCATCTGTTACAGACAAATACAAGAGCAGAGGTTTTCCCATTCAGGGAGGTTGTAGAATTAGCGGACTTAACAAGTATTCTTTGATCTTGTCGAAGGCCTTTTGGCAGTCTTCATTCCATTCTTGTGAAGCACCTTTTCTCAGTAGCTTAAAGATAGGACCACAAGTCTCTGCCAACTGCGATATGAATCGACTGATATATTGTAATCTACCCAGCAAGCCTCGAACCTCTTTCTCTGTTCTTGGTGGAGGCATTTTCAGAATAGCCTTTGACTTTGCTGGATCAACTTCTATTCCTTTCTTGCTGACCAAATATCCCAAGAATAAGCCTGATGTTGCACCAAACAGACACTTTGCAGGATTAAGCTTCAAATTGTACTTGCGAAGTCTAAGGAAGAACTTCTCAAGTGCTTCAACGTGTTCTTCTGGAGATTTTGACTTAACAATCATATCATCGACATACACCTCTACTTCTTTGTGAATCATGTCATGAAAGACTGTTGTCGCCATCCTTTGGTAGGTAGCCCCTGCATTTATCAACCCAAAAGGCATAACTCTGTAGCAGAAAGTGCCCCATTCTGTAATGAAAGCTGTCTTCTCTTTGTCTGGTGGGTGCACCAGGATCTGATTATACCCAACCGCAAGATCAGTCATGGAAACCATCATATGCCCAGCCATCCTGTCTATCAGCAAATCGATGTGAGGTAGCGGGAAATCGTCCTTGGGACAAGCCTTATTCAGATCTCTGTAGTCAACACACATTCTGACCTTTCCGTCTTTCTTCGGGACTGGCACGATGTTTGCTAACCATGAAGGGTAGGCAATTGGTTCTATGAACTTATTGTCCAGTTGCTTGGCAACCTCCTCTTTAATTTTCAAAGACCATTCTGGCTTCATTCTTCTCAATTTCTGCTTAACCGGCTTCGCATCGGGGTATAGCGAAATCTTGTGAACTGCTATGGCTGGGTCTATTCCCGTGACATCACTTGCCTTCCACATGAAGCAGTCGACATACTTCCTGATGCAATCAACAATATGTTCCTTATTCGCACAATCATATGCAATGTATGTATGTTCATTTTCTTTGCCAATTATTATCTTTTCATTTATTTCTTTTATTTCATTTATTTCATTTTTGCTAGATAACACTTGGAAAGCAAAAGACACAGGGTAACCAAGAATCGGAACAGTTTCATTGATAATGGTGGAGTCATTCTCCAAGATTACATTAGATTTGACATTAGGGTTCCCTAAATCTGAAATTACAGAAGACTCAGAATTAGACTCTGACTTGGTTTTTGACTCAGAATTAGTACAAGACTCGGTACAAGACTCAAGTTCAGGGTGTGACACAGGACTAGGTTTAACCTCAGCAGCTTGTCCCTCCTCGGCGTACCAGTTTCTCAGCGGTCCATCCGTGGTCTTGATCAGCTTTGTAAAATCTCTATTGTCTTCAAAATTGGTTATCACAGCAACCTCATCAAAGAGACTAGGCCGCATGAAATCTTCCATTTGGGGGTCAGTTTCAGGTTCTGGCTCTTCTTCTTTCATGGCCACAACATCAGCAAACATTTCAAAACCCGGTAGCTTCTTTCCGGTCATAGGAGAATAGAATGGTTCCTGAAAACCACGGTGATGAACTGCCTTTCCAGATTTGCAAAAGTGACCATTCAGAGTTCTAAAGTAGGGGCGCATTTTGAGGCTTCTTGCCCCCCAATTTCCCTTTTTCTTCCTTCCACGCTCAAACTCTTCTATTTCCTCGTCTGTAGGTTTGTACCCCAAGCCAAAAGTTCCCCAATTTTCTGGTTCTTCCCATGGTCGTACTACAGGTGTCTTTCTCCCAGACTTCATCATTTCCATACCGGGCAATAGACCTACCCTCAGCATCATTCCCACTAGACAATTGATTCGAACCTCCCCAAAGTCATATGAGACAAATGGCCCTTTTGGCTTTTCACCTTCTATGCATTGAACTGTGTCATAATGAAACCCAGTCAAGGTCATGGCGGTTTCACCAGGAACAACCTCAAAGAGAGACTGATCCATGGTTTTCTTGTTGACTTCACAGGTATCCCCTTTGATAGTGATGATTTTTCCTTCAAAAGGGAATTTAAGTTTTTGGTGCAGTGAAGAAGGTACAGCATTAATTTGATGAATCCACGGCCTTCCAAGGAGGAGATTAAAGCTCGCGGGTACATCAATGACCTGGAATGGTACTCCCATTTTCACCGGCCCAATAGCAATTTCTAGAGTGGCAACACCCAAAATTTCTCTTCGAGTGTTATCATATGCTCTCACAATCTGATCAGAAGGTGTAAGATCTGTAGCCTCCAACCCCAGACAGCTTGCTACTTTCAAGGGACATATGTTTAAGGCTGACCCATTATCAATGAGAACCATGGGCACAGTCTTTCCCCCAGTCTGTATGGTGATGTATAGAGCATCATTGTGTTTCTTACCGTCTTCTGGTAAATCTACATCAGAAAATCTGATGCTCAATGCCTTGGTTGATTGGGTCAAAGTGGCCACCAAAGCTTCTGGGCTTGTGTCCACAGGTGTATCAAGTTGACTCAAAGCTTCGCTGAGAGCCTGGCGGTGTGGGAATGAGGAAGCAAGGAGTTCCCAAATTGACACCTTAGCTTGAGTTTGTTTAAGCTGAGTGAGGACAGGGTCTTCTTTTGGCTCTGGTGTTTTCTTATGGGGGGGATTTGAGGTTGTAGGGGTTTTTCCCAAGTCAAGTGGCTGATATTGTCTTCCACTTCTTGTCAGAGCACTGACCTCTTCAGCGAGGTCGTTCAAATCTAACACACACACTTCATTCATTTCCAAGAGAAGTTTGAAAGGATCAAACAGCTCTTCTTCCACAGTAATGGCGTGGATGGAGTGATTGGGCAAAGGATTAGTGTTAATGTTTGGTTGCCTCCTGAGAGGAATGATATCACCACTATCCACCAGATCCTGGATGCGGTTTTTCAGTGTCCAGCAAGCATCTGTTTTATGCCCATTCCCTTGATGGTATTCACAGTATTCATTGACTTTATAACTGGAAGGTAATGGGTTTGGAGGAGGTCTTGGGTCCAAAGGCTTCAAATATTTCCCTTCCACAGCCTTCTTAAACACCAAATGAAGGGGTACCCCAAGGTCAGTATATTGCCTTCTTGGCTGATTTCTCGGCCCAAGATTGCCCACACGTAAAGGATTCGCAGGGGCAATATTGGCCACTTGATTGACCTTGCTTGAGGAAGGAGTTTGGCTTTGTTTCTTATATTTCGATGCAGACCCCTCATCCACTATTTTACCCAACTGTATCAAATCTTCTACCTTGGTTGCAGTTGCAATGAGCGATTTGAAAGTAGGCAGGTATTGGGTTTGCAGTTGGGCTTGATATGTAGGCCTTAAATTTTTGATTATGATATCAATCTGCTCTTGTTCTGATGGGTGATTGATCATCTGGGCGGCTTTTGCCCTCCACCTCGTAAGGAACGAGGAGAAGGGTTCATTGTTGTTTTGTTTGGTGGTCTCAAGTTCTCTTCTAGTGACATCCACCTCAATATTATAATGGTATTGAGAGTTAAATGCATTGCAGATGTCTTCCCATGTCTTAATCTTGGAACGGTCTAGACTCACAAACCATTTAAGAGCAGCCCCGGTCAGGGATTGTTGGAAGAGTTGAGCAAAGAGCTCATCATTTAAACCCCAAGGACTCAAGGCCCCCACATACATCTTCAAATGGGTTTTAGGGCAAGTGGTCCCATCAAATCTGTCCATCCCCGGCATCTTGAATTTTAGAGGTAATCTGGCTTGGGGAAACAAGGATAAGGAATCCATGTCTACCACCTCTTTGTGAGTTTTCATGGCAGTGATTGACCTCTCAAGCAATTCAAGTTTCCTTTTCAGTTCATCTGTTTCGTTCTTGGAGGGTGGATCCTCCAAATTGATAACAGGGGTATTAATCTGAGCAGTCATGGGGGTACTAGTTTGCCCCATAATGGGTTCCTTCCCCAAATTTCCAGGAATAGGGACCCTTGAGTCTTGAGTAAGATATACCTAACCACATGTGAAACAAGGAGTTTCGCGTGGGTCCAACAGTACGATTACTCATGGGCCACTCCAAAAGGATTGGAATGGTTTGCGACAACAGGGAGGACGCTTTGGCTGTCCGCCAGCATAATCAAGGAGACCTGCCGGTCAGCGCTACTTGCTATCCAGACTCAGAACTTTGAACAGAAAGAGAAGAAATTCATTCGAAAACAATTTTTTATGCAATGGAGGAAAAGGATTCCCCCATATATGCAAGAGAAAAAGATTCTCTGAATGAGAAAACAAATGCACAAGTAGTAAAAAAAAATAGATCCATCAAAGGAAAAAGATTCCTTTCTTCAATCTTCAGTCCAATATCCTTAAAGAAAGGATATATAATGCTAGGGTACCCTGCAAAATGAATAAAAATACCCTAAAGAAGGGCAAATTGGTTAAACAAAAAATAACAATCTACTAGGATCCCATAAATCGTTTTTATGGTCCCTAGTGTCAAATTAATCAAATAAGCAATAGTAGTCCACTTAGAATCCCATAAATCATTTTTATGGATCCCCAGTGGAGTCGCCAGTCTGTGAACCTCGGTTTTCCGCCCGAAAAGGATCCGGGCGAAAGTTCACTCGTTGTCGGGAGTCGCCACTCATTTTATTTTGTTCAAAGGGAAAAACTAAGAAAACCCTTGTTTGACTCCAATAATGCATCCAATGTAAAGGCTTCTAATCTGTGAACCCAAGGAGGATTCGGGGACTATGTCATGCTTTTGACTAACTTGCAAAAAGAACAAATTTAAAAGGAATGAAGAAAAGAAGAGACAGATTGTTAGTAAATTGTGGGCTTGCTATTTGGGGTGAATCCCAAATATGCCTACATACTCCCGTTTGAATGGGAGATCAAAGCCCATGTAGTTCGGAAAAGCCTATTTAAAGGCGATGAAAATTATGCTTCATGCATGTGTGTGTGTGTATGCTTCGTGCATTGTCGGGCTTCATGCCAAAGATGTGAGATTTAGGTACTTTGTACCAAAAGAGTGGAATTTAGGCTCCATGCCAAAGGTTGATTTTAATTGAGTCGGGCTTCATGCCAGAGTTGTGAAATTTAGCACTTAGTGCTAAAGTTGTATAATTTCGGGTACTTAGTACCAAAAGAGTTCGATTTAGGCTTCATGCCAAAAGTACATTTTAATAGTGCCATTTAGGTACTTAGTACCAAAGAGATGCAATTTAGGCTCCGTGCCAAAAAGAGTTAATTTTATTTACAGCTTAATGCCGAAAGGGTGATTGATTAGTCCGTTAGGCCCTCAGACCTAAAAAGATTAGGTCTTTGACCGAGAAGAAATTAAGAAGAATATTAGAATGCTTATGATATGCTCGAATTGACCAAAGATGAATTATGATATTACCTTGATCAGAATTTTTCCACTTCTAAGTTCCAGATCTTATTTCCATGCACATTTGAGTATTATTCTTGATTTCTACAACACAATATTAGAAACTTTTAAGCATAAAAATTTCGTCAGCATCTGAGCATCGGAAGTCCCCCCAAAAGTCCCTCTTTTCGAAAATCTGAAGCCTATATATAGGCAAAATCGGGCTGCACGGCGGCCGGGCCGCCGGTCGCGGCGGCTGGGCCGCTGTCCTGGCCCACCGCGACTCTCGCTACTTCTGCTAAAACTGACTTTCCGGGAGCCACGGGCCTCCAAAAATTATTCCGAGACCATATCCATGATCCTTGCGTCGCACCGGACATTTCAAGCACCATGAAGACATACTTTCGGTGGACTTTTACCGTTGCCTACCGGTCCGGCCTGGTCTAAGGAAATTGGCTTTCCGAGCCTCAAAATTTGAGTGTTCACAATGGTACAGCATTAATCTAATATATGTGAGTGATATATATATATGTTGAATGGTAAACTAATGGATATGTAAAGTTAAGATTTTGTTTAAAGGAAAAAGAGATGATATGGGTTAAGTAAAAATATACATTGGTATTGTTACCTTAATACGGACATTGTGAATTCAATGTTAGAAATGTGAGATGCTTGGATATTGTGAAAGCTCAATGTAATGGTGGTAATAGGTGATATTTGAATTGTTGAAGTGAGCTTGATAATTGTGAAAAGTAGATGTTTTAATACTGCTTTGTGATATATAAATATATAAGATGAGTTTGGCAAATTGAAGTTTAAGTGAGGTGGTAAGTTGAGAAGTTAAAGTTTTAGTGGCATTTGATAAAGATTATTTGGATATTGATGGTTTAATGTGTATGCAATACATGAGCTAAATGAAATGACTAATATGGCATATGAAAGTATTATGAATTGAGTAAAGTGATTGATAGTATAAGAATTTATCTTGAAGTATAAAAGAGAAGTGGATAAGCAAATGAGGATGAGCTATTTTAAGGCATTATATTGAAAAGGGTAAAAATGGATATGGAAATATATTAAATGCTTTTAAAGATGAAAGTGAAAAAAATGTTACATTGGGGATGTGGTTAAGATGGATATAAAGTGCTATTATAGTCAGTATATATGTATGTGTGTTGTATGAATAAATACTTTGCATCATATTGGAAGAGATGGTACTGGATGATTCTCGCTGACTCTCTTGAGGGGGAGGTTAGGTATTCGATCCAGAGTGGCGACTTGCACTCATGTGTCTTGGGTGTAATTCGAATAAGTGAATCCTGTTGGAAGGCCGTGAGGGCAGTTTGGTACTGTAGCAGCCCAGCTCTGAGGCCCTGATGGTTTCTCCGGATAGGAATGGTTTAGCAGGTGGACTAAGACGGTTGTTACAGTTATAAAGGAACATTTTTAGTGAATGTATGAAAAAGGAAAATAAAACAAGAGTATATAATTAAGTATATACATTTATATGATATGTAAACTGAGTTTCTCAATGTGAATGAAATTATGACATGAATGTGACCTATGAATTTGTATGTGGTATAATTATAGAATTAGTGTTATGGAAATGATGTAGTATGTATTAGTGGACCTAAGAGAGACTAGGACTTGAACTGGGTACAACTAGATGAGTGATGTGATGGAAGTGAAAATAGAATGGACTTGAGTATTATGGAACAGTGGAGTTTGTGATAGTGAGCATTGAACTTAATTATCATATGATATTTAGAGTTCCAAAGTATTCATATATGGAAAGTTTTATGCAATTATACATTATAAGAAATTGTAAATGGATTAGAAATGAAGTGATGAATAAAATTGTATAGCAGCTGCATATGATTGAATATGTATAAAGTAATATTGTTGAAACATGAATTAAGTGGATAAAGATCATATAATCGAGTGCAAATTGGTTTGAAACGGAGTTAGAATGTATTAACTTCTGATATAGCAAAAATGTAAAGAAGGAATGTGTAATTCTTGAAATACATCTTAACCTTGTATTTGTATAGATTGAGGATAAAATTATGAGAAAAAAACAGTATTGATCTGAAAGTCCTAGGCTTGAAAATTAATCTTTTATAGCCATGTGTTTTGTTTAGTATATTTGATCGGTTAATTTGTTATTCCTGGATTTGGATCTTAGATATAATGATTGTAATGCAGATCTGGTGGGATTGAATTTTGTTTGAAAAGTATAGTTGAAAGTTATGATGGATAAAGTTGTACTTTATCATTTTTTTTGTTAAAAATTTGGTTATAACTGTGAAGATTAAGAGAGAAAAAGGAAATTATGAAAATGTTTTGAGTTAGGGATGATATGACAATAAGGTAATCAAAATAAATATGATTGAAAGTTATACTGAATATGTTTATGGCATGTAATGAATGAATGAATGAACTTGAGGTTTAAGTGAAAGAACTATTAGTAGTAAATTATGATATAAAATTTTTATGAGAATTGGTGGAAATTATATTAAGATAATTTGAAATAATTTGTTATCATGATAATTTGACTGAATATGGATCGGAAATGATCAGGAATTGTATATAAGTTGCCCTAATGGAATTAAGTTATATATATACATATATGAATATGATGAAATTTTATGATGAGTCAAATACATTAATTGTTGGTTGGAGTTGAATAAGATTTGAATATGGATATATTGTGACAGATAGATCAATGGATCTAGAATTGGCTTAGATTATGAATCATTATTGAAATTTATTGTGTATAGTTGTATTAAGAAAATAGTTATTTACATGATAATGTATTAATATGTAAGTTAAGTGAAAAGCGTGCTAAAAAAAATAACTCCATTTATGGAAAAATCAGGATTTTGTTATCTATTGAGAGTAATAAGTGTCTATTTAGACAGTGATTGTAATGATGGGATAATTAATGCACAAATATAACCAATGGTTTTTAAGGTTAAAGTTAAGAGAGTAATTACAAAGAGATGAAGGAACAATATATATTAAATATAAAGATTGGATGAACTATATAAATGAGCTGATTCATGTATAAAGTCATTAATAGGAAATGTAATGAGATCTTTTGAATGTTTGATCAAGGAAGTAATCAATTGTATAAACATATAGAATGATGAATTATGGAAATTGAAAGAAGATGGTTGATTCTAAAGGGAAGAGTTGAAGTTATGTGATTTGATAATATAATAACTTAAGCATATAATTAACTTCATATAGGAGTTAAGATAGTATTTTGTTAAGAATAAATTGTTATGGTACTGATAATTTCGAGGACGAAATTATTTAAGGGGGAGAGAATTGTAATATCCTCATATATGCCATAGAAGTTGTGATTATGTTGTTGTTGTTGTTATATAATTGGATTGAATATATGTGTTAAATTACAAGAGAAAAGAAATAGAGAAAAGAATGTTTATGTATATGTGATTTGGGAAAGAATTTAGGGTTTAGAGAGAATGGTATATGATGTGTATATGATGATATATATAACATATAAGTTGGTCAAAATGAAGAGTCAAGGAAAGAAGATATTTATTTTTGTTAAGTGTGAAGTTACTATAAAGGGCATGTAATGAATGGTAATCAAGACAAATGGTATAAGGGTGTTTAGGTAATTACTCTTGTTGAATCACTTGGTGGAGATTTAAAGAGGTGATATTTTGTCTTTTCTTCATTTCCTTCTTCTTCTTCTTCTTCTCTTCTCCACGTTGGTTGGCTCCTCCTTAGACAAGAGAGAGCAAAGTGAGATTTGTTTAATTCTAACATCAAATTGAAGGGAGAATCAAAGGATTTAATTGAAGATTTGTGGAATTCAACAACTTAGGTAAGTTCTTTCTCTTGATTTTCCTTTGTTCTTTTGAAATTGTGTTTGGGATTGGTGAGTTGATATGGATGGTTAATTAAGTGTGTTTGTGATGTGTTTTTAAGCATTAAGTTTTGAAGGAAGTGAATTGTCATTGATTTGGGAAGTGAAGAAGTCTTGGAAAAGGAAGTGTTTAGAAGTGGTGCTTAAGGTAAGTACACACTTGTTTCTCTTGCTAATTGAAGTTGTTTGAAGGTTTGATTGTTATATGTTGGTGATGAAAATGTTGTGATGAGTATGTAAAATAATTGCTAATAATGTTGATTATGTCCATTTGAATGAGGTTATGTTGTGTACAATGTGTTTTAAGTTAACCAAAAGAAGTTTGGCTACATTTAGGGTTTATGTATGAGAAACGTAATTTGGGACGGTCGCTATTAGTCTTGGGCGGTCGCTATTTAGTCATGTACGGTCGCGACTTAGGTCGGACTTCTGACCGCGAAACCTACTGTGATAGGGTTTCATCTTTTGATTGTGAAGTGCGGTCGCGACTTAGGTCGGACTTCTGACCGCGAAATCTACTGTGATAAGGTTTCATCGTGTAACTGTATGGCGCGGTCGTATTCAGGTGAGGCGCAACCGCTAGAAGTGTTCTGTTCTGCTTTATTTGAAGCAATTTAATTTTTGTAACAAGATTCTCAAATACATGTTAAATAGATCATCCATATGAGTTGTCAAGGATCAAAATAGAGATCATTTGTCTAACATCATTGTTGAGATTGAACAATGTTATATTATGTATTGTGAATGGTAATGTATTATATTGTTTGCATAACGTGACTAGTGTTATGACTTAAATAGCGCGAAAGAGGCGATGATCATTCAAAAAGGTACGTGCAATGTAATTTGTTATGTTAAACGTTTTAATAACGAATGATGTTAATGTGTCTTGAGAAATGATTGAAATGAAATAAATAGACATATTGTTTATATGACGATGAATTTAAGATACATATGCAATGAAATTAATGATGTATGTTCGAATAATGTCATGTTCGTGTAGTTAATGTAATTGGTGTTGTATATATATATATATATATCAATGATGATGTGTATGATGTGAAGCCATTGTGATTGGCAATGATGATTCAAATGAGATGTGAAGCCATTGTGATTGGCTATGATGATTCAATTGAAAGAGATAAGGCATGTTTGCCTAATTGATGATGAGTTTGATAATGAAATAATAAATGAATTGTGTAACTAATGTGTTATTCGATTTCAGAGTTCTGGGTTTGGAGGCATGCCTATAAAATGAAAAAGGTAACAGTCTTGCCAGGTTGACGATCTCTTCGTTTTGAGTTGAATTGAGATCCAAGAGACTGGGTCTGTTACACTATGAGAAATTGTAATTATGAGATATATGATTGGTAACAGTCTTGCCGGGTTGAGGATCACCTTGAGTTTAGCCGAGTTGATGATCCAAGAGACTGGGTCTGTTACGCTATCCATGGATAGAGATATTGATATATGATGCCTACGGGCTTGATAATTATGATTATAGACCAAAGCAGTAACTCTGAACTTTGAATAACATATTAGTGTTTTGGGCCCGAGTCTATCTTTATTGTCAATGTGAAATGCAAGTATTGAAATATTGGTTGTGAGTATTAATACTGAATTATGCTTGGTGAATTGTGAATAATATAATGTTATTAAGTGTAATATGTAAATGAATTGTGATTTATGATTTGTATGATATGTAATTTGTGTATTGCAATAATGAGTGGTATGATAGGTAAAGTGTGTATTGCAATAATGATTGGTATGGTATATATATAATGTAGGGGTAGTAATATATTGGTTTTGAGTATTGGTGATGCATTGGGGTTGGTGATAATATTATGTATATATATACATCATATATGAAATTAGCTATGATATATTAAAGATGAAATTAAAAAGAAAAGAAGATATGATAAGAACTAATTATGTATTGAATTGATGTATCATTATATGTCAATACTTCTATACTATATGTTTATATCTTTATAGTTGGACTACTAAGCTCTCGGGCTTAGCGCGGGTGTTTATTCACGCAGGTTTATAGATGGAAGATATGAAGTCTTTTATTATGCCACAAGAAGAGTAAAGTTTGTCGAGACCAACTAGAGGGTAATGCATACATGTATAAATTTTTAATTATCATGTATTTCTGACGAGAGAGTATTTATATGTATAAATGAAGTTTTGATAAAGATAATGATTTTGTAAATGTTATTTAAATTAATGTATTATGGTTTGAACTCTGTTACAGGTTTTTAAAAGGTAACGAAAAGTGACATCCTTATACTTTATATATTTACTGTATGTATACTAGGTATACGTATAGTACTTATATAGGGTATCGGGGTGTTACACAAATCCGTTGCAAATCCGTGGCAAATAATCGTCGCAAAAGTTGGCGCGTAAACTTGGCACGAGAGAGAAAACACTAAAAAAACCAATTTGCAACGGAGATCTGCTACCGTCTATTGCCGTCGCAAATTTCACTATAAAAATATTTGGAATTTTGCGACAAAAATCTGCGACGGACATGTTTCCGTCGCAAATTAGCTACGGATCTGCGACGGATTTGTGACGGAAGGACGAGTCAGAGGAATTTTGAGAAATTGGTCGCAAATCCGTTGCAAATCCGTCGTAGATCTGCGATGAAAATCAGTCCATCGCAAATAATCGTCGTAGATTGGTTGTAGAAAACACTAAAAAAAGCAATTTGCAACGGAGATCTGCTACCGTCTATTGCCGTCGCAAATTTCACTACAAAAATATTCGGCATTTGTGACGAAAATATGCAACAGAAAATTGTCGTCGCAAATTTGCGACTGATCTGCAACGGTTTTGCGACGGATAAAGACAGTGAAGGAATTTTGAGGAAGCCGTCGCAAATCGGTTGCAAATCCGTAGTAATAATCTCACTAGTTTTTTATGAAAATAATGAATGAGTATTAATAATAATTAGTAGTATTATGATGGTGGAGAATCTATTATAAATAATTAGTAGTATTTTGATATTGATATAAATTAGTAGTATTTTGAAATGTACTCTGATTTAAAAGGGAATATTTTAAATATATATATATATTTTTATAGAAAATAGTGTTATGGATTGAGAAAAATTATAATTTTATATTATTTTGATAATTATGATTGAGATTCTTGAGGATGGGTCAATTAATTTTCAATATTAAAAAAATCAATGTAGAAAATAGAAAGGATAAAAAAACAGAAAAAATAATATTTTTAAAAATAAAAACTTTAAAAAGTAAAATTGAAAAAAAGTATAAATAAAAAATTAATAACAATAACTATATGTTGAAATTTCCTCATTTAATTATAAATCTTTATTTTTACTGTTTCCCAAGTTCAAATCTAAAATCCACAACTCGAAAACGGCGTCGTGTGCATCATCGGCATTTTCTCCTCGTCAAATCTCACTGCATTTTCAGGCTCAAAAAAAAAATCGCGCTGCATTTTCATTTCCTTTCAAAATTTGAACTGCCAAGACAAGGAGAGAGAGAGAAGATTTTCCTAATTCCAACCATGGAAAACCCCAAAGTTCAAGAGGTAACAACAACTCTCTCTCTCTCTCTCTCTCAAATATTAATTTTGTAGTTCTTCATCCAGTTTGTCCTCAACCGCCTTCGCTACTGTAAGTAGTTGCTTCTCTATGACCTGCCAAAAGAAAGTGCTGCATTAGATCGCCTTGATGACGACGATCTGGAGGCGTTGAGAGAGAGGCGGCTTCAACAGATGAAGAAAATGGCGGAGAAGCGTAGCCATTGGATCTCTCTCGGCCATGGCGAGTACTCTGAGATCCACTCAGAGAAAGACTTCTTCTCCATTGTTAAAGCCAGTGACAGCGTAGTATGCCATTTCTATCGCGAGAATTGGCCCTGCAAGGTAAATCAGCATCATCAACTATAAGTTAATTTTACCAAAGGAATTTCATATTCATTGCTAAATTGCATTTTGTTTAACTTAATTCCAGAGATATAAGGGCATAATGGAATAGATTGTTAGTTTATCGTTTTATTTATTTTTTTATTTGATTGTATTTTGTTTTTTATTTGATTGTTAGGGCATAATGGATGATATTTTGAGAATCTATTATGGCCTTTGATCCAGAGATATAAGGGCATATGGATGATAATTAGGTTGAGAAACAAATATCATCCAACCAATTAGGTTACTGTCATAGAAAGGTGTGCTTCTTGATGATTCTTGGATTTATGTTCTGTTTATTGATATTCTTCTTTAATAGCTTGGGTGCAACATTTATCACATAATTTTCTTTTTATCATAATTTGTTGGTGTTGACCTAATTATTCCTTAGGAATTATTTGTAGGAGGAATGAACTAGCACGAAAGGTTGCAAAAGATTTTTTGATTGACTTGCAAAGTGGAACTTTGGACTTGTGAGTTGAAAGTTTTTTTCTGCACTCATATTTATTCAGTTGAACCTACATGCAAAGGTTCTTTTGATATTTAACCTCAGTTTTCATTCTTAATGCCAGAGGTCCTGGTGTGAATGCCCTATCTTCAAATAATTCAGGACAGACAAATGACCCAAATTCTGATGATGAAGGAGACACTGATGGCAAAAGAAGACGGCATGGCTTAGGTTCCTTGACATATTCTTTGCTTTCATTTGTAGTGATCCAGATGCACCTGGTGGCACACCTGTTATGCAGCAGCCTCTACTGGTATTGTTCATCAAATCCCATACTATTCTATGTTCTATATGGCTTTATACATTATATATTATATGCTTATGCTTTATATACTAATAATTTGATTTTTTGACTGCATGAATTCAACTTTCTTTTCTTGCTTCTTCAGTTTTGATTGTAGTTGACAGCATAGCACTTGCTGAAATTATTTGGAAGTAGTCTGGCTATGTCTGTATATATACCTTTATATAGTTTCTAGATACATTTCCTTTCCATCTAATTTGTGTTCCTGTCATGATTCTCTCTGTAGTGTTACGGCAGTCCTATACCAGTTGAGGGCTGAAGATTCATTTGTTTTCAAAGGGTTCACATTTGGGACCATATTTAATTTCTTTCTTTACAAATTCATATTTTTTAATATGCTTGATCTGAAAGATGCAAATCGTAGATCTCTGCAAATGTAAAGATCAAATACAGTTGCTTGATAAACTGAAGATGCAAAAATTCATAAACTGAAGATGCCTGACTTTCTTGCTTCATTTAATAATTGTGTTGTGTACTTGATGTGTGTGTAGATGCCTCTGTAAGACAATTTTTCTGTTCATATCTTTCTATCTAACAATCATGCCTCCTCTTTTGCTCGTGAATCTATCTCATTATTCAGATTTTATCTATGTAGAGCATTAAATATTTTGGTTTCTACCCATCATAATTGCTTTTGCTGTTGAGAAAATAGTTGGTCATAGATAAAATGATGGTTCCACTGATAAAATGATGGTCATAAAATGGGCTTTGAAACAGAGTTCATACAGTGGCCCTGTTATCAGGTTAGAATTTTCTAATGGTTGCTTTCTATCTTGCCCTGTTATGTGAAATTTTTATGTTCATTCTAGTGATAAATTAAATTTTTTTGGGGCAATTAATTGAGTAATATATCATATTAATGAAAGTCTAAATGATAATGAATCTGCATTGGCAGATAAAGTATTTGGACCACATACTACTTCTCAAGATGTATATGATGTTGCTGCTAAACCAGTAGTCAAGGCTGCAATGGAAGGCATCAATGGTATGATATAGAATTTCTGATTCACTTAATCAATGGGCTTTGATTAATTGGAGTAATTGCGGTGACTCTGGTGATTGATTTAGTACAGCATTGAATTAACTTTTTTACAATGCAGGAACTGTTTTTGCGTATGGTGTTACTAGTAGTGGAAAGACACACACTATGCATGTAAGTTTAGTCTCTCTAGCTACAAGTTTCTTTATTTTTATATTTGGCTTGGACTTATAATCTAAATGATCCAGTTATAGTGATTAATTAAGCTTCATATGGCAGCACATATTAAATTGCCATATATGAATTTGCATCATTCAAGAATGATATTGACTGTTGAAGTATTTTATTAGATTGCTTGGTAGCTCTATATATCTTAATCCAAGCAACTTAATACACTTAAGTTGAGCTAAAATTTTAAGTTAAGTGGAGTTTAGTTTTTCATCATAAGCTAATAAAATATACTTTTTCAAATAAGGTGAGTTTTACTGCTGATCTTTTGTAAGAAACTGAAGACTTTAATTGTGTTAAACTGTATTGCATGTCAACCAATTGCCTTGATCGCTGCTTTGGTTCTTTCCGTATATTTTTCATCGATCTTTAACAGATGAATGAATATGATGCGCTAATATGCAGTGAATCTTGTTATGGTTAATGTTCTCATTAGTAAGGTGATTTTGGTGATATAGCAGGTGGTAGCAGTTCCCTCCTGTATAGCTTATCACAGTTCTTGTTGACCATTTGACATGCATATATGCTTGTGTATAAATTTACATTCTAGTTAATTTTTCTTATTTTAGTTCTTAAACTGCAGTCTTCATATATGTACTAATTTTAACTTTATTGTTTTTTACTTATTTCTTAAAACATGTGCAGGGGGATCAAAATTCTCCTGGTATCATACCATTGGCCATAAAGGATGTTTTCAGCATTATCCAAGATGTAAGTGTTACATTCAAGTTTCACTGTCTTGAAACTATTTCATGGCACCATAACATTTTTTAACATTATTTTTTTATCTTTCTCCTTTCAAGTGTGCCTAATCTTTTCTTTTAATTTTTTTATGGCTCCCAAGATTTGTTGTATAATTTCCCAATTTATTTTTTAAAACTTGGGTTCCTTGTATTATGTACCTGTTGAATTTGGAGCAAAGACTATTGCAAACATAACATATTACTTACTAAAGTGCTCTTCTTCATCTTTAATATTAAGGAGTCTTATGGAAAATTCATTCTACCATTTTATGAGCTTTCTAAATTTCTGCAATAAAATCTAATTGCAGCATTCAAGCATTTGCTTTGCATGCATGTTTGTGTCTGTTCTTTTTTTTTTCAGCGAGTTTGTCTTTGTACTATATTGAATAACGGGGTTTTCTTCAACATAAACTAATTTGTTGGTAGAGTATTGAAAACGAGAAATTTCATGTAGGATAGGAACTCCATTACATATCTATTTAGAATCGCATTTTTAACCTCAAGTATGTCTTGCAGACTCAACCAGAATTCAGGCCTCCAATGTCTGAAGTTGTTCAGGATCTGAAAGACGTGATAAGGAGAGAACGCCCCAGCACTATAATTTAATATTGAAGATCTATATTGTTATTTTCAAGATAGATTATTTATAGTAGTGTTCTTAACACTTGTATAGTTAAATTGTAAAATATTTTATTCTATTGAAGATTAATAAAATAATTATTTTTATCAATGTAATTAGTGTTTTTTTAGATTGTGTTTAAATGTTCCAAATGTATTTATAAAGTTCTCATAAAATTAATTGATAATACAAATAGTTCCAATAAAAATCAATATTAATTTACTACGGATTTGCTACGAATCTGCGACGGATATTTGAAATCTATGACGGAATCTGCGACAGATACTGCGACGACAATCTGCGACGAAATCTGTGACGACAATCTGCGACGGAATCTGCAACGAATTTGCGACGGAAATCTGTGACGAAATCTGCGACGAAATCTGTGACAGAATCTGCGACGGCTGCCCTTTACCCGCGAAAATTTAAGTGCGAGATTTGCAACCGCCGAGCGGTTGCAAATCCGTCGCAATCTGCGACGACCCGTCGCAAAATTGAAAATTGCGACGCCTTTTTTATTAACGGATCGTATCCGTCGCAAATCGGTCGCAAATCTTGATCTGCGACGGATTTGCGACGGATCTGCCCGTTGCAGATAGCGTTTTTTTTGTAGTGTTATAGATAAAATTTCGGACTGGACGGCGGTCGGTTCCGCCGACTCCGGCGGTCGGACCGCCAAGCTTAGCGGTTCAGCCCTTAAAAAATCTCCCGATTTTTGTTCAAACTGATTTTCTGGGAGCTGTGGACCTCCAAAAATTATTCCGAGGCCATATCCGTGATCGTTGCATTGCTCCAGACATTTCAAGTACGATGAAGACATACTTTTGGTGGATTCTGCCGTGGTCACCCGGTCTGGCTTGGTCACTTGCAGTCTAAGAAAATCGGCTTTTTGAGCCTCAAAATTCGAGTGTTCACAAACCTACTTTAAAATCTTAAAAGAAACAGAATTTGGTTTTGGTTTTGTTGAAAAATATGTTCAATTAGAGTTTTAAGGTTTTTAAGAAGAAAAAAATAATAATTTTAAGTCTTTTTAGAAAAGAAGGTCACGTTTTAGTGTTTTTACTTTGGAAAACTAAATTAAAGTTCTAAGATTTTAACTTTTGAAAAACACAAAAAACCCTAGTTTAGCTACTGTGTAAAAAATTAGAATTTAGAATTTCATACATTTTTTTGTAAGTTGCTCCAAAAACAATTCTTCTTGGATGAACTAGCTCCAAAGACAAGCCTTTGTTGCCTTTGAATTGCTTAATTCGTGCTGCTGCTACTTTTAAAAATCACTTGAATTGAGTTTCCCTTTTCCTTCACTGATTTGGTTTCAAAAAATCAAGCTACTGCCTCTTTTTCTTCCTCCCCCAATTTGGGTCTATTGGTCCTTATTTATAATAGTTTTAGGTTGTTTATTTCTAATTACACACGGCAAGTAATAATAATAAAAAAAAGAATTAAAACCTAATTGGATTAGGTTTCGAAAAAATTGCGTCAAAAAATTTTGCGCTGGCAAAAACTGCGGCAGCCGGGCCCGTGGCTGGGGCCAGTGGGCGTGCCAGCCCGCAGGAAAATCCTGCGGGAAGTTATTTCGCCTGCAGGAAATTCCTGCGGGTGAAGTGCTGGGCCTACGGGCGTGCTGTCCTCAGGGAATTCCTGCGGGCAAAATGCCCACAAGCCCGCACGACTGCTTTTCGCTGTCAATTTTATTTTCAACTCCGATTTTATTTTTATTTTTATTTTTTAATTTTTAATTGTTTATTTTCATTTTTTATTAATAAAAATTAGATACTAAGGTAAAAATTACTTAATTAAATTTACTTTGGACCAATTAGACAAAAAATCATTTTGGGCTAAATAAAACATATTAGATCGGATTGGGTCAAAAATTAAGGGTCTACAGTTTGCCCCCTGCTTGAATGATCTGAAACCTTAGTGAAAGAGAGTGAAAAGCAAAAAGACTTAATTTTTGAAATGGCGACTTGTTTTGGGTACTTGGACCCGAGAACGATTTAATTTGGGTACTTGGACTCGAGATTGGGTACTTGGACCCGAGATTGATTTGATTTTGGGTACTTGGACCCGGGATTAGGTACTTGGACCCGAGATTGGGTACTTGGACCCGAGCTTGAATTGATTTTGGATACTTGGACCCGGGATTGGGTACTTGGACCCGAGATTGGGTATTTAGACCCGAGCTTGAATTGATTTTGGTTACTTGGACCCGGGATTGGGTACTTGGACCCGAGATTGGATACTTGGACCCGAGATTGATTGAATTTGGGTACTTGAACCCGAGCTTGAATTGATTTTGGGTACTTGGACCCGAGATCGGGTACTTGGACCCGAGATTGAATACTTGGACTCGAGATTGGGTACTTGGACCCGGGATTGGGTACTTGGACTTGAGAATGAATTGATTTTGAGTACTTGGACCCGAGATTGAGTTTGACTGACCTTTTATCATTTGAGAAGTCTGATTGCTCCCATTGTTTTATGCATTGTGATTCTTCACCATCAAAATGTATATTCACCCTTTGAGATCAGGTCTTCACCCTTAAAAATGGATCTTCATCCCTTGAGATTGGGTCTTCACCCTTGAAAATGGATCTTCATCCTTTGAGATCGGGCCTTCACCCTTGAAAATGGATCTTCATCCTTTGAGATCGGGCCTTCACCCTTGAAAATGGATCTTCATCCTTTGAGATCGAGTCTTCACCCTTGAAAATAGATCTTCATCCTTTGAGATCGGGTCTTCACCCTTGAAAATGGATGTTCATCCTTTGAGATCGTGTCTTCACCCTTGAAAATGGATCTTCATCCTTTGAGATCGGGTCTTCACCCTTAAAAATGGATCTTCATCCTTTGAGATTGGGTCTTCACCCTTGAAAAGTGGATCTTCATCCTTTGAGAATGGGTCTTCACCCTGGCTTTAGCTCTTTTAGCTGGATTGGTCTTTTGTCTTTTGCACCTTCATTCTTTTGAGAGTTCTATTGTTCCATTCTTTTATTCTTTCTTTTTGCAAAGATTTAGCTATTTTTAATTGGACCTTATATGTAACACCCCTTCCCAACCTACATATGTAAGCTGAGTAGAGGCGCCACACTAACCTAATGTTGCTACCAATTTTACTTAGTCAAATTTTAGTTCCGATTTTTACAAAATTTTTGCCATAGTTTCGCCTAAAAATTGAGTCCCAAGTGTCGACAAAACCGGTTTTTTTTCTTATTTTTAAAAACATTTTACACAAACCAATGCAAACAAAATCATTCTCAGTACACTCCCAATAAATCCCCCTTGTAACCTCAACTACAACCTGCAAAAAGGATTTACACTTCTAGTACAACATAAAATAAAGGTTTTGTGACAACCCCCATATTTAAATATTACACAGCGGAAGTTATAAAATATTTACATATTTACAAATTCACATACATCAAAACTCAAGTTTTACAACACATAAAATTTATACATGATTGGCAAGTCTGCTCTGATCTTTAAGCTCCCAAAATGGATTCTTCAAGGTCTACTCTCACTAGGTCTTGATGAACTCTCGGGTTCAACTCTATCCACTCTACTACCTGCGCGATTAAACACTATCGCGCTAAGCCAACGGCTTAGTAAGATAAAACATGCTAACGGTATGCTTTAATGAAATGCAATGCCACATATGTTATTGATAAGATCAACATCATAAATATAAAGTTAACCACACAATTATGCATTTCACAAATCATAGTCATATGAGCATACCACATTTCAACATCTTTTCACATTCAACATTAATCAATCATACTCCATAACCAACATCTCATTTCATTAAACTCATAACATTATTTAGGACATTCATATAACCTTGACACCTATGGGCCCAACAAGTATTTAATACGATATTCAGAGTTCAGAGTTACTGCTTTGGTTCATAGTCACAATAATCACGCCCGTAGGCAATGTATATACATGTATCTCTATCCATGGATAGTGTAACAGACCCAGTCTCTTGGATCATCAACTCAACACATATGAGGAGATCCTCAACCCGGCAAGACTGTTACAAATCATATATCTCATAGTGTAACAGACCCAGTCTCTTGGACCATCAACTCAACACCTATGAGGAGGTCCTCAACCCAGCAAGACTGTTACCTTTCATCATTTCTTAGGCATGCCACCCAAATCCAGAACTCTGAAACTGAATAACATATTAAACAAACAATTCATTTCCATTCTCAATTCTCATCACATTTAGGCAAACATGCCTTCTTTCTTTCAATTACATCATCTTAGCCAATAACAATGGCTTCACATTTCATTTCACAATATAACATCTCATTATTCAAGTATATATATATATATCTCATCCATGATCACATTATATCTCACATAGCATCATTCATAAATATCAACATTTCATTCCACATTACTCATGAAACACATTACCATTCACAATGCACAACATAACATTGTTCAATCTCAACAATGCAATTAGGGCAAAGAACAATTGATTATAACATTCATTGATTCAAGTGTGTTTAAAGTGTTTAGGGTTAGGTTTAAGGACCAACCTACCTTTGGAGAACCAAAGCAATGCAAGAAGAACAAAGAATTAAAACCCTAACCATAAATAGTACATTCTGGTTTTAAACTCCATTTTATCCTTATTTTGAAAAATTGTATAAAATAATCTACTTGACTAAAAATTCTAAAATTTTTACAGAATTTAGTTTTGTATCTTAAAATCATCCCTTTAAAATTTCAGATCAAACTGAACACAAAATCTTGGTCAAATAGTTCACCTAACCAGACTGCCCCAATTGCCCTGCATCCTGGCAGCAGTTCTGAACTTTGTGAATTCCATAAATCAAATTCAATCAACGTGGTTCCAAATTATTTTTCTCAAATACTAGACTCACTAAGCAACAACATATCCAAAATTCAATTGAATATGATTTTTCTACATTTTATTAAAAATCCCGAAATAGAGCTGTCTCAGTTAAGGTACCTGCTGGAACAGGTCTAATGAAAATAATCTTTCTAAACTCATAACCATTCCAAAATCGAATCAACATATTTTTCAGTCATTCTAGACTCATAGAGGCACAACATATCAAAAATTCACTTCAAGAACATTTTTCTAAAATTAATTAAAAATCATACAAGTCACAGCCTTTACTAATCCTAAAACAGAAACAATTTCACTAAACACCAATCCTACTCTTCCATCACCAACACCAACCCAACTTCTCATCTATCAAGCAAAATCAATACTTACAATCATACCATAAGCAACTTAATCATACCACTTCAAAAGAATTGAAGAAATTAGAGAAAAGATCTTACCTTAGTTAAAAACTTCTTAAATCATCACTTGAACACTTAATCTTTCTTCAATTTAAGCTTGAAATCATCAAAACCATCACTTGTCTCTTTCTTTCTCTTTGGCTATGGTGGGCCGGCCATCAACAAGAAGAAGAAGAAGAAATGATGAAGAAAACACAAGTCAAACCTTCTTTAAATATCCACCATGTGATTTTATCCAAGCAATTACCAAAGTGCCCTTATTCACATAATTATCTTTTTGTCTTATATGTGCCCAATTAAGTAATTTACCAATCTCAAATAAATATCTTCTCTTGCATTGACCAAGCCTTTTGACCACTTTATATGTCATATATATTAACATATACACAACATATAAATTTGTCTCTAAACCCTATTTCTTCCCAAAATACATATACATATACTTTCTCTTCTCAATTTCTTTTCTCTTACAATTTAACACATATATTCAATCCAATATATAACAATAACAACAACAACAATATGCAAAACTTCTAGGGCATAAATGAGGATATTACAATTCTCCCCCTCTAAAAAGAAATTTCGTCCTCGAAATTACCTGATATCAACTCTGAAATAGTTGAGGATATTGCTCTCGCATAGTTTGCTCACTTTCCCAAGTTGCTTCTTCTTTTGCATGATTCTTCCAAAGAATCTTCACCAATGGAACTTTCTTGTTCCTCAATTCTTTCACATCACGTGCCAAGATAGCAACTGGTTCTTCTTCAAATGTCAAATCTGGGCTCACTTCGATAGACTCAAATGGCAACACATGAGATGGATCTGACCTGTACCTCCTCAACATAGAAACATGGAATACATTATGAATACGATCCAACTCAGGTGGCAAAGCAAGTCGATATGCAACTGGCCCAACTCTTTCTAACACTTCATACGGCCCAATGAAACGAGGACTCAATTTTCCTTTCCGACCGAACCTCAAAATCTTCTTCCAAGGAGATACTTTCAAAAACACCTTATCTCCAACATCAAACTGAATGTCTCTCCTCTTCAGATCTGTATAAGACTTCTGTCGGTCTGAAGCTGCTTTTAACCTACCTCGGATCAACTTCACTTTTTCCTCAGTTTCTTGAATCAAATCAGATCCAATTATTTTACCTTCACCAATTTCACTCCAACAAAGAGGTGTCCTACACCGTCTGCCATACAATGCTTCAAACGGTGCCATACCAATACTGGATTGGTGACTGTTGTTGTAAGCAAACTCCACAAGAGGTAAAAACCTATCCCAACTTCCAGAGAAATCGATGACACAGCTTCTCAACATGTCCTCAATAATTTGTATCACCCTCTCTGACTGTCCATCCGTCTGTGGATGAAAAGCAGTACTGAAGTGTAGTCGAGAACCCAAAGCACTATGCAAACTCTTCCAAAATCTTGAAGTAAACCGGGGATCTCGATCAGACACTAAAGAAGTTGGAACACCATGCAATTTCACAATCTCCTGAATATACAGCTCAGCCAATCTCTCCAAAGAGTAATCCATCCGCACCGGAAGGAAATGAGCTATCTTCGTCAATCTATCCACAATCACCCATATAGCATCATGCTTCTTTTGTGTCAATGGCAAACCAGACACAAAATCCATTGTCACTCTTTCCCATTTCCATTCTGGCACTGACAATGGTTGAAGCAACCCGGTTGGAACTTGATGCTCTGCTTTAACCTTCTGACAAGTGAGACATTTAGATACAAACTCAGCAATGTCTCTCTTCAACCCAATCCACCAATAATGCTGTCTCAAATCATGATACATCTTGGTATTACCCGGATGCATAGCAAACATCGACTGATGTGCTTCTTCCAAAATAACTCTCTTCAAAGCAGCATCATCGGGTACACACAATCTGCTCTTGAACCAGAGACTCCCATCATCTCTCACAACAAAATCTCTAGTCTTTCCATCGTGACAATCTGAAATAATCTTCTGAATCTTCATATCAGTCAACTGAGCCTCTCTGATCTGATCCAACCAGAACTCACACTTCGACAATTTAGCAAACAACTGCCTCTCTCTCAAAATCTGCAACACAATCCGCAGATGCATATCATGTTCCTCCTCATTCCGCGAATACACCAGTATATCATCAATGAAGACCACTACAAACTGATCCAAATAGGGCCTAAACACCCTATTCATCAAATCCATGAAAGCTGCAGGTGCATTCGTCAGACCAAAAGGCATAACTAAAAATTCATAATGCCCATACCTGGTCCGAAAAGCGGTCTTAGGAACATCTTCAGCTTTGACTCTCAACTGATGATACCCAGATCTCAAATCAATTTTGGAGAACACTGACGCTCCCTTCAACTGATCAAAGAGATCATCGATTCTAGGCAAAGGATATTTATTTTCAATAGTCACCTTGTTCAATTGCCTATAATCAATACACAACCTCATAGTACCATCTTTCAACTTCACAAATAGCACAGGAGCTCCCCAAGGAGAAACACTGGGGCGAATAAATCCTTTGTCCAACAACTCCTGTAATTGCACTTTCAACTCCCTCAATTCTGCTGGTGCCATTCTGTAAGGAGTAATAGAGATAGGAGTGGTACCAGGCAACAATTCAATACCGAACTCCACCTCTCTCTCAGGAGGTAACCCTGGCAACTCCTCTGGAAATACATCCGGGAACTCAGCAACTGTGGCAATGCTATCAATAGGGGAACCCTTCACTCTAGTATCCACCACATGAGCAAGATAGGCTTCACACCCCTTTCTAATCAACCTCCTGGCTGCAACAGCTGAAACAAATAAGGAGGCTAGCTGTTCCTGCTCATTAGATACTATCACCTCTCTACCATCACCCGTTCTCAAAGAAACAATTTTCTTTTTACAATCCACCACAGCTCCATGTCGAGATAGCCAATCCATACCTAAGATCACGTCATATTCCTTAAATGGCATCTCAATCAAATCCCCAAGGAACTCCTCACCCTGCACCACTACTGCACTATCTCTATGCACCTTACTCACAACCACACTATGCCCTAACGGATTTGTCACCAACACATCAAATCCTAGGGACTCAGCATGCACATCAAATACAGGCAAAACAGATGCACTAATATATGAATGCGTGGAACCCGGATCAATCAAAGCAAGTACTGGAGTATTAAATAAAGAAAAAGTACCAGCTATGATTGCCGATGTATCTGGCTGCCTCTGCATAACATACATCCTCTGGGAAGATCCAACCTCCTCTGGTCTACCCTCCCTGGATGTAGCACCTCCTCTAGAACTGAATCCTGGTCTACCTCCTCGGCTGGCACCTCTGCCTCCTCTGCCTCCCCTCACACTAGCTCGAGAAGCAGCAGAATCAACTGACATCTGCTCCTGCCTCTCAGGACAGTCTCTCACAAAGTGGTCAGGTGATCCACACCTGAAGCATACCCCTGATCTACTATGCCTCCAACAAACGCCCCCATGTCTTCCACCACACTGGTTACACAAAGGTAAGGTGGATCTCTGAACTCCAGGAGTAGGAGCACTCGCTACTGAAGCTGCAGGTCTAAATCTCTGCCTCTGGAACTGCACTGACCTACCCACTGGTCTCTGGCTCCTACTACTCCGAGGAACAAAACTTCCTCTACCCCTCTTCGCAGAAGAAGACCCTGCCTCTAACTGGGGCCTTCTAACCCTAACCTCCTCCTCTGAAACAGCTGCAATAACTTGAGCTCGCTCTACACTTCGAGCTGCTGCCACAAGTTGTGAGAAATCCTGATATCTGGATCCAGCCACTAAGCACATGATCGAGGGTCTCAATCCCTCCTCAAATCGCCGACATCTATCAATCTCATCAGCAATGATACCCCCAGCATACTGACTCAGTCGAATAAACTCAACTTCATATTCAGTTACGGTCCGATGATCTTGCTTCAAATCTAGAAACTCTCTTTTCTTCCCATCTTTATACTCCCTAGGAGTATACTTCAACTCAAATTCCCTCAGAAAATCAGTGTAAGACAGTGTTGGAGGATCATCCATAGAATGGGGCACTGTCTTCCACCAGTCGTAGGCATCCTTCTGTAGCAAAGATCTTGCATAGTCAAACTTCTCCTCTGAAGTGGCTTGCAACTGCACAAATACCCTCTGAACTCTATCAAGCCACTGTTCTGCTACAGCCGGATCAACTGTACCAAAGAAATCCTCTGCTCCATATTTCATTAGCTTATCATAGTGCCTTACTGGTACTGAAGACTGAGGGGGTGGTGGCGGTGGCTGTGGTTGCACAGGTGCTTGTCTCATAGCTTCCATCATAGGCCTAAACCAGGCTGGCGGAACCTCCTCCCCAGCTGGTCTACCCGACACCGAAGCAGGTGCCTCCTCAACACTATCAACCCTAGCTCCCTCAGCAGGAGCAATACTCTCGGCACTACCCTCAATCGACTGACGAGAGTGAGAATCCATCACAACCTAAGTCTGCAAACACAACAGAATACCTCTTATTAAAGATCAGAGACTGCCAATCCCAAACATGTATTTTTGTTCAAAAACTCACTTTTTAAGTAAAAATAGTCTTTTTCTTACATTTTACCTAGGTTGAGAATCTCAAACCTAGGCTCTGATACCAAAACAATTGTAACACCCCTTCCCAACCTACATATGTAAGCTGAGTAGAGGCGCCACACTAACCTAATGTTGCTACCAATTTTACTTAGTCAAATTTTAGTTCCGATTTTTACAAAATTTTTGCCATAGTTTCGCCTAAAAATTGAGTCCCAAGTGTCGACAAAACCGGTTTTTTTCTTATTTTTAAAAACATTTTACACAAACCAATGCAAATAAAATCATTCTCAGTACACTCCCAATAAATCCCCCTTGTAACCTCAACTACAACCTGCAAAAAGGATTTACACTTCTAGTACAACATAAAATAAAGGTTTTGTGACAACCCCCATATTTAAATATTACACAGCGGAAGTTATAAAATATTTACATATTTACAAATTCACATACATCAAAACTCAAGTTTTACAACACATAAAATTTATACATGATTGGCAAGTCTGCTCTGATCTTTAAGCTCCCAAAATGGATTCTTCAAGGTCTACTCTCACTAGGTCTTGATGAACTCTCGGGTTCAACTCTATCCACTCTACTACCTGCGCGATTAAACACTATCGCGCTAAGCCAACGGCTTAGTAAGATAAAACATGCTAACGGTATGCTTTAATGAAATGCAATGCCACATATGTTATTGATAAGATCAACATCATAAATATAAAGTTAACCACACAATTATGCATTTCACAAATCATAGTCATATGAGCATACCACATTTCAACATCTTTTCACATTCAACATTAATCAATCATACTCCATAACCAACATCTCATTTCATTAAACTCATAACATTATTTAGGACATTCATATAACCTTGACACCTATGGGCCCAACAAGTATTTAATACGATATTCAGAGTTCAGAGTTACTGCTTTGGTTCATAGTCACAATAATCACGCCCGTAGGCAATGTATATACATGTATCTCTATCCATGGATAGTGTAACAGACCCAGTCTCTTGGATCATCAACTCAACACATATGAGGAGATCCTCAACCCGGCAAGACTGTTACAAATCATATATCTCATAGTGTAACAGACCCAGTCTCTTGGACCATCAACTCAACACCTATGAGGAGGTCCTCAACCCGGCAAGACTGTTACCTTTCATCATTTCTTAGGCATGCCACCCAAATCCAGAACTCTGAAACTGAATAACATATTAAACAAACAATTCATTTCCATTCTCAATTCTCATCACATTTAGGCAAACATGCCTTCTTTCTTTCAATTACATCATCTTAGCCAATAACAATGGCTTCACATTTCATTTCACAATATAACATCTCATTATTCAAGTATATATATATATATCTCATCCATGATCACATTATATCTCACATAGCATCATTCATAAATATCAACATTTCATTCCACATTACTCATGAAACACATTACCATTCACAATGCACAACATAACATTGTTCAATCTCAACAATGCAATTAGGGCAAAGAACAATTGATTATAACATTCATTGATTCAAGTGTGTTTAAAGTGTTTAGGGTTAGGTTTAAGGACCAACCTACCTTTGGAGAACCAAAGCAATGCAAGAAGAACAAAGAATTAAAACCCTAACCATAAATAGTACATTCTGGTTTTAAACTCCATTTTATCCTTATTTTGAAAAATTGTATAAAATAATCTACTTGACTAAAAATTCTAAAATTTTTACAGAATTTAGTTTTGTATCTTAAAATCATCCCTTTAAAATTTCAGATCAAACTGAACACAAAATCTTGGTCAAATAGTTCACCTAACCAGACTGCCCCAATTGCCCTGCATCCTGGAAGCAGTTCTGAACTTTGTGAATTCCATAAATCAAATTCAATCAACGTGGTTCCAAATTATTTTTCTCAAATACTAGACTCACTAAGAAACAACATATCCAAAATTCAATTGAATATGATTTTTCTACATTTTATTAAAAATCCCGAAATAGAGCTGTCTCAGTTAAGGTACCTGCTGGAACAGGTCTAATGAAAATAATCTTTCTAAACTCATAACCATTCCAAAATCGAATCAACATATTTTTTAGTCATTCTAGACTCATAGAGGCACAACATATCAAAAATTCACTTTAAGAACATTTTTCTAAAATTAATTAAAAATCATACAAGTCAATGCCTTTACTAATCCTAAAACAGAAACAATTTCACTAAACACCAATCTTACTCTTCCATCACCAACACCAACCCAACTTCTCATCTATCAAGCAAAATCAATACTTACAATCATACCATAAGCAACTTAATCATACCACTTCAAAAGAATTGAAGAAATTAGAGAAAAGATCTTACCTTAGTTAAAAACTTCTTAAATCAACACTTGAACACTTAATCTTTCTTCAATTTAAGCTTGAAATCATCAAAACCATCACTTGTCTCTTTCTTTCTCTTTGGCTATGGAGGGCCGGCCATCAACAAGAAGAAGAAGAAGAAATGATGAAGAAAACACAAGTCAAACCTTCTTTAAATATCCACCATGTGATTTTATCCAAGCAATTACCAAAGTGCCCTTATTCACATAATTATCTTTTTGTCTTATATGTGCCCAATTAAGTAATTTACCAATCTCAAATAAATATCTTCTCTTGCATTGACCAAGCCTTTTGACCACTTTATATGTCATATATATTAACATATACACAACATATAAATTTGTCTCTAAACCCTATTTCTTCCCAAAATACATATACATATACTTTCTCTTCTCAATTTCTTTTCTCTTACAATTTAACACATATATTCAATCCAATATATAACAATAACAACAACAACAATATGCAAAACTTCTAGGGCATAAATGAGGATATTACATTATATCCTCTTCTTGCCCCCCTGTGTGGCAAAATATTTGTAAGTGAGTTTAAAAATATTTGGTATATAAACTCAAAAAATTGAAAAGGAGAAAGTTTGCCCCCTGTGTAGGCTCAAACCCGTGATTTTTCTATGCGGGCTCTAATTGATGTTTTTGCAGTCTAGTTCGTCGTACAAGCACGTATTTCTTCTCTTTGCAAAATTACTGGAGCTTTCTCAAGCAATGGTCTTTCCATGCCCCCCCTGATTTGATTTGACATCTTCTTTTGATTCTTTACTTCGCAGGGTGTTTGCTGTTCATTTTGACAAGGAATAGACAACACAAGACAAGAAAGTGTGATGTGATATGCTCATGTATGCATGATATGCATGATAATACTCACAACGGTTTCATTGACTCACAGACCTAGGTGATCAGTAGAAGTATTCTCATTGACTCCTTTTCAATGCTCGTTCAAGTCTTGCATTGGTATGATAGAAAGCTTTGCATTTGTGGCTTTTATCTTCAAGATGTTGAAATTATGAATAATGGAGACCCCAAGCAGTAGAGTCAGGGATGCATCCATTTCAAACTATGTTTCAGCATGTCAGTTGATAGCTTCTTCATGACCTTGTCAATAATCATTTCCTTTGCCCAATGTGTCCTTTGGAGGTTCAACATACTTCCTTTAACTTGAAGGCTTTGTATGACAAAACTTTTTTTTTTTGAATTTTGATTTTGAAATCAAATGTTGGTTTTGCCAAATTAATGTCAATGTACCTCAGGACTTAATTTTTCCAAATTAACATATCTATAACATGACAACCCTAGTTACAGTACTAAACTCGGGAATCATTTCTATTTAAGCAAGAACTGTTGCACTTCAGATAGGCACATACACATTACTTGGCCAAAGGTCTCATTTGAGTTTAAATATTGTCTATCCCATATGCATGCTTATTCAAACTATCTCCACTAATAGATTCTACCTACCAAGAGAGATCAACAGGTCTTTGATAAGCTTGAAATGGGGTCTATAAGGGACACGGGTTTAAATGAAGGCCATTTTGAGATTGGAGCTAGTGTGACAAAAAGGACAAACCTTCACACTACAAATTTCTTGTTGGAACTTTAGACAGTTGGGAGCAATCTTTCTAGACTCCAAATTCCTTCTATCTTCTTGGCATTAATTTGGATCTTGATTAGGACAGTTTTTGCCCTTGCAAAAAGTTTAAGACCCAAATCTGTTTCTTTTCTTCTTTTCCCTTTTTTCCTCTTTATTTTTCTTACCCTTCCCTTTTCTTTCTCTTTCCTTACTCTTCCCTTTCTTTTATCATTTTGTCCTTCTTTCTCGTAGGACTATCAAGTACAGAACTTTCAAGAACTGGATGGTCTTCCTCCTTTTTCTTTGATTTTGATTGAATCTTTAATTGGATTTGACCAATTCAAGTCAAAACGTCCTTATAAACCAAATGGAAGTCTTTTATTGTCTTAGGTAAAAGAGAAGTCAGTTGGCTTTTTGAACCATTTTGGGTTTTCTTTTTCTTTTTTCTCTCTCTCTCTCTCTCTTTTTTTTTGTCTTTTCCTTTTCTTTTTTCTTTTTTTTTGTTTTCCCCTTTTTTTTTAGCTCAAACTGAGTTGTCTTGTTTGTACCAACTAGGGCTTCCAATAATGGATGAGGGGAGTAACATAAATCTTCATTAACAGGGATAAACCATTTGTTACCCTAATGTTGTCTTGATATATTAGAGATATTAAGTGAACTTCAACTACCCTTATGGTCTTGAAAACATCAACTATCTTTATGGTCTTGAAACTTCAATTATCCTCATGATCTTGACTAATCATTGCTTTCTTTGATCTTCTTGCCTATTCATCTTAGTGATCATAAGACTTGTCAAAAGTATCACAATAGCTCAGGTAGGTTATTGGGGTTTGTAAGCCAATGAAAAGAAAGCTAAAATTTTATGAAGGCTCAAAGGGACAACTAGGGATTGATATTTAATTGGGTGGATACTAGTTGTTGGCTAACCAAACAATGCCTAGATCATTTCTCTCTTAAATAAGCAGAGTTCAATTTCGCCTCAAAAGTTTGTCAAAGCATGTTCTAAGACTGACTAGGACCTAGACAAAGGTAATTATGCAGGAGCCCTCTCTAAGTAAGCATACACAACTCAATGCTATAGAGCCATTCCCTCACCTAGTAAAGTCATTCAAGTCATGATGCCTAGATATATTAATTCATGAATTATCAAGCTAGATTCCTCATTGGTTGAGCACCAAAATGAACAAAGGCCAACAAAAATTTTGATGAAAGTAATTTATTCAAGCAACTTTAAATTTGAAAAACACAATAGTTTCAAAATATTAAAGAAAGTAAGATTGAAAAGCAACATTCAAGCTAAGGAAAGTTCATTGAGTTAGGCTTCTTTTCCCTTCACATCTTCAATATTTCCATCTTGAAAGGATGATAAAACAAAATCTTCTTCCAATCCTTTTCCCACCATGAAGGTTGCCGGTGGAGGTACTCTATTGAACCTTGGTAATGGATTGTCTTTGGTGTTGGGCTTATCTGGCTTGGGTAGCTTGCCACTATCGATTAGGTCTTGGATCTCATGCCTTAATTGGGTACATCTATCAGTCTCATGTCCTTGAGTCTGATGAAATTGACAAAAAGCCTTAGTATCAAATTTTAGGGGTAATGGACTAGGTAAAGGTCGAGGAGCCAATGGTTGTAACAACCCCTTCTTTTGTAGCTTATTGAGAACCCAAGACAGTGGCTTCCCCAGATCTGAAAACTGCCTCATTCCTCTTTCATTAGCGGCATTAACATCAACTTCTTTTTGTGTGCTTTGATTGCCCGACTGGTAGTTCCCTTTCTCATTCCTTTTTATTGAAAAGCGATTCTTCTCCCTTTCCCACTCTTCAATTTATAGACCAGCTTGGAGAAGACCTTTGAAATCACATATGAGTGTATGAGACATCCTCTCACGAAGATTAGGCAACACCCCTCTCACAATCATCCTTATTTGATCGGATTCATCGGGCCTCTTCTTGAGTAAAGCGGCCTTATTTCTCCATCTCTTCACATTGTCCACAAAATTTTCATTCAGCCTTTGCCTAATGGACTCCACTTCCATTAAGGTAACTTCCAACTCAACATTATATCCATATTGTTGGATGAAGGCTTTGTAAAGTAGATCCCAACTCTTTTGTGTTCCCTCACCTAATGTATTGAACCAATTTTGAACAATAGGATCTAATGAGAGCATAAAGTACCTTAAGGTTTGAGCCTTAGTAGCTCGGGCAGATTGCATGGCGGTGATATACTGTTTCACATGGAGATGAGGATTTCCAGTGCCATTATACTTTGCAAAAGATGGCATCTTGAACTTGTATGGGACCTCTTCATCTAGCTCAAATAATTTGTCAACTTCGGACATTTCTTCAGTTTTCAGCTTTTTCTCAAATTTCTTTTCTAAATCAGTAATCATCTTTTCAATATCAGATGTCTCGGTCTTTTCAATAGTTGCCTTCTCAACAACCTTTGGCTCCTTTTTATCTTGAAGATCTTGGTAGTATTGAGCCCAATCATCATCATCAATGATCACCTTCTCATCATCACAAGCCACTTCATTAACTTTCGTCTTCCCTTTGTCCTTTGGCTTCTTCGTGCTAGCAGAAGCCTCGGCATGATTCTCCAAGATTGCAGTCAATTGGTTCCTCATGGTCTCAGCTAGGGCCTCTTTGATTTCTTCCATCTTGGCATTGAGGACCTCATCAACCATCCTTTGAATTTGTTCGGGCTCCATTGTTTTTGGTGAGCAAGTGATTGAGTCGTTGCTAGATGCTTCGTCTCCGACGTAGGTCGGACTATCGTAATCCAAGGCTGTGAGCTAGAGAGGATCAATGAGATGAGATGCAAATGTATGCATGTATGCACAAACAAATAAGGATAAATGGGACGTTCCTTCCAACTTTATAACATCCACACATGAGTGGCGAGTCTCTTTTCCTAGGTATATGGTTAACAAAATACCAACATGGGGTACCTTGCTTTCGAATAATTCCTCGGACATTTCAACCAATAGTTATATTTTCGAAAATGGAAATCAATCATGATAATTCCCATTAATTAGGTTTTAATCCATTCAACCAACTAAAGTAGCTTTTATGCTATGTTGGATTAAAATGAAATTAAGAGGTTTATTATAAATAGATTTCTCACTTGGAAAGAGTAACTAATGGTTCATGCCAAAAACAAGCCCATGGTTAATTTATTCTTAGTGTAAACTAGGCCCACAATTGATTTTTGGTATTTCATAATTGATCTAAATATTTTTGCAAGCTCTTTGTAAGAAAATGTTGGGTGAATATAGTTTTGTTTCTAAGCCCATTGTAAAAGATTTTAGAAAAATGGATTTTGGGCTTAGTATTTGGGCCATGGGCCAACGAATTTTTTATTTGTTTTTAGAAAAGTCTTATGTCCAAAGACCATTTTGAAAAGTTTTGAAAAATAGCTTTGGTCTTTTGGATTTTAAAGAAAAATTTATTTTGAGCTTACAATATACTTAGGTCATATTAGAAAAAGAACAAACCAAATAAGCCATGATTTAAGCCAAGATAAATCAATCATAGTCAAACAACATGCATTTGGGGTAAAACCTAAGGAAAGTAACTAGGCCAATTACATGAGCTTTAGTCTTTGGGTTAAAAGGCTTAGGTTCCCATAGCAAGTATATAGCAAGTGGTACGAGGCTATGAGTGGTTATGCCATGCTTGATCTCCATACCTTGAGTGAAAGTATGGTATCCCTTACATAACACAACACAGATAACACGGGCATCCTAACTCACGCACACGATGCAAACTAATATGATGCAATGGATAAAATCATTATAAGAAAGAATAGAATAATATAAAGACCAACAGAATCAACTTCTCTTATCCCCAGTGGAGTCGACACTGTGAGCAGGGATTTTCGCCCCCACTCCCGGTGGAATGGTTCTCGCGACTTCGGCACTGTTTAGGCTCGGGGCCTTAGAGAACACGGACCTAAGTCCGGAGAAAATGGAGTCACCACCCGGACGGGCCGGGAAAAAATAAAGGGGTGGATGACTCGATTCCTAAGGAATCCCCAACCCCCTAATGGGTTCGGAAAGTTGGGTACGTGTGGGGAAGGTGAGAAATGACCTAGCACCCCCACAACGCCCGGTTCATTAGAACCGGCCTCCTTTACAGGTCTTAATATTATAAAATTCTTAAGTATAATAACGTTATCCATATTACACATAATAAAAAGAAAGCATCATTATATTAAAATCAAAGCAATGTCCAAACAAAGTAAATAAATGGACACCCATCCAAGGATGGAAACATGTCCTTACATCACATGCCTAAATAGGACACCCACCAAAAAATAGAAACATGCCCTTTACGTAGGTTCTAAAATAGAAAAGCAAATTAAATTACATGATGTTTAACTAATGAGGTACCCACCAATGTGGAAACATACCTCTTACAACTTTTGGAAATCTAAATTAATTGATAAAAGTAAATGATCATTCATCATAAATAAATCATTCATCAAAGCTATTAACCAAAATATAAAACAAACATCCATCCATGACAAATTAAATAAATCAAGCATAAGAAATAAATCAAAGCATATCAAGTATGGAATTGAATAAAGGAAATAAAAGTCCAATTATGGCTACTGTGACTTTTTATGGAATTAAAATAAATTAGGGTTTTATGTTTTAAAAGATTGGTAAGACTCTTTGATTAACCAAATTAAGGTTTGAATGATGAAATCATGAAACTAGGGTTTTAAATACCTTAAAATACTTTAATTTGTGATTTTTGGTTATTGAATTTTAAGCTACTATGTAATTTTTGAGTTTTTATGTTTTTTAATGTTTTAAAAGGATTAGGGTTCATAAAAATTAGGGTTTAAGGTTTTAAAAGGGTTAGTGTTCATTATTTTAGGTTTAAAAGTTGAATTTTGGATTTTAGGGTTTTAGAATTTAGGTCACGGGTAAAAGATTTGAATTAAGGTTTTAGAAATCAATTTGATAATTTATGAAGTTTTATGAATTTAAACAAATGGATTGAAGTTTTTATGAGTAGAAAAGATGTTTTTTTTAAGGTTTTTCTTGAATGAAATAGAACCTATTGTAAAATCTTAAAAGAAACAGAATTTGATTTTTGTTTTGTTGAAAAATATGTTCAATTAGAGTTTTAAGGTTTTTAAGAAGAAAAAAAATAATAATTTTAAGTCTTTTTAGAAAAGAAGGTCACGTTTTAGTGTTTTAAATTTGGAAAACTAAATTAAAGTTCTAAGATTTTAACTTTTGAAAAACACAAAAAACCCTAGTTTAGCTACTGTGTAAAAAATTAGAATTTAGAATTTCATACCTTCTTTTGTAAGTTGCTCCAAAAACAATTCTTCTTGGATGAACTAGCTCCAAAGACAAGCCTTTGTTGCCTTTGAATTGCTTAATTCGTGCTGCTGCTGCTTTTAAAAATCACTTGAATTGAGTTTCCCTTTTCCTTCACTGATTTGGTTTCAAAAAATCAAGCCACTGCCTCTTTTTTTTCCTCCCCCAATTTGGTTCTATTGGTCCTAATTTATAATGGTTTTAGGTTGTTTATTCCTAATTACACACGGCAAGTAATAATAATAATAATAAAGAAATTAAAACTTAATTGGATTAGGTTTCGAAAAATTTGCGTCGAAAAATTTTGCGGTGGCGAAAACTGCGGCAGCCGGGCCCGTTGTTGGGGCCAGTGGGCGTGCCAGCCCGCAGGAAAATCCTGCGGGAAGTTATTTCACCCGCAGGAATTTCCTGCTGGCGAAACGCCTGTAGGCTTGCGGGTGAAGTGCTGGGCCTACGGGCGTGCCGCCAGCAGGAAATTCCTGCGGGCAAAATGCCCACGGGCCCGCACGACTGCTTTTCGCTGCCGATTTTTTTTTCTACTCCGATTTTAATTTTAATTTTATTTTTAATTTTTAATTTTTATTTGTTTATTTTTATTTTTTATTAATAAAAATTAGATACTAAGGTAAAAATTACTTAATTAAAATTATTTTGGACCAATTAGACAAAAATTCATTTTGGGCTAAATAAAACATATTAGATCGGATTGGGTCAAAATTTAAGGGTCTACAGCTACCAACTGACATGCTGAATCATAATTTAAAATGGATGTATCTCTACTATTTGGGGCCACCGTTATTCATATTTTCAACATCTTGAAGATAAAAGCCATAAATGTGAAGCATTGTGTCATCCCAATGCTAGACCTGAACGGGCATCTGAAAGGAACCAATGAGAACACTTCTGCTGATCACCTTGGTCTGTGAAGCCATGGAACCACTGTAAGTATTACTCATGCATACATGAGCATATCACAAGGCATTTTTTTCTTGTATTATCTGTTCTTTGTCAAAGTGAACAGCAAACACTCTATGAAGTAAAGAATCAAAAGAAGATATCAAATCAGGAGGGCATGGAAAGCCCATTGTTTGAGAAAGCTCCAATAATTTTGCAAAGAGAAGAAATGCGTGCTTGTCCAAAGAACTAGACAACAAAAACATCAATCAAAGCTTGCATGAAAAAAAATCTTTGGTTTGAGCCTACACAGGGGGGCAAATTTTTCCTTTTTAATTTTTAAAGTTTATATACCAAACATTTTCAAACTCACTTGTAAATATTTCGCCATGCAGGGGGCAAGGAGAAGATATGAGGGCCAACTAAAAATAGCCGAATTATTGCAAAAGGTAGAACTAAAGAATGGAACAACCAGTGCCAGAATTCTTAACTGATAAAAGGTCATTCAAATCAAATTCAGTCTCGGCTCCAAGTACCCAATCTCGGGTCTAAGTACCCAAATCAAATTCAATCTCGGGTCCAAATACCCAATCTTGGGTCCAAGTACCCAAATTAAATTCAGTCTCAGGTCCAAGTACCCAATCTCGGGTCTAAGTACCCAAATCAAATTCAATCTCAGATCCAAGTACCCAAATCAAATTCAATCTTGGGTCCAAGTACCCAAATTAAATTCAATCTCAGGACCAAGTACCCAATCTTGGGTCCAAGTACCCGAATCAAATTCACTCTCAGGTTCAAGTACCCAATCTCGGGTCCAAGCACCCAAATCAAATTCAATCTCGGGTCTAAGTACCCAATCTTGGGTACAAGCACCCAAATCAAATTCAAGTACCCAATCTTGGGTACAGGTACCCAAATCAAATTCAATCTCGAGTCCAAGTACCCAATCTCGGGTCCAAGCACTCAAATCAAACTCAATCTCGAGTCCAAGTACCCAATCTCAAGTCTATGTACCCAAATCAAATCCAATCTAGGGTCAAGTACCCAAATCAAATTCAATCTCGGTTCCAAGTACCCAATCTCGTTTCCAAGTACCCAAATCAAACTCAGTCTTGGGTCCACGTACCCAAATCAAATCCAAGTATGCATCCTCATCAAAAATAAGTCAAAGATCTTATTGCTTTTCACTCTCTTTTGCCGTAGTCTCAGATCGTTCAAGCAGGGGGCAAACTATTTGACCCATTCAAATTCGATAGTCTAAAATAATTTTTATGATATTTTATTTATTTTAATAATATTTTAATTACTAATAATATTTAATAGTTATTTTTAATAAAATTAAAAAATATAAAAATATAAAATATAAAAAAATCGGACGGATCGACGAGCGACGCGCGGCAGCTTTCGCCGCAGAAATTGTCTGCGGCGAATTGGACAGTGCCCAATTCGCTGCAGATAGCATCTGTGGTGAATCACCACAGCTAATTCTTTAATGAATAGGCTTGCCCCTCCGTGCCCGTTTTCACTAGAGCAATTTTTACTAGTGCAGCCCATAGGCCCGACAGCCTGCGCGCTGCTGATTTTTTGACCAAACCTTGTTTTACTTGGTTTTCTAAATTTTCCTAAACAATTGGTATTTCCTTATTAAAATAGGATTATGACTCTTTATTTTTTTCTAAAAATACTAGCATTAAACACACGGGTGAAAAAGAAGAAAAAACTCTAATTTCATGATGTTACCCCTAAACCCTAATTTGATTAACCAAAAACCATACTACTTTCTTAAATTTATAAAACCCTAATCCATTTCAATTTTCCAAAATCTTCACAATAGCCTAAATAATAATAATAATTCCAAAATTCCAAAACCCTAAATATTAATTAAAGAACCCTAAATTGAGACATAAACCTAAATTTGTATTGTTATTTCCTTTATTTAACTTTAGATTTGATTACATAGTTTATTATATATTTTGATCTATTTAATTTCAATGCTTGATTTATTTAATTAACCATGGATGATTATTTTCTTTATTATTATGATTATTATTTGTTTGTTTTGGTATTAAAATTGTAAAAGGTATGTTTCCACCTTGTGGGTACCTTATTAGTTAAGTATTTATGCAATTTAAATTGCTTTTATATTTTGGACCAATGTAAAGGACATGTTTCCACCTTTTGATGGGTTTCCTATTTAGTTTAGACATGGATGATGTAAGGACATGTTTCCATCCTCGGATGGGTGTTCATTTATTTGCTTTGTTTGGACATTGCTTTGATTTTAATATAATGATGTTTTATCTTAATTGTTGCATGTAATATGGATAATATTATTATATTTAAGAATTTTATAATATTAAGACCAGAAAAGGAGGTCGGTTCCAATGAATCGGGCATTATGGGGGTGCTGGGCCATTTCTCACCTTCCCCACACATACCCAACTTTTCGAACCCATTAGGAGGTTGGAGATTCCTTAGGAATCGAATCATCCACCCTTTTTTTCCCGGCCCATTTGGGTGATGACTCCATTTTCTCTGGGCTTAGGCTCGTGTTCTCTATGGCTTCGAGCCTAAACAGTGCCTAAGTCGCAAGAACCATTCCACCGGGAGTGGGGGAAAAAATCCTCGCTCACAATATACCAAACTTTGGTAGAACCAACAACGGAGGTTTGGCTTCAATCATTGATTTATTTATACTTACAGTAGCTTTATCCATTGATTTATAAATTTTTTAAACATGCAGCAGCTGTGCTTTCTTTGAAAAGTATTAAATGATTTGAATAAATTATTCTAATTAGGAGTCAATTTAATTCCATGTTTCACGAATGGGCTTGATCTTTTGTTTAAATCCAGTAAGACTCAATCTAACCCCAAACATCTAGTAAACCTTAATCCATTCCCAAAGTATCAAAACTTATTTTCTCAAAACCTAATACAAAACCTCAAATTTCTTAAACCCTGATTCCTAAAATCAAAATTCTAAAACCTAAAACTCTAATCCAGTAATCTGATTTTCATAATCAATCAAAAGCCTCAAAAATCAAATACTCAGTAGCCACCCTAAACCTTGCCTCTTAAAGTAAATCCCAAATCCAAGTATTAAAAATCGCAGTTACCCAAACATTAACCCAAAAGCCCTAAATTCAAATACCAAAACCCTAATTTCCCTAAAACCTAAACACTAGCCCTAGGAACCCTAATCCAAATCTTAATCTAGTAACCCTATTTATTCAAACAACAACCCTAAAAACCCTAGCTTTATTTCCAAACCCTAATTTATTTTCCCAATATCTAAAAAACCCTAAATTATTTTCCAAATCGTAAAACCTTTAATTAACTTTTCCAATTTCCTAATCTATTTCCCAAAACCTAAATCCTAAACCTTAGCTCTACAAACTCTAATTTCCCAAAACCCTAATTTTTAAAGATCTAAACCCAATTTTAAATCCTATTGTTGATTATTTGATTTGTTATATGATGGATGGTTTATTCTTTTTTTATGTTGGATGTTTTAATATTATGCTTTAATGATTTAATTAATTTTTTATTTATATTTTAAGATTGTAAAAGGTATGTTTTCACTTCATGGGTGCCTTGATTTTTATTATGTAATTTAATTTATCATTTAAAGATTTTGGGACTATGGTAAAGGGCATGTTTCCACCTTTTGGTGGGTGTCCTATTTATTTTAGAAGTTGGACGTGGTTGTAAGGGCATGTTTTCATCTTGTATGGGTGCCCATTTATTTGTTTCGTTTTAAACATTATTTTGATTTAATACAATGATGTTTTATTTTATTATTCGCATGTAGTATGGATAATATCATAATAACTAAGAATTTTATAATATTTACACCTAAAAATGAGACCAGTTCCAATGAACTGGGTGTTGTGGGGGTGCTGGGTCATTCTCACCTTCCCCATGCGTACCTAACTTTTCAAACCGATTAGGGGGTTAGGGATTCCTTAGGAATTGAGTTGTCTACCCCTTTCTTTTTCCTGGCCAGTGGTGACTCCATTTTCTCCGGGTTTAGGCCTATGTTCTCTAAGGCCCTGAGCCTAAGAGCAAGAACCATTCCACATAGGAGTGGGGGCAAAAATCCTTGCTCACAGTTGCATAACTTGAGTCAAGTATACCTTGAAATTGAACGTTAAATACTTCAATGTATATGGATATTCTACTCTCAATTTATATTGGGCCTTGAGAAAATGGAAAATAAAGGAAGAACGTCTGATTCCTTATCATTGACATTTAGAAGAGCTAGCACAATAATTTGAGGAAGTATCATTCTACTATCTTCATCAAGCTAAGAGTGAATTTATAGATGCTTTAGCCACCAAGGCATCAATGACCAACATGGGAAAAGAAATGATGATATGGCCTAACACCATAGAGGTGAAGTCACAACTTGCCTACTGGGCAGCGATTCAAGTATCATACAAGAAACCTTGGTTTTGGGATATTATCAACTTCATCCAAAAGGTGAATACCCTGACCAAGCTTTAAAAGTGAACAAAAAAGCTCTAAGACAATTGGCTAGCCAATATATTCTCAATGGTGATGTTCTTTATAAACATTCCTAAAACAACATATATCTCAGTTGTATGGATTAACGCAAAGTGTAACAAATAATGGTGTAGACCCTTAATTTTGACCCCAATTTGATACGGTCCTAATTAAAGGATGCCAAAATAAATTTGAACCAATTTACAACTTCTAATAAGTCTGTCCAATTTTAAAAGTCACAAACTCAACTACAAAACCCTAAACCAAGTCTTTTCTTGAAGGTTTGGTCTAAAAAATTAAAAAAAATGTGAAATTAGTTCAAGTTAAAAGGCCCAAGTGACATGGACCTTGGTTCATGTTGACCTGGATGTCCCAGGCCAACATGGCTTTCGTCCAAGTAGACCTAGAGGCCCCAGGTCGACATGAGGTTGGTCTCATGTTGACCTAGGGAAACCAGGTCGACATGGGTTCAATAACTTTCCTAATTAAACTAGAATTTATTTTAAGCACTGATTAATATTAGGTTAAGGATTCCAAGTGAGGTTAAGGCCTATAAATAATAACGTTTCAGAATTCAGAGAGAGGGAACATGAAGAAGGAAGCAAGGAACATAAAAGAGAGATGGCAACAAATAGAGAAGATTAGCAGCAGACATTCATCAGTCATCCATCCATCAAAGACAGCAATGTTGCCTTTGTTCATTGTTCATCCAGAAGTCAATTGTGGAGGAACCAACGAACGGAGGTTTGATTTAATTGTTTAATTTATTTAAATTCACAGTAGCTTCATCCTTGAATTACAACTTATTTGACTGTCCAGTATATACATAAATATCATTAGAAGTTTGAAGATTAAGAAGTTGTTTAGGTCCAGTAGTTAACTTAAACCTCGTAGTCTTGATTACTTGATTTAAAAAACATTATTTGAGTTTAATGTTCATATAATCACAAAACATTATCAAAACCCTAATCTAATTACCCAGTTGCTAAAAACTCTAATCCGCTTTCCAATTTCAACAACTCTATAATTTTTTATTAATTCCCAAAACCTTAATTGTTTTCATAATTTTTCAAAACATATATTATTTTATTAATTCCCAAACCTTAATTGTTTTCATAATTTTCCAAAACCTTAAATCATTTTATTAATTCTCGAAACCCTAATTGTCTTCTTAATTTTCCAAAACCCTAAATTTTTTTCTAAATTCCAAACCTAAATTTATAAAATCTATTTTCCAAATTCAAAACACCAAAGCCCTTATCAAATTATAAAATGTCAGAATCCTTTAATTCTAGAAAACCTAAAACCTAACTCCAGTTGCTTAATTCCCAAACATAGACCCAAACACTAATTCCAATAACTTAATTCCTAAACCCTAGTTTCATATAAACCTTAAAATTTTATAAACCCTAAATTTCATAATCCCAGCAACCTCAAAAAAGCCCTAAACCCTAAATGATGAAACCTCAATTTAAACCCTAATTTTAAAACCCTAATTCAAAAAAACCCTAATTTTAAAACCCTAAGTTCCAAAACCCTAAATTTTAAAAACCTTAAATTCTTTAAAACCCTAAATATATATTTATTGCTTTATTTAATTTTAGATTTGATTATATAGTTTATTATGTTTTGATTTATTTAATTTCAATGCTTGATTTATTTAATTTATCATGGATGATTATTTTCTTTATTATTATGATTATTATTTATTTATTTTGGTATTAAAATTGTAAGAGATATGTTTCCGCCTTGTGGGTACCTCATTAGTTAAATTTTATGTAATTTAAATTACTTTTATATTTTGGATCAATGTAAAGGACATGTTTCCATCTTTCGATGGGTGTCCTATTTAGTTTAGACATGGACGAAGTAAGGACATGTTTCCATCCTTCGATGGGTGTCCATTTATTTGCTTTGTTTGGATATAGCTTTGATTTTAATATAATGATGCTTTATTTTAATTGTTGCATGTAGTATGGATAACATTGTTATATTTAAAAATTTATAATATTAAGACCTGCAAAGGAGGCCGGATCCAATGAACCGGGTGTTGTGGGGGTGCTGGGCCATTTCTCACCTTCCCCACACGTAGTCAACTTTCCGAACCCATTAGGGGGCTGGGGATTCATTAGGAATTGAGTCATCCACCCCTTTCTTTTTCCCGACCCATTCGAGTGGCGACTCTATTTTTCTCCAGGCTTAGGTTTGTGTTCTCTAAGGCCCCGAGCCTAAACAGTGCCGAAGTCGTAAGAACCATTCCACCAAGAGTGGGGAAAAAATTCTCGCTCACAGTGGTGACTCCACTGGGGATAAGAGAAGTTGATTCCGTTGGTCTTTATACTATTCTATTCTTTCTTATAATGATATTATCCATTGCATCATATTAGATTGCATCGTGTGCGTGAGTTAGGATGCCTGTGTTACCCGTGTTGTGTTATGTAAGGGATACCATACTTTCACTCAAGGTATGGAGATCGAGCATGGCATAACCACTCATAGCCTTATACCATTTGGTATATACTTGCTATGGGAGCCTAAGCCTTTTAACACAAAGACGCTCATGTAATTGGCCTAGTTACTTTCCTTAGGTTTTTACCCCCAAATGCATGTTGTTTAACTATGGTTAATTTATCTTGTCTTAAATCATGGCCTATTTGGTTTGTTCTTTTTCTAATATGACCTAAATACATTATGAGCTCAAAATAAATTTTTCTTTAAAATCTAAATGACCAAAACTATTTTTAAAACTTTTCAAAATGGCCTTTGGATATAAAACTTTTCCATAAACAAATCAAAAATTCTTTTCTCATGACCCAAATACTAAGCCCAAATTCCATTTTTTCTAAAATCATTTTACAATGGGCTTAGAAACAAAATTATTTTCATCCAACCTTTAAAAGAGCTTACAAATATTTAGGTCAATTACGAAATACCAAAAATCAATTATGAGCCTAGTTTATACTAAGAGTTATTAATCATGGGTTTGTTTTTGGCATGAATCATTAGTTACTTTTTTCAAGTGAGAAATCTATTTATAATAAACCTCTTAATTTAGTTTTAATCCAACATAGCATAAAAGCTACTTTAGTTGGTTGAATGGATTAAAACCTAATTAATGGGAATTATCATGAACTGGTTTCCATTTTTAAAAATATAACTATTGGTTGAAACGTCAGAGGGAAATTATTTGAAAAATAAGATACCCCATGTTGGTATTTTGTTAACCATATACCTAGGAAAAGAGACTCGTCATTCGTGTGTGGAATTTAGGTCCTAATTATCTTTCTTTGTCTATTGTTTGTGCATACATGCATACATAAATTTGCATCTCATATCATTAATCCTCTTTGGCTCACAACCCTGGATTACGACAGTTCAAAAGCTTACGAAAATCTGACCTACGTCGAAGATGCATAATCTAGTAGCAACTCAATCACTTGCTCACCAAAAGCAATGGTGTAACACCCCTTCCCAACCTATGAATAAGCCGGGGAGGAATGCTACATCGAAATACGAGCTCTGGTTATGTCAGCTTACTTAATGTTCCCTATAAAAATTTTCCAAAAAATTTTGACGGAGTCTCCCTTAAAATTCTAGGACCCAAGTGTCGACAAAACTGATTTTTCTTATTTTTGAAAAACATTTTGTTTCACAATTCAACTCAAGCACACTCCCAATAATCCACCCTTATAACCTCAACTACAATCCTGCAAGAAGAATTCACACTTCTATATTCACAACCCAACTCAATTTAAAACCATACAGTTATTATACATTACTAGATTTATATGCTACATCAAGTTATCTCTTTGTATTGTTCAAATAAGTACATGCCAATTTCTAATACCAAAATACAAAATGTAGAGCACCACCTAAGTTTGTTGATGACCGACAGATCGCAGGACTCCTCTGCTCGCTACTGGCTCCTTGCTAATAGCCTACAAGTTTAGAAGAAACTAAACTCGCTAAACATTGCTTAGTGGGTAATTTAACTAATTACGGAAAATAAATAATAAAAGCATAATGCACTTTTAAAAGCAATGAGTCTTATTGAAAAATAATATCACAGTAAAAACAATCCATATATGTCATATATTCAGTTATTATCATTTTATTAGTTCGCTCCACAAGGTAATTTGGTAGACTAACGTATGGTAAGGAACTAACTGAAACAACTGTATATATATTCTGTGGATGTGGCCCTAAAAAAATTGCGGACCAAGCCCTGTGGAATCTGTGGCCGAAGCCCTCTGACCGGAGTCCTATATAACTCGGACCGAATTCCTATATAGCTCGGGTCGTCATCCTATATAACTCAGACCAAAGTCCTATATTAAAGCAGCACTGCATATAGTATGATATATCATACCCTTACCTTACTCAGTACTATCCCAGATACCCAGTGGAGCCAAAATTTTCATGCCATTTCTTAATCGAATATGTATTATACAATTATCGACTTATGTTTCTTATATTATTTCAACGTGAAATATCATATTTTGTCATTTTAATAACATATTATGCTCATTTATATGTATAAGGAATCAATTGGATTACTTTTGAAAAATGACCAAATGAATATTAGCAAAATGACCATATGAATAGTAAATTCTGATTTTGGACTCAACATGATCCTTATTTTGAAAAATTGTATAAAATAATCTACTTGACTAAAAACTCTAAAATTTTTACAGAATTTAGTTTTACATCTTAAAATCATTCTTTTAAAATTTCAGATCAAACTGGACACATAATCTGGGTCAAGTAGTTCACCCAACCAGACTGCTCCAGTTGCCCTGCATCCTGGCAGCAGTTCTGAATTTTGTGAATTCCGTAAATTAAATTCAATCAATGTGGTTCCAAATTTATTTTCAAAAATACTAGACTCAATAAAAAACAACATATCCAAAATTCAATTGAATATTATTTTTCTAAATTTTATTAAAAATCCAAAAACTTGGTTGTCTCAGTCAAAGTACCTCCTAGAGCAGGTCTAACAAAAATAATTTTTTCATAATCATAACCATTCCGAATTCAACTCAAAATATTTTTAAGTCATTCTAGACGCATTGAGGCACAACATATCAAAAATTCACTTCAAAAACTTTTTCTATATTTAATTAAAAATCATACAAGTCACAGCATTTCACTAATTCTAAAAATAGAAAAATTTCAAGAAAAATGAACAAACAATTAGTTAAAGTACCAAACCTTGCTATTTCTTAGTCCTTTATCTATATCACTTCCTTTCCTTCCTTGTCTCCTTGATTTCCTATGAAATTTAACATCACAAATACAAAGGTAAGAACCCTAGGTATAGACATAGTCTTATCTTATGATTTTTCTAATGGTTGCTAGCTTATTTTCACCATTAAACACCATTATTTCTTTCATCAAATCCTTCAAATAATTATTTCTTGAATTTTCTCCAAATCTAGATACATGAACCCTAATTTCAATCTCTTAAATTAACCATTAATCCATGAAATTAAAACTAGAGATAGGTTTCTCTTACCTTATAATCTTGTTTGTCACCAAAATCTTCAACCAAAAGCCTTAAACTTTGGAAAAATCACCTCCTTCTTCCTTCTCTTATGGTTTGGACGAGTTCACCATGTAAGAGAGGGCTTTTATATTCTTTCCTTAGCTTATTTTGATCCAAATGGAAGCCAAGAGAGGTTAAGATGTGTTGGTGTAAGTGTTGATTTCCCATTGGTACACTTAAGTGGGAAAATGGCTAATTTTCATTGGTCCAAATGTCTCTTTCTTTTATTTATTTATTTGGCAAGCCATTAGGCTTCCTTTTATTCATATTTTGACCCCCTCAACTTTCTTGTGCTATTATTTTATAGTCTAGGGTGTGAAAATATCAAAATACCCTCCAACGATTAATCGAATGTAACTTTTAAACCGTGCGTTTTAAGGAAAAATTGAAAACCCACGGTTATGACCCGATTAATCTCGAGAATATTCTTTCGGGGTTGGATATGGGCACTATTAAGAACTTTCGACACTTAATTTTTAAGTTTACATAGTTTCCCCTAACTTTTGATAAATTTCCACTTAGGTCCTCGGCTTTTCGAAAAATTACCTTTAGGTCCCGTCGACTTCACGGGCCTCCTTTGCACACCGATTTTATTTTTGACTATCTCGAGCCTCTATTTGACCACTTATTTATGTCCTTCTTGCCTAATACTCGACTACCTAAACTTTGGGATGTGATAGTTCTACCACCCTTAATTTAAGTTTTGCACCGAAACTTGCTTATTCATACATGTAAATACATTGGTGGCCCTAGTCCTGGTCCATGGGCTTCCTCAACACCTATTGGTGTGGAGGCTTGGGATTCTGTCTCCTGTTCCATAGCTTGCCACGAATCTAGAGACATCCTACATTGACATAAATAACTATCTGCTTAATTCATCAACATATAACTCGATTATCAATTCCTATCTGGCTTGTACATCTACCTATTCATCATATAACGTTCTCCTTACTTTATCTTACATGGCACACATAGTTACGTACTTACTACCAATCTCCCAGAATCGACTAAACCAATGCTCTGATACCACAAATTGTAACACCCCTTCCCGACCTACGAATAAGCCGGGGAGGAATGCTATATCGGAATACGAGCTCTGGTTATGTCAGCTTACTAATGTTCCCTATAAAAATTTTCCAAAAAATTTTGACGGAGTCTACCTTAAAATTCTAGGTCCCAAGTATGGACAAAACTGATTTTTCTTATTTTTGAAAAACATTTTGTTTCACAAATCAACTCAAGCACACTCCCAATAATCCACCCTTATAACCTCAACTACAATCCTGCAAGAGGAATTCACACTTCTATATTCACAACCCAACTCAATTTAAAACCATATAGTTATTATACATTACTAGATTTATATGCTACATCAAGTTATCTCTTTGTATTATTCAAATAAGTACATGCCAGTTTCTAATACCAAAATACAAAATGTAGAGCACCACCTAAGTTTGTTGATGACCGACAGATTGCAGGACTCCTCTGCTCGCTACTGGCTCCTTGCTAATAGAATACGAGTTTAGAAGAAACTAAAATCGCTAAGCATTGCTTAGTGGGTACTTTAACTAATTACGGAAAATAAATAATAAAAGCATAATGCACTTTTAAAAGCAATGAGTCGTATTGAAAAATAATATCACAGTAAAAACATTTCATACATGTCATATATTCAGTTATTATCATTTTATCAGTTCGCTCCACAAGGTAATTTGGTAGACTAACGTATGGTAAGGAACTAATTGAAAAAACTGTATATATATTGTGTGGCTGTGGCCCTAAAAAAAATTGCGGACCAAGCCCTGTGGAATCTGTGGCCGAAGCCCTCGGACCGAAGTCCTATATAACTCGGGCGATTGCTCTATATAAGTCGAACCGAAGTCCTATATAGCTCGGGTAGTCACCCTATATAACTCGGACTGAAGTCCTATATTAGAGCAGCACTGCATATAGTATGATATATCATACCCTTACCTTACTCAGTACTATCCCAGATACCCAGTGAAGCCAAAAGTTTCATGCCATTTCTTAATCGAATATGCATTATACAATTATCGACTTATTTTTCTTATATTATTTCAATGTGAAATATCATATTTTGTCATTTTAATAACATATTATGCTCATTTATAAGCATAAGGAATCAATTGGATTACTTTTGAAAAATGACCAAATGAATATTAGCAAAATGACCATATGAATAGTAAATTCTGGTTTTGGACTCAACATGATCCTTATTTTGAAAAATTGTATAAAATAGTCTACTGGACTAAAAACTCTAAAATTTTTAAAGAATTTAGTTTTACATCTTAAAATAATTCCTTTAAAATTTCAGATCAAACTGGACACAAAATCTTAGTCAAGTAGTTCACCCAACCAGACTACTCCAGTTGCCCTGCATCCTGGCAGCAGTTCTGAATTTTGTGAATTCAGTAAATTAAATTCAATCAATGTGGTTCTAAATTATTTTACTCAAATACTAGACTCACTGAACAACAACATATCGAAAATTCAATTGAATATTATATTTCTAAATGTTATTAAAAATTCGGAAACATGGCTGTCTCAGTCAAAGTACCTCCTAGAGCAGGTCTAACCGAAATAATGTTTTCATAATCATAACCATTCCGAATTAAACTCAAAATATTTTTCAGTCATTCTAGACGCATTGAGGCACAACATATCAAAAATTCACTTCAAAAATATCTTTCTATATTTAATTAAAAATCATACAAGTCACAGCATTTCACTAATTCTAAAACAGAAAAATTTCAAGAAAATGAAAAAACAATTAGTTAAAGTACCAAACCTTGCTATTTCTTAGTCCTTTATCTATATCACTTCCTTTCCTTCCTTGTCTCCTTGATTTCCTATGAAATTTAACATCACATACACAAAGGTAAGAACCCTAGGTATAGACATAGTCTTATCTTATGATTTTTCTAATGGTTGCTAGCTTATTTTCACCATTAAACACCATTATTTCTTTCATCAAATCCTTCAAATAATTATTTTTTGAATTTTCTCCAAATATAGCTACATGAACTCTAATTTCAATCTCTTAAATTAACCATTAATCCATGAAATTAAAACTAGAGATATGTTTCTCTTACCTTATAATCTTGTTTGTCACCAAAATCTTCAACCAAAAGCCTTAAACTTTGGAAAAATCACCTCCTTCTTCCTTCTCTTATGGTTTGGACGAGTTCACCATGTAAGAGAGGGCTTTTATATTCTTTCCTTAGCTTATTTTGATCCAAATTGAAGCCAAGAGAGGTTAAGATGTGTTGGTGTAAGGGTTGATTTCCCATTAGTACACTTAAGTGGGGAAATGGCTAATTTTCATTGGTCAAAATGTCTCTTTCTTTTATTTATTTATTTGGCAAGCCATTAGGCTTCCTTTTATTCATATTTTGACCCCCCTAAACTTTCTTGTGCTATAATTTTATAGTCTAGGGTGTGAAAATATCAAAATACCCTCCAACGATTAATCGATTGTAACTTTTAAACGTGCGTTTTCAGGAAAAACTGAAACCCATGGTTATGACCCGATTAATCTCGAGAATATTCTTCCGGGGTAAGATATGGGCACTATTAAGAACTTTCAACACTTAATTTTTAAGTTTACATAGTTGCCCCTAACATTTGAGAAATTTCCACTTAGGTCCTCGGCCTTTCGAAAAATTACCTTTAGGTCCCGTTGACTTCACGGGCCTCCTTTGCACACCGATTTTGTTTTTTACTATCTCGAGCCTCTATTTGACCACTTATTTATGTCCTTCTTTCCTAATACTCGACTACCTAAACTTTGGGATGTGACAGTTCTACCACCCTTAATTTAAGTTTCGCCCCGAAACTTGCTTATTCATACATGTAAATACATTGCTGGCCCTAGTCCTGGTCCATGGGCTTCCTCAACACCTATTGGTGCGGAGGCTTGGGATTCTGTCTCCTGTTCCATAGCTTGCCACGAATCTAGAGACATCCTACATTGACATAAATAACTATCTGCTTAATTCATCAACATATAACTCGATTATCAATTCCTATCTGGCATGTACATCTACCTATTCATCATATAACTTTCTCCTTATTTTATCTTACATGACACACATAAATAAGTACTTACTACCTATCTCCCAGAATCGACTAAACCAATGCTCTGATACCACAAATTGTAACACCCCTTCCCGACCTACGAATAAGCCGGGGAGGAATGCTACATCGGAATACAAGTTCTGGTTATGTCAGCTTACTTAATGTTCCCTATAAAAATTTTCCAAAAAATTTTGATGGAGTCTCCCTTAAAATTCTAGGTCCCAAGTATGGACAAAACTGATTTTTCTTATTTTTGAAAAACATTTTGTTTCACAATTCAACTCAAGCACACTCCCAATAATCCACTCTTATAACCTCAACTACAATCCTGCAAGAAGAATTCACACTTCTATATTCACAACCCAACTCAATTTAAAACCATACAGTTATTATACATTACTAGATTTATATGCTACATCAAGTTATCTCTTTGTATTTTCAAATAAGTAAATGCCAGTTTCTAATACCAAAATATAAAATGTAGAGCACCACCTAAGTTTGTTGATGACCAACAAATCGCAGGACTCCTCTACTAGCTATTGGCTCCTTGCTAATAGCCTACAAGTTTAGAAGAAACTAAAATCACTAAGCATTGCTTAGTGGGTACTTTAACTAATTACGGAAAATAAATAATAAAAGCATAATGCACTTTTAAAAGTAATGAGTCGTATTGAAAAATAATATCACAGTAAAAACAATCCATACATGTCATATATTCAGTTATTATCATTTTATCAGTTCGCTCCACAAGGAAATTTGGTAGACTAACGTATGGTAAGGAACTAACTGAAACAACTGTATATATATTCTGTGGCTGTGACCCTAAAAAAATTTGCGGACCAAGCCCTGTGGAATCGTGGCCGAAGCCCTCGGACCGAAGTCCTATATAACTCGGGCGATTGCCCTATATAACTCGGACCGAAGTCCAATATAGCTCAGGTCGTCAACCTATAATACTCGGAACGAAGTCCTATATTAAAGCAGCACTGCATATAGCATGATATATCATAACCTTACCTTACTCAGTACTATCCCAGATACCCAGTGAAGCCAAAATTTTCATGTCATTTCTTAATCGAATATGCATTATACAATTATCGACTTATGTTTCTTATATTATTTCAATGTGATATATCATATTTTTTCATTTTAATAACATATTATGCTCATTTATATGCATAAGGAATCAATTGGATTACTTATGAAAAATGACCAAGTGAATATTAGCAAAATGATCATATGAATAGTAAATTCTGGTTTTGGACTCAACTTGATCCTTATTTTGAAAAATTGTATAAAATAATCTACTTGACTAAAAACTCTAAACTTTTTACAGAATTTATTTTTAAATCTTAAAATCATTCCTTTAAAATTTCAGATCAAACTGGACACAAAATCTTGGTCAAGTAGTTCACCAAACCAGACTGCTCCAGTTGCCCTGCATCCTGGCAGCAGTTCTGAATTTTATGAATTCCGTAAATTAAATTCAATCAATGTGGTTCGAAATTATTTTTCTCAAATACTAGACTCACTAAACAACAACATATCCAAAATTCAATTGAATATTATATTTCTAAATTTTATTAAAAATCCGGAAACATGGCTGTCTCAGTCAAAGTACCTCCTAGAGCAGGTCTAACCTAAATAATGTTCTCATAATCATAACCATTCCGAATTCAACTCAAAATATTTTTCAGTCATTCTAGACGCATTGAGGCACAACATATCAAAAATTCACTTCAAAAATATTTTTCTATATTTAATTAAAAATCATACAAGTCACAACATTTCACTAATTCTAAAACAGAAAAATTTAAAGAAAATGAACAAATAATTAGTTAAAGTACCAAACCTTGTAATATCCCTAAGTGTGCTTAGAAGTTATGATAATGTTGTTATTATTGAATTGAGTGTGTGATTGATAAGTGGTAATTATGTTGTTTGAAGAGCATTGTGTAGAGTGAAGTGTATATGTTGTGTATATGGTCATATATATATAATATAAGTTGGTCAAAGGGCTTGGTCAAGGGAAGAGGATATTTTATTTGTGATTGTGAAATTACCAACATGGGCTTGTAAAAGACAAAGGTTTAGTTATATGGTTGAGGGTAGTTTAGTAATTTTCTTTTGGAAGGGTATTTAATGCCTATTGACTTTGTGTTTTCTTCATCATTTCTTCTTCTTCTTCTTGTTGATGGCCGGCTCACTCAAAGACAAAGGAAAGAAAGTGAGCAAGTGATGATTTTGGAATTTTAAGCTCAAAAGTAAAGGAAGATCTCAAGTATACAAGTTGGAATTTCAAGAATTTCATGATTTTAGTAAGTTTTCTCTTGTTTGCCTTTGTTATTTTTGAAGATGTGTGTGAGTTGAGTTAGGGTTATTGATAGTATGATTAAGTGTGTTGATGATTTGTTGATTAGAGTTGAAATTGATTTTAAAATAAGAAGTTAAATTGGTGTTGGTGATGGAAGAGTAAGAGTTGTGTTTAGTGAATATTTTTCTGTTTTACAATTAGTAAAGGCTGTGACTTGTATGATTTTTAATTAATTATAGAAAAATGTTCTTGAAGTGAATTTTTGATATGTTGTGCCTCTATGAGTCTAGAATGACTGAAAAATATGTTGATTCGATTTTGGAATGGTTATGAGTTTAGAAAGATTATTTTTATTAGACCTGTTCCAGCAGGTACCTTAACTGAGACAGCTATATTTCGGGATTTTTAATAAAATGTAGAAAAATCATATCCAATTGAATTTTGGATATGTTGTTGCTTAGTGAGTCTAGTATTTGAGAAAAATAATTTGGAACCACGTTGATTGAATTTGATTTATGGAATTCACAAAGTTCAGAACTGCTGCCAGGATGCAGGGCAATTGGGGCAGTCTGGTTAGGTGAACTATTTGACCAAGATTTTGTGTTCAGTTTGATCTGAAATTTTAAAGGAATGATTTTAAGATACAAAACTAAATTCTGTAAAAATTTTAGAATTTTTAGTCAAGTAGATTATTTTATACAATTTTTCAAAATAATGATAAAATGGAGTCTAAAACCAGAATGTACTATTCATATGGTCATTTTGCTAATATTCCTTTTGGATTAGGTTGTGAAGAGGTTGAATTGCCCTAATTTGTGAAGTGAAGAACTATTGAGTGGAGAAGAGTTTAGAGTGGTGTGAAATGTTATTAAGGTAAGTACCAATGTTGCATGATTGCATTGTTAATGCATATCACTAATGTATTTTGATGTGTTTATATCATTAATGATATGTATATATATAATTGTGTTATGGGAAAATGAAAGATGTGAATGATTTGATGAATATTAATGTATGAGAATACAATTGATTGAGTATAATTAAATAATGTTAGGTAAATTATTACATTGTTAATCTAATGTGACTTGTATAGTGTGAAAGAGAACACTACAAAAAAACACGCTATCTGCGACGGACAGAATCCGTCGCAGATCCGTCGCAAATCCGTCGCAAATCAAGTATTGCGACCGATCTGCGACCGATACGATCCGTTAGTAAAAAAGGCGTCGCAATTTTTAATTTGCGACAGGCCGTCGCAGATTGCGACGGATTTGCAACCACTCGGCGGTTGCAAATCTGTCGTCGCAGATTCCGTCGCAGATTCCGTCGCAGAATGCCGTCGCAGATTTCCGTCGCAAATTCGTTGCAGATTCCGTCACAGATTGTCGTCGCAGATTCCGTCGCAGATTCCGTCATAGATTTCAGATATCCGTCACAGATTCGTGGCAAATCCGTAACAATTTAATATTGATTTTTATTAGAACTATTTGTATTATCAATTAATTTTATGAGAACTTTATAAATACATTTGGAAAATTTAAACACAATCTAAAATAAACACTAATTACATTGATAAAAATAATTCTTTTATTAATCTTCAATATAATAAAATATTTTACAATTTAATTATGCATGTGTTAAGAACACTACTACAAATAATCTATCTTGAAAATAACAATATTTGGGAAAAAGTAACACAAGTGTCTCACAATATAGAACTCAAAACAAATCAAACTCTAAATCCTCTGCTGTTCCTCCCTCCTCTAGCTCTCTCAAACTTCCTTCCCTTTGATCGCACATAGGGTTTAGTATGGCTGTGTGGCACACCAGGAGCTGGGCCAAAGTGTTTCACAGCTTCACGGGCATTCTTTGGACCTCTTAAAAGAACCTGAACAAATATTTGCATTAATAAGCTGCAATATGAGCAATATCATGTAATTTGTAGCAAAACAGAAGGCAAATCTTAAGATGACTCAAGAATTCTATATCAAAGAACATAAACAGCACACAACACATATTGAATTTGAATCTGATCCTTTTCCATTCATTATCCAACTGAAATCTTTAGATTTTGGTTCCTTCTCTTCCAGTGCCAATATCTTTCCTCTCATGTTTTCCTTAAGTTCAGATTCAAGCTTGAAGGAATCTAAATGTGCCTTATATCTGTTATGGTAGTGCATGTAACGCTCCAGATCCCTTTTTGTACGCTCAGTTTTCTTTTCATGGTGTTCTTTGTATCGTCCACAACTGTGGTTAGCTATACTCGTCCAGTTGTGTTCTCTACCAGTAGCACCACCACAAAGCCAACTGAAAGGGCAAGAAATGAAGAACATTACATTTAAAGGAACCAGCAAGAAAACAAGTACCTAGAAGGGAATGATTAACTGCTGACTAAAAATAGCCTAAAAAACAGAGGACCTACTATGAGTTATTTATATGGCTCGCACACCGACAAGGCACTATCCTAGTCTACAATATTTAACAAATTCTTCTCATTGGTTTCAAAGAAACAAAATAGGCTCAAAATCAAATCAAGTTCCATAGTTATCATCAAATAATCCCGTAAGCTCAAGTCCGTGAAAACAACATTTGAAGGTCAATCAAACCCCCTATGCCCCACTCCAAAAAAAAGAACAAGGTCCAAAAAACACAGAGTTATAGTCCACATGTTCATACACTATAAAAACAAGGAAAAAGATGGGAAGTTAAACATTTTAGTCATCACAACAATAAAGAAGCAAAAAGTAAAATTGGAGATCCATGACAAGTTAAGGACTAAATTTTGTAGTTTAATTTTAAAGAAGCAAATAACACAAAGAAGAAATCCTGGCAGTAAGCTTTGGAGTTTCCGCTAGGAGGTCCCTGTCTCTTGAGTTGAATCCCAATGGGTTTGAAGCAAAAGGGTGCAGGAAAGAATAAAAGAAAAGAACAAGAAACAATGGAAAAGATAAATAAAAAAAGGCAGGAGACAAATAAAAGAATTCTCACCAAAATGCTTGCCCACAAACACAACATACTAGGTTGCATCCTCCATTCTTCTCAACTTGCTTGTGACATTTTGGACAAGGTTTTGTATGGACTGTAATCCAATTAACAGTCTCTGATTCATCCCGACATTTCTTGGACCAGCGCTCCCACATTATGCATGAACAAGGTGAGTGTGTTTCAGACAAGCAACTAAAACAAAATTGTTCACCACATGCACATTCAACCTCACAAAGTTCATCATCCTCAACTTGTACAGCATTTCCACAATGGGGAACACTAGGACACCATTTAACTCTTTTATTGTCCTCAATATATGATTCAAAAAGGAAACGATCAAATTTCTCTGCAAGATCAGGATTGCTGGCATTAACTAAACGTCTGATTTTTGTATCATCACAGACAGCATTGCACTTGGGTTCCATGCATCTAATGCGTCTACTCTGGCCGTCATTTATCTTCACGATAAAATGTTGAGTCCAACCTAAACAGAATTTCAAAACAAAAAAGTCAATTTTCAAGGCAGAAAAAGATAAATAGTATGTCTTTGCACATAATAAAATCTGCGAGACAGTAACCATCTTCTTAATGGCAAAGCCTGCATCCAGCACTTTGAAAATCCATATTGATAAAGTCTAACTTATCTTATTTTGCATCAGGAAAAGGTAAAAGTTCAGTGTTTATACTTCTTAATTAATCCCATTGATAATGTTTGTCAACAGTTGCTACTAATTTTGCTTATCCAATAGATTTTGACAGGAATACCTAAAATGACATCCATGGAAATGGTCTTTTAAAGATTTTGTAAAAATCATTAGAAACATCTAACACAACTTAGTAACTCTGGATTAAGCAACAAAAGACTTAAGGTTCAATCATTCTTCAGACTACTTAAAATTGATGAAATGCAGGTTTAAGAAAAACTTTCTGTATAATCATAATGTTTTGTCTAACATGAAGCAGTGTGGACTTAAGGATTCATTTAGCTAAATTGTTGAGCGGATGATAGCAGTATACTTACAGTCATTGCAAAAGAAATGACCACAGTCCATGGCAGTCACCTCGCTAGTGCACACATCATCAAAACAAATATTGCATGTGAATATAGATGGTGTCTGGGAGAGGATGAGGCCATTATGATCCATGTCTGTGACACCAGCTTCAGCATATAATATATCTTTCCCATTCTCTATGAGAAACTGAAGCAACCTATCTACATCCCAACGATGATAAATGAGTAAGCTCCGCGACTGGTGTTCCTTCAATGATAGCAAGTCCATTACTTTGCGTATGTCCTGCCTCTACAAAATTTGACCCTTAAAGTTTCCCTCTGCAATGAAAAGCATTACTAAGACAAGAAGAACGAGTTAAATCAAAGGATTACCTGTGCAGCCAAGAGAGATTCTCTAGTGATTACCTGCTAAAGGAGAAAGAAAATTGTAAAAAACAAATCTAAGGAAGAATTTATTGTAATTCTGTAAATAAATAAACAAATAAATAAATATATTCTCCCTCAAAACCAGAAAAACGAAAATCCAATTTCAAAGCATTGTGAAAATATAAAAGTCCTATGCTCCACCAATTACATTGTTAAAATTTTGGAAATTTAATACTTAAACAGTAATCAATCCTAGAAAATCAACCTCCACACACATGTATAGACACAGTTGTGCAATCTTAATCATTTAATGACGGTGGCTGATGGCCAAGAACGTGAAGGAAAACAAACCCAGCAATCAAATTCCAGTGTTCCACCAATTACGAAACTCCGTCAATTACAATTTGATGTTAACCCAAAATCCTGAAACCAATAAAGAAAACGATTCCTTACCTTACTAGACGGACGACTAACATGGGCTGCCGCTATCTCACTGTCAACGTGAAAGCCATCAACATAGTCTTCATTGTCATCATTATAATCGCCATAATCATCGTAATCTCGATAATAATCATCATCACTAGGCATATAATTACCCATTGAGCCTATTTTTTTGTTATAACTATATCTGCATTCATATATCAAAAGCTACAGAGATCAATTTTCCGAAAAAAAAGGTATAAACGAAATACAAAAAAAAGAGGGATATTAGTGATAATTACTTTAATGGTAGTTCGCAATTGTGGCTTTTCTGTTTCTGCAACCACTGAGGAAAAACGATTCTCAGGTAAACGGAATGGAACTTCTGGTTCTTCTTGATCAATGCTAGAAGACGATGACTGTGAAAGAATTCAGAAAAGCCAACTAATTACCACCAATGAGAATGCAATTTGTACAAGAATTCAATAAATCCATACAGTTCAGAAGCTATCAAAAGTGGTAAAATATGGATTCTGACTTTGCACTGAAAATTCTGAAAAACTCTACCTCGAATTGATACTGTTACTGTTACAAAAATATTCGGCATTTGCGACGGAAATCTGCGACGGACATGTTTTCGTCGCAAATTTGCTACGGATCTGCGACGGATTTGCGACGTAACATTTTCCGCAAAAATTCTCGGCGGGAGTAATCCCGCCAACTTTTGCGACGATTATTTGCGACGCACTGATTTTCGTCGCAGATCTGCGACGGATTTGCAACGGATTTGCGACCAATTTCTCAAAATTCCTCTGACTCGTCCTTCCGTCGCAGATCCGTCGCAGATCCGTAGCAAATTTGCGACGGAAAACATGTCCGTCGCAGATCCGTAGCAAATTTGCGACGGAAAACATATCCGTCGCAGATTTCCGTCACAAAATTCCGAATATTTTTATAGTGAAATTTGCGACGGCAATAGATGGTAGCAGATCTCCGTTGCAAATTGGTTTTTTTAGTGTTTTCTCTCTCGCGCCAAGTTTCCGCGCCAACTTTTGCGACGATTATTTGCGACGGAATGATTTTCGTCGCAGATCTGCGACGGATTTGCAACGGATTTGCGACCAATTTCTCAAAATTCCTCTGACTTGTCCTTCCGTCGCAAATCTGTCGCAGATCCGTAGCAAATTTGCGACGAAAACATGTCCGTCGCAGATTTTCGTCGCAAATGCCGAATATTTTTGTAGTGGAAGAGGATCATTCAACAAGGTATGAGCTATGCAAATTTATTATGAATCTTGTGAATTGTATTGTGCTATATGAATAAGGTACTTTGTAATGTTATAGCAATGATGTTATATGTATCATATGGATTGAGATATGATATGTTGTGAAGCCATTGTAATTGGACATGATGATTCAAATGTGAGATGAAGCCATTGTGATTGGCTATGATGATCTAATTGAAAGAAATAAGGCATGTTTGCCTAGATGATAATGAACATTGAGATTGAAATTGATAATGAAACAATAAGTGAAATATGTGTTTAATGTGTTATTCAGTCTTCAGAGTTCTGGGTTTGGAGGCATGCCTATAAAATGAAAAAGGTAACAGTCTTGCCGGGTTGAGGATCTCTTCAAATTGAGTTGAATTGAGGTCCAAGAGACTGGGTCTGTTACACTATGAGAATTGTGAATATGAAATATATGATTGGTAACAGTCTTGCCGGGTTGAGGATCTCCTCATGATGAGTTGATGGTCCAAGAGACTGGGTCTGTTACACTATCCATGGATAGAAATATTGATATATGATGCCTACGGGCTTGATGATTATGATTATAGACCAAAGCAGTAACTCTGAACTCTGAATAACATAGTGGTGTCTGTTGGGCCCGAGTCTGTCTTTGTTGTCAATGTGATATACAAATGTTGAAAGAAATTGATAATGAAATCTTTGGTATACTTCATTGGACATGTGATTGATGATATGTAATATGTGCATTGAAATATTGATTATGAGCACTAGTGATGAATCATTAATGTTGATTTGTGAATAAAGAAATGTTATGATTGGTATGATGTATAATGTGTGTATTAGCATTGATTGTGAATTCAATTGATGAATTGTGGTTGATGACAATGATTGTCTTAATTGGAAATGTGACTTATGATTAGTATGATGTATAATGTGTGTATTGAGATGTTGATTGTGAATATTAGTGATGGGTTGGACTTGGTAGAAATGTTATGTTTATATGTGTATAAGATATGAGATTAGTTGAAAGATATGAAAGGTGCAAATGAATAGGGATAAACTTAATAAGAACTAAAAGTATATGGAATTGAGATATCTTTATATGTTAGTGTTTCCATGATATATGTTTGTATTTTATATTTGTACTACTAAGCTTTCGAGCTTAGCGCGGATGTATTATCGCGCAGGTAGCTTGGTGGAAGATATGAAGTCTTTTGGTATGCCACGAGAAGAGTAAGATTTTGTCGAGACCAACTAGAGGGTAATGCATACATGTATCCACTTTAAGTATGTTATATTATATGTATAAATGAAGTTTTGATAAAGACAATAATTTGTAAGTGTTCTTTAAATTGACCTATTATGGTTTGAATTTTGTTACAGGTATTGAAAGGTAAAAAGAAAAGTGGCATCCTTATACTTTATATACTTACTGTATGTATACTAGGTATATGTATAGTATTTATATGGAGTATTGGGGTGTTACAAACCTTGCTATTTCTTAGTCCTTTATCTATATCACTTCCTTTCCTTCCTTGTCTCCTTGATTTCCTATGAAATTTAACATCACATTTATAAAGGTAAGAACCCTAGGTGTAGACATAGTCTTATCTTATGATTTTTCTAATGGTTGCTAGCTTATTTTCACCATTAAACACCATTATTTCTTTCATCAAATCCTTCAAATAATTATTTTTTGAATTTTCTCCAAATATAGCTACATGAACCCTAATTTCAATCTCTTAAATTAACCATTATTCCATGAAATTAAAACTAGAGATAGGTTTCTCTTACCTTATAATCTTGTTTGTCACCAAAATCTTCAACCAAAAGCCTTAAACTTTGGAAAAATCACCTCCTTCTTCCTTCTCTTATAGTTTGGACGAGTTCACCATGTAAGAGAGGGCTTTTATATTCTTTCCTTAGCTTATTTTGATCCAAATGGAAGCCAAGAGAGGTTAAGATGTGTTGGTGTAAGTGTTGATTTCCCATTGGTACACTTAAGTGGGAAAATGGCTAATTTTCATTGGTCCAAATGTCTCTTTCTTTTATTTATTTATTTGGCAAGCCATTAGGCTTCCTTTTATTCATATTTTGACCCCCCTCAACTTTCTTGTGCTATAATTTTATAGTCTAAGGTGTGAAATTATCAAAATACCCTCCAACGATTAATTGATTGTAACTTTTAAACCGTGCATTTTCAGGAAAAATTGAAACCCACGGTTATGACCCGATTAATCTCGAGAATATTCTTCTGGGGTCGGATATTGGCACTATTAAGAACTTCCGACACTTAATTTTTAAGTTTACATAGTTGCCCCTAACTTTTGAGAAATTTTCACTTAGGTCCTCGGCCTTTTAAAAAATTACCTTTAGGTCCCGTCGACTTCACGGGCTTCCTTTGCACACCGATTTTGTTTTTGACTATCTCGAGCCTCTATTTCACCACTTATTTATGTCCTTCTTGCCTAATACTCGACTACCTAAACTTTGGGATGTGACAGTTCTACCACCCTTAATTTAAGTTTCGCCCCGAAACTTGCTTATTCATACATGTAAATACATTGCTGGCCCTAGTCCTGGTCCATGGGCTTCCTCAACACCTATTGGTGCGGAGTCTTGGGATTCTGTCTCCTGTTCCATAGCTTGCCATGAATCTAGAGACATCCTACATTGATATAAATAACTATCTGCTTAATTCTTCAACATATAACTCGATTATCAATTCCTATCTGGCATGTACATCTACCTATTCATCATATAACTTTCTCCTTACTTTATCTTACATGGCACACATAGTTACGTACTTACTACCTATCTCCCAAAATCGACTAAACCAATGCTCTGATACCACAAATTGTAACACCCCTTCCCGACCTACGAATAAGCCAGGGAGGAATGCTACATCGGAATACGAGCTCTGGTTATGCCAGCTTACTTAATATTCCCTATAAAAATTTTTCAACAAATTTTGACGGAGTCTCCCTTAAAATTCTAGGTCCAAAGTATCGACAAAACTAATTTTTCTTATTTTTGAAAAACATTTTGTTTCACAATTCTACTCAAGCACACTCCAGATAATCCACCCTTATAACCTCAACTACAATCCTGCAAGAAGAATTAACACTTCTATATTCAAAACCCAACTCAATTTAAAACCATACAGTTATTATACATTACTAGATTTATATGATACATCAAGTTATCTCTTTGTATTGCTCAAATAAGTACATGCCAGTTTCTAATACCAAAATACAAAATGTAGAGCACCACCTAAGTTTGTTGATGACCGACAGATCGCAGGACTCCTCTGCTCGCTACTGGCTCCTTGCTAATAGAATACGAGTTTAGAAGAAACTAAAATCGCTAAGCATTGCTTAGTGGGTACTTTAACTAATTACAAAAAATAAATAATAAAAGCATAATGCACTTTTAAAAGCAATGAGTCGTATTGAAAAATAATATCACAGTAAAAACATTCCATACATGTCATATATTCAGTTATTATCATTTTATCAGTTCGCTCCACAAGGTAATTTGGTAGACTAATGTATGGTAAGGAACTAACTAAAACAACTGTATATATATTCTGTGGCTGTGGCCCTAAAAAAAATTGCGGACCAAGCCCTGTGGAATCTGTGGCCGAAGCCCTCGGACCGAAGTCCTATATAACTCAGACTGAAGTCCTATATAGCTCGGGTCGTCACCCTATATAACTCGGACCGAAGTCCTATATTAAAGCAGCACTGCATATAGTATGATATATCATACCCTTACCTTACTCAATACTATCCCAGATACCCAGTGAAGCCAAAATTTTCATGCCATTTCTTAATCGAATATGCATTATACAATTATCGACTTATGTTTCTTATATTATTTCAAGGTGAAATATCATATTTTGTCATTTTAATAACATATTATGCTCATTTATATGCATAAGGAATCAATTGGATTACTTTTGAAAAATGACCAAATGAATATTAGCAAAATGACCATATGAATAGTAAATTCTGGTTTTGGACTCAACTTGATTCTTATTTTGAAAAATTGTATAAAATAATCTACTTGACTAAAAACTCTAAACTTTTTACAGAATTTAGTTTTACATCTTAAAATCATTGTTTAAAAATTTCAGATCAAACTGGACACAAAAACTTGGTCAAGTAGTTCACTCAACCAGACTGCTCCAGTTGCCCTGCATCCTGGCAGCAGTTCTGAATTTTGTGAATTCCGTAAATTAAATTCAATCAATGTGGTTCCAAATTATTTTGCTCAAATACTAGAATCACTAAAAAACAACATATCCAAAATTCAATTGAATATTATATTTCTAAATTTCATTAAAAATCCGGAAACATGGCTGTCTCAGTCAAAGTACCTCTTAGAGCAGGTCTAACCGAAATAATGTTTTCAGAATCATAACCATTCCGAATTCAACTCAAAATATTTTTCAGTCATTCTAGATGCATTGAGGCACAACATATCAAAAATTCACTTCAAAAATATTTTTCTATATTTAATTAAAAATCATACAAGTCACAAAATTTCACTAATTCTAAAACAGAAAAATTTCAAGAAAATGAACAAACAATTAGTTAAAGTACCAAACCTTGCTATTTCTTAGTCCTTTATCTATATCACTTCCTTTCCTTCCTTTTCTCCTTGATTTCCTATGAAATTTAACATCACATATACAAAGGTAAGAACCCTAGGTATAGACATAGTCTTATCTTATGATTTTTCTAATGGTTGCTAGCTTATTTTCACCATTAAACACCATTATTTCTTTCATCAAATCCTTCAAATAATTATTTATTGAATTTTCTCCAAATATAGCTACATGAACCCTAATTTCAATCTCTTAAATTAACCATTAATCCATGTAATTAAAACTAGAGATAGGTTTCTCTTACCCTATAATCTTGTTTGTCACCAAAATCTTCAACCAAAAGCCTTAAACTTTGGAAAAATCACCTCCTTCTTCCTTCTCTTATGGTTTGGACGAGTTCACCATGTAAGAGAGGGCTTTTATATTCTTTCCTTAGCTTATTTTGATCCAAATGGAAGCCAAGAGAGGTTAAGATGTGTTGGTGTAAGTGTTGATTTCCCATTGGTACACTTAAGTGGGAAAATGGCTAATTTTCATTGGTCCAAATGTCTCTTTCTTTTATTTATTTATTTGGCAAGCCATTAGGCTTCTTTTTATTCATATTTTGACCCCCCTCAACTTTCTTGTGCTATAATTTTATAGTCTAGGGTGTGAAAATATCAAAATACCCTCCTGCGATTAATCGATTGTAACTTTTAAACCGTGCGTTTTCAGGAAAAATTGAAACCCACGGTTATGACCTGATTAATCTCGAGAATATTCTTCCGGGGTCGGATATGGGCACTATTAAGAACTTTCGACACTCAATTTTTAAGTTTACATAGTTGCCCCTAACTTTTGAGAAATTTCCACTTAGGTCCTCGGCCTTTCAAAAAATTACCTTTAGGTCCCGTCGACTTCACGGGCCTCCTTTGCACACCGATTTTATTTTTGACTATCTCGAGCCTCTATTTGACCACTTATTTATGTCCTTCTTGCCTAATACTCGACTACCTAAACTTTGGGATGTGACAAATGGAGCCCGAAAAAATTCAAAGAATGGTGGACGACGCCTCAATGCCAAGATGGAAGAAATAAAAGAGGCCCTAGCTGAGACCGTGAAGAACCAATTGGCTGTAATTTTAGGGAACAATGCCGAAGCATCTGCTAGCACCAAGAACCCAAAGGAAAAAGGGAAGGCTAAGGTTGATGAAGTGGCTTTTGATGATGACAAGGTAGTCTTTGATGATGATGATGACTGGGCTCAATACTTCCAAGATCCTCAAGATAAAAATAAGGAGCTAAAGGTTGTTGACAAGACAACTTTTGAAGAGACTGAAAATTCTGATGTTGAGAAGATGATTGCTGATTTAGAAAAAAAATTTGAAAAAATACTTAAAACCAAAGAGATGTCTGAGATCGACAAACTATTTGAACAAGATGAGGAGGTCCCTTACAAGTTCAAGATGCCATCCTTTGCAAAGTTTGATGGAACCAAAAATCCTCACCTCCATGTGAAGCAGTATATCACTGCTATGCAATCTGTCCGAGCTACTAAGGCTCAAACTTTAAGGTACTTTATGCTCACATTGGACCCTGATGTCCAAAATTGGTTCAACACCTTAGAGGAAAGTACTCAAAAAGATTGGGACATGTTATACAAGGTTTTCATTTAGCAATATGGGTATAATGTCGAGTTGGAAGTTACCTTAATGGAAGTTGAGTCCATTAGACAAAGGCCAAATGAGAATTTTGTGGACTATGTGAAAAGATGGAGAAATAAGGCTGCTTTGCTCAAGAAGAGGCCCGATGAATCTGATCAAATAAGGATGATTGTGAGAGGGGTGTTGCCTAGTCTTCGTGAAAGGATGTCTCATACACTCATCCGTGATTTCAAAGATCTTTTGCAAGCTGACTTACAAATCGAAGAGTGGCAAAGGGAGAAGAGCCGCTTTTCGGCAAGAAGGAATGAGAGAGAAAATTATAAGCCTAACAGTCAAAGTACGCAAAAGGAAGCTAATGTTAATGCCGCTAGTCAAGGAGGAATGAGGCAGTTTTCAGAATTAGGGAAGCCGCTATCTTGGGTTCTCAATAAGCTACAAAAGAAGGGATTGTTACAACCCTTGACTCCTCGTCCTTTGCCTAATCCTCTTCCACCAAACTTTGATACTAATGCATTTTGCCAATTCTATAAAGGCTTAGACTCGAAACAGACAATTGTATGAAGTTTAGGCATGAGATCTAAAATTTAATCGACAGTGGAAAGCTACCTGAGCCAGGCAAGCCCAATATCAAGAATAATTCTTTGCCTAAATTTGGAAGAGTGCCACCACCAGCAACCTTCATGGTAGGAAAAGGATTGGAAGAAGATTTTGTCTTATCCACATTTCAAGATGAAAAAATTGAAGATGTGAAAGGAAAAGAATCTTAACTCAACAAACTTTCCTTAACTTGAATGTTTCTTTTCAATTTTGCTTTCTTTAATATTTAATTAGAACAATCATGATTTTCAAATTTAAATTTATTTGAATAAATTACTTTCATCAAAATTTTTGTTGGTCTTTATTCATTTTGGTGCTCAACCAATGAGGAATCTAGCTTGATGATTCATGAATTAATATATTTATGCATCATGACTCGAATGACTTTACTAGGTGAGGGATTACTCTATAGCATTGAGTTGTGTATGCTTACTTAGAGAGGGCTCCTGCATAATTTCCTTTGTCTAGGTCCTAGTCAGCCTTAGAACATGCTTTGACAAATTTTTGAGGCAAAATTAAAATCTGCTTATTTAAGAGAGAAATGATCTAGGCATTGTTTGGTTAGCCAACAACTAGTGTCCACCCAATTAGATATCAATCCCTGGTTGTCCCTTTGAGCCTTCATGAAATTTTAGCTTTCTTTTTATTGGCTTACAAACCCCAACAACCTACCTTGAGCTGTTGTGATACTTTTGACAAGTCTTATGATCACTAAGATGAAGAGGTAAGAAGATACAAGAATGGAATGCATAGTCAAGACCATGAGGATAGTTGAAGTTCTCAAGACAATAAGGGTATTTGAAGTTCACCTAATATCTCCAATTCATCAAGATAACATCAGAGTAACAAATGATTTATCCCTGTTAAAGAAGATTTATGTCACTCCACTCATCCATTATTGGAAACCTAAGTTGGTACAAACAAAACAATCGAAAAGAAAAAAGAGAAAAAAAAAGAGAAAAAAAAGAAAGAAAAATAAAGAAAAAATAAAGAAAAGAAAAAATAAAACCCAAACGGTTCAAAAAGCCAACTGAGTTCTCTTTTACCTAAGGCAACAAAAGGCTTCCATTTCGATTATAAGGACAATATGACTTCAATTGGTCCAACCCAACCAAAGATTCAATCAAAATCAGAGAAAATGGAGAAAGACCATCCAATTCTTGAAAGCTATGTACTTGACAATCCTATAAGGAAGAAGGATAAAATGATAAAATGCTCAAAGAAAAGAAAGAGTAAGAAAAATAAAAAGAAAGAAAAAGGAGAAGAAGAAAAGATATGAATTTGGGTACCATACTTTTTGCAAGGGCAAAAACTATCCTAATCAAAATCCAAATTAATGCCAAGAAGATAGAAGGAATTTGGAGTCTAGCAAGATTGCTCCCAGCTGCCTAAAGTTCCAACAAGCAGTTTGTAGTGTGAGGGTTTGTCCATTGTGTCACAATGGCTCCAACTTACAAATGGCCTTCATTTAACCCGTGTCCCTTATAGACCACATTTTAAGCCTATCAAAGACCTGTTGATCTCTCTTGGTAGGTAGAGTCTATTAGTGGAGATAGTTTGAATAAGTATGCATATAAGATAGACAATATTCAAACTCAAATGAGATCTTTTACCAAGTAATGTGTATGTGCCTATCTGAAGTGCAACAATTCTTGCTCAAATAAAAATGATTCCCAAGTTTAGTATGGTAACTAGGGTTTTCATATTATAGATATGTTAATTTGGAAAATCAAGTGCTGAGGCAAATTGAAATTAATTTGGCAAAGCCAACATTTGATTTCAATATCAAAATTCAAAATTCAAAATTCAAAAAAAATTAGGAAAAAATTACAAGGCCTTCAAGTTAAAGGAAGTATGTCGAATCATTGAACCTCCAAAGGACACATTGGGCAAAGGAAATGATTACTGGCAAGGTCATGAAGAAGATACCAACTGACATACTAAATCATAATTTAAAATGGATGTATCTCTGCTGTTTGGGGCCTCCATTATTCATATTTTCAATATCTTGAAGATAAAAGCCATAAATGTGAAGCATTGTGTCATTCCAATGCAAGACTTGAACGAGCATCTAAAAGGAACCAATGAGAAAACTTATGCTGATCACCTCGGTCTGTGAGTCAATGGAACCATTGTAAATATTACTCATGCATATCATGCATACATGAGCATATCACACGGCATCTTTCTTGTATTATCTATTCTTTGTCAAAGTGAACAGCAAACACTCTGTGAAGCAAAGAATCAAAAGAAGATATCAAATCAGGGGGGCATGGAAAGCCCATTACTTGAGAAAGCTCCAATAATTTTGCAAAGAGAAGAAATGCGTGCTTGTGCAAAGAACTAGACAACAAAAACATCAATCAAAGATTGCATGAAAAAATCTTTGGTTTGAGCCTACACACGGGGCAAAGTTTCTCCTTTTTAATTTTTTAAGTTTATATGCCAAACATTTTCAAACTCACTTGCAAATATTTCGCCACGTAGGGGGCAAGGAGAAGATATGAGGGCCAACTATAAATAGCTGAATTTTTGCAAAAGGAAGAACAAAAGAATGGAACAACCAGTTAAGTCAGAATCCTCAACTGATAAAAGGTCAGTCAAATCTAATTCAATCTCGGGTCCAAGTACCCAGTCAAGGGCCCAAGTACCTAGTCACGGGTCCAAGTACCCAAATGCAATCCAGTTTCAGGTCCAAGTGCCCAATCTCTGGTCCAAGCACCCAAAATCAAATTTAATATTGGGTCCAAGTACCCAAATCAAATTCAATCTCAGGGCCAAGCACCCAATCTCGGGTCCAAGTACCCAAAACAAATTCAATCACAGGTCCAAGTACCCAATCTCGGGTCCAAGTACTCAAATCAAATTTAATCTTCGGTTCAATTACCCAATTTCAGGTCCAAGTACCGAAATTCAATTCAGTCTCGAGTCCAAATACCCAATCTCAGGTCTAAGTAACCAAATCAAATTCAATCTCGGGTCCAGGTACCAATCTTGGATCCAAGTACCCAAATCAAATTCAATCTCGGGTCCAAGTACCCAAATCAAATTCAGTCTCGGGTCCAAGTACCCAAATCAAATTCAATCTCAGGTCCAAGTGCCCAGTCTCGGGTTCAAGTACCGAATCTCGGGTCCAATTACCCAAATCTAATTCAATCTCGGGTCCAAGTACCCATTCTTGGGTCCAAGTACCCAAATCAAATTCAATCTTGGGTCCAAGTACCCAATCCCTGGTCCAAGCACCCAAATCAGATTCAATCACGCGTCCACGTACCCAATCTCAGATCCAAGTAGCCAAATCAAGTTCAGTCTCGGGTCCGAGTAACCAAATCAAATCCAAGTATCCATCCTCATCCAAAATCTGCTCAATTTCATATTGCTTTTCACTCTCTTCTACCAAAAGTCTCAGATCGCTCAAGTAGGGGGCAAACTATAGACCCTTAATTTTGACCCCAATTTGATACGGTCCTAATTAAAGGATTCCAAAATAAATTTGATCCAATTTACAACTTCTAATAAGTCTGTTCAATTTTAAAAGTCACAAACTCAACTACGAAACCCTAAACCAAGTCTTTTTTAGAAGGTTTGGTCAAAAGAATTAAAAAAAATACGAAATTAGTTCAAGTTCAAAGGCCCAAGTGATATGAAACCTTGGCTCATGCCGACCTGGAGGCTCTAGGTCGACATGAGCATTGGCTCATGTCGACCTGGATGTCCTAGGTCAACATGGCTGTCCTAGGTCGACATGGCTTTGGTCCATGTCGACCTGGAGGCCCTAGGTCGACATGAGCATGCCTCATGTTGACCTGGGCAGCCCAAGTTTGACATGAGCATGCCTCATGTTGACCTAGGCAGCCCAAGGTCGACATAAGGTTTGTCTCATGTAGACCTAGGGCAACCAGTTTGACATGGTTTCAATAACTTTCCTAATTCAACTAGAATTTGTTTTAAGGACTAATTAATATTAGGTTAAGGATTCTGAGTGAGGTTAGGGCCTATAAATTATAACCTTTCAAAATTCAGAGAGGGGGAACATGAAGAAGGAAGCAAGGAACATAAAAGAGAGATGGCAACAAATAGAGAAGATTAGCAGCAGACATTCATCAGTCATCCATCCATCAAATTAGGGTTTTCGCTGTCTTTGTTCATTGTTCATCCAAAAGTCAATTGTGGAGGAACCAACGAATGGAGGTTTGATTTAATTCTTTAATTTATTTGAATTCACAGTAGCTTCATCCTTGAATTACAACTTATTTGACTGTCCAGTATATACATAAGTATCATTAGAAGTTTGAAGATTAAGAAGTTGTTTAGGTCGAGTAGTTAACTTAAACCTCGTAGTGTTGATTACTTGATTTAAAAAACATGATTTGAGTTTAATGTTCATATAATCACAAAACATCGTCAAAACCCTAATCTAATTACCTAGTTGCTAAAAACCCTAATCCGCTTTCCAATTTCAAAAACTCTATATTGTTTTATTAATTCCCAAAACCATAATTGTTTTCATAATTTTTCAAAACCTATATTATTTTATTAATTCCCAAAACCTTAATTTTTTTCATAATTTTCCAAAACCTTAAATCATTTTATTAATTCTCAAAACCCTAATTGTCTTCTTAATTTTCCAAAACCCTAAAATTTTTTCTAAATTCCAAACCTAAATTTATAAAATCTATTTTCCAAATTCAAAACACCAAAGCCCTTATCAAATTCTAAAATGTCAGAATCCTTTAATTCTAGAAAGCCTAAAACCCTAACTCCAGTTGCTTAATTACCAAACCTAGACCTAAACCCTAATTCCAATAACTTAATTCCTAAACCTTAGTTTCAAAGAAACCTTAAAATTTCTTAAACCCTAAATTTCATAATCCCAGCAACCTCAAAAAAGCCCAAAACCCTAAATGATGAAACCTCAATTTAAACACTAATTTTAAAACCCTAATTCCAAACTTTGAATTCCAAAAGCCCTAATTTTAAAACCCTAAGTTGCAAAACCCTAAATTCTAAAAGCCCTAAATTCTTTAAAACCCTATATATATATTTATTGCTTTATTTAATTTTAAATTTGATTATATAGTTTATTATATGTTTTGATTTATTTAATTTCAATGCTTGATTTATTTAATTTACCATGGATGATTATTTTTTTATTATTATGATTATTTTTTATTTATTTTGGTATTAAAATTTTAAGAGGTATGTTTCCACCTTGTGGGTACCTCATTAGGTAAATTTTATGTAATTTAAATTGCTTTTATATTTTGGATCAATATAAAAGGACATATTTCCATCTTTCAGTGGGTGTCCTATTTAGTTTAGACATGGACGATGTAAGGACATGTTTCCACCCTCGAATGGGTGTCCATTTATTTGCTTTGTTTGGACATTGCTCTGATTTTAATATAATGATGCTTTATTTTAATTGTTGCATGTAGTATGGACAATATTGTTATATTTAAGAATTTTATAATATTAAGACCTGCACAGGAGGCCTGTTCCAATGAACTGGGCGTTGTGGGGGTGCTGGGCCATTTCTCACCTTCCCCACATGTACCCAACTTTTCGAACCCATTAGGGGGTTGGGGATTTCTTAGGAATCGAGTCATCCACCCCTTTCTTTTTCTCAGCCCTTCCGGGTGGCGACTCCATTTTTCTCCGGGCTTAGGTCCGTGTTCTCTAAGGCCCCAAGCCTACACAGTGTCATAGTCGCAAGAACTGTAATATCCCAAAGTATACCTTAAAAGTTTTGAAATTATTCTTGTAATTGGATTTAATGTGTATATTGAAGGGAAAGAGAAAAGAAGTGAAGAGAGTGTATATGTTGTATCTATGGGAATGTATACAAGTTAAATTAATAAAGGCCAAAAGAAGAGCAATGAATTAATTTAATATCTGATTTTGGTGTACATTGGAATTGTAGTAGTGAGAAGAGATGTGGGAAAATATAAATGCAATATATAAGAAATATACATATACCCACATATACATCACATATACATGGGATATAATATGGTGTAGGAAAAGTGAGTTATATATATATATTTGTATAATTAATTAATAATAATAATATAAGAAAAAGGAAGAAAAGAAAGTCAAGGAATAGACAAGTGTGTGATGGAGATTTAAATTATTATTATTATTATTATTATTATTATATATATATATATATATATGATAAGTATGAGAAAAGAAGAGGAAAATTATTTCTTTCTTTCTTCTTCTTCTTCTTCATGAACGAGAGAGAGAGAGAGAGAAGCTAGAGAGAGAAAGGTGATTTTGCTTCTATTTACTCCAAAGATTAAAGGATATCAAGAGATTTGCAAGTAGATATTGAAGATTTGGACAAAGAATCCAAGTAAGTGCCCTTTCTTTGTATTGATATTTGATGTGGTTGGTGTGTGATGATGATGTTAATGAAGGATTGAAGTTTATATATGTGTGAAATTGGTATTTAGATGATAATAACATGGTTATTTGTGAGGATGATGATGATTTGTTGAGATTGTTGAGTAAGGGTTTAGTATAAATGAATTGGAGATTTGAGTAATTGATATATGATTGATGTATGTTTGTGTTTAAGGAAGAGTTTGATTATGTTTGTATTCATATGGATTGGTTTAAAATGCAAAATACATGAGTTGGGATCCTAGAGAGAGAGATGTGATTTGTGAGTTGTGATCTAAAGTTTTAGAATGAGATTCATAAGTGAATATTTGTATGGAAATTCATGTATTTTATCATTTTATTTGAATTAGGTGGTGAAGGAAGTGAAGAATTCTTGGAAGGTAAAGTGTATAGATTGGTGTGGTTCATAAGGTAAGTACAAAATACCTTATTGTATATGTATATATTCATATGATGTTGAACCTTAAAACACACTTATTTATAAATGTGTTAAGGAATCAAATGAATTGTTGATGTATATTAGTAAGGTGAATATTGTGGTAAGTATGTAATATATGTGTTTTGGACATTGATTGCATCTATTTGAATCATGCTGTATTGTATACAATGTGAGTTAATGCAATCAAGAAGGCTTGGCCATGTTTGGTTTTTAATTTGTGAGAGACACGGCCAAAATTAAGGAGAGACACGGCCAAGTTATGAGGGACACGGCCAAGTTAGAGGAAACTTGGCCGTGTTGGGTCATTTTTGGAGAGACACGGCCACTGGCTCAGCCGTGTCCCTTGCCCGTGTCTGCTACTGCCTGATCTTATTATTTTGTTGGTTTTGGTTTCTTTGGATTTAAGGGAGACACGGCCAAGCTAGATGAGTCCTGGTCGTGTTGGAGCTTTTGTTGAGAGACACGGCCACAAGCTTGGCCGTGTCCCTTGAGTGTGTTGGCTACTGTTATTTATTTTTGACTATTCTTGCATTGTTGGATCCTCCAAAGGTTTTGTTGTATCTACACTTCAAATATACCTAAAACAAAGATGATCTAAACAAATGTATATTGAGGATTCTAAATCTAAGAATAAGGTAAGTTATATATGTGTATATCAATGATGATCATTCTTAATGGATGTTTAATGTGCTTGATTGTGTATATTTAAATAATGAGTTATTGTACTATGACTTGAGACATAATGAGATGTGAATCCATTGTGATTGGCTATGATGATTCAAATGAGATGTGAAGCCATTGTGATTGGCTATGATGATTCAATTGAGATAAATGGGGCATGTTTGCCTACATGAATGATGAGAATTGCAAATGAAATTGATAATGAAATAATAAATGAATTGTGTGTCTAATATGTTATTCATTTTTAGAGTTTTGTTGTTGGTGGCATGCCTATTAGTAACAATCTCTTGAAGTTAGGTTGGACTTGATCCTTGAAGCCAAGTTGGGTTGAAGTTTGACATGTCTTACTCCCCTTGAAGCTTGGTTGGGTCAATCCTTGAAGCCTAATTGAGATGTTACAACCCTTGAAGCTAGGTTGGATTGGTTCTTGAAGCCAAGTTGGGTTGATACTTAGCATGCTTTGTTCCCCTTGAAGCTTGGTTGAACCTAAATCCTTGAAGCCTAGTTGGGATAATGATAATGATAAATGTGATAATTAAACCAAAACATTAACTCTGAAAGTGGAATGGCATATTAGTTTCTTTTGGGCCCATGCTTGTGCTTGTTGGTATGTGATTCTTGAATAATGAAATAAATGAATAATGAGATATAATGTTATGTGATACATAAGTAAATTATTGATAGTGAATGTGGATTAAAAGAACTATGTTGAATGATGAGAAATGAAAGTACAACATTAAAATATAATATGGATGTGAATGTAGACATTGAGAATATTTTTATAAATATTCTAATAATTCATGGAGTTGTGATTGGTATCAATAATATATGTGTATGTATATAATTAAGACATTAGTAGATATATATATATATGAAAGGTATATTCAAAATGGAAAACATGATAAGAAAATAATGACATATGAAATTAACAAGTAAATATGATTTTCTGTAATATTTGTTTACATGAATTATTTGTATTTACTAAGCTCTCGGGCTTAGCGCGGTTGTGTGATCGCGCAAGTGATTATGCGGTTGATCTGAAGTCCAGTTGTTATGCCACGAGAAGGGTAAGAATGTTTAGAGACCAACTAGAAGGTGATGCATACATGTGTGATTTAATTATGTTGTATTTTTTATAAGAATATATTCATATGTATAAATGAAGTTTTGGTAAATAAGAATGAGATTCTTATATTTATATAAGACCATTGAAAGTATAATGATTTTGTAAATGTTCTTTAAATTAATGTAATATTGTTTGAACTCAGATAAAAGTTTTTAAGTTGAAACTAAGAGTGACATTCTTGTACTTTATATACGTATTGATGTATACCTGGTATATGTATAGTACTTATATAGAGTATGGGGTGTTACAAGAACCATTCCACCGAGAGTGGGAGAAAAAATCCCCGCTCACAAATGGATTTGTGAACTATTTATTTATTGATAAAAAGTGCATGTGAAGCAAAATGGTTATTACATTAAAGGATAACTTTGAGCTAAGTCATATTTAAATATAACTGTAATGGTATTTAAGAAAGAAAAAAAAGTAATAAAAAAATATGTACATGGAAAAAAAATATATGATTAAGTTATGTGCAAATAATTGAGGTGAAAAAAAATTGAAGTACCATTGTATAATAATTTTAGCATGAATTGATTGTGTTCTTGGAAAGTTTGATATTATTTACTTATTTGATTTAATAAGTGAATTTCATAGTGAATTGTTAATTTAAGCTTGGGAGTATTTATATTGGATATTAGATTATTAAAGATAGAAATGATACCAATTTATTAGATAACTTTAGAAAAGTAAGATTTACATTAGGAGAGTTTGACATATGTATATTGATTATTAAAATAAGTGTATACTTGGAGAATGGATAAAAGACAATTGTATGTAATTAAAGGATTTTACATTATTAGTGTGAAAATAAGACAATTTGAGAAACAAAATAAGAATAATGATAGATTAAAGAAATCATTGATGATTTTAGATAATTTGGAGAGTAAGGTAAGGAAATAAAGAGGAAATAATAATAATAATAATTAATTGATGAAAGTTAAATATTGGAAATAGTGAGTATATAAACTATATATGGAAGTTCTTGAAAAGTTATAATATATTGGTTGTTAATAGTTGAAAGGAAGAAGTGATTATATACAGAAGGAATATGATGGTAAATACTTTTTAATTGGTATTATTTATGCATGGATTTATTATTCATTCTTTGATGGAGCTGTAAGAATTTAGAGTTCTTCATATTGGTTTAAAATTTATGAGAATGATACAATAATGGCATAATTGTAAGCTAATTTTGGTGTTATTTAAGTGTGAACCCTTTATTTTACACTTAGCCAACATAATTGGAAAAATTTGAAGAAAATATATATGAATACATACATATTATTATTATTATTATTATTATTATTATTATTATTATTATTATTATTAAAGCACACCACAACACGCGTGCTGACAGAGTAGCTTGTGGCCTGGCCACAGCGCACGGGGTAGCCGTGTTGTGGTTCTTGCGGTGGCCGCACGGCGCGCAGCCAGGCCATAGTGCTTGCGGCGACCATGATGTAAGGTGCGTCGCCACACCATCATATTCATGGCAGCCGCAAGGCTTGCAGCCATACCACGACATGCGTGACAGGCCGTAAGCAGTATGGATGGTTGACACCATGTACGGCTTAGTGTCAAAATCGGACTCCCTATAAATAGGTGTTCACCTCTTTTGTTTAGAGGAATTTTTAGATGTTGAAACACTGTGAAATATATTTATGACACAAATTAGACCTATTGGGACTATTTTGGACTTTCTGAGACACTTCATAATTGATTTTTGATTTACCTTCCGCACAAGTGAAGTTTCAAAGTGGTAAAACTCTTCAACCCGTAATTAGGAGAAGGCATTCATGCAAGGCAGTGCATACTCTTTCATTTTATCTTTTCAAATTCGGTAATCAATCAATAATAAATTTGGTTAATTAAAAATTCTTTGCATGTGAAGGTGCAAACTACTTATGGCTCTGATTCTCATTCAAATAGATAAGTAGGCAAACATAGAATATTACTTCAAGTGGTGAGCCCATACTTTAACAACCAACCATTCCTTTTCCTTGATTTTTCTTGATGAATGTTATTATTACTGTTTCTTCTATCTCATTTTGATTCTTTGAGGCTCCATTTATGAATTTGGTGAGTTTCGCAATGGATACCATTATGCTTTTCTGTATTCATCTTTTACTTTCAATTAGTTATCTTGGGGACTTGTAGACCCTTAATTTTTGACCCAGTCCGGTCCGATATATTTTAATTAGTTCAAAATAATTTTTGATTGTCTTAATTAAATAATTTTTGCTTTAGTATCTTATTTTTATTAATAAAAAATAAAAATAAACAAAAAAATAAAAATAAAAAATCGGCGATAAAAAAATCGTCGCCGAAAACCAGCGAGAGGGACGAATGGCCATAGGCCATTTCGCCCGCAAGAAACCAAAGCCATTTTGCCCACAGAATTTTTCTACGGGCGATTTGCCATTTCGCTCGTAGGAATTTCCTACGGACAAAATGGCCCAGGTAATTTCGCCCGCAGGCCAGTCCCTCGCCCCTGCCGTAGCCAACTGCGGCAATTTTTTTTGCCAGCGCAATTTTTCCACAGCAGTTTTTTTTTTCCAGCGAAATTTTTCCGACGCAAATTTTTCGAAACCTAATGCAATTACGTTTTAGTTTCCTTTTCTTATCAATATTATGTTCCTTGAATAATTATGAATGGACTATAAAATTCTTCTATAAATAAGACCAAAAACAACACAAAAAAGAGGGAGAAATCGGAGGAGAAATAGGAACAAAAATTGGATCTGAAACTGAGTACGAAAGGCAGTAAATCAATCCAATTTTTTTGAGAGAGCAGAAAAATAATTCAGGCAATTAAAAGGCAGCAAAGCTTGTCTTTGTTTTAGTTCATCCAAGAAGAAATTTTTGGTGGAACCAACAAACGGAGGTATGCATCAATTGTTTAAATTCTATTCTTCACAGAAGCTAAATCATCCTATTGTTTCCTTTAATTCAAAAATCCTAGAACCTCAATTCACTTTTTCTAAAGTTTAAAAACCTTAATTCGTTGCTTTATTTTCCAAAAAGTTTAAAGTTGTTATTTTTGTTTCTTCAAAACGCCAAAACCAAAATTTGTTTTCCAAATTCTCAAAACCCTAAATTGAGTTATGTTTCTTTCCAAAAGCCTTAAAAACTTCTTTTTTTGCTTCTATAAACTTTAAATCGTTTTGTTTATTTTCATAAAACTTCATAAAATTATCAATTGATTTTCAAATTCTAAAAATTAATTCATTCCCCGAAACCCTAAATCAAAAATTCTAAAACCCTAATTCAACTCCAAAAACTAAAATAGTGAACCCTAACCCCCTTAAAACCTTAAACCCTAATTTTTTCTAAACCCTAATCCTTTAAAACTTTAAAAACCATATAAACACAAATGTTATAATTTTACACAATAAGCTTGAAAACATAATTCAATGAGTAACCATAAACCATAAATCTAAGTATTTTAAAGTGTTTAAAACCTAGTTTCATGATTTCACCATTCAAACACTAATTTGGTTAATCAAAGAACTTTATCAACCTTTTAAAACATAAAGCCTTAATCTATTTTAATTCCTTTAAAAACTCACAGTAGCCTAATTCCATAAATTCCAAAACCCTAAACACATGAAATAAAGAACCCTAAATGGAAACAGTAGCCATAATTTAGATTTTTATTTGCCTTATTCAATTTTATATTTGATTATCCTTTGATTTATTTTATATGCTTCAATTTATTTAAGTTCAATGCTTGGTTTATTTAATTTATCATGGATGGATGTTTACTCTCTATTGATATTTAATATCTTTGATGAATGATTTATTTATGATGAATGGTTATTTAACTTTTATCAATTTATTTAGATCTCCAAATGTTGTAAGAGGTATGTTTCCACTTGTTGGGTACCTCATTAGTTAAATATCATGTAATTTAAATTGCTTTTATGTTTTAGAACCAATGTAAAGGGCATGTTTCTACCTTTCGGTGGGTGTTCTATTTAGGCATGAGATGTAAGGACATGTTTCCATCCTCGGATGGGTGTCCATTTATTTGTTTTGCTTGAACATTACTTTGATTTTAATATAACGATGCTTTATTTTAATTTGTGTGTAATATGGATAATATTGTTATACTTAAGAATTTTATAATATTAAGACCTGTAAAGGAGGCCGGTTCTAATGAACTGGGCGTTGTGGGGGTGCTGGGCCATTTCTCACCTTCCCCACACGTACCCAACTTTTCGAACCCATTAGGGGGTTGGGGATTCCTTAGGAATATAGTCATCCACCCCTTTATTTTTCCAGGCCCGTCCGGGTGGCAACTCCATTTTCTCCAGACTTAGGTCCGTGTTTTCTAAGGCCCCGAGCCTAAATAGTGCCAAATTCGCAAGAACCATTCCACCGGGAGTGGGGGCAAAAATCCCTGCTCACAGTGGCGACTCCACTAGGGATAAGAGAAGTTGATTCCATTGGTCTTTATATTATACTATTCTTTTTTATAATGATATTATCCATTGCATCATCTTAGATTGTATCGTGTGCATGAGTTAGGGCGCCCGTGTTACCCGTGTTGTGTTATGTAAGGGATACCATACTTTCACTCAAGGTATGGAGATCGAGCATGGCATAACCACTCATAGACTCATACCATTTGGTATATACTTGCTATGGGAACCTAAGCCTCTTTACCCAAAGACTAAAGCTCATGTAATTGGCCTAGTTAAATGCTTGTTGTTTGACTATGGTTAATTTATCTTGGCTCAAATCATGGCTTATTTGGTTTGTTCTTTTTCTAATATGACCTAAGTATATTGTAAGCTCAAAATAAATTTTTATTTAAAGTCCAAAAAACCAAAGCTATTTTCAAAACTTTTCAAGATGGTCTTTGGACATAAAACTTTTCTAAAAAAACAAATCAAAAATTCTTTTGCTCATGGCCCAAATACTAAGCCCAAAACCCATTTTTTCTAAAATCTTTTTACAATGGGCTTATAAACAAAATTATTTTCATTCTTGAAATACCAAAAATCAATTGTGAGCCTAGTTTATACTAAGAATAAATTAACCATGGGCTTGTTTTTGGCATGAACCATTAGCTACTCTTGTTCAAGTGAGAAATCTATTTATAATAAATCTCTTAATTTAGTTTTAATCCAATATCACATAAAAGCTACTTTAGTTGGTTGAATGGATTAAAACCTAATTAATGGGAATTATCATAAGTTGATTTTCATTTTTGAAAATATAACTATTGGTTGAAACGTCCAAGGGAATTATTCGAAAACAAGATACCCCATGTTGGTATTTTGTTAACCATATACCTAGGAAAAGAGACTCACCATTTGTGTGTGGATGTTATAAGGTTGGAAGGAACGTCTTAATTATCCTTGTTTGTTGATTGTTTGTGCATACATGCATACATGCATACATTTGCATCTCATATCATTGATCCTCTCTAGCTCACAGCCCTGGATTACGACAGTTCAAAAGTTTACAATAATCTGACCTATGTCGGAGATGAAGTATCTAGTAACGACTCAATCACTTGCTCACCAAAAACAATGGAGCCCAAACAAATTCAAAGAATGGTGGATGAAGCCCTCAATGCCAAAATGGAAGAAATAAAAGAGGCCCTAGCTGAGACCATGAAGAACCAATTGACTGCAATCTTAGAAAATCATGTCGAGGCATCTGCTAGCACTAAGAAGCCAAAGGACAATGGGAAGGCTAAAATTGGTGAAGTAGCTTTTGATGATGATAAGGTGGTCATTGATGATGATGATTGGGCTCAATACTACCAATATCCCCAAGACAAAAAGGAGCCGAAGGTTGTTGAGAAGGCAACTGTTGAAAAGACCGAGACATCTGATGTTGAGAAGATGATTGCTGATTTTAAAAAGAAATTTGAGAAGAAGCTGAAAACCGAAGAGATGTCTGAAGTTGACAAATTATTCGAGCTAGATGAAGAAGTTTCGTACAAGTTCAAGATGCCATCTTTTGTGAAGTTTGATGGAACCGGAAATCCTCATCTCCATGTGAAGCAGTATATCACTGCTATGCAGTCTGCCCGAGCTACTAAGGCTCAAACTCTAACGTACTTAATGCTCTCATTGGATCCTGTTGTCCAAAATTGGTTCAATACCTTAGATGACGGAACACAAAAGAATTGGGATTTGCTGTACAAAGCCTTCATCCAGCAATATGGGTATAATATTGAGTTGGAGGTTACCTTAATGGAAGTGGAGTCCATAAGGCAAAGGCCAAATGAGAATTTTGTGGACTATGTGAAAAGGTGGAGAAATAAGGTTGCTTTGCTCAAGAAAAGGCCCGATGAATCTGATCAAATAAGGATGATCGTGAGCGGTGTCCTACCCAATCTCCATGAAAGGATGTCTAACACCCTTATAAGGGATTTCAAAGATTTTCTCCAAGCCGGTCTGCAAATTGAAGAGTGGGAAAGAGAGAAGAACCATTTTTCAATAAAAATGAATGAGAAAGGAAATTTTCAGCCTAGCAATCAAAGCACACAAAAAGAAGTTGGGGTTAATACCACTAGTCAAGGAGGAATGAGGCAGTTTTCAGAATTAGGGAAGCCACTGTCTTGGTTTTTTAGCAAACTACAAAAGACAGGGTTGTTACAACCATTGGCTCCTCGACCTTTGTCTAGCTTTTTGTCAATTTCATCATACTCAAGGACATGAGACTGATAGACATACCGGTTTAAGGCATGAGATCCAAGATTTGATTGATAGTGTCAAGCTACCCTAGCCGGATAAGCCCAACACCAAAGACAATCAATTACCAAGGTTCAATAGAGTACCTCCACCGGCAACCTTCATGGTGGGAAAAGGATTGGAAGAAGATTTTGTTTTATTTCAAGATGGAAATATTGAAGATGTGAAGGGAAAGGAACCTTAAACTCAATGAACTTTCCTTAGCTTAAATGTTGCTTTTCAATTTTACTTTCTTTAATATTTAATTGGAACTATCGTGTTTTTTGAATTTAAATTTGTTTGAATAAATTACTTTTATTAAAAAATTTGTTGGTCTTTGTTCATTTTGGTGCTCAACCAATGAGGAATCTAGCTTGATATTTATAAATTAATTTATCTAGGCATCATGACTTGAATGACTTTACTAGGTGAGGGAATTGCTCTATAGCATTGAGTTGTGTATGCTTACTTAGAGAGGGCTCCTGCATAAATACCTTTGTCTAGGTCCTAGTCAGTCTTAGAACATGCTTTGACAAACTTTCAAGGTGAAATTGAACTCTACTTATTTAAGGGAGAGATGATCTAGGCATTGTTTGATTAGCCAACAACTAGTATCTACCCTATTAAATATCAATCCCTAGTTGTCCCTTTGAGCTTTCATAAAATTTTAGCTTTCTTTTCATTGGCATATAACCCCAACAACCTACCCTGAGCTGTTGTGATACTTTTGACAAGTCTTATGATCACTTAGATGAAAAGGCAAGAAGATCAAAGAAAATAATTATTAGTCAAGATCATGAGGATAGTTGAAGTTCTCAAGACCATAAGGGTAGTTGATGTTTTTAAGACCATAAGGGTAGTTGAAGTTTTTCTAATATCTCCAATATATCAAGACAACATCTGAGTAACAAATGATTTATCCCTATTAAAGAAGATTTATGTTACTCCACTCATCCATTATTGGAAGCCCAAGTTAGTACAAATAAGACAACTCTTTTAGAGCTAGAACCAAACAAAACAAAAAAAGAAAAACAAAACCAAAAAAAAAGAGAAGAAAAGAAAGCAAGAGAAATGAGAGCAAAGAAAAAAGAAGAAAAGAAAAAAAAAAGAAAGAAAAGAGGAAAGAAAAAAAGAAAAGAAAACCCAAAATGGTTCAAAAGGCCAAATGAGTTCTCTTTGGCCTAAGACAACAAAAGGCTTCCAAATTTGGTTTATAAGGACGGTTTGACTTGAATTGGTCCAACCCAACCAAAGATTTGATCAAAATTAGAGGAAAAGGAGAAAGACCATTTAGTTCTTGAAAGTTCTATACTTGACAGTCCTACAAGAAAGAAGGACAAAATGATAAAACGCTCAAAGAAAGGGAAGAGTAAGAAGAATAAAAAGAAGGAAAAGGGAGAAAAAGAAAAAAATGAATTTGGGAGCCAAGCTTTATGCAAGGGCAAAGACTACCCTAATCAAGATCCAGATTAATGCCAAGAAGATAGAAGGAATTTGGAGTCTAGCAAGATTGCCTCCAAGCTACTTAAAATTCAAACAACAAATTTATAGAGTGAGGGTTTGTCCATTGTGTCACATCAGCTCCTATCTCAAAATGGTCTTCATTTAACCCATGTCCCTCATAGACCCATTTCAAGCCAATCAAAGACCTGTTGATCTCTCTTGATAGGTAGAGTCTATTAGTGGAGATAGTTTGAATAAGCATGCATATGAGATAGACAATATTTAAACTCAATGAGACCTTTGGCCAAGTAATGTGTATGTGCCTATCTGAAGTGCAACAGTTCTTACTTAAATAGAAATGATTCCCAAGTTTAGTACGGTAACTAGGGTTGTCATGTTATAGATATGTTAATTTGGAAAATCAAGTCCTGAGGTGCATTGACATTAATTTGGCAAAGCCAACATTTGATTTCAAAATTAAAATTCAAAAATTCAAAAATTCAAAAAAAATCAATTAAAAAAAAGTGTTTTGTCATACAAAGCCTTCAAGTTAAGGGAAATATGTTGAACCTCCAAAGGACACATTGGGAAAAGGAAATGATTATTGGCAAGGTCATGAATAAGCTATCAACTGACATGCTGAAACATTGTTTGAAATATATGAATCCTTGACTCTGCTGCTTGGGACCTCCATTATTCATGTTTTCAATATCTCAATGATAAAAGTCATAAATGGGAAGCATTCTTTTATTCTAATGCAAGACCTGAACGAGTATATGAAAGGAACCAATGAGAACACTTCTACTGATCACCTCACTCTGTGAGTCAATGAAACCGCTGTGAGTATTATCATGCATATCATGCACACATAAGCATATCACATCACACTTTTTTGTTTTGTATTGTCTATTCTTTATCAAAGTGAACAGCAAACACTCTGTGAAGTAAAGAATCAAAAGAAGATGTCAAATCAGGGGCATGGAAAGCCCATTGTTTGAGAAAGTTCCAGTAATTTTGCAAAGAGAAGAAATGCGTGCTTGTGCGAAGAACTAGATGGCAAAAACATCAATCAGAGCCTGCATAGAAAAATCATGGGTTTGAGCCTACACCGGGGGCAAAGTTTCTCCTTTTCAATTTTTTGAATCTATATATAAAATATTTTCAAACTCACTTATAAATATTTTGCCACGCAGGGGGGCAAGGAGAGGGTATGAGGTCTAATTAAAACTAGCTAAATTTTTACAAAAAGGAAGAACAAAAGAATGAAACATTAGAACTCTCAAAAGAATGAAGATGCAAAAGATAAAAGATCAGTTCAGCTAAAAGAGCTGAAGCCAGGGTAAAGACCCGACCTCCAATGGATAAAGATCCATGTTCCAAGGGTGAAGACCCGATCTCAAAGGATGAAGATCCATATTTTCAAGGGTGAAGACCTGATCTCAATGGATGAAGATCCATTTTTCAAGGGTAAAGACCCAATCTCAAAGGATGAAGATCCATTTTTCAAGGGTAAAGACCCGATCTCCAAGGATGAAGATCCATTTTCAAGGGTGAAGACCCAATGTCCAAGGATGAAGATCCATTTCCAAGGTTGAAGACCCGATCTCCAAGGATGAAGATCCATTTGCAAGGGTGAAGACCCGATCTCAAAAGATGACGATCCATTTGCAAGGGTGAAGACCCGATCTCAAAGGATGAAGATCCATTTGCAAGGGTGAAGACCCAATCTCCAAGGATGAAGATCCATTTCCAAGGGTGAAGACCCGATCTCCAAGGATGAAGATCCATTTCCAAGGGTGAAGACCCAATCTCCAAGGATGAAGATCCATTTGCAAGGGTGAACACTCGATCTCAAGGTTGAAGATCCATTTGCAAGGGTGAAGACCCGATCTCAAAAGATGACGATCCATTTGCAAGGGTGAAGACCCGATCTCAAAGGATGAAGATCCATTTGCAAGGGTGAAGACCCGATCTCAAAGGATGAAGATCCATTTTCAAGGGCGAAGACCCAATCTCAAAGGATGAAGATCCATTTTTCAAGGTTAAAGACCCGATGTCAAAGGATGAAGATCCATTTTCAAGGATGAAGACCCGATCTCAAAGGATGAAGATCCATTTTGTGGGTGAAAAACCACAATGCATAGAATAATAGGAGCAATAAGACTTCTCAAATGATAAAAGGTCAGTCAAACTCAGTCTCGGGTCCAAGCACCCAAATTAAATTCAATATCGAGTCCAGAACCCAAATTTTCCTTATGTCTAGAACCTAGATCTTCCCTAAGTCCAAAACTTAGCTCAGGTCCAGAACCCAAATTATCCTTAGGTCCAGAACCTAGAATCTTTTCTAAGTCCAGAACTTAGCTCGGGTCCAGAACCCAAATTTTCCTTAGGTCCAAAACCTAGAATTATCCTTGAATCCAGAACTCGAGCCAGGTCCAGAACCCAAAACCTCAACCATCTCAAAAATTAAGTCTTATTGCTTTTCACTCTCTTTCACTAAAGTCTCAGATCATTCAAGCAGGGGGCAAACTGTAGACCCTTAATTTTTGACCCAGTCCGGTCTGATATATTTTAATTAGTCCAAAATAATTTTTGATTATCTTAATTAAATAATTTTTACTTTAGTATCTAATTTTTATTAATAAAAAATAAAAATAAATAAATCAAAATCAAAAAATCAAAATCAAAATCAAAAATCGACAACGAAAAAATCGTCGCTGAAAACCAGCGCACGGGACGAATGGTCGTAGGCCATTTCCTCCGCAGGAGTTTCCTATGGGTGAAATGGCCCACAAGCTCGTCCCTCACCCCTGCCGCAGCCAACTGCGGCAATTGTTTTTTGCCAGCGCAATTTTTCCGCAGTAGTTTTTTTTCACCAGCAAAATTTTCCCGATGCAAATTTTTCCGAAACCTAATGCAATTAGGTTTTGGTTTTCTTTTCTTATCAATATTATGTTTTGTGGATAATTAGGAATAAACTATATAAAATTCTTCTATAAATAAGACCAAAAATAACACAAAAAAGAGGGAGAAATCAGAGGAGAAATAGGAACAAAAATTGGATCTGAAACTGAGTAGGAAAGGAATATAATCAATCCAATTTTTTTGAAAGAGCAGAAAAACAATTCAGGCAATTCAAAGGCAGCAAAGCTTGTCTTTGTTTTTGTTCATCTAAGAATAAATTTTTGGTGGAACCAACAAACGGAGGTATGCATCAATTGTTTAAATTTTATTCTTCACAATAGCTAAATCATCCTATTGTTTCCTTTAATTCAAAAACCCTAGAACCTCAATTCACTTTTTCTAAAGTTTAAAAACCTTAATTCGTTGCTTTGTTTTCCAAAAAGTTTAAAGTTGTTATTTTTGTTTCTTCAAAACCCCAAAACCAAAATTTGTTTTCCAAATTCTCAAAACCCTAAATTGAGTTCTGTTTCTTTCCAAAAGCCTTAAAAACTTCTTTTTTGCTTCTATAAACTTTAAATCATTTTGTTTATTTTCATAAATCTTCATAAAATTATCAATTGATTTTCAAATTCTAAAAATTAATTCATTCCCCGAAACCCTAAATCAAAAATTCTAAAACCCTAATTCAACTCCAAAAACCAAAACAGTGAACCCTAACCCCCTTAAAACCTTAAACCCTAATTTTTTCTAAACCCTAATCCTTTAAAACTTTAAAAACCATATAAAAAAATGTTACAATTTTTCACAGTAAGCTTGAAAACATAATTCAATGAGTAACCATAAACCATAAATCTAAGTATTTTAAAGTGTTCAAACCCTAGTTTCATGATTTCACCATTCAAACACTAATTTGGTTAATCAAAGAACTTTATCAACCTTTTAAAACATAAAGCCTTAATATATTTTAATTCCTTTAAAAACTCACAGTAGCCTAATTCCATAAATTCCAAAACCCTAAACACATGAAATAAAGAACCCTAAATGGAAACAGTAGCCATAATTTAGATTTTTATTTGCATTATTCAATTTTATATTTGATTATGCTTTGATTTATTTTACATGCTTCAATTTATTTAAGTTTAATGCTTGCTTTATTTAATTTATCATGGATGGATTTTTACTCTCTATTGATATTTAATATCTTTGATGAATGATTTATTTATGATGAATGGTTATTTAACTTTTATCAATTTATTTAGATCTCCAAATGTTGTAAGAGGTATGTTTCCACTTGGTGGGTACTTCATTAGTTAAATATCATGTAATTTAAATTGCTTTTATGTTTTAGAACCAATGTAAAGGGCATGTTTCTACCTTTCGGTGGGTGTCCTATTTAGGCATGGGATGTAAGGACATGTTTCCATCCTCGGATGGGTGTCCATTTATTTATTTTTCTTGGACATTGCTTTGATTATAATATAACGATGCTTTATTTTAATTATTGTGTGTAATATGGATAATATTGTTATACTTAAGAATTTTATAATATTGACCTGTAAAGGAGGCTGGTTCCAATGAACCGGGCGTTGTGGGGGTGCTGGGCCATTTCTCACCTTCCCCACACGTACCTAACTTTCCGAACTCATTAGGGGGTTGGGGATTCCTTAGGAATTGAGTCATCCACCCCTTTCTTTTTCCCGGCCCGTCCAGGTGGCGACTCAATTTTCTCTAGACTTAGGTTCATGTTCTCAAAGGGCCCGAGCTTAAACAGTGCCAAAGTCGCAAGAACCATTCCACAGGGAGTGGGGGCAAAAATCCCGCTCACAGGATATATGCTAAACCTAGAACCCATAATGGCTAGAGTTGAAGCTCCCCTAGAGTTGTTATTATGGTAAGCCTGTAATATTTGCTTTTTTCTACATTATATTTATGGATGCTATTATCATTAAATGTTCATGCATTAAGATATCTTGTAATTCATGATTATTTATGGCATAGTCCATAAATTGCATTTTTCTCAAAATTCATCTAAGGAAAGGTTGTAACCAATTAAAGAGAGAATCATTTTTATTAAAATTGGTTTAGAAAACTTAGCCTAAAACTCATCGTGATTGGTTTTGACTAGTGTCTTTTAGGTATAAAATAGCATATTCATTTTATGCAGTAAGAAAAATGGGTTTTCCTTAATTTTTCTAAAATAAACTAAGGTAATGGCTCTCCAATCTTGGATTTTCAAAATAAATGCCACCAATTCTATTTTAAAATAAAAGGCGAGTCTTCTTTTCAAAATAAAAGGAGACTTTAAAACATGCGCTTATTGAATTGAGTGGAGACCGTACGCGGCAATGTTGTATGGGACTTAGCCCAAAAGAGAAATGCACCGACTCCTTCATTGGTGGGCCAGAATTGGTGCTTGGGTGAAACATCACATTAAGTGATTTGTAAAGTTATAAAGGGAGAGAATATGAAATTTTATAAAATGATTAAGAATACCCTAAAGGGGGAGAGGAGAAAATTATTTGGTTAAGGATGGTGATAGTTTATGCTAGCAAGTGTGTGGTTGGTTCCTCAAGTAGTTAATATTAGAGTTTAGTTTTGGTGGTATTTATTTACTATAGTTGGTAATTTCGAGGATGAAATCATTTAAGGGGAAGAGAGTTGTAACAATTGTCTTTTAGTTAAAATATAATTAAATAAATAATTTAGAAAGGTTAAAGGTGGGTTGGAAGGGAAAATTATTTAATACATGTTGGGTATATGTGAAATATACCTAAAGTATAAATTCACTAAAATACAAAAAATAGGTCAAAAGTAAATAGTAAAAAGTCAAAGGGTAAAAAGATAAAATATAAAATAAAATAAAGAAATAAAAATTAAGATTATTTTTTGTGGAAGATGAAATTTTGAATTATTAATAATTAAGTAATTAAATATTTAAATATTATAATATATATGTGTGAAGTTAAGAAGACTTAAAATCAAAATGTCACCTTTTGCCTCATCTTCTTTCTCCTCCTCTTCTTTGGATGAAATTTATGGTATTGTTTGGAGGATATTAATTCTCCTAAATATGCAAAATTTCATCAAAACTTCAAGGATTAAAGGTGATTTTGAAGATTTCCCAAGGATCCAAGTAAGTATTCCTTAGTTTAAACTAGCTTTCTTGAATTTTTAAGATTATGTTTGATTGGGCTAGAAAGAGAAGTTGATTTAAATTGTTAAAGGTGATGGAAATGAAGTTAAAATGATGAATACATGATGATTTGGTGTTTGATTGGTTGAGAAGAGCATGATTAGTGAAATTAGGGTTTTGGGAGTGAATATGTGAAAATTGAGTTATTAAAGGGAAATTTGATAATTGCTAAAATAATTTATAATGATGTTATTTTGATGTTTCAGTAAAGATTTTATGGTTGGATGATGGAAATAGATTGGCTGAGTGGTAGTTTGAAAGAAGTAGTAATGTTAAATTAGGGTTTTTTTTATGGAATTTGGGTAGAATTATTAAAATTCATGTTTGTTGGATTAAAATTGATTGGTATGTGATGCTAATGGAATGTATTTACTTAAAATGTGGTTTAGGATTGAGTAAGGTGAAATCAAAGAGAGGGAGGACAATTGATGAAGTATGACTTGGGAGTTGAATTGGCATTGGATTTTGACATAATTTAGGTTAATACATACTTTAATAGCTTATGTTTTAAATCCATTTGATTTGGCATAACACATTGAGATTTGATAAATGTGTTATATTACTTTGATTTTAGTTTTGCTTCATATGTTATTGTGAAAATAAAAAGTAAATGAATTGCATGTAATGTTAAGCCATTGTAGAATTATTAATGACAATATTATGTTTAAATTGTGAAAAGTGTACATTATGTATTAGAAATGGGGAAAATAGGCCACATCATGAATGTGGCTTTGAGATATGTTTTCTATAAGATTGGAAATTATCAAAAAAAGTATAAATAATACCATGAGAATATGAAATGATAATAATTTATGAAATGTGTTATGCTAGTATGAGTTGTGGTTATGCATGTAAACTATGTTTGGTTGCATTACTGTGATGTGGTTATTAATGTGTAATGTGGAAGTGGATGTTATGAGAAAAAGTAAGTGATCATGGGTTGAGACCATCACTTGGGAAATATTAAACCCAAATATGAAAAGTGATTAAATATGATATAATGTGAAAAAGAGTCAGATTGCGAAAGTGACTCATGGTCAAGTTATATGATTGATAAATAATATGTGAAAGATGGAAAATATGAAAATAGCGATGAGAAAGAGAAAAGGAAATGTAAATATGGAAATGTGATAATAAGTGACGCATCTTGCCTTATTCAATATCTAGTCCTAGAAAGTTGTTTTGGCGATGTTTGGCCTGCCATACACCTTCAGGCGAGACATGCTAGTGTCACAAATATGATTACACTAGGCAAGGCATGTTGGTGTCACATACATGATTATGCCTTCAGCGAGAAACGATGGTGTCACTGTATATTGTGCCTTCGGAGCCAAACACATTGGTGTCACAATGGGCAAAATAAATATTTCTGGAACTTAAATATTATAGATGGACTTATTGGGTTCAATGTGTGTATTTGTATTGTGTTTGTAAAATTAAATAGTGTTAAAGATTGTTGAATGAGTATTGCATGGAAATGGATACTAATTGCATAATGTATTTTTTGTCATGAAAGCATGTAATGATTTTTTTTAAATTGTTATATTATTAAAGTACATACCAATAGGCTTTTGAGCTTAGCGGGATAGTGTATATCGCACAGATAATAAAAGTGTAGACTAAGGTGAACCAGTGTGTGATTGAGACTTGAAGTTGTGGTGCCATGAGACTAACCTTGAAGGTGTTGCATTCATGTATTATTTATGTATTGTGTAATGTGGATTTTGTATAGCAAATAAACAACATTTGTATATTAAACTTGTTTTAGGAAATATTACATATATATATATGATACTTTTTATGTAAATTGATGAATTGAAGATATCTTTGGAGAAGTGATGAATTTTTATAAAAAAAAAATTGTGTATTTGGAAGTGTTTTATTTCATGCAGGTTAAGTTTTATTGATCTAGGCAATGTTCAAATTTCAGATAAAACTCTAGCAAATTTTTTCCAGAGATTTACATTAATAAATGCTATTATAATATGCAAATTACTTATATCTATATTTGTTTGTCCAATAAATTATTTTTAAAGAGAAATTATTTTAATTAAAATTATGGTAAATTTATTGATGACTAGAAGAGTGACATTCTTACATTCTGCATATGTATTTTACATAAATAAAGTATATGTATTATATGTATATAAAATGTAAGGGTGTTACAGGGTCTCACTTCTAAAAAAAGTAGTTCAGCTAATGAAATGGTATCAAGAGGGACACCTAGTGTTGAAAGAGATTAGGGCCCAGTATACGATCCTAAGGGAAAGTTCAAACCTAATTGGGAGGGACCATACTTACTCAAGAAGATCTTATTAGGTGAAGCAGCAACCCTACAAGACTTAGACGATATCGAATTCTCCAGCACATGCAACATGGACTGGCTCAAGAGATACTTTGTCTGATTGCATTGCCATTGTAATAAAACTATGTGGATCTGATTTTCTTATGGAAAAAAGAGCTCGGTGAATTAAAAACCTAGAAAGGCAGCTTGGGAAAAAGTTAGAGCAAAATAAAGAGATATGTTGGAAGATATCCTTGGGTTCTGTCCAAAATATTGCATAAACAATTATTCATCCCATGTAAAACATGCCTCCTATGTAAAGTATTCATCTCATGTAGAAGGAAATAATAATATTATTCCATAATGCTCGTAAGAATCTCATCACAAAACCCAATTTTGTCTTGTGTCAAAATCAAGAAATAAACAAAGAAGTTAGAAACCTAAGTCCAGTAGAAGAGTCAACCATAATAGTCTTTGTTTAGATAATTTTTGTACTTGTTTTTAGTATGATTTTTATGTGTTTTTAGTTAATGTTTCATTTTATTTTTGTTTAAAGTTTGTTTAAAGTGTTTGTTTTAGGTTAAAGTGCAAAAACTCCCTTGGAAAATCAAAACAGTGCAGGAAAAGCATGAATCAAACAAGACATGGCCAAGCCAAATCAAGCTTGGCGTGTCACCTCAAAGGAAATGAAGGCAGAGCTTGACACATCCATGAGACACGGCCAAGCCACTAGCCGTGTCTCACTTAAAGACCAAAACCAAAGAAACCAAGAAAGAAAAGAAAATACACAGTACTTGACACACTCACATGACATGGCCATGTTGATTGAAGCTTGGCCATGTCTGCTCGTCTTGGCTATGTCTTTGCCCATGTCTAATTGTCTTGGCCATGTCACTTGAAGCTTGGCCATGTCTCATTTTCTTGGCCGTGTTTCATCCTAAGAAAATAAAATCATATGAAAATAGAAGCAGTGTTGAACACAAGCACCATCTTGGCTATGTCTCTGCCCATGTCGCTCGAAGCTTGGCCATGTCCAAGGAAAAATTGGTAGACATGGCCATGTCACCCTTATCTTGGTCGTGTCCCTCAAAGAAATTGAAGCAGTGACTGACACTGGCAAGAGACACGGCCAAGCCATTGGCCGTGTCTCACCTAAAGAGCAAAATCCAAAGAACAAAGAAAGAAAAGAAAGAAGGCAGAAGGCGACACTGGTAAGTGACATGGCCAAGCCACTGGCCATGTCACATGACACGGCCAGGAGATTGGCCGTGTCACCACTTGAGAACAAAGAAAAGAAAGAAGGCAAAAGGTGACACTGGCAAGAGACATGGCCAAGCCATTGGCCATGTCACATGACATGGCCAGGAGCTTGGCCGTGTCACCCTTAATATATATAAATTCTTTTACACAAAACAAGAGGGGAGGTCGATTTGAGAGGGGGAGACGGCTAGGGTTTTTGAAAAAGAAAGGAAAGAAAAGAGTGGAGAAAAATAAGTTTTTGTAGGAGAGAGTGACACTCTCCTTGTCCCTTCTTCTTCATCCTCCATTTCTATCCTCTCCATCTTCTCCATCTTCCATTGACAAGCTTCAATTTGGTTCTTTGGGATAAATTGGGTTAACAAGCTCTTGAGGGTTGAAGAAGCTTTATTGAAAGGTTTGGTGACTTGAGAAAGCTCCATTCCATATTGCAAAAGGGAATCACCATTGAAGAGGGCTTGAGTTCTTCATCATACATCAAAGTGGAGCTAGGAGGAAGACTAGTAATCCTACTCTTGGCATCTACAAGGGGTTTTTCTATTCTCTCTTTTAATTCATTTCAATATTGTTTTTGTTGTATTAAGAGAATTGATATTGCAATGAACAATTTGTATTTGATTTATATTCAGTTGAATGAATGTTTTAAATTGATGATGTTGAGCTAAATATCCATGCCTAGGGTTTGTAGTATATTTGATTGAATGCTTTGATTTGATATTTCCATTGGTGTACCTTGTTGTTGGTTGATTGCATTGGATTGTATGCTAGGTTGATAGATTAGCTACCTATTGATCTTTAGATATTGAATGAAGGACCGAGAGGTGAAATTTGATATTGGAATTATGCAATCGACTACCCTAAGAATGAATTAGAAATATAAGTTCTAGGGTTTATTAATTTGCGAATGTAAAACAATTGGTTGTTGTTGATTCATGAATGTGAAAACTAATGAATTGGTAATTGACTAATTAAACTTAAGAAACAAATTAATTACAAGGTTAAATTAATGGATAACAAGAGAATTGAGCTTTGATTGAATGGACCTATAACCCTAGGCACCTTCCCAAGAATTGATTTGACCTTGTACAACCATCACTTCCATTACTTTTAGTTTTAATTGTTTTAAAACCCCATTCCAAACAACGCACAAACTTGCATTTTTAAATTAATTGTCAATCAAGCTATTATGAACTACACCTTCCTTGTGAGACGACCTTGGGGCGATCACTTTTGCTACAACTACCTCGTATACTTGCGAGTGACGCTTGTAGTAGTACTTAACTCGAGAGCAACAATCTTCTAATTCTAAGATATCTCAATGGTCTCAGCTTTGAGCTCAGTAATCAGGGTCAATCATCGCAGATTTTCTCTATGCCAAACCATAGTAATGAACCAAGCCCTATATCTGTCCAATGTGTTTGTCAACCTAGATAGCTGCACCACATGAAATCCTCAAGACTAGCCATTCAGTATAACTCAAGATGAAGTAGAAGTAATAACCATAAGGGGCATGTACCAAACCATGAGGTAGGAAACCCTAAGAATGACCCATCTATTGAAGAATCTAGGTCCTGTAATAAAATATCAACATTGACAATCCAAGTAGACACACTACTCTATACCCAAAACTCATGGTCATAAAAGATCAGATTTGATACCAAGGACAGTACCACATAATCTCCTCAGGACCAAGCCCCAGCAACTAGGAAGTCCATCACCTCTCAAAATCATGCTGAACAAGTATTTGCCTAAATCTATAAGCAAAGGGAGAATATGGAAGTCTAGCAGGCATAGCTACCACACAAAGATGATCCCTTAACCAAACTCATCATAAAGACAAAATAACCATTTAAAAGAAAAAAGAGAATTTACCTAAAGAAGTATAAGAGTCATAAACCAGCTCCCTGAACACTATATGCTCTATCCAAACTGATAAAGTCTCAACTGGTAGTAAAGCAATAATAGACTATTTAAAGAATTAAATGAGGCAAGTCAATCAAACTCCAGCTTGGGTCCCCATTGAATAAGAACCCACTAGTAGGACAAAAGGTCAAAGCCCTCAGCCTTAGTCTCTGCCTCTCTCTATTCTTACTATCATCTAAAAACTCAATAATAAGAGCACAAAGATTCACCTTATCCTCTTTCACCATAAGAGAAGTAATAGCCCCACTCAAATTGAACAACCTCTGAAAAGCATGGAAATATCCAATGTGATGCTCAGAGATTGCCAAATAAGCCTCGATGCTACTCCCTAATATAACACTAAATTCCTTAGAAGTAAGACATAGTTCCTCCATCATTGCTCCAAACCAAAATATATGATCCACAGGATCCTAAAATTTCAAATAAGATTGAAAAAAATCATTTTCCAATTTCACACCTTTTAAAGTGATAGTAGTTGCAATGCCATATCTACCCAAATTAATCTTGTCCACTTTGTCTAGATGGGTGATCCATAAATGAAGAGAGCAATTCAAAAAGGGTTTTATAGAAAAACAATTGCAATCTAAAAAAAGAATCAAAGCTCTTAAAAAAAAACTTAAAAATTGAATGGAATTAGCACAAAAAATGATAAAATCATGCAAAAAAAAAAAGAGGGTCTAGTATATAAGAAATGCCTAAAAAATCGCATAGGATGAGAGTTGTCAGCGTGTCATGCAAAAAACCCGCATGTCGTTGTAGACCCTTAGTTTTTTATCAAGTCGAGTCCAACACTAATTAAAAGATGATTAAGTCAAGTCTAAAGGTTTAAAATAGTCCGAAATAATTTTACAAACTTAAATTTGGACTAGCACCATACTAAAATCACAACACATAATATAATATTTATTTTATTAATATTATAAATAATAAATAATAAAAAAAGGAAAAAGGAAAAAAGAAAAATATTGTATTTATTTTTATAATAAATAAAAATATATATTTTATAAGAATATAATATTTATTTTGATAGTAATAATAAAAATAATAATTGGATGACGAAGTGGGCATGTCGTTTCGCCACAGGGCGTGCCCGAGGCCTGTGGCAGCATCCTCACAACCCGCAGGCCTATGTGTCAGCGTGTTGGCCAATTTCGCCAACACCTTATTTAACTCTAAAGTTTTAATTTTTCCAAAATTAAACAGGTTTTTTTTTAATTGCCTATGAATAACAAGATTAAAACGATATAAGGGACTCTTTTTGTGACTTTTGGATGGGCTTTTTTGAGACTTTGGAAATTTTGGAATTTAGCAATAGAAACCCTACCAGCGAAGAAAAGGAAATAAGAAGCATCAAAGAAAAAAAGAATAAATTTACAAAGGCAGTGACCTACTGCCTTACTCTTGCTCAGCCAGAATCTTGACGTGCAAATTGTGGTGGAGCCTTCAAACGTAGGTATATCTTCTAAATTAAATTAATGTAAACATAGCATGAGAAGCTTTATGATGGTGCTTGTTCTTCATATAAAATAAATCCAATAATCTATTAGTTGTGGTAACTTGATCGTATTCAATTGATGCATGATCATTTAATTTAAATACTTCCAGTAGCAACATTCCATACAAATATTAATCAAAATTTCAATTCCTAAAAATAGTTTAAAATTTCTCTTACAGTATCCATAATTTTTCCAAACCTTAATTGAAGAAACCCTAACTATACAGTAGCTAAATTCTATTTTGGATTTATACAGTAGCTTAATGATTTAAAAAATAATAATGTGAGTTTTTTAAATCTAAACCCTAAACACCAAAACCCTAAATTTTGTTTCTCTAAAAATAAAATCCTAATTGTATTTTCCTAAAAACTTAAAACTTTAATCATATTTTCCAAAACCCTAATTGTATTTTTCGAAAACCTTAAAACATTAATCATATTTTCTTAAACCCTAATTCACAAATTAAAAACCCTAGCTTGTAAATCTATTGTTTATATATGACACTTAAATGTAGGATTGATTACTAATGCATGTGTATCTATGATGTATCTTGATGGATGGTTTATTTATGATGAATGATTTATTTATGATGAACGGTTGATTATTTTTATTGGTTTATTTTGGTTTCAAGAATTGTAAGAGGTATCTTTCCATGTTATGGGTACCTCATTTGTTGAGTATCATGCAATTTAATTGATTTTATGTTTTAGATCAATGTAAAGGATACATTTCCACCAATTGGTGGGCATCCTATTTTATTTATTTTCTTTCAGGCATCGAACAATTGCAAAGGCATGTTTCCATCTATGGATGGGTGCCTATTCATTTATTTTGTTTCAACTTATTGTGATTTTAATAATGTGATTATCTATTCTTATGATTGCATGTAGTATGGAAAATATCATTATAGTTAAGAATTTTATAATATTAAGACCTGAAAAAGAGGCCGGTTCCAATGAGCCTGGCATTGTGGGGGTGCTGGGTCATTCTCACCTTCTCCACGCATACCCAACTTTTCAAACCCTATAGGGGGTTGGGGATTCCTTAGGAATTGAGTATTCCACCCCTTTCTTTTTTCCGGCCCATCCTGGCGGTGACTCTTTTTTCTTCAGGTTTAGGCCCCTGTTCTCTAAGGCCCCGAGCCTAATAGTACTGAAGTCACAAGAACCATTCCACATCAGAGTGGGGGCAAAAATCCCCACTCATAGTGGTGACTCCACTGGGGATGAGAGAAGTTGATTCCGTTGGTCTTTATATTATTCTATTTTTTCTTATTATAATATTATCCATTATATCATATAGATTGTATTATGTGTGTGAGTTAGGACACCCATGTAACCCTTGTTGTGTTATATAAGGGATGTCATACTTTCACTCAATGTATGGAGATTGAGCATTGCATAATCACTCATAGCCTTGTACCTTTTGGTATATACTTGCTATAGGAGCCTAAAACCTTTAAACCCAAAGACTAAAGCTCATGTAATTGGCCTAAGTACATTCCTTAGGTTTTTACCCTTAATGCTTGTTGTTTGGCTATGATTAATTTAACTTAGTTTACGCCATGGCTTATTTGGTTTGCTCTTTTTCTAATATGACCTACCTATATTGTAAGCTCAAAACAATTTTTCCCTTTAAATCCAAGAGACCAAATTTTAAATTTTCAAAATCTTCAAGATAGTCTTTTTAAGATGGATCAAAAATCTTTTTCAACCCTATGGCCCAAGGGCTTTGAAATAAAATTATTTTTCAATTACAAAAGAGCTTACAAATATTTAGGTCAATTATGGAATACCAAAAATCAATTGTGAGCCTAGCTTTTGCTAAGAACTATTAATCAGTCACTTTTTCAAATGAGAAATCTATTAATGATAAACCTCTTAATTTAGTTTTAATCCAATTTTGCATAAAAGTTGTTTTAGGTTGAGATCCAATGGATTAAAGCCTAATTAATAGAAATTATCATAGACTGACTTCTAAGTTTAAAAATATAACTATTGGTTAAATCGTTCTAGTGAATTTTTCAAAAATAAGATATCCCATGTTGGTATTTTGTTGACCATATACCTAGAAAAAGATACTCGCCATTTGTGTGTGGAAGTTATAAGGTTGGAAGGAATGTCCTAATTATCTTTGTTTGTTTATTTATGTGTACATGCATACACGCATTGCATAACATGTCATTGATCCTTTCTGACTTACAGACCTTGAGTACAGCAGTTCAAGAGCGTACGACAACCCAACCTACTCCAGTGACATAAAATCTAGTAGCAACTCAATTAGCTTCTCACCAAGATCAATGGATCCTGAACAGATTCAAAGGATGGTGGACGACACCCTCAAGGCCAAGATGGAAGAATTGAAGAGAAGTCAATTGGCTGCACTTTTGGGGAACACTGCTGAGGCATCTGCCAGCACAAAAAATCAAAGGACAAAGGGAAGGCTAAGGTTGGTGAAGTAGCCTTTGATGATGACAAAGTAGTCATTGATGATGATGATGACTGGGCTCAATAATTTCAAGATCCTCAAGATAAGAAGGAGCCAAAGGTTATTGAAAGATCAGCCATGGAAAGGACTGACACTTCATATGTGGAAAAGAAGATTACTGATTTAGAGAAGAAATTTGAAAAGAAGCTGAAAGGTGATGAGATGTTAATAGACAAGCTATTCGAACAAGATAAGGAGGTCCCTTATAAGTTCAAGATACCATCCTTCTCTAGGTACAACAGTGCAGGAAATCCTCACTTGCATGTTAAGCAGTACATCATTGCCATGCAGTTTGCTAGAGCTACTGAGGCTCAAACTCTAAGGTATTTCATGCTCTCATTGGATCCTGTTGTGCAGAATTGGTTCAATATCTTAGAGGAAAGTACCCAAAAAGATTGGGATATCTGTACAAAGCTTTCATTCTGCAATATGGGTACAATGTCGAGCTGGAAGTTACCTTGATGGAGGTGGAGACTATCAAGCAAAAATAAAATGAAAGTTTTGTTGATTATGTAAATAGATAGAGAAATAATGCCGCACTTCTCAAAAGGAGGCCTGATGAGTCAGACCAAATTAGAATGATAGTCAGAGGCATCCTGCCCAATCTCCGTGAAAGGTTGTGTCACGCCCATATAAGGGATTTCAAAGATCTTCTCCAAGATGAATTGCAAATACAAGAGTTGGAAAGAGAGAAGAATCATTTTTCTCCAAAATGAAATTATCAGTCTGGCAATCAAAGTACACATAAGGAAGTCATTGTTGATACAACTTGTCAAGGAAGTATAAGACAGTTTTCAGAGTTGTGGAAACCTCTCTCTTAGATTTTTAGCAAGCTATAAAAGAAAGGGTTGTTATAACCATTAGTTCCTCGACCCTTGCCGAATCCTTTACCTCCAAACTTTGATACCAAAGCTTTTTGTCAATTTCATTAGACTCAAGGACATGAGATAGATAGATGCACCCAATTGAAGCATGAGATCCAAGATCTGATCGACAGTGGTAAGCTACCTGAACTTGATAAGCCCAACACAAAGGATAATCCTTTGCCTAGGTTCAACAGAATGCCACCACAGCAACCTTCATGGTAGGAAGAGGATTGGAGGAAGATTTTATCTTATCCTCTTTTCAAGATGATAGTATTGAAGATGTGAAGAGAGAAGAAGCTCAACTAAATAAACTTTCGTTAGCTTGAATGTTGCTCTTCTATTTTGCTTTCTTTAAATATTTAATTGGAACGATTATGTTTTTTCAAATTATGTTTGTTCGAATAAATTATTTTCATTAAATTTTTCATGGTCTTTGTTCATTTTGGTGCTCAACCAATGATGAATCTTGCTTAATATTTATAAATTAGCGTATCTATGCATCATGATTCGAATGACTTTACTAGGAGAGGGAGTTGTTCTATAGCATTGTGTTGTGAATACTTACTTAGAGAGGGCTTCTGTATAATTATGTGTCTAGGTCCTAGTCAATCTTAGAACATGCTTTGACAAACGTTTGAGGTGAAACTGAACTCTGCTTATTTAAGGGAGAGATGATCTAGGCATTGTTTGATGAGCCAACAACTAGTATCCACCCAATTAAATATCAATCCCTAGTTGTCCCTTTTAGCCTTCATAAGATTTTAGCTAGCTTTTTATTGGTTTATAAACCCTGATAACCTACCCTAGCTGTTGTGACTTGTAATATCCCGAGATATACCTTAAAAGTTTTGGAGGAGTTGTTGTATTTGGATTTAATGTGTATGTGATGTATATGTATATGTCTAATTGTAATATCCCTAAGTGTGCCTAGAAGTTATGATAATATTATTATAATTGATTTGAATGTGTAATTGATAAGTGGTATATTTGTATAGGGTTTGGTTGAATGGTAAAAGTATTTGAGAGAAATGAATATGTGTATTTGCAAAGGAAAGAATTGTATAGAGAGAGATAATGTATATGTTGGGTATATGGCAATATATATGACATATATGTTGGTCAAAGTGCTTAGTCAAGGGAAGAAGATATTTAAATTGTTGAATGTGAAATTACCAAAATGGGCAAGAGCTTGTAAAGAGAATTAAAATGTGTATGAGGGTAAGATAGTAATTTTCTTTTGGAGGAGTATTTAATGCCTATTGACTTTGTGTTTTCTTCATCATTTCTTCTTCTTTTTCCTTGTGTGGCCGGCTCACCTAAGACAAAGGAAAGCAAGAGAGTAAAAGAAGGGTTTGATGTTCTAAGCTCCAAAGTTGAGAGAGATTCCAAGTAACCAAGTTGGAATTTCAAGGAATTTCATCATTTTGGTAAGATTTCTCTTGTTTGCTTTGGTTCTTTTTGAAGTTGTGTATGGATTGAGTTAGGTTTATGGATAGTATGATTAAGTGTGTTTGTGTATGGTGTGTGTAAAAGTGTTGAAATGGAATTAAAGATAAGAAGCTAGGTTGGTGTTGGTGATGGAAGAGTAAGAGTTGTGTTTAGTGAATTTTTTTTCTGTTTTACAATTAGTAAAGGCTGTGACTTGTATGATTTTTAATTAATTATAGAAAAATGTTCTTAAAGTGAATTTTTGATATGTTGTGCCTCTATGAGTCTAGAATGACTGAAAAATATGTTGATTCGATTTTGGAATGGTTATGAGTTTAGAAAGATTATTTTTATTAGACCTGTTCCAGCAGGTACCTTAACTGAGACAGCTATATTTCGGGATTTTTAATAAAATGTAGAAATATCATATCCAATTGAATTTTGGATATGTTGTTTCTTAGTGAGTCTAGTATTTGATAAAAATAATTTGGAACCACGTTGATTGAATTTGATTTATGGAATTCACAAAGTTCAGAACTGCTGCCAGGACGCAGGGCAATTGGGGCAGTCTGGTTAGGTGAACTATTTGACCAAGATTTTGTGTTCAGTTTGATCTGAAATTTTAAAGGAATGATTTTAAGATACAAAACTAAATTCTGTAAAAATTTTAGAATTTTTAGTCAAGTAGATTATTTTATACAATTTTTCAAAATAAGGATAAAATGGAGTCTTAAACCAGAATGTACTATTCATATGGTCATTTTGCTAATATTCCTTTTGGATTAGATTGTGAAGAGGTTGAATTGCCCTAACCGTGTCCCTCAAGTGGTGCTGCCCGTGTCCCTCAAAGGTTTTGAAGAGATTGGGTTGCATTAACCTAAATGTGGAGAATTCTTGGAAAGAAAAGAAATGTATAGATTGATGGGACTAGTTCTTGAGGTAAGTACCAATACATATGATTGTATTTAATTACATAATTCGAGGCTTAACACATTTGTTTGCAAATGTGTTAAGTGATCTATTATATTGTTAACATAATTGGACTAAGGTGATGATTGAATGATGTGAAGGATGTGAAGATCATTAACAAGGTAAGCATAAACCCTATTTGATTGTATATCCTTATATGTCTTTGAACATTAACACATTGGGATGAAAGTGTTAAATAAGCTATTATATTGTGAATGTAAATGAAGAATATATATAAAGGATGAAATATGAAATGGGAAAGGTAGGAAGAAATGAGGATCATTCTTAAGGTATGTGCAATTTGTTATGATAAATGCTCTAGTAATGAATGATGTTAATGTGTTTTGAGAAGTGAGAAAATGTTATGTTATATGCATTGTGAATCTTGTGTATGGCAATGTATTATATGAATAATATACTTTGAAATGTGATATCAATGATGCTATATGTATCATATGGATTGAGATATGATATGATATGAAGCCATTGTGATTGGCTATGATAATTCAATTGAAAGAGATAAGGCATGTTGGCCTAATTGATGATGAGATTGATAATGAAATAATAAATGAATTGTTTGTTTAATATGTTATTCAGTTTCAGAGTTCTGGATTTGGGTGGCATGCCTAAGAAATGATGAAAGGTAACAGTCTTGCCGGGTTGAGGATCTCCTCATATGTGTTGAGTTGATGGTCCAAGAGACTGGGTCTGTTACACTATGAGAATTGTGAATATGAGATATATGATTTGTAACAGTCTTGCCGGGTTGAGGATCTCCTCATATGTGTTGAGTTGATGGTCCAAGAGACTGGGTCTGTTACACTATCCATGGATAGAGAGACATGTATATACATTGCCTACGGGCGTGATGATTGTGACTATGAACCAAAGCAGTAACTCTGAACTTTGAATAACATATTAGTGTTTTGGGCCCGAGTCTGTCTTTATTGTCAATGTGAAATGCAAGTATTGAAATATTGATTGTGAGTATTAAAAATGAATTATGCTTGGTGAATTGTGAATAATATAATGTTATTAAGTGTAATATGTAAATGAATTGTGGTTGATGATAAAGGTTGTCTTTATTGGAAATATGATTTATGATTTGTATGATATGTAAATTGTGTATTGCAATAATGAGTGATATGATGTGTAATGTGTGTATTGCAATAATGAGTGTATGATATGTAATGTGTGTATTGCAATAATAATTGGTATGATATGTAAAGTGTGTATTGCAATAATGGTTGGTGTGGTATATATATAATGTAGGGGTATTAATATATTGGTTTTGAGTATTGGTGATGCATTGGGGTTGGTGATAATATTATGTATATATATATATACATCATATATGAAATTAGCTAGGATATATTAAAGATAAAATTAAAAAGAAAAGAAGATATGATAAGAACTAATTATATATTGAATCGATGTATCATTATATATCAATACTTCTATACTATATGTTTATATTTTATATTTGGACTACTAAGCTCTCGGGCTTAGCGCGGGTGTTTATTCGCGCAGGTATATAGATGGTAGATATGAAGTCTTTTGTTATGCCACAAGAAGAGTAAAGTTTGTCGAGACCAACTAGAGGGTAATGCATACATGTATAAATTTTAATTATGATGTATTTCTGACGAGAGAGTATTTATATGTATAAATGAAGTTTTAATAAAGATAATGATTTTGTAAATGTTATTTAATTTAATGTATTATGGTTTGAACTCTGTTATAAATATTTTAAAAGGTAACGAAAAGTGACATCCTTATACTTTATATATTTACTGTATGTATACTAGGTATACGCATAGTACTTATATAGGGTATCGGGGTGTTACATGACTTCTATGACAAATCTAATGATCACTAAGGTGAAGAGGCAAGAAGATCAAAGAAAGGAATGCATAGTCAAGATCATAAGGGTAGTTGAATTTCACCTAATGCTAAACCTGATATCTCCAATTCATTAAGATTACATCAGGACAACAAATGATTTATCCTTGTTGAAATAAGACTCATTCTACTCCACTCATCCAAAAATAGAAGTATAGAATGGTGCAAGTGAGACAATTCTTTTGGAGCTAGGACCCAACATCACGAAAAAAGAAGAAAAAAAGGAAAATACAAAAAAAACAAGAACAAAACAAGAACAAAAAAAGGAAAAAAAAAATGGGTCCCGAGTTTATGCAAAAGCAAAATTAAAAGATGAAGATCATATTAATCAGTTCTATATTTCTTCCAAAGAGATATAAGGAAAATGAAGTATAGTAAGGTTGCTCCCAGCTGCCTAAGGTTCTAACAAGAAGTTTGTGGTGTGAAGGTTTGTCAACAGTATCACATCAGCATCAGCTCATAGATGGCCTTTATTTAAACCATGTCCCTTATAAACCCCGTTTCAAGCCCATTAAAGACTTGTTGATCTCTCTTGGTAGGTAGAGTCTATTAGTAGAGATAGTTTGGACAAGCATGCATATAAGATAGACAATATTCAAACTCAATGAGACCTTTGGCCAAGTAATGTGTATGAGCCTATCTAAAGTACAATAGTTCTTGCTGAAATAGAAATGATTCATGAGTTTAGTACGGTAACTAGGGTTATGATGTAATGGATGTGTTAATTTGGAAAAGTCAAGTCCTGAGGTAAATTGACATTGATTTGGCAAAGCCAACATTTGATTTCAAAATCAAAATTCAAAAAAAATTGTTGCATAAACCTTCAAGTTAAGGGAAGTATGTTGCACCGCCAAAACTTGAAGGACACATTGAGCAAAGTAAATGATTATTGGCAAGGTTATTAAGAAGTTACCAATTGACATGCTAAATCATAGTTTTAAATTGATGTACCTTCACTGCTTGGGCCCCCACCACTCATGTTTTCAATATTTTAAAGATAAAAGCCATAAATGTGAAGCCTTTTGCCATTCAATGCAAGACCTGAATGAGCATCTGGAAATAGCCAATGAGAACATTTCAGCTAATCACCTCGGTCTGTGAGTCAATGGAGCTGTTGTAAGTATCATCCATGCATATCATACATATATGAGCATATCACACTGCATTTTGTTGTATTATATTCTTTGTCAAAGTAAACAATAGATACTCTATGAAGCAAAGATGAAATGGATATGGAGTCAGGGGACACAGAAGGCCCATTACTTGAGAAAGATCCAGTCATTTTGCAAAAGAATGAAGAAATGCATGCTTGTGTGAAGAACTAGACAACGCAAACATCAATCAGAGCCTGCATGAAAAAAAAATTATTGGTTTGAGCCTACATAGGGGCCAAAGTTTCTCCTTTTAATTTATTGAGTTTATATGTGTATAAAATATTTTCAGACTCACTTTCAAATATTTTACCACACAGGGGGCAAAGAGATGATATAAATGCCAGCTAAAAAATAGATGAATTTTTTACAAAAAGAAGAATAAAAAGAACATAAAAACCCCAAAAGAATGAAGATACAAAAGACAAAAGATCAGTCCATCTAGAAGAGTTCAAGCCAATATAGGACAAATGTCAAAAAGGATGAAGATCCAATTTAAAGGGTGAAGACCCAAAGTCCAAAGGATAAAGATCCACTTTGAAGGGTGAAGACCCGATCTCCAATGGATGAAGATTCATTTTGAAGGGTGAAGACCCAAAGTCCAAAGGATGAAGATCCAATTTGAAGGGTGAAGACCCAATGTCCAAAGGATGAAGATCCATTTTGAAGGGTGAAGACCCGAAGTCCAAAGGATGAAGATCCATTTTGAATGGTGAAGACTCAATGTCCAAGGAATGAAGATCCATTTTGAAGGGTGAAGACCCGATCTCCAAAGGATGAAGATCCATTTTGAAGGGTGAAGACCCAAAGTCCAAAGGATGAAGATCCAATTTGAAGGGTGAAGACCCAATCTCCAAAAGATGAAGATCTACTTTGAAGGGTGAAGACCCGATCTCTAAAGGATGAAGATCCATTTTGAAGGGTAAAGACTAGATGTCCAAAGGATGAAGATCCATTTCAAAAGGTGAAGACCCAAAGACCAAGGATGAAGATCCAAGGTCCAGGGATGAAGATCCATTTTGTGGGTGAAGACCAACAATCCATTGAAGATTGGAACAATCGGCTAGAAGAAAGCCAAAATTTCCAGATGATAGAAGGTCAGTCCAATTAGAAGAGCTGGAGTCGATCCATTGAAGAATGGAGCAAATGGATAGAAGAAAGCCAAGACAAAAGATCAATCAACTAGAAGAGCTAAAGTTTATTGGCTAGAAGAAAGCTAGAACTCTTCAACTGACAAACGGTCAACACATCCAGTTTTGGGTCAAGAACCCAAAATCCAGTCATGGGTCGAGAACCCAGAATCCAGTCTCAGGTCAAGAATCCAAATCTAATTCAGGATCAAGAACCTAGAATCCAATCTCGGGTCGAGAACTCAAATTCAAATCAAGGTCAAGAACTCAGAATCCAGTCTCGGGTTGAGAACCGAAATCCAGTTCAGAGTAGAGAACCCAGAATCCAGTCTCGAGTCAAGAACCCAAAATCCAGTTTTGGGTCGAGAATCCAAATCAAATTTAGCATTGGGTCTAAGTACTTGGTCTCAGGTCTAAGTACACAAATCAAATTTAGACTCGAGTCCAAGTACTCAGTCTCGGATCTAAGTATAAAAATTAAATTTAGTCTCGGGTCGAGAATCCAAAATTTAGGTTTGGGTCGAGAACCCAATCCAACCTCGGGTTGAGAACCCAAATCTAGTTTAGGGCTAAGAACACAAAAATTCAATCTCGAGTCGAGAACCTAAATCTAATCTTGGGTCGAGAACCCCAATCAAACCTATCCGGGTTCATAACCCAAATCTTTTTCGAGTCTAGAACCCATTCCGGGTCCAGAACCCAAACCAACTTTAAAATTGGGTTGAAAACCCATTCTCATCCAAAATCAGCTCAAAGTCATGTTGCTTTTCACTCTCTTCTACTAAAATATAAGATCGTTCAAGCAGGGGGCAAACTGTAGACCTTTAATTTTTTACCAAGTCCAGTCTGACACTAATTAAAAGATGATTAAATCAAGTCTAAAGGTTTAAAATAGTTCAGAATAATTTTACAAACTTAAATTTTGACTAGCACAATTTTAAAATCGCAACACATAATATAATATTTATTTTATTAATATTATAAATAATAAATAATAAATAAAGAAAAATATAGTATTTATAATAAATAAAAAAAAGAAAAAAAGAAAATATATTTTATAAAAATATAATATTTATTTTAATAGTAATAATAAAAATAAAAAATAATAAAAATAATAATTGGACGTCGAAGTGGGCATGTCGTTTCACCATAGGGCATGGCCTACGGCGAATGGCATGGGCCAATTGGCTGTAGGGCATGCCCTTGGCCAATTAGCATGGATTAGCCCGCAACCTGTGCCAACATCCTCGCAGCCCGCAGGCCTATTTGCCAGCACGTTGGTTAATTTCACCAAAACCTTATTTAACTCGAAAGTATTAATTTTTTTCTGAATCAAATAGGTTTTTTTAATTGCCTATAAATAACAGGATGAAAATGGTAGAAGGGACTCTTTTTTGTGAATTTTGGCTGGACTTTTCTACGACTTTGGAAATTTTGGAATTTAACAATAGAAACCCTAGCGGCGAAGAAAAGGAAAACAAGAAGCATCAAAGAAAAAAATAATAAATTTAGAAAGGCAGTGGCTTACTACCTTACTCTTGCTCAGCCATAACCTTAACGTACAAATTGTGGTGGAGCCTTCAAATTTAGGTATGTCTTCTAAATTAAATTCATGAGCATGAGAAGCTTTATGATGGTGCTTGTTCTGCATTCAAAATTAATCCAATAATATGTTAGTTTCGGTAACTTGATCGTATTCAATTAATTAGTTTCGGTAACTTGATCGTATTCAATTGATGCATGATCATTTAATTTAAATACTTCCAGTAGCAACATTCCATACATATATTAGTCAAAATTTCAATTCTTAAAAATAATTTAAAAGTTCTCTTACAGTATCCATAATTTTTCCAAACCTTAATTGAAAAAACCCTAATTGTACAGTAGCTAAATTATATTCTGGATTTATACAGTATCTTAATGATTTAAAAAAATATTGTGAGTTTTCTAAATATAAACCCCAAACACCAAAACTTTAAATTTTGTTTCTCTAAAAATAAAACCCTAATTGTATTTTCCTAAAACCTTAAAACTTTAATCATATTTTCCAAAACCCTAATTGTATTTTTCTAAAACATTAAAACATTAATCATATTTACTTAAACCCTAATTCACAAATTAAAAACCCTAGCTTGTAATCTATTGTTTATATATGACACTTAAATGTAGGATTGATTACTAATGCATGTGTATCTATGATGTATCTTGATGGATAATTTATTTATGATAAATGATTTATTTATGATAAATGGTTGATTATTTTTATTGGTTTTTTTTTTGTTTTAAGAATTGTAAGAGGTATGTTTCCATGCTATGGGTACCTCATTTGTTGAGTATCACATAATTTAATTGATTTTAAGTTTTGGCTCAATGTAAAGGATATGTTTCCACCAATTGGTGGGTATCCTATTTTATTTGTTTTCTTTCGGACATCGAATAATTATAAAGGCATGTTTCCATCTATGGATGGGTGCCTATTCATTTATTTTTTTTGAACTTATTGTGATTTTAATAAAGTGATTATCTATTTTTATGATTGCATGTAGTATGGATAGTATCATTATAGTTAAGAATTTTATAATATTAAGACTTGAAAAGGAGGCCGGTTTTAATGAACCGGGTGCTGTGGGGGTGTTGGGTCATTCTCACCTTTCCCATGAGTACCCAACTTTCTGAACCCAATAGGGGGCTGGGATTCCTTAGGATTCGAATCATCCACCCCTTTCTTTTTCCTGGCTCGTCTGGGTGGCGACTCCATTTTCTCCGACTTTAGGCCCTTATTCTCTAAGGCCCCGAGCCTAACAGTGTCGAAGTCGCAAGAACCATTACACATGGGAGTGGGGGCAAAAATTGCCACTCACAGTCGCACGACTGTAACAATAATATATATATATAAGAAAAATAAAAATAATAAAACATAATAATAAAGACAAAATAAATAAAAATAATAAATAAAAGAAAATATAGATACAATTAAATAGATGGGAAAGTTAAAAATATATATAATAAACAACGGTTAAAAGATAATAGAAGACAATCAACGGGTTAATAATAGTCCATGCATCGTAATGTATGAAAATATAAAAGAAAATAACAACGGGAGTAGAAAGTTATCGCTATAGCTGGTGCCTCAAGTTTATCTCCCATGGCAGTGGTGCCTCTGCCCATGCTCAACAGTAAGGTGGGACACGTTGGTAGACAATGCAGCATTATATTGATGAGCCATCCTAAAAGTATGCTCAGACAACTCATCTAGCCTAACAAGTAAGAAAATAGAGGCAGTTAGATAAGAGAAACAGAAATATGGCAAGAGTTAATAATGAAGGAACATACCTCTCTAAAGTACTCTGGTAGAGGTGTAGACTGGACACTAGGCACCCGGACATGTTCCTCCTCCAAGTTTTCACTTAAAATATAGGTGATGTTCTCACTTAGCTAGTAATAGATCAAAAAACCCTCAGGAGGCGTAGATTATGTCCCCATAAAAATAGTCTGGGAGCCCACACGAGAACTTGCTAATGTGGGCTTTGTTATGCTCTACTTAACACTACTAAATAGTGACTCTACCAAGTATACAAGGTTGTTATAATAATGGTGGAACGTCCCAAGCTAATCTCACATGAAAGGTGTTGTTCATAATAATTTGATTGAAAAAAAATAAATTAAATAATAAGTGTGTGATGTTTGAAATGATAATGAAAGTAAAAATTACAATTAAAATAAATAACGATTTGGTTAGAATTGATTTAAATTCTCGAAAGGGTACCTAGGATTTATATATCAATTTGATCAAGGTTCAATTCTCAATTATCCATTAATATAACCTTGTAACTTAATTTATTCCTTAAGATCATCTAGCAATTATCAATTCATTAGTTCTCACATTCATGAATCAATAAAAACCAACTATTTTTAACTTGCAAATTAAGTATACCCTATAACTTATATTTCTAATTTGTTCTTAGGGTAGTTAAATGCATAGTTCCAATATCAAGTTTCACCTCTCAGTTCTTCACTTAATATCTAGAGATTAATAGGTGGCCATTCTATCAACCTAACATTAAATCCAATACAATCAACTCATAAAAAGGCTTATTAATGTAATTTATTGAATTAAATCCTTTAATCGAATCTATTACAAATCCTAGGCATAAATAAATTAGATCATCATCATAACAATATAGAAAATCATATCAATAGAATTCAAATTATAAAACTTCATTGAAATATTAATGTATTCAACAATCGAATTTGAAAATTTGAATAAATTGAAAGAGTAGAAAAACTCATTTTGACTATGAATTTAGGTTGCTCTTCTCTTACCCATTTTCTAGCTCCATTTTACAATCATGTATTTATGTGTTTTTTGGGATACTTTTATTTGATTTTTAGTTGTTTTCCAGATGATTTGTTCAAGTTGTTATGAAGATTTTGAATTTTAGGTTGAAGCAAGGGAGCATGTGAAGAAAAGAGATAAATAGTGTCATTTGATAAAAAGTTTTTTGAAGAAATGTATGATAAGGCCAAGCCAAACTCAATCTTGGTTGTGTCTCTCAAGAAACAAAGAAAATAAAGGTAGAACCAGGCACATACACCATCCTGACTGTGTCCCTATTGAGAAAAGAAGTGACTTGAGACAACATTAGACACAGGGAGCAATCTTGGCTGTGTGCTTGGCCGTGTCACATGAAATGACCAAAGCAATATTTATCTTGGTCATGCCCCATCCTAGAGAAGCAAGAAAGTAGGCAGAAAGGAACACATGCATCAATCTTAGTCGTGTCTTTAGTCATGTCCCATCATATAGCCAAGACAACTTGGTCTTTGTCGTGTTCCAATCAAGGAAGCAAAAAGTTTTTAATTTGGAAAAAAAGGACACACTCATCCATCTTGGTGGTTTCCAAGGGAAAGGATGGAACACATGGCCAAGCCGTGCCAAAGCCTGGCCTTGTTTATGAAATGAAGAAGTGAATGTAAGGCAAATATGTGAGCTGGAGAGTGAGACAAGGTGTTGTGGCTCAGCAAAATAAATGGAACAATTGAGTTTCTAAATAAAAAGAATATGAATTGTTGGGAATTGATGAGACAAGGGAGAATGGCATAAGGAAAAGAAATTTTACTTTTGACAATAAGGGAATGGGCTTTTATTTTAAAAGGAGGCTTCTATTTTCTGTGGGGATATCTATTCACCACGGTTATCATCATCAATTTGACTTTCCTTGAACACACCCAACTCATACTACTATGTCTTGCTAAAATTCCATTGTTTGAAAGATACAAAAGATAAGATAGAGAGACACTTGCAAGATATACGGCCAAGACTTCATCTTGGGAGCAAAAGATTTCTAGCAAGCCATTTGGAGGAGAAGATTGAGAGATCATCAACAAATTCAAGTAGGGCAAAGAAGAGCAATCTAGACTCATCTTTAAAATGGGTTTTTCTATTCCTTCAATTTATTCAACTTTTAGAATTTGATTGTTAAATATGTTAATATTTCAATGAAGTTTTGTAATTTGAATTCTTTTGAAATGGATGATTTTGTTGATTTGATGATGAGCTAAATTATTTATGCCTAGGATTAATAGTAGATTTGATTAAATGATTTAATTCAATAAATTTTATCAATATACCTTATTATGAGTTAATTGCATTAGATTGAATATTAGGTTGATAGATTGGACCTATTAATATCTAGATATTGAATGAAGAACTGAGAGGTGAAATTTAATATTGAAACTATGCATTCAACAACCCTAAGAATGTAATTAGAAATATAAGTTCTATGTATACTTAATTTGCAAGATAAAAATAGTTGGTTTTTATTAATTCATGAATGTGAGAACTAATGAATTGATAATAGCTAATTTATCTTAAGGAAGAAATTTAGTTACAAGGATATTTTAAAGGATAATTGAGAATTGAATTTTGAACAAATCGATCTATAAATCCTAGGTATCTTTCCAAGAATTTGAACGAATCCTAAGCATACCATTAATTATTTACTTGCAATTTTACTTTTATTGCTATTCCAGCACCAATTCAAACATTACACACTTGCCTTTAATTTTATTTTGTTTTAATCAAATTATTACGAATAACACCTTCCTTGTGAGATGACCTTGGGGCAATCACCATTACTATAACAATCTCGTATACTTGCAAGTTTCACTATTAGCAGTATTAAGTAGAGCACAACAATTCCCTTGGAGTTGTTGATGGTCTCTCAATCTCTTCCTCCAAAATAGCTTGCTAGAAATCCTTGCTTCCAAAAAATAAAGTCATGCCCATGTATCTATGTGAATGATGGTGGCTAGTAGATGGTTGTGGGTGATAATGATGATAGTTGTCCTTCTTTTTTCAAAAATCCTATCTTAGTTGTCTCTCCTTTCTCATGTGAAGGTGGTGTTTTGATCAAATATGTATACATGTCTAGGTTAATTTTATTGGCTTTAAGTTAATTTTTCTTTTAATTTGTGTTTAAAGTTTACTTGAAGTTTTTGATTTAGATGAAAGTGCAAAAGAATGGATTGATGGATCAAAATGGTGGGAAAACATGAGACACGGCCATGACACTTCATGGCTGGGTCGTGTCCCTTATCCAAGACAACCACTCATATGACATGGGCTGAGTCAATAAGGCTTGGCCTTGTCCTTCAAAATAATTAGGCAGAGGCAGACACTAGCAGAAGACACAGCCAAGCCATTGGCCGTGTCACATGACACGGCCAAGGCCTTGGTCGTGTCCCACTTGATGAAACCAAAGAGGAAGAGAAAGGAAGTAGAGAACACAGTCAAGAGACACGGCCAAGCAATTGGCCGTGACACAATGGCTTGGCCGTGTCCAAAGAAGAATGAGTGACACGGCCAAGTAACTCAAGGGTTGGTCATGTCTCATATGGTCCCTTAAATTATTTTGCACAAAGTGAGGGACAATTGAGGGAGAAAAGGCTCTTTCTTTTTTAAAAAATAAATATTAAAAATGAGTAAAAGGTGGATGGATTTATGAGAAGAAATATAAATCAAAGAAAAAGAGGGAGACAAGGAGTGGTGTGTGAGTTGGCAAGAGATGGTTGGTATCTTAAAAATGAAAAGGAATTGAAAGTGGAGGGATGGAATGACATACACATTTGGGGGCTTATTGAAAGAGCTATCTATCTTGTTCTTATTTTTTGTTCTTGGTTTTGAAGAGGAGACACCATTCTCTTTTCATCTTCATTTTTCCATTCATTTTACATTTCTTTAGAAGATTAGGGTTTGAAGAAAGCTTGAGAGATTTACCATTCCAACTTTCAAGAGGAGAGCCATTGATTGAAGAGGGCTTGGAAGTTGTTCATCATACATAAAGGTGGAAGTTAGGAGGAAGACAAGTAGTTCAACTCTTGAAGTCTACAAAGGGGTTTTTCATATTCTCTCTTTTAACTCATTTTTAGATTGTTGTTGTTTTAATATGAACATTAATATTAAAATGTATAATTTTGATTTGATGAATATTGAAATGGATATTTGTTTTGAATTGATGATGAGCTAATTTACTCATGCCTTGGGTTGTAGTAGATTTCATTAAATGACTTGATTTGATAATTTCATTAGTATACCTTGTTATTGGTTGATTGCATTGGACTTAAAGTTAGTTTGATAGATTGGCTACCTATTAATCACTTAATATTGAACGATGGACCAAGAGGTGAAATTTGATATCGGAACTATATAATCAACCACTCTAAGAATGAATTAGAAATATAAGTTCTAGGGTTTATTTAATTTACAATTTCAAAAAAAATTGGTTGTTGTTAATTCATGAATGTGAAAACTAATGAATTGGTAATTACTAATTAAACTCAAGAAACAAATTAAAATACAAGGTTATATTAATGGATAATTTGAGAATCAGGATTTAATTAAATTGGCCTACAACCCTAGGCTCCATTCCTAGCATTGAATTAATCTTACATACTACTACTCATTTTTACTTTGAAATTTTAATTACAACTCACCAATTCAACAACACACACTCAATTTTAATCTATTTGTTAATCAAACTATTGCAAAATAATTCCTTCCTTGTGAGACAACCTTGGGGTGATCACTGTTGCTACAATTACCTCGAATACTTACGAGTGTCATTTTGTAATAGTAATTAATCTAGCACAACAAGTTTTTGGCACCACTATTGGGGAAGGCAATTATTGTTAATAGTTTGATTCTTTTATTTTAATTTTTTAATTGTTTAAAGTGTTCCTTTTTGAATTGCATAGGTGATTTATGCAAGGATGAAGGTCACAAGGAAATGAACTTGATCCATATATAGACGATATTCATAGACTCCTAAGAACTGAAGGAGTATATCCCTTGGGACAAGAAGGAGAAGAAACTGACAAACAATTTGAGGAGGACACGGAAGTAGAAATGGGTGATGTAGAGGAACCACCTATGAAGGAGTTTTCCCTACTGATCATTAGAGTAACCACAATGTGTATCCGGTTGAGCAACGCAGTAAGAAATTATGAACTCAAAAACACTCATTATAGTATACTACCATCCTTCCAAGGATTATCGAATGAAAATCCTCTCAACTTCATTCGAGATTTTTACATAACACAACATACTTTCCCTTTGCAAGCATTAATAGAGGATGAACTCAAAATGAGATGTTTCCCATATAGTTTGAAAGACAGGGAAAAAGCGTGGATGATGACCTTACTGGAAAATTCTTTGACAACTTGGACCGAAGTGTAAAACAAATTTATGGAAAAATTCTATTCACACCAAAAGACAAAGGAGCTTAGGGGGAATATTGCCACTTTCACTCAATTTGATAGGGAACCATTTCATGAGACATGGGATCGCTTCAAATCTTTATTGTTTCAATGCCCTCATCATTATTATCTACAACAATTGCTCAATCAGTTCTTCTATGATGGGCTAACTCAATAATGTCAAAACACAGTGGATAATGCTGTAGGAGGGACAATGGGTGAGAGAACAGCTGCTGAAACGGTTATAGTATTTGAAATGTTGGGAGCAAACTCTCAACAAAAGAGTATTGGGGAAAAGATAAGAGGAGCATATGAGCTGAATGCAAACTCAGAAATGGCAAGGCAAATTACTGAGTTGATAAGGCAAGTTAAATTGTTGAATGCTAGAGGAAATTTGTTGGTGCCAAGCCAAGAATCATGTGCATCATGTGGTGTGATAGGCCACAATGCAAATGTATGTCCTTCAAACTTTGACCAATTCCAAGAAGGGGAAGAATAAGCTTTTGCTTTTGAAGGGTTCCAACAAAGGGGAAGAAAAGACTCGTACTCAAATTCTTACAACCCGGGTTGGAGAAATCACTCTAATTTTTCATGGAAGAACCAACAACAAGTTCCACCTCAACATTCATTCTAACCTTACCAAAGGGGACACCAATTTCAAGGGCAAAGTTCAAATCATGAGCAAGCCAAGAAACCTTCACTTGAAGACAATTTGAATGCTTTCATTCAAATAAGCACTCAAAATCAAGAGGTGAACAACAAAACGATTTGACTCTTTGGAAGCCTCACTTAAGAAGGTAGAAACTTAAGTGGGTCAATTGGCTAATCAACTGCAAGCTTATCAAAAAGAAAAACTTTCAAGCCAACTGGAGCAAGCCAAAGCAATCACAGTCTTAAGAAGTGGTAAGGTACTTGATAATAAAAGTTGCGATAATAACATTGATGATTCTTTGGATGCAGGCACAATGTAAGAAAATGGCAAGGAAATATAAGACAAAGCTCAACCAATTGAGTTGAAGGAAGATAGTGAGGAGTCATCAGTTTCACCAAAGTTGCACAAATCTCCAAATCCATACAGGCTGCCAATTCCTTTTCCATGCAGGTTAAAAAATGAGAAGCGTGATAAGCAATTTTCTAAAATTTATAATATGCTCTCAAAGGTAAGTATTAACCTCTCCTTACTTAAGGTGATTAAACACATGCCATCATATGCCAAATTCTTTAAGGACCTTTAAAAAAAAGTATGAGTTGAATGAGAAGGTGATAGTCTCAGAAGCAACAAGTGTTGTTTTACAACCCAGGTTACCACCAAAACTAAAGGATCCTGAAAGCTTTATAGTTAGCATCTCTATGGGGAATGGGAAAGAAACTATCGGTATGCGTGATTTAGGAGCAAGTATTAATTTGATGTCATACTCTTTTTACTTGAAATTAGAGCTAGGGGAACTCAAACCAACTAAAATGTTTTTGCAACTTGCAGATAGAACTCTTAGATACCCTAAGGGAATCGTAGAAGATATTCTAGTTAAGGTAGGTGGTTTGATTGTACCCGTTGATTTCATTGTCTTAGATGTGGGGGAGAAAATTCCTAGAGATTCCAAACATACAAGTTTGTTAGGGAGACCTTTTATGGCCATAACTAACACATTAATTGATGTTAAAAATGGAAAATTAACCATGATTATTTTAGGTCAAACTGTAGAATTTTTAATTTTAACATTTTCCCTATTCCCACTACTGCTTTGTATGAGGACTGCTCTTTCATTGATTTTATTGATAATGTTTTTGAAGAAGTTTTCTTATAGGAGAGTGGTGAAGATAAGTTAGAAAGGGCTCTAAATTTGGAAGAAGAAGTTGAGGGTTCAAATGAGGAGATTCAACCAAAGGGGTTGAACTTAAAGAACTTCCAAAGCACTTAAAGCATGTTTTTCTTGGGGAGAACAACTCACAACTAGTGATAATTTATGCTGCTCTTAGTAGTGAGAAGGAAGATAAACTTGTGAGAATGTTAAAAAAATTCAAGAGAGCCATTGGTTGGGGGTTGAGTGATATCAAGGGTATTAGTCCCTCTATATGCATGCACAAAATAGATTTAGAGGAAGGGGCTAAACCGGTGAGAGAGACTCAAAGGAGGCTTAACCCTAATATGAGTGAAGTAGTGAAAAAGGAGGTTCTAAAATTGCTTGATGAAGGGGTAATCTACGCCATTGCTATTACTGAATGGGTTAGTCTCGTACACGTCGTGCCAAAGAAAACAGGTTTGACTATGGTCTTGAATGAGAAAGGAGAGTTGGTACCTACACGAACACAATCCGGGTGGCAAATGTGCATAGATTATAGGAAATTAAATAATGTCACCAAGAAAGATCACTTTCCTTTACCCTTTATTGATCAAATGATTGATAGGTTATTTGGACACGCTTTTTACTATTTTCTTGATGATCTTTCAGGTTACTATTGTAATATCCCAAATTTTTTTAAAAATTTTTAATTTTTGAAAATTTGATAAAATATATTATAATTAAATAGGATAATTAAATTAATGGTTTTAAATGAAAATTGAAGGAATTTTAAATGAAAAAGTAGAATATATAGGTGATATATATGTAAAATATACATAACATATAAAAGTCAACACTTTTTAAAAGAAAAATCAAAAGTCAAAGTAAAAAGGGTATTTTGATAATTAAATCTTAAAAATTCAAAATTATTAAATTAATTATAAAATAAATAATTTTTGAATGGAAGAGGGATTTTTGGACTTTTAATTTATTAAATAAATAATTAAATAATTAATTATTAAATTATTATAAAATATATATAAGGTTATAATTAAAGGATGAAAGGAAAGAGAAAATTAAAATTAGTCTTCTTAAAAAAAAATGAAATTCCATGGCTATAGGAGTGATTTTTCTTCATCCAAATACTCATTTTGACAAGAATTTTCAAGAATTAATTGAAGTTTTGGTGGATTTCCGATAGGTTAATAGGCTTCTTTTCTTAATTTTTGATTTTCTATGAAAGTATGAATATGTGGATTTTGAAATTTTCTATTAGCATGATTTAATTGATTAATTGGGTATGAATGAAGCTATTTTGATTAATTATTAATGATTTTCAAGTTAAATGGAAGAAAAAATTAAGTTTGGGATGAGTTGGATGAAGAGAGAGAATTTAGGGTTATGAAAAATTTGAATTCTTGGAATCATGTGTTTTGATTGTGCAAATTGATTCCAAATGTGTGTTTTTGATGCATAAACAAGGATTTTAAACTCAAAAAGTAGATTCGGTTAAGTTTGGTTGGAGTTTGAGAATGGAAGTGTGATTTAGGGTTTTGGAAAATGATTTTTCCAAAGTTGTTGAATTGTATAATTTTATTGGTTTAATCTTGTTGTTTGGTGATATAAGTGATGAATATAAGCTTAAAATGATTAATGGATTGTGTTGGAATAGAAAACCTTCAACGGGGGAAGGTTATGCCATTTTAGGGTTTTGTGTATAAGAGTGTGTTTTTGTAATGTAAATGATTTAAATGTATTAAAATATGTTTCTAATAATATAAATAAACTTAATATATTAAAATAAATGTCCTACTATGAGAATCCAAAGTTAAAGTGAGGTTAGCCATAAATTTTGGGTTTTTGCTTGGATGGGGTTTAATTATGGTTTAATATTGGAAATGCCATTAAATGTGATACTAAATGATTATTTGCTATCACATTTGGTTCAGACATTGAGGGAAGTTGATTTACTTCATCCAAGTGGTGAAGGGCAAGTTGGAAGGATAGGATTGGAGGTTGTTTTAATCTTGTTTTGGTTGCTATTTGAGGTAAGTACAAACTTTGAATACATTGGTTATGTTTGCATGACATTTGGGCTTAACACATTTTGGTTGAAAAATGTGTTAAGCTACTTGATACATTGGTTATGTATGAATAATGTGCTATGACATTTGTAATGTCATATATGTGTTAAAAGCATTGTGAAAAGCCATTGATAATGGCTAAATTGTGTAAAATATGAAATATGTGTATTATGTGAAAATGACCCAAAGTGTTTAGGTAATGCCATTTGTTGTGTATGCATTAAGTGCATTGTTAAAAAGCCATTGGTATTGGCTAGATTACATTAAATGTGATTAATATGTGAATTATGTGAAAATACCCAAAGTAATTGGGTAATGTGTTGTAAATGCAAAAATGTGATATAATGTAATGAGATATGTGGAAACATAATGAAATGAATTGATATCGATATAAATGAGAAATATGAATAAATTGTGTGCCTAGTATGCTTTGTAATTTTTAGAGTTCCGTGTTTGGCGGCATGCCTATGATTTACCTACGGGCTAGGCATTAGGCATCACTGTGAAAATATTTTTAAGGTGAAATGATCAGGTCGTAAGCCTCAAAAATAAGTCCTTGAAGCTAGGCTGGGTGAAATGACTAGGTCGTAAGCTCAGACCTAGTTGGACTATTACATTGATATTTTGTCTACAGGGCTAGACACATGGTGTCATTATAGACCAAAACAGTAACTCTGAAATTTGAATAGCATATTAGTTAACTTTGGGCCCATGCTTGTGTTTAATTTTATGTGAATTGTGCATTATGAAATATTTGAAAAGTATGAGAAAATGGAATGATGTGATATCTATATGCATTGTGCATTGGCATTGCATTTGAGTTTTATTATTATCAAGTTTGTATTACTAGGCTTTTGGCTTAGCACAATTGTTTACATCGCACAGGTGACAGGGTAGATTCGACTGAGTCGGAAAGTTTTTCTCGACCAGGTCGGGTCTAGACTTGTGGTTGTGCTTGTAGAGTTGATATCAAGATCAGAAACATTATCAGCAGCATGTATATATTTTATGTTATTGTATATTTTGGGTATTATGCATATTATATCATATTTTTGGATTTTATTTATTATAAACTATAAAGAATGTTTGGGTTAAGTTATTTGAAATGGGAGTTTAAATGTGATCTTAATTATATATATATATATATATATATTTGAGAAACTTGGTGAAATTGAGGAGTATGGGTGAAATGGAGATTTGAAATTATTTAGGAGTGTTTTCTGATGCAGGTTGTGTTTTGCTAAATGTTGGAATGTCCAAATTATAGACAAAACTCAGGCGAATTTTCCCAGAGATTTTCATATAAAATATTTATTTTGGGTTCCTATAACAAGTAAATAATATTTATATACTATTTAATTTTATATATTTAGTATTTGAAATTTTAAATCATAAATGTGAAAAGTTTTATTAAACCGGCCTATGATATTTTTGTACCGTATATGCATATTTTACATATGCTGAAAATATGTATTGATATAAGGGTGTTACAACTACCAAGTCCCGATAGCACTGGAAGATCAACCAAAGATAACTTTTACTTGTCCCTTTGGGATACTTGTCTTTCACAGGATGCCATTTGGACTTTGTAATGCACCGGGTACATTTCAAAGATGTATGCTTTTGATTTTTTCTGATATGTTGGACAAATGCATTGAGGTATTTATGGATGACTTCTCTATTTTTGGTAATTCTTTTGATGATTTTTTGCAAAAGTTGACTCTCGTGCTTGAAAGATGTATTGAATGTAATCTTACCTTGAGTTGGAAAAAGAGTCACTTCATGGTTGATCATGGGATTGTTTTGGGTCATGTTGTTTCTCATAAAGGGATTGAGGTAGATAGGGCTAATGTAGAATTAATCATGAATCTACCTCCACCCACATCTGTTAAGGGCATCAGAATTTTTTGGGACATGTTGAATTTTATAGGAGGTTCAAAAAAGATTTTTCAAAAATTTCACGTCATTTGTGTCATTTGCTAGGAAAAGATGTCCCATTTGCTTTCTATGACAAGTGCTTAAAAGTTTTTGAAATTTTGAAAGAAAAATTAACTTCTACTCCTATAATTGTTGCCCCAAATTGGCATTTGCCATTTGAAATCATGTGTCATGCATCGAATTATGCCATTGGAGCTTTTTTGGGCCAAAGAATAAATAAATTGATGTGTGTAATTTATTATGCAAGTTTATCTTTAAATGATGCACAAGTGAATTACACAACCACTGAAAGGGAAATGATAGCTATGGTATTTGTACTGGACAAATTTATATCTTACTTGATAGGTTCTAAAGTCACAGTATTTTCAGACCATACGGCCTTGAAATACCTATTGACCAAACCACAAGCTAAACCTAAGCTCATTAGGTGGGTATTGATGTTGCAAGAATTCGATGTTCAAATCAAAGATCGAAAGGGAAGTGAGAATATACTAGCTGACCATCTTTCTAGATTGAACTCTCATGATAATGATGCAGAAATTGCTTGTGAAAATGCTTTTGAAAAATTTTCGGATGAACACTTGTTTTCATTAACTCAAGCACCTTAGTATGCAGATATTGTTAACTATCTTTCTTGTAGTGTTATGAGAAAGGATTTGAATTTCTAGGCAAAGAAGAAGTTCCTGCATTCATGTAAGTACTATTTTTGGGATGAGCCATATTTGTTTAAAATTTTCAGGGATGAAATCATAAGAAGATGTGTACCGGAGGAAGAACAAAAACAAGTGTTGTAATTTTGCCACAACATGTATTGTAGAGGGCATTTTGGAGGAAAGAAGACTACCAAAAAAGTTCTTCAAAGCGGTTTGTATTGGCCTACTTTTTTTAAGGATACTTATAATTTCTACAGAAGATGTGATAAATGCCAAAGAGTAGGGAACATTAGCAAAAGGAATGAAATGGCTCTCAAGATTTTTATTGTGGTTGAAATTTTTTATGTATGGGAATAGACTTCATGGGGCCATTTCCTAAGTCCTGTAGTTTTGAATATATTCTTCTTGCAGTGGATTATGTGTCTAAGTGGGTGGAGGCTATCCCCACTAGGAATAATGATGCTAATATTGTTTTGAAATTTTTGAAGGAGAATATTTTAAGCAGGTTTGGAACCCCAAAGGCAATAGTGAGTGATGGAGGAAGCCACTTTTGCAACAAATGGTTCGAGAAGTTGATGTCCAAGATGGGCATCCGACGCAAAGTGGCAACTCCATACCACCCTCAAACATCTTGACAAGTTGAGATCTCCAAAAAAGTAAATTAAGGGGATCTTAGAAAAGACTGTAAGCACAACGAGAAAGGATTGGTCAATCCAACTTCCATAAGCATTATGGGCTTATATGACTGCTTTCAAAACACCATTAGGAATGAGTCCATATAGGTTGCTATTTGGCAAGGCTTGCCACCTACCGATGGAATTGGAGCATAAGGCTTATTGGGCAATAAAGACCACGAATATGGACTTAGAAGGAGCAAGGGAGCAAAGAATGTTGTAAATTTTTTAGCTGATGAGATTAGGAATAAGGCCTATGAGAGTTCAAGAATCTATAAGGAAAAGGAAAAAGCTATGCATATAGGATGATCCTTCAAAGGACTTTCGAACCAAGAATGAAAGTCCTCCTATTTAATTCCAAAATATGATTATTTCTAGGGAAATTGAAGTCCCGTTGGAGCGGACCATTTCAAGTAATTTAAACATTCCCATTTGGGGTTGTTGAGTTACTCAATTTGAAAACCAATGAGACATTAAAGGTAAATGGAAAAAGGGTGAAGCCCTGCTTTGAAGAAATTGATGTTGCAAAAATTGTTGAAAGTTTGGTGTTTATCGACAAATGATGCAACAATGTCCAGCTACACGACATTAAAGAAGCTCTCAATGGGAGGAAACCCATCAGTTTGTATTTCTTTTCATAGTTAAATTTTCATATTTTGCAATTTAAATTTTATTTTGGTTTTAAGAGAATAGAATGGGTGCGTTAATCGGTTTTTATTTTTTGATGGAGTTTCAGGGTGAAGCCAATAAGAAAAGTTTCATGTATTAGAATTGGGTGACATATTTGTTTAAAAAAATAGAAAGGCAAAAAATTGGCAGCGAAGGACACTACCACTTGACACGGCCAGTGGCCAAGCCACTGGCCATGTCAAGTAAGCCCGGAAAACCCAGGCATGGACACGGTTGTAGACCCTTAATTTTTGACCCAGTTTGGTCCAATATTTTATATAGTCCAAAATATTTTTTTTTGGTATTTTAATTAAATAATATTTATTTTTAATAGAAATAAAAAAGGATAACTATAAAAAAATAGAAAATAATAAATAAATAAAAATCGGCAACGGAAAAATCGGCGACGAAAAATTTCATCACCGAAAGTGAATTGGCTTGGGCCAATTCGCCGCAGGAAATTCCTGCAGTGAATTGGCTGGCCCGCCCTCGCTCGCAATTTTTGGCCCGCAATAATTTGTTTTTGCCAGCGCAGCCCGCGCGCTGCTGATTTTTTTACCAAACCTTGTTTTATCCGGTTTTCTAATTTTTCCTAAACAATTGGCATTTTCTTATTAAAATAGGATTAAGACTCTTTATTTTCCTATAAACACTAGCATTAAACACACGGATTGTGGAAGGAGGAGAAAAACCCTAGAGGACGGCAATCAAAGAAAAAGAAGAGTGATTAAACAGCAAATCATAAGATATCAAAAATAAATCAACAACGAGTATCAATCATCAATCATCAATCCATCAAAGGCAGCAACGCTGTCTTTGTTCATTGTTCATCCACAAGTCAATTGTGAAGGAACCAACGAATGAAGGTTTGATTATAAATCTTTGATTTTATTATATTTACAACATTCTTACGTTTAGATTCATGAATTGTTTAAGCATACGATGTTATTGCCATATTTTCTTTTAAATGTTTCCATCATTTTTTTTTATATTGAGTCAGTAACCTAAAGTATTAAACTTAATAGTATGTTTTATAGATCAAATTGTCCATTCATCCAGTAGCCTAAATCGTTCATTAAATTATAAAAACCCTAAACTGTTATTCTATTCCCAAAACTTTTAAACCCTAAATTATTCTATTAAAGTCTCACAAATCTAGTTTTCTAAAATCTCAATTTATCTCCAAAATTAATGTTTCTTCTAAAAAGATAAATCAAAACCTTAATTTATTTTAAAGCTTGTCACCCCTTAACCCTTTCCCCAAACTATTCTACCTAAAGCCACTAAAAACCCTAACTATCCAAAACCCTAGCTTCTTCAAACCCTAATTTCCAAACCTCAATTCCAGAAACTATAAACTTGAGTTTGTAAATAGTTTAATTATTAAAATTGATCCAATAAGCCGAATTTCTAAACTCTAACTCTAGTAAACTCTAAGAACCAAACCCTAATTTGTATTATATTTCCTAAAACCCCAAATAGCTTTTCAATTATCAAAACCCTAAATTTTTTTCTTAAATTCTAAAATTCAAAGTTGCTTTATTGAATCCTAATTTGTTTTCCAAATATCCAGTAACCCTAAAAATTAACTTTCAAACCTTAGATCCCAAATTCTTAAGTTCTTCTTCCAGAACCATAAATTATTCTTCAAACAAACCCTAAAGTGCTTTATTTTTCAAAAAACCCTAAAACCTTATTTCCTCAAACCTTAAATCCGAGAACCCTAATATATTAAGGATCCAAAATCCTAAATTTATGATGTTAGTCATAAACCCTAATTTCTTTAAAACCCTAAACTTATATATTTGTTGCTTTATTTAATTTTATATTTGATTATGTAGTTTATTATATGTTTTGATGGTTGATTTATTTAATATCAATGCTTGATTTATTTAATTTATCATGGATGGATATTTTCTTTATTATTATGATTATTATTTGTTTATTTTGGTATTAAATTTGTAATAGGTATGTTTCTACTTTGTGGGTACCTCATTAATTAATTTTCATGCAATTTAAATTGTTTTTATATTTTGTATCAATGTAAAGGACACGTTTCCATCTTTCAGTGGGTGTACTATTTAGTTTTAGACATGGACGATGTAAGAACATGTTTCCATCCTTGGATGGGTGTCCATTTATTTTCTTTATTTGGACATTGTTTTAATTTTAATATAATGATACTTTATTTTAATTGTTGCATGTAGTATGGATAATATTGTTATATTTAAGAATTTTATAATATTAAGACTTGCAAAAGAGGCCGGTTCCAATGAATTGGGCGTTGTGGGGGGTGTTGGGCCATTTCTCACCTTCCCCACATGTACCCAACTTTTTGAACCCATTAGGGGGCTGGGGATTCTTTAGAAATCGAGTCATCCACCCTTTTCTTTTTTCTGGCCCATCCGGGTGGCGACTCCATTTTTGTCGGGCTTAGGCCTGTGTTCTCTAAGGCCCCGAGCCTAAACAGTGCCGCAGTCGCAAGAACCATTCCACTGGGAGGGGGCAAAAATTCCCGCTCACAGTGGCGACTCCACTGGGGATAAGAGAAGTTGATTCCGTTGGTCTTTATATTATTCTATTCTTTCTTATCATGGTATTATCCATTGCATCATATTATATTGCATCGTGTGCGTGAGTTAGGACACCCATGTTACTCGTGTTGTGTTATGTAAGGTATACCATACTTTCACTCAAGGTATGGAGATTGAGCATGGCATAACCACTCATAGCCTTGTACCATTTGGTATATACTTGCTATGGGAACCTAAGCCTTTTAACCCAAAGACTAAAGCTCATATAATTGGCCTAGTTACTTTCCTTAGGTTTTACCCCAAATGCATGTTGTTTGACTATGGATAAATGCTCTTGACTTAATGAAAATGTAAGAGACAAGATAGCATAGTTCAAAGCTAGTAATATTGTGAAAAAGAAAGAAAAGGAGAATTGAAATAGGCTCAAAATTGGCTAACTAAGATTGAATATAAGGTTGGTCTTTTTAAGCTAAAATGGGTTCACCTAATTACCTTAATCATATTGATGTCTAATTGAAATTTTTAAGTAGTCTCAAAATGCATGTCAAAGCAAGTTCTAGAAATTCATCAATCAAAGATGCTCACGCACAAAAAGAATATTAAGTTAGCTAAGAAATTAATAGGTTCAATTTCTCACAAGTTTAAAAAGGCAATACAAGGAATATCTACCAAATCAACAATAAGCACCAATTTTATCCAATTCTCCAATTCATGCTTCAAAAATTAAAAAGTCATCTATCAAGAAATTTATAACAATTGAACTTAAAAAAAATACACTTATAAATAATATGTAAAGTAAGGAAAAAATACTTAACAAAAATGACTAAGATAATGACTAAAACAAAGACTTAAAAACAACAACTAAATTATGAAAAACAAAAGCTTGCATTGATGAACAAAAACTTAGCACCCCGCACTTTAAGATTGGCATTATCCTCAATGGAAACTAGGATAATTTCAAACAAGTAAGAGTTAAAGTACAGCCTGATTTCCATCATTTTCGTTATGAGGTAAGTGCTACCTTTCATCCATAAAACATTAATTGTTAAAGATTAAAAAGCAATAAATATAAAATAACCAAAACATAAAGTTTTAATAACAAACATCGGTAAAGAAAAATAGCAAACAAAATATTCAACAACTGAAAATAAGAAAAAATAAGAAGTGTTCTTAAAAGGCAGAAGCTGATATGATCTATAGTGATGGAGGATGTGACGATGATGCTGCTGAAGGGTGGAGGCTAAGAATCTTGGCAAGGTTGCTATTGATTTGTTCCAACTAGGAAAGGACTTTAGCATGATTATGATCTACCTTGCTTTTCAATTCTTCAGTCATATTAATAATCTCCTGATTGTCCAGAGATGGAGCATCTTCATCCAAATCAAGTGAATCTGAGTCAAACTCCTCATCAACTCGCGGTCTCTTTTTCCAATCCTCTGGTGCAACTTGCTCATCGAAAGCCATCACATAAGCCCCTCCCCTTTTTGTAACCATGTGCATCTTCTCAAAGGTAGCAAGGTCTAATGAATTACTTCTGGAAATTCTAGTTATATGGCAAGCACTCGGGTCAAAACCATCAACAAGTTCCATAGCTAAGGTGGTAACCAATCCACCTACACAAATTGCACCCCTTTTTTTTCTATGCTGTCAAAAACATCGGCTAGCCAATAATCGGTACTTACGGGTATAATATTGCTAGCACAATCTAAGAAAAATAGCTCGCTTAGTTCCACCACACCGGTACTTTCTTTCCATGTAAAGAACCCACATGGCATAAATCTATATAAATACCTCAAGGTGGGATTTATCAATTTTGTTGCCTTGGCTAATTTGGCCACATATATTCCACCCGAGCCTATTGCTCCCCATACGAATTGTTGTCTAAAACCTTTAGGCACACATTGTTCCCCTTCTTGATGGAAACCAAAAATAGCATTCAATTGTTCAATATCAAGAACACATGGTTTTCCAAGCAATTGAAAGCTAAACCTAGTGCAAATCTTCATTTCATTTCTTTCAATCTTAAGAGAGGTTATAAATTATATGGTAATTTCTTAGAATTGCAAAGGTTTAAGGGAAACTAATTTCTCCCATCCAAGGTTTTGAATATATCTAGTAAAATTTTCTCTAATTTAGAGAGTATCAAGGGATTCTTCGCTTACATACATCGTTGGAAAGAAACCCCATGCTAGAAGAGTCAATCTCTTTGAAGATGATGAAAAGGATGATGAAGGTTGCCTTCCCCTATGATGGGACACCATTTTTTTCTAGGCATCTTGATTCTTTGGTGGAAAGTGAAGCTTTGAGTTTTGATTAGAAAATTGGAAGATTTAATGGGTTTAATTGAGTTTTTGGTTAAGAAGAATGAAAGATTTAGTAAAATTTTGAGATTTTTAAGGATGGGAATGGAGTTTTAGAGAGAGAGATGAGAGAAAGAAGAAAGGAAAATGAAGGCTAGGGTTTTGAAAATGGATCAGTTCAGGTTTTAAAAAGGGGTGACACAGCCAAGCTGGGAATGGCTTGGCCGTGTTTGAGTCTTTAGGAGGGATACAACTAGTGGCCTGGCCGTGTCCCATAGGTGTGTCCACCACTGGGTTTTGTCAGTAGGGAAAAGAAACAGGGACACAAGCTGGGTGGCTTAATCGTGTCTGGGTGACATGGCCAAGCCTTCTAACCGTGTCCATGCCTAGATTTTCTGGGCTTACTTGACACAGCCAATAGCTTGGCCGTGTCAAGTGGCAATGTCCTTCACTGCCATTTTTGCCTTTTTAATTTTTTTAATAAGTGTGTCACCCAAGTCTAATACATGCAACTTTTCTTCCTAGCTTCACCCTAAAACTCCATCAAAAAGAAAAATCGATCAAAGCACCCATTCTATTCTCTTAAAACTAAAAAAAAAATTAAATTGCAAAACATGAAAATTTAACTATGAAAAGAAATACAAACTGATGGGTTGCCTCCCATTGAGCACTTCTTTAATGTCATGTAGCTGTACATTGTTGCATCACTCGTTAAAGAATACCATACTTCCTATGGTATTTTGCAGCTTCAATTTCTTCAAAATAGGGCTTCAACCTTTGTCCATTCACCTTAAATGTCTCGTTAATTTTCAAATTCAACAATTCAACAAATCCAAATGGAAATATTTGAATGACTTGAAATGGTCCACTCTAATGGGACTTCAATTTAATAGGGAATAATCTCATCTTTGGGTTAAACAAAAGGACTTTTACTCCCGATTCAAGGGTTCTACTAGGGATCTTTTTATCATGCATCGCTTTCATTTTTTCTTTGTAAATCCTTGAGCTCATAAAGGCTTCATTCCTGAGTTCATCTTGCTCAGAATTTTTCAACACCTTGTGAAGAGTATATGTCCCAAAGGGGTAGGTGAAGGTCGCCTTGGATAGATTCTTCTCTTTTATCTTGCAGTCCTCAATTTTCACTTCAAATATTTCAACTTCTCCTCCCCAGGGCAAGGCCTTATCTATCTTTCCTTTCCTAACTTTCTGCAAGAAAACTTCTTTAACCACAGAATCAAAATAATCAATAAAAGAACAATTTTCATGGATAGCAATATTGGGAGTAGGGGAAGTGTTAAAAATTAAAAATTTCACAGTTTGTCCTAAGATAGTCATGAACACTTTTCCATTTTTAACATCTATCAAGGTATTAGTTGTAGCCATGAAAGGCCTTCCTAACAAAACTGTATGTTCAATATCCTTAGGGATATCTTCCCTCAAATTCAGGACTATGAAATCCATAGGAACTATTAAACCTCCAACTTGCACTAGAACATCCTCTATGATTCCCTTAGGAAATCTAAGAGTTCTATCAGCCAATTGTAAGACCATCTTGGTTGGTTTAAGTTCCCCAAGCTCTAAATTCAAATAAACTGAGTGAGGCATTAAATTTATGCTAGCTCCCAAATCACACATGTTGGATGCTTCTTTCCCATTTCCCATGGAAAGGTTAATTACAAACTCCCAGGGTCTTTAAGCTTAGGAGGTAACTTGCGCTATAAAATAGCACTTGCCACCTCCAAAACCATCACCTTTTTATTTGGCTCGTATCTTCTCCTTTTGGCGATAAGTTCTTTAAAAAATTTGGCATAAGCCGGGATGTTTTTGATCACCTTAAGTAAAGGAAGATTTATACTTACCTTTGAAAGCATGTTATAAATTTCAAAAAATTACTTGTCTTGCTTCTCTCTTTTTAACCTGTTCGGGAATGGAATTGGCGGTTTGTAAGGATTTGGATATTTGTGCAACTTTGGTGCAATTGATGAATCCTCACTAACTTCCTTCGGCTCACTGGGTTGAGCTTTGCCCTCTTGCATGTCCTTGCCATCTTCTTCAAATGTTCCTGCATCCAAAGAATCATTAATGTTATTATCGTCGATTTTATTATCAAGTACCTTACCACTTCTTAAGACCGTGATTGCTTTGGCTTGCTCCGGTTGACTAAAAAATTTTCCTTTTTGATGAGCTTGAAGTTGATTAGCCAAGTGACCCACTTGAGTTTTCACCTTCTTAAGTGATGCTTCCAAAGAGTCAAACTACTTATTATTCACCTCTTGATTTTGACTGCTTATTTGAATGAAATCATTCAAATTATCTTCAAGTGAAGGTTTTGTTATTTGCTCTTGATTTGAATTTTTCCCTTGAAATTGGGGTCCCCTTTGATAAGGTTGGAATGAATGTTGAGGTGGAACTTGTTGTTGGTTCTTCCATGAAAAATTAGGGTGATTTCTCCAACCGGGGTTATAGGAATTTGAGTACGGGTCATTCCTTCCCCTTTGTTGGAACCCTTCAAAAGCAAAAGCTTGTTCTTGCCCTTCTTGAAATTGGTCGAAGTTTGAAGGACATACATTTGCATTGTGGATTATCACACCACATGATGCACATGATTGTTGGTTTGGCACCAGCAAGTTTCATCTAGCATTTAACAATTTAACTAGCCTTGTCAACTTGGCAATTTGCCTTGCCATTTCTGAGTTTGCATTCAGCTCATATGCTCCTCTTCTCCTTTCCCCAATACTCTTTTGCTAAGAATTGGCTCCCAACATTTCAAATAATGCAACCATTTCAGTAGCTGTTTTCTCACCCATTACCCCTCCTACAGCATTATCCACTGTGTTTTGACATTGTTGAGTTAGCCCATCACAGAAGAACTAATTGAGCAATTGTTATGGATAATAATGATGAGGGCATTGAAACAATAAAGATTTGAAGTGATCTCATGTAATACCCCGATTTTGGTGTACATTAGAATAGTAGTTGTGAGAAGATATGTTGGTAAAATATGTAAGGAAAATATTATAAGAGATAGATGTATATGAAGGATGATATGTATTTATGGTATTTGAAAAATATGGGAAATATAAATACAATATATAAGAGATATACATATAACAACATATACATCACATATACATGATGTATATATTGGTGTAGGAAAAGTAAGTTGTAAATAATAATAATAATAATAATAATAATAATAATAATAATAATAATAATAACAATAGAAAAAGAAGAAAAGGAAGTCAAAGGGAATGACAAGTGTGTGGTGGAGAATTTTTAAGGGATTTAATTATATTATTATATATATATAAGATAAGATTGAAAAAGGAAGAAAATATCTTCTTTCTTTCTTTCTTTCTTCTTCTTCTTCTTCTTGAACGAGAGAGAGAGAGAGAGAGAGAGAGAGAGAGAGAGAGAGAGAGAGAGAGATGTGATTTGGTTGGCATACACATCAAATTCTTAAGGGCTTTAAGAGAATTGAAGGTGGATATTGAAGATTTGGCAAAGAATTCAAGTAAGTGTTCATTTCTTTGTGTTGATTTCTATTGATTGCGTTTATATTTGATATGGTTAGTGTGTGAAGATGATGATAATGAAATATTGAAGTATATATATATGTTGAATTGGTATTTAGATGATGATAATATGGTTATTTGTGAGGATGATGATGGATTGTTGAAATTGTTTAGTAAGGGTTTAATATAAATGAGTTGGGGAAATTGAGTAATTGATATAAGGATGATGTATATAATGATTATTATTATGATATGTTGAAGTTATATAAGTGTTAAATTAATATGTGATTTATGTGTATATAAACCAAGATGTTGATTAAGGGTGTTGTAGTATGGATTTTGGAGTGTTTGTGCTTTCATGGATGAGAGTTTAGAAGGCATAATTTTTGCCTGACACGGCCAGTGACATGGCCATGTCGTTAGGCATGTCAACGGTACTGAGTTTGACGTTTGTGATATGACCATTAACACGGCCATGTTACTGAGCATGTCATAGCTAAGAGAATGATATTACATGTCTAGTGGTATTGAGAATGATATTGCATGTATTAGCGGACCTAAGAGAGATTAGGTCTTGACCTGCGCAGAGCTAGACTATGTGACAAAATTGAGAGTGAGAATTGACTCGAGTAATACTGGATCGTGAAATTTTTTTTATTGTAATCACTGAACTTGATGATCATATAATGTTTTGAGTCCCAAAGTATCTACATGTGGAAAGGTTCTATGTATATGTGTATAATAAGAGATTGTAAGGAAAAAGGGGAAGTATAATGTATGAAAATTTTTAGAAGAGATAGATTAGAAATGGAGTAACAAATGGAAATTGTGTAAAATTTGCATATGATCGAATATGTATACATAAGAGATGTTAATGGTAATATTGTTGAAACATGAGTTAGGCTAATGATGATCATATAATCGAGTGCAAATTGTTTTGAAACGGAGTTGAAATGTGTTAACTCTTGGTGTAGCAAAAGTTTAGAGAATGAATATGTAATCCTTGCGATACAAACTTAGCATTGTAATTGGAAATGTTGGAAGCAAAATAATAGAGGGACAGTATTGATTTATAAGCCACAGGCGTGACCATTAATCTCCTATGGCCATATGATTTGTTTAGTATATTTGGCCGGCTAGTTTTGTTATCCATAGATTTGGGTCTGAGATAACATGACTGTAGTATAGTTTTGGTGAGATTGATAATTATGTTTCTAGAAACATGGTCAAGAGTTATGATTGGTAAAGTTGTACCTTATCATTTTATGTTAGAAATTTGTTTATAATTATAGAAAGTATGGAAGAAAAGAGAACTGTGAAAATGTTTTGAGTTATGGATAATGTGATAGAAAGGTAATTATTGTAAAAATAGTAATGGTATGAAATGTGAGGAGATGTTAAATGGGAGAAATTACAAAATGTGATTTAAAGTTATACTGAATGTGTTTATGGTATAAAATGAATAAGTGGATGGACTTAAGATTTAAGTGAGTGAACTATGGGTAATAAATATGGTATGAGATAATCATGAGAATTTTGTGGAAATTGTACTAAGATAATTTGAAGTGATTTGTTATTAATAATCATAATTTCAAAAAACTAAAAAATGGATCCGAAGAGATTAGAATTTGAATATAAGTTTGACCTAATGGAATTAGGTCATATATATTTTGAAATCTAATGATAAATTTAAATAAGTTAATTGTTGGTTTGAATCGAATAAGATTAAGACGTTAGTATATTGTGACAGATAGATCAATTGATCTAGATTTTGCTAAGGTTGCGAATCATTATTGAGATTTAATATGTATAGTTGTACTAAGAGTATAAGATTTAAGTGATAATGTATATGATGAAATATTCTGATAAATGAATGGACATGAATGAATTGAGTTATATCAGTTGTAAATGATGGTAAAAGGGAAAAGGTTGATTACCTGTAAAGTAAGTTTAAAGGCATTGTATTAATATTTATGTTAAGTGAGAAGCATGCTAAAGAAGGAATTAAGTGTATGAAAAATAAGGATATTGTTATCAATTAAGGTTTGATAAGTGTCTATTTTGAAAGTGACTATAGTGACGGGATAATCAATATTAAGATATAAATCAATAACTTCTAACCTTAAGGTTAAGAGAGTATATCTATAAAGAGATGAAGTGATAAAATATCCTGAACGTGATAGATGGGTGAGGTAGATGTATATTATAAGATGAGCTGATTCTTGTATACAGATAAATTAATTGGGAATGTAATGAGTTATCTTGATTACTTTGTTGAGAAAGTAATAAGATATAAAGATATATATATATATATAATGATGAGTTATGAAATTGGGAGAAAATGATTGACTCTAATGGGAAGAGTAGAAGTTATGTGATTTGATGAAATAATAACTTAAGAATATGATTAAATTCATATGAAAATTAAGATAGTATTTTGCTAAGAATGGATTGTTACTGTACTAGATAATTTCGAGGACGAAATTATTTAAGGGGGAGAGAATTGTAACACCCCGATTTTGGTGTACATTGGAATAGTAGTTGTGAGAAGATATGTTGGTAAAATATGTAAGGAAAATATTATAAGAGATAGATGTATATGAAGGATGATATGTATTTATGGTATTTGAAAAATATGGGAAATATAAATACAATATATAAGAGATATACATATAGCAACATATACATCACATATACATGATGTATATACTGGTGTAGGAAAAGTAAGTTGTAAATAATAATAATAATAATAATAATAATAATAATAACAACAACAACAATAGAAAAAGAAGAAAAGGAAGTCAAAGGGAATGACAAGTGTGTGGTGGAGAATTTTTAAGGGATTTAATTATATTATTATATATATATAAGATAAGATTGAAAAAGGAAGAAAATATCTTCTTTCTTTCTTTCTTTATTTCTTCTTCTTCTTCTTCTTGAACGAGAGAGAGAGAGAGAGAGAGAGAGAGATGTGATTTGGTTGGCATACACATCAAAATTCTTAAGGGCTTTAAGAGAATTGAAGGTGGATATTGAAGATTTGGCAAAGAATTTAAGTAAGTGTTCATTTCTTTGTGTTGATTTCTATTGATTGTGTTTATATTTGATATGGTTAGTGTGTGAAGATGATGATAATGAAAGATTGAAGTATATATATATGTTGAATTGGTATTTAGATGATGATAATATGGTTATTAGTGAGGATGATGATGGATTGTTGAAATTGTTTAGTAAGGGTTTAATATAAATGAGTTGGGAAAATTGAGTAATTGATATATGGATGATGTATATAATGATTATTATTATGATATGCTGAAGTTATATAAGTGTTAAATTAATAAGTGATTTATGTGTATATAAACCAAGATGTTGATTAAGGGTGTTGTAGTATGGATTTTGGAGTGTTTGTGTTTTCATGGATGAGAGTTCGGAATGCATAATTTTTGCCTGACACGGCCAGTGACACGGCCATGTCGTTAGGTGTGTCAACGGTACTGAGTTTGATGTTTGTGACACGACCATTAACACGGCCATGTTACTGAGCGTGTCATAGCTACTGAGAGATAAAGTAATTGACATGGCCTTGAACACGCCCGTGTTGTTGGGCGTGTCAATGTTTCTGTAAGGCAGAATGAGTGACACGTCCAGTGACACGCCCGTGTTACTGAGCGTGTCAAAGCTTCTGTGTTGTTGGTTTAGGGCACGATCAGGAACATGCTCGTGTTATTGAGCGTGTCATGTGTAGAGTTTTCCCTAGTTGGTTCCTATCTATATTATCTCATGTGTATCTCTGAGTGAGTGTGTATGATCACTTTTTGATTAGGTTTTGAAGAGATTAGGTTGCCCTAATCCAAGTGTTGGAGGATTCTTAGAAGAGCAGTTTAGATTGGTGTGAGTTTCTCTTGAGGTAAGTACAAACCCTATATGATTGTATGTATTTGCATGACTATGGGACTTAACACATTGGATTGGAAAATGTGTTAAGTTATTTATTGTATTGTTGATGTGTGAGAAATGTGCTATGATGTGTATTATGTGTACTGTGTGGAATGTATGTTGAAGATTCTAAATATATGAATAATGTAATTTGCTATGTATATCTCAATGATGAAATATGAAACTATTATAAATGGATATAAAGGTGAAATGTGAAAGATATGATGATCATTCAAATTATATGTACAATGTAATTGGTTGTGTATACCCTAATGATGAGATGTGAAGCCATTGTTGTTGGCTATAATAATGCAAATGAAATAATTGGGGCATGTTTGCCTAAATGATTATGAAGAAATGAGAATGGAATTGATAATGAAATAATAAAAGTATTGTGTGCCTAATGTGTTATTCAATTTTCAGAGTTTTATTGTTGGTGGCATGCCTAATAGTAACAATCTCTTGAAGCCGGGTTGGGCTTGATCCTTGAAGCCAAGTTGGGTTGAAGTTTAGCATGCTTAACTCCCCTTGAAGCTTGGTTGGGTCTAGTCCTTGAAGCCTAGTTGAGATGTTACAAACCCTTGAAGCTAGGTTGGGTTTGGTCCTTGAAGCCATGTTGGGTTGATGCTTAGCATGCTTCGTTCCCCTTGAAGCTTGGTTGGGCCTAATCCTTGAAGCATAGTTGGGATAATGATAAATGTGAAAATTAAACCAAAACATTAACTCTGAAAGTTGAATGACATATTAGTTTCTTTTGGGCCCATGCTTGTCTTTGCTTAAAGGTGAATTATGAATAATGAATTAATTGAATAATATAATGACATGTAATGTTATGAAGTATGATATGATTACAATACATAAGTAAATTATTGAAAAGAAATGTGGCCTGAGAAGCTATGCTGAAAGATGAGATTATGAAAGCACAATATGACGTGTAATATGTATATGGATGTGGACATTGTGAGTATTATTTTATGAATGTTCTAATAAGTCATAGAATTGTGGTTTGTGTTAATGATATATGTGTATATGTATATAATTATAAGATTAGTAGAAATATATGAAAAGTTTAATTGAAAATGGAAAACATGATAAGAAAATAATGATACATGAAGTTAATATATGAGTATGATTTTATGTAATGTATGTTTATAATATTTATTTGTACTACTAAGCTTTTGAGCTTAGCGCGGTTGTGTAAATCGCGTAGGTGAGTAGGTGGTTGATCTGGAAGTCAAATCGTTATGCCACGAGAAGGGTAAGAGTATTTTGAGACCAACTAGAAGGTGGTGCCTACATGTAAAATTTATTATGTTGTATTTTGATAAAAATGTATTCATATGTATAAATGAATTTTGGTAAAGACAAGATAATTATATATATGTAATATCATCAAAAGTATAATGATTTTGTAAATGAAATTTAAATAAAATGTATTATTGTTTGGAACTAAAGTAAAGGTTTTAAATCTAAAATGAAAAGTGGCATTCTTATACTTTATATATGTATTGCATGAATACAATGTATATGTATAGTACTTTTATAGAGTATGGGGGTGTTACATCTCACGCCTCATGAAATGGTTCCCCATCAAATTGGGTGAAAGTTACAATACTCCCTCTAAGCTCCTTTGTCTTTTGGTGTGAATAAAATTTTCCCATGAATTTGTTATACACTTCGGTCCAAGTGGTCAAGGAGTTCTCTGGTAAGGTCATCAACCACGCTTTTGCCCTATATTTCAAACTATATGGGAAACATCTCATTTTGAGTTCATCCTCTGTTAATGCTTGCAAAGGGAAATATGCAGTGTTGTGTAAAAATCTCGAATGAAGTTGAGAGGATCTTCATTTTGTAATCCATGGAAGGATGGCAATATAATATAATGAGTGTTTTTTAGTTCATAATTTCTTGCTGCGTTGCTCAACCAGATACACGATGCAGTTACTCTAATGATAAGTCTGGCAAACTCCTTCATAGGTGGTTCCTCTACGTCACCCATTTCTACTTTCATGTCCTCCTCAAATTGCTCATCGATTTCTTCTCCTTCTTGTCCCAAGGGATCTACTCCTTCAATTCTTAGGAGTCTATGAATATCGTCTATATATGGAACAAGTTTGTTTCCTTGCGCTTTCTTCCTTGCATAAATCACCTAGGCAATTTAAAAAGGAACACTTTAAACAATTAAATAATTAAAATAAAAGAATCAAACTATTAACAATAATTGTCTTCCCCGGCAGTGGTACAAAAAATTATTACGCTTGATTAATTACTACTACAAAGCGACACTCACAAGTATACGAGGTAATTATAGCAACGGTGATTGTCCCAAGGTCATCTCATGAGGAAGGAATTATTTTGCAATAGTTTTATTAACAAATAAATTAAAATTGAGTGTATGTTGTTGAATTGGTGACTTGTAATTAAAATTTGAAAGTAAAAATGAGTAGTAGTGCGTAAGATTAATTCAATGCTAGGAATGGTGCCCAAATTATCCATTAATATAACCTTGTATTTTAATTTGTCCCTTGAGTTCAATTAGCAATTACCAATTCATTAGTTTTCACATTCATGAATTAACAACAACCAATTGTTTTGAAATTGCAAATTACATAAACCCTAGAACTTATATTTCTAATTCATTCTTAGGGTGGTTGATTACATAGTTTCGATATCGAATTTCACCTCTCGGTCCATCATTCAATATTTAGTGATTAATAGGTGGCCAATCTATCAAACTAACTTTAAGTCCAATGCAATCAACCAATAACAAGGTATACTAATAGAATTACCAAATCAAGTCATTTAATCAAATCTACTACAACCCAAGACATGAGTAAATTAGCTCATCATCAATTTAAAACAAATATCTATCTCAATATTCATCAAATCAAATTTATACAATGTAATATTAATGTTCATAATAAAACAACAATAATCTAGAAATGAATTAAAAGAGAGAATATGAAAAAACCCCTTGTAGACTCCAAGAGTTGAACTACTTGTCTTCCTCTTAGCTTCCACCTTGATGTATGATGAACAACTTTCAAGCCCTATTCAATCAATGGCTCTCTTCTTGAAGGATGGAATGGTAACTCTCTCAAGCTTACAACTCCAATCAAGCTTTCTTCAAACCCTAATCTTCTAAGGAGCTTACTCACTCAATTTAATTCCCAAACGTGATTAAATCTTATCTATGAAAGAAATGAAAGATGAATGGAAAAATGAAGATGAAGAGAAAATGGTGTATCTCTTTTCCTAACAAGAACCAAAAACTAAGAATTAGGTAGATCTCTCAAACAAGCCAAAATGTGTATGTTATTCCAACCCTCCACTTCCAATTCCTTTCCATTTTTAAGACACCAACCATGTCTTGCCACCTCACACACCACTCTTTATCTCCCTCTTTTTCTTTGTTTTATATTTCTTCTCATAAATCCATCCACCTTTTACTCATTTTTAATATTTTTTTTAAAAGAAAGAGTCTTTTGTCCCCCATTTGTCCCTCACTTCGTGTAAAATAATTCAAAAGGACTATATGAGACATGGCCAAGCCTTGAGTGACTTGGTCGTGTCACTCATTCTTCTTGGGACACGGCAAAGTCTTGAGGTTGTGTCCATAACTGCTCATCTTTCTTCTTCCTTTCTAGTTGTGACATGGCCATGTCATGTGACACAGTCAGTGGCTTGACCGTGTCTTCTTCTTGTGTTGACCTCTTGTGAGCAGGAATTTTTGTCCCCACACCCGGTGGAATGGCTCTTGCAATTTTGACACTATTTAGGCTCGGGTCCTTAGAGAACACGGCCTAAGCCCGAAGAAAATGGAATTGCCACCCGGACAGGCCGGGAAAAAGAAAGGGGTGGATGACTCGATTCCTAAGGAATCCCCAACCCCCTAATGGGTTCGAAAAGTTGGGTACGTATGGGGAAGGTGAGAAATGGCCCAGCACCCCCACAATGCCCGGTTCATTAGAACCGAGCTCCTTTACAGGTCTTAATATTATAAAATTATTAAATATAACAATATTATCCATATTACATGTAACAATTAAAATAAAGCATCATTATATTAAAATCAAAGTAATGTCCAAACAAAGCAAATAAATGGAAACCCATCCGAGGATGAAAACATGTCCTTACATCGTTCATGTCTAAACTAAATAGGACACTCACCGAAAGGTGAAAACATGTCCTTTACATTGGTCCAAAATATAAGAGCAATTTAAATTACATAATACTTAACTAATGAGGTACCCACAAAGTGGAAACATACCTCTTACAATTTTAATACTAAAACAAACAAATAATAATCATAACAATAAAGAAAATAATCATCCATGGTAAATTAAATAAATCAAGCATTGAAATGAAATAAATCAACCATCAAAACATATAAGAAACTACATAATCGAATCTAAAATTAAATAATGCAAATAAAGATACAAATTTAGGTTTATGTCTCAATTTAGAGTTCTTTAATTAACATTTAGGGTTTTGGATATTTTGGAATTATTATTATTATTATCCAGGCTACTGTGAAGAATTTTGAAAAAATGGAATGGATTAGGGGTTTTATAAATTTAAGAAAGTAGTAAGATTTTTGGTTAATCAAATTAGGGTTTTATGGTTTGAAACCTTGATTTTGCAAATTATGATTTAGGATTTGATGCTTTACCATGATCAAAGTTAAGTATGGTTTTAATATTGACTATAATAACTACTTAAGTATTTTTAGATGAAACAAACATAGAAAGTCTTTAATGGAGTTATTGAAAGATTATTATATCCCAGTGAATAAAATTATAAAAAGCTACTGTAAAGATTTGAAAACAGAATTAAGATTTATGGTTTGAATAAATTAAGGTTTAGGTTTGTATTTTGAATAAAGCTACTGTATTTTGAATAATCATAATAATGAAAGTTAAACATAATTATTTATAATACATAAATAAATATTGACCCGAGCCCATATGGCGGTCCCATTAGCCGGTTAGTGGGTGGGGGTCAAGGGGGCAACGCCCCTTGCTGGGTCGAGGCCTCGCCCCGAAAAATTTTGAAAATGGGCTTTTAGTGTTGTAGGTTTTGGTGTTGAAAATTAAGATTTTAAGGTTTAAGATTTAGAAAATAGGGTTTCGAAATTGGAAGAAACTAGTGTTATTTTTAAAAGAATAATGCTTACTGTGTGATTTTGGAAAGAAGAATTAATTAGGGTTAAAGCTTTTGATGCTTGAAAAAAATAAGGCTACTGGATTTTTGAAATAGAGATTAGGTTAGGGTTTTAAAGTTTTGGAAGCAAAAGAGTAATTTAGGGTTTTTGAAGTTTTACAAATAGAAGGATGATTTAGGGTTTTTGAAGTTTTTGATCAAATTGTATGATGAAACAATTAATCCAATTTGAATGATGAAGCTACTGTAAAGAAATAAATAAAGAAAATAGAGATTCAAACCTCAGTTCATTGGTTCCACCAAAAATTGATTTCTGGATGAACAATAACAAAGGCAATGTTGCTGCCTTTGATGGATTGATTGCTTCTTATTGCTAATATCTCTTGCTTACTAGGGTTCTCTTTTGGCCGATAGAACTTTTTGACTCTTCGATCCAGTAAACAATTTTTCTCCTTGTAAAATAATTTTTCCTCCTAATTATGTGTTTTAATGTGGTATTTATAGGAAAAATCTTAAACATGCTTCTAATTGTCTAAGGAAACTAAAACTAATTAGGAAAAGAAACCAAATTAAATAGAATGTGATTTCAGAAAAAACAGCGTTGGAAAATTGCGCTGGCGAAAAAACTGCTGCGGGCCAAGAATTGCGAGCACTGGAAAATTGCTGGCGAAAAACTGGGCGGCTAGCCAATTTGCCATAGGAATTTCTTGCGGGGAATTGGCTCAGGCCGATTCTCTTTCGTCGCCGATTATTTATTTATTTATTTATTTATTTATTTATTTTTAACTTTACTCATATTACCATTTTATTTTTATTAAAAACTATAAATAATAAATACTAAAATAAATATTATTTAATTAAAATACCACAAAAAATTATTTTGGACTATAAAAAAATATCAAACTAGACTGGGTCAAAAATTAATGGTCTACACCTCTGCCATTCGTTTTGCCATTCACATTGCTCTTTAGTTTCATCAAGTGGGATGCGGCCAAGGCCTTGGCTGTGTCTTCTGCCAGTGTCTGCCTCTACCCAATTTTTCTGAAGGACACGGCCAAGCCAAGTTGCCTCAGCCCATGTTATATGAGTGGTTCATGCCTCTTGCCTTGGATGAGAGACACAGCCAAGCCATGAAGTGTCTTGGTCGTATCTCATGTTTTTCCACCATTTTGATCCATCAATCCATTCTTTTGCACTTCTATCTAAATCAAATACTTTAAGCAAATTTTTAACATAAATTAAAAGAAAAATTAACTTAAAGCTGATAAAATTAACCTAAACATGTATACATATTTGATGAAAACAATAACAATACATATGTCATAGCACATTGTTCATGAATGTTCAATGTATCAAGTAGCTTAGCACATTTTTCATCCAAAATATGTTAAGCCCAAATGTAAGGTAAACATATCCCATTTATCAAAAGCTTGTACATACCTTAATAAGCACTCAAATGCAAGCTAAGAAACTCCCACAAACCTTCACTTCCAAGTTTCCCTTCACACTAGGGTTGGGCAATTCACCTCTCTTCAATGCCTAACTAAAATGTGAATAAATATCATCATTTAATATCACATTTTAAGGCATTACCAACCTTAAACCTTAATTAAACATCACTCTAATCAAAACTCCAAAGTTAAGCCTAACCTTACTTTAACATTGAACTTCCATTAATCCATTTAAATTAGTGTTTTAAGTTTATTTATATCATTAAAGACATATTACAACATATTTTAATCAATCACATTAATTAAATACACACTCTTATACAGAACCCTAAAATGGCATAACCTTCACTAATAAAGGTTCTTCATTCCAACTCATTCCAATTATTAATCCAAGCATAATTTCATCACTTATATCATTTCATAACATGATTTAAACATTAAAATCAAACAATCAACCATTCTTTAAAAATTCCCTTTCCAAAACCCTAATTCAACACTACCTCATCCAATCTCTATCCAAACTTAACCAAATCCATTATTTGACTTTAAAATCATTTTTTTATGCATTAAAACATCACATTTGGAACCAAATTTCATAATTAAAAAACATGAACTCAAAAGTCTATATGTTCTATAACCCTAAATTCTCTCTCTTTAACCAACTCAACTCAAACTCAATCATTTCTTCAATGTAACTTAAAAATCATTAATAACTACTCAAAATAAATTCATACATACCCAATTAAGTTATTAAATCATGCTATCACAACAATCCAAACTCAACATATTTATATATCCATGGAGAATTCCTAAGAAAAAGTTGGAAAACTTACTAATTCAAGAGGAAATCACTAAAACTTCACTTGAAACCTTGAATTTCTCTCAATTAACAGAGCTTGGAAGAAGCAAAAACCTCTCTTGGATGGCTATGGAGGTTCTGCTAGCTTAAGGAAGAAGTTGACTTTGTATATATTGTAACACCCCCATACCCTATATAAGTACTGTTCATATATCTAGTATATATACAATACGTATATAAAGTATAAGAATGTCACTTTTTGTTTCAATTTAAAAACCTGTAACCAATTTCAAGAAATATTATATTAATTTAAAGAACATTTACAAAACTCATTATTCTTATCAAAAATACAACATAATAATATTACATATGTATGCTTCACCTTCTAGTTGGTCTCGAGACACCCATAATCTTCTCGTGGCATAACTAATGGACTTCCAAATCATCCGCATGATTTCCTGCGCGATTACACAACCGCGCTAAGCCCGAGAGCTTAGTAGTACAAATAAATAAATAAATAATAAAATATACTTTACAAAAGAATCATACCTCATTCTTTTAGCATTATGTTTTATTGATCCCTTACCACTTTTTCCTTTCTCAATACATTCTTCATATATTCACACTAATCTCATAAATTAGATACATAATTACATAACATATTCACAACACAATACATACCCTTTTTATCTCATATATATACATATATATCACATCAACAAAACACCATTCAATGACCTATCCAAACCTTCATGAACACAATTCTCATAAATTTCCACATGCATATACATTTTGCACATCATACAACATTTTCATAAATTCATATCTCAACAAAGCACCTCAAGCCATGTTTACTTTCAATACAACAATACACACATTAGCAAAATCATACTTCATAACATCATTTTATTCACAATTCACCAATCATGAATCACACCTTCAGCAAAGGTAATCATAGATTTCATTACTCATTTATTTCAACATTTAAATATCACCTTGGCAACAAAGACAGACTCGGGCCCAAACAACATACTAATATGCTATTCAATTTTCAGAGTAATGTTTTGGTTTATTTATCTCATTTATCAATATCATAGACCCAACTAGGCTTCAAGGATTAGATTCAACCAAGCTTCAAGGGGAGCAAAGCATGCTAAGCTTCAACCCAACTTGGCTTCAAGAACCAACCCAACCTAGCTTCAAGGGTGGTAACATCTCAATTAGGCTTCAAGGATTCAATCCAACCTAACTTCAAGAGATTGTTACACTTATTAGGCATGCCACCAACAACAAACTCTGAAAATGGAATAACACATTAGCTATACAATTCATTTATCAATTTCATTCTCAATTGAATTCTCATGGCCAATAACAATGGCATCATATCACATTTGAATCATCATAGTCATTAACAATGACCTCACATCATATTATATCTCAAATCATATCATAATATTTCATTATTCAATTGTATATAAGCAATTACTTTATCATATTCTTCACAATATATCTATAGCCTCATTGCAATTCACAAGATTCACAATGCATAAAACAATACATTGTTCATATGCATCATCATTATCACCAATTCATGTTAATCAATTCATTACTCAAATATATATAATCAATGGCATTGCACATACTTTTCAATGATTATTATATTTCCCACATTTCCTATATCATCATTAATATATACATAACCATTCCCATTATTCCTAGATTTAGAATCTTCCATATCCATTTGGTTGAATCATTATTGTTTTAAATGTGTCTAGGTACAAAAGACCCTTTGAAGACTCAACAATATAAGAAGAACAAATAACAAACACAAATAGCAAATACCCTCCAAGGACACGGCCAAGCTTGTGGCCGTGTCTCCCAATTCAACATTTCAGTAGCAAACACGGGCACAGGACACGGCCAAGCTTGTGGCCGTGTCTCTCAATATAAACTAGGCATTGGCAAACACGGTCAAGGGACACGGCCAAGCCAGTGGCCGTGTCTCTCCAAAACTCATCCAACACGGCCAAGTTTGCCCTAACTTGGCCGTGTCTCTCACAACTTGGCCGTGTTCTTCAATGATTCAAAAACCAAATACTTCAAAACTCATCCAAGCCCTTCAAAATTCACATCACAACACTTTTAATCATCATCTTTGTTATATTTATCAATTTTCTATCACCTTAACATTTATATAACTTCATTATAGCATCATACTAAACAAAATATATATACATCACTATAATCAATTACTCAAAGTACCAATTCATTAATTCAAAACCCTAATTCAACCATTCATCATCACCCTCACAATTTCCCCAACTTATCATCACTTACATACCAAGTTAACACCTTTACACACTTCAATCTTTCATTATCATCATCTCACAAACCACTTATATCAAACATAACCTCAATCAAGAGAAATCAAAACAAGAAGATGAAAACTTATATATATATATATATATAATCACAAAAATTAACTTCAAGAAATGAGTACTTACTTAAATAGCTTGCCAAATCTTCAACTCCACTTGCAAATCTCTTGATCTCCTTTAGTCTTTGGTGTAAATTGAAGCAAAATCATCTTTCTCTCTCTAGCTTCTCTCTCTCTCTCTCTCTCTCGTGCACTTCGAAGAAAACGAAGAAGAAGAAGAAGAATGAATCTCCTTTCTTCGTTCTTATCCAATATATATATATATATAATAATAACAATAACAATAATAATAATAATAATAATAATAATAATAATAATAACAACATTAGGACACTTAAATCTCCACCACACACACAATTCCTTTTGACTTTCTTCATCTTTTTCTCTTTTTGTCCTTATCATCATTATTATTATTCATTAATTATACAAATATATATATATATACAACACACTTTTCCTACACCATTTTATACATCATGTATATGTGATGTATATGTGGTTATATGTATATGTCATATATTTTGCATTTATTTTTCCTACATCTTCTCTTCACTTTCCCTTCAATACACACATTGAATCCAAATACAACAATAACCCCAACACTTTTAGGGTATAATATGGGATATTACAATTCTCTCCCCCTTAAATAATTTCGTCCTCGAAATTATCCAACATAAGAACAACCCATGTAGCACAAATCACCATCTTAACTTCCATACAAAGATAATCGTATCTTACATTATAATTTTATCAAATCACATAACTCCTACTCTCCCCCTTAGGAATAATCATCTTCTCTGAATTTCACAATTCATCATTGTATAGATATATATATATATATATCTTTATATCTTATTACTATCTCAACAAAGTAATCAATATAACTCATTTCATTTCCTATAAATTTTATCTTTGTACTTGAGTCAGATTATCACTGTACCTCTTTATAGATATTTTCTTAACTTTAACCTCCAAAGTCATTATTCAATTCTTACAATCACTTTCAAAATAACATTTACCATACCTCAATGGATAACAATATCCTTACTTCCTTTAACTTGCTTCTCACTTACTATAAATATTAATACAATACTCTTAAACTTACTTAACAGATGAACAATATTTCCTTTTTCTCACCATGTACAATTGATATAATTCAATTTATTATGTTCATTCATAAGCCAAAACATTACATCATACACATTACCATTTAAATTTAGTACTCCCAATACAATTGTACATATTAAATCTCAATATAGACTTGCAACTTTAGCGAAACCTAGATCAATCGATCTATCTATCACAATATACTAACATTTCAACCTTATTCGATTTAAATCAACAATCAACTTATCAAAATTTTTCATTGAATTTCACCATATATACATAATAATATAACCTAATTCCATTAGGTCAAACTTATATTCAAATTCTGATCTTTTCAGATTCATATATTCAATCAATAAGAATCATGCTTATACATATACATTTCATTATTTTAATAATGATATCATCATTTCTCATACTCATTCAAAGTTTATCAATATAGCCAACAACTATAGTTCTATAAACGAATTTTTTCCCCAACTAGGTCGGTAGTCTAAGTTCAATTGACCAACACATTGGGTCCGCATGGTTCCGCAGGAGGCAGATAGGTCCGTTCATTTATCATTTCACAATTCATTTCTCAAAATCAATTAAGCACTATACCTCAATTCTAAATCATTTCCAACATCATTGCCAATAATCTTAGTTTCTTATCACATCAAAATAGTATACACATATATCATCAACTATATTGAACATCTCATTATTCCATCATATCATCTAGACATGCTTCAATCATATCTTTTAACCATGATCTTAGAAACATAGTTATCAATCTCACCAAAATTTTACTACAATTATATCATCTCAGCTCTAAATCTGAAGATATTAAAACTAACCAACAAATCACACTAACCAAATCATATGACCATGATATATTAACAATCACACTTGGGGTTTGTAAATCAATATCATTCTTCTATTATTCAATTTCCAATCTTTACGACTATCATATATTCTCCAATTTTTTTTTTATTACACCAAGAGTTAACACATTTTAATTCCATTTCAAAACAGTTTGCTTTTAATGATTTGATCATCATTAACCCAACTCATATTCAATAACATTATCTTTAATATTTTCTATGCTCAACCTTCAATCAGATACAAATCTTACACAAGTTTCATTCATTACTCCATTTCCAATCTGTTAGACAAATAATCTTAATTTTGATCTTTGACAACTCAAATGGATGATCTATTTAACTTGTGTTTGAGAAATCTTGTTGCAGGATTAGGTTATTTCAATTAAAGGTGAACAGAACATTTATCGCGGTCGCACCTCACCTTAATACGACCGCTCCAAGTAATTACAGAATGAAACCATGTCACAGTAGGTTTCGCGGTCAGAAGTTCGACCTCAGTCGCGACCGCTCCTACAGAATAGCGACCGGCCAAATATGTGCACAACCGCTACTCAAGGAATTTAAATCATTACAATCACAGTAAGATTCGCGGTGACAAGAACGGTGAATGACTCGACCTCGCTAACCACTATAGCGACCGCCCCATTCAAAGTCGCGACCGCCCAACAATTCAAAAAGAAATTGCTCAAAGAGACAGTAGTGTTCGCGTCCTCAGGTGCGTCCAGAAGTTCGACGCGAGAATATGAGTTCGACCGCGAAATGCTACCACGGGCGACCGCGAGATTCAAATTATGGCGGACATCTCTTTTGCCCTGTCAGAAAATGACACGTGACATGACCGTTGTAATCCCACTTCAGTATTCAAAAAAGGGCGACCGCACTTTGTGATGCGCGACCGTCCCGACAAACACAGCATGGACAAGAAACGGTCCGACAAACACATCATGGGCAAGATTCCAGCTGCAGAGCACTAAAATTCGACCGTTGAAGATTTTTTAAAAGTAGCGACCGTCCCTGGTTAAAAGGACGACCGCTTGAAGCATGAGCGCGACCATCCTTGTATGAAGGGCGACCGCGAAGTGCTTCGGACAGTTTAAGTAAAGAGGTCTAATCTGCCAAGACTTTATTCTCAACATCAATAACGGCTAGTAAGACCACATTGGCTATAAATACAAAGTTTCTATGAGAAAACAAAAAAGAGACAACATTGAGAAAAGATTTTCATAGCCAAGCAACAAATTTTCTTTTACTTAAACTTGTATTTGAATTGTTATGAATGTTAGGTGTTAGCATTGAAAACACCATTGTATAAGTTTGAGTGTAAGCTTGGGAAACACTTGGGTTGTGAGAGTGAGCCTAGTAAAACTCTTGTTAGGTTGTGAGAGTGAGCCTTGTAAAACTCTTGTTTGGGTTGTAAGTGTGAGCCTAAGAAAAACACTTGTGAAGTTAGGTGTGAACTTGTGAAAACACCAAAGTTAGAAGTGAGCTTGTAAAAACTTCAAAGATTAGTGGAACCTTAACAAGTTGTTAAGGAAGTGGATGTAGGATTGAAGTAAATCCGAACCACTATAAATCTTGTGTGTTCTTTCTTTCTTCAATTACTCAACCAACTCTATATTCCGCATTTCTTGTTTGTTGAGTTTTTTAAATTGTCATTACTTCTTGAGAAAACCAATTCACCCCCCCTCTTGGTTGCCATCTTGGGACAACAATTGGTATCAGAGCCCTGAGATTTCTTAAACTTAATTGTGAAATCTGATCCACAATGGCAACTTCTTCTTCATCAAGCTCTCATGGAAATCTTAACTCTATTCTTAGACCCTACTTTGAATGGGGCGGTCGCTATAGTGGTTAGCGAGGTCGAGTCATTCACCGTTCTTGTCACCGCGAATCTTACTGTGATTGTAATGATTTAAATTCCTTGAGTAGCGGTTGTGCACATATTTGGCCGGTCGCTATTCTGTAGGAGCGGTCGCGACTGAGGTCGAACTTCTGACCGCGAAACCTACTGTGACATGGTTTCATTCTGTAATTACTTGGAGCGGTCGTATTAAGGTGAGGTGCGACCGCGATAAATGTTCTGTTCACCTTTAATTGAAATAACCTAATCCTGCAACAAGATTTCTCAAACACAAGTTAAATAGATCATCCATTTGAGTTGTCAAAGATCAAAATTAAGATTATTTGTCTAACAATCTCCCCCATTTTGACTTTGACAATTCAAATGGAATGATGAGAAAAATAATAAGTCTTAAATGCTCCCCCTTAACATATGCAACAATCATGGTTAAGAGCATTGTGATTATTAGTTTATTTTGGTGCAAATGTTATTGTTTGAATGCAAACATTTCTCCCCCATAAACATTTCTCCCTTATTGCAAATATTCAACATGTATACTTGTTTCTCCCATTATTGTTCTTATCTTTGGTTTCCTCTATTGGTTCATTCCATTGGTTCTTACAATCCATTTCTTTTAAAAATTTCAAATACATAATTCTTTCTTTACAATTTCTTATTATACACTTATACATAAAACTTTTCCATACATAAATACTTTGAGTTCCAAAACATCTTACAATAGCCTCATTTAGTTATTGCTATAACAACTTCACTGTTAACTATTACCCAGATCCATTCTCACTTCTAATATCATTAAATATATAATGATATAAAATAATAAACATATTATATACACCTTCATAGGTCACACTTATAGTGTGATTCACTTCCCACCTTTTTTTATATATAACCATTACTTTCATGTCAAAAAGTTTATTTCACATATCCTCTTTATATATATACATAATTATGCAGTTTATTAAATTTCTCTTTTGCATATAGTTTATACCAATTTAATATTTGTCACTTTCCTTTGACTATTATCATTCTCATTTATTTATCATAACTTAAGTCATTCATTAACTTAAATAAATATATACACTCTACTTATAATATTATTTCACATGGAGCTTAATCACATTTCCAATGTGATATCTCTCTCACATTTGTTTATACATATTTTTAACACATCTTTCATATTCATTTTTATCCTTTCCAATCAAATTACTTAAAGTACTCATTTTCATTTGCTTAATTCCTTTTCTTTACTTTCAAACCAGATTTTCCTACTAACAATCACATCTCCCAATTTCTAATACTTCCATGAGCAATAATATTCATTTCATATGTCTCATGTATTAAATACATTAAACTATCAATATTTAATTGATCTTTATCCACATTCCATTAAAACTATAAATGTCCTACTTACTAATTTACTTAAACTTCAATTTATTCATCCCATTCTCTTAATATCAATTTTAAAACATCTTATATGTATATACCACAAAGCAACATCATAACATATATGTTTCACCATTACTAAGCTCATTCCAAAACTCTAAATGTCTCATATTACCATCATTTACATAAGCTTTTACAATATTCAAACGTATTACATTTCTAACATTGAAATCACCATGGTTGCATTAAAATAACAATACAAATAACACCAATATCTCTTTATACCTAACCAACATCATCTCTTTTTTTTCTTTTTTTTTCCTTTTAAACGAAACCTTAACTTTTCATATCTACACCTTAAATTATCATACTTAATCTATATCAATCAACTCATTCAATAATTTACCGTACTCTTTTCATTTAAATCATATATCTTTCCATATTATCCATCCAACAATATTTTCTCTTTCTATAAATCCAAACATAAAGTTTATTAGAAAGAGATTCAAATAATAAAGGAAAAATTACATACTTTAATCTAAATTTTATTTTTAACTCATTTCTTTAAATATCAAACACATATCAATAATCAAACTTTTTACTTATACTTTCCATATCATTTATTTATATCACAATCACCTCTCAATTATCAACATTTCAAAATTTGCTTTCATATGAAACCTCATTTACACACTATCATTTATCTCATGTAATTCAAATACATCACAATTCACAATTCACATAATGCCACGTTCGAGACCAACCTAGATGTGAATGCATATGCATGTCTTACCAATTGCATTTCCAAAATCTTCTTTTTAATTCTTACTTAAATTCTTCAAAAAAAATTTTTTTAAATTTCACTTAGGCCGAGAATCTCGAACCTAAGCTCTGATACCAAAATAATTGTAACACCCCCATACCCTATAGAAGTACTGTTCATATATCTAGTATATATACAATACGTATATAAAGTATAAGAATGTCACTTTTTGTTTCAATTTAAAAACCTGTAACCAATTTCAAGAAATATTATATTAATTTAAAGAACATTTACAAAAGTCATTATTCTTATCAAAAATACAACATAATAATATTACATATGTATGCATCACCTTCTAGTTGGTCTCGAGACACCCATAATCTTCTCGTGGCATAACTAATGGACTTCCAAATCATCCGCATGATTTCCTGCGCGATTACACAACCGCGCTAAGCCCGAGAGCTTAGTAGTACAAATAAATAAATAAATAATAAAATATACTTTACAAAAGAATCATACCTCATTCTTTTAGCATTATGTTTTATTGATCCCTTACCACGTTTTCCTTTCTCAATACATTCTTCATATATTCACACTAATCTCATAAATTAGATACATAATTACATAACATATTCACAACACAATACATAGCCTTTTTATCTCATATATATATATACATATATATCACATCAACAAAACACCATTCAATGACCTATCCAAACCTTCATGAACACAATTCTCATAAATTTCCACATGCATATACATTTTGCACATCATACAACATTTTCATAAATTCATATCTCAACAAAGCACCTCAAGCCATGTTTACTTTCAATACAACAATACACACATTAGCAAAATCATACTTCATAACATCATTTTATTCACAATTCACCAATCATGAATCACACCTTCAGCAAAGGTAATCATAGATTTCATTACTCATTTATTTCAACATTTAAATATCACCTTGGCAACAAAGACAGACTCGGGCCCAAACAACATACTAATATGCTATTCAATTTTCAGAGTAATGTTTTGGTTTATTTATCTCATTTATCAATATCATAGACCCAACTAGGCTTCAAGGATTAGATTCAACCAAGCTTCAAGAGGAGCAAAGCATGCTAAACTTCAATCCAACTTGGCTTCAAGAACCAACCCAACCTAGCTTCAAGGGTGGTAACATCTCAATTAGGCTTCAAGGATTCAATCCAACCTAACTTCAAGAGATTGTTACACTTATTAGGCATGCCACCAACAACAAACTCTGAAAATGGAATAACACATTAGCTATACAATTCATTTATCAATTTCATTCTCAATTGAATTCTCATGGCCAATAACAATGGCATCATATCACATTTGAATCATCATAGTCATTAACAATGACCTCACATCATATTATATCTCAAATCATATCATAATATTTCATTATTCAATTGTATATAAGCAATTACTTTATCATATTCTTCACAATATATCTATAGCCTCATTGCAATTCACAAGATTCACAATGCATAAAACAATACATTGTTCATATGCATCATCATTATCACCAATTCATGTTAATCAATTCATTACTCAAATATATATAATCAATGGCATTGCACATACTTTTCAATGATTATTATATTTCCCACATTTCCTATATCATCATTAATATATACATAACCATTCCCATTATTCCTAGATTTAGAATCTTCCATATCCATTTGGTTGAATCATTATTGTTTTAAATTTGTCTAGGTACAAAAGACCCTTTGAAGATTCAACAATATAAGAAGAACAAATAACAAACACAAATAGCAAATACCCTCCAAGGACACGGCCAAGCTTGTGGCCGTGTCTCCCAATTCAACATTTCAGTAGCAAACACGGGCACAGGACACGGCCAAGCTTGTGGCCGTGTCTCTCAATATAAACTAGGCAGTGGCAAACACGGTCAAGGGACACGGCCAAGCCAGTGGCCGTGTCTCTCCAAAACTCATCCAACACGGCCAAGTTTGCCCTAACTTGGCCGTGTCTCTCACAACTTGGCCGTGTTCTTCAATGATTCAAAAACCAAATACTTCAAAACTCATCCAAGCCCTTCAAAATTCACATCACAACACTTTTAATCATCATCTTTGTTATATTTATCAATTTTCTATCACCTTAACATTTATATAACTTCATTATAGCATCATACTAAACAAAATATATATACATCACTATAATCAATTACTCAAAGTACCAATTCATTAATTCAAAACCCTAATTCAACCATTCATCATCACCCTCACAATTTCCCCAACTTATCATCACTTACATACCAAGTTAACACCTTTACACACTTCAATCTTTCATTATCATCATCTCACAAACCACTTATATCAAACATAACCTCAATCAAGAGAAATCAAAACAAGAAGATGAAAACTTATATATATATATATATATATATATATAATCACAAAAATTAACTTCAAGAAATGAGTACTTACTTAAATAGCTTGCCAAATCTTCAACTCCACTTGCAAATCTCTTGATCTCCTTTAGTTTTTGGTGTAAATTGAAGCAAAATCATCTTTCTCTCTCTAGCTTCTCTCTCTCTCTCTCTCTCGTGCACTTCGAAGAAAACGAAGAAGAAGAAGAAGAAGAATGAATCTCCTTTCTTCGTTCTTATCCAATATATATATATATATATATATAATAATAACAATAACAATAATAATAATAATAATAATAATAATAACAACAACATTAGGACACTTAAATCTCCACCACACACACAATTCCTTTTGACTTTCTTCATCTTTTTCTCTTTTTGTCCTTATCATCATTATTATTATTCATTAATTATACAAATATATATATATATACAACACACTTTTCCTACACCATTTTATACATCATGTATATGTGATGTATATGTGGTTATATGTATATGTCATATATTTTGCATTTATTTTTCCTACATCTTCTCTTCACTTTCCCTTCAATACACACATTGAATCCAAATACAACAATAACCCCAACACTTTTAGGGTATAATATGGGATATTACATATATTATGTATATTTCATATATATATATTCCACTTTTTCACTTTTAAACCTTCCATTTTTCATTTAAATTATTTATTTAATTAATCCAATTTAATTCTAATTTATTTTATTTAATTTTTAAAAATTATGGATGTTACATTAGGTGCAACAAATACTGAGAGATATGGTTTAGTTTGGCATATCTAAATCATATAACACACTTGCTGAGAGAATTTCCTTTTGGTTAGTAAATATTTTTATTTGGGAGGAAATTTTAGGTGCCATAATTACCAAGTGCATGGTATTTTGGTTGGTGTATATATATATAGAAGACACCTTTCCTGAGAGGATATCTGTTCGTTGGTAAATTTATTACGTTTATTAATAACAATTTGTGTTAAATGGAAATATTTTTATTTGGGCAAGATTTTTAGGTGCAACAGTTATAGAAATATTTATATTTCAATTGACATTACTATTTTAGAGAATGCCTTTGCCGAGAGTATATATAATCAGTCGATAAGTCTTAATGCATTTACTGTGCCCATCAATAAATTTTTGTTCAAAAGTTTTATCTTTCTTCTTTTCTTCTTCTTCTTTTCCACGTTCCTCTTTCCATTTCTCAAATCTCTCGTTTAGACTGATTTTTTCTCTCTCTCTCTCTCTATATATATATATCTCCATTTTTCTCCTCCATCATTCATCTATTTCTCTCATCCATCTCCATTCCAAATCAATTAGTATAGAGGCACTCCAATTTTCCAATTAGTTTTTCATTTTATTTTATGTAGTGTATTTAAATTGGTGTGTGGTATAAATTGTTGAATATTTTGTATTTTTATTTCTTTATGGACTAATAATCATGGATTAATGTTGAATATTATGTGTATTTACTTTGTTGTGGGCTAAAAATTATTGAATATTTTGTGTTTTTATTTTTTTTGGGCTAAAACTTCAAAATTAATTTTAAATATACTACGTTTTTATTTTTGTGGGCTAAAAATTATGGATTTATATTAAATATTAAGTGTGTTATTTATTTATTTATTTTGCTAAAAATTGGGAATTAACATAGAATATAATGTGTTTTTAATTTTTTGTGGGCTAAAAATTGTGATCAATATAAAATATTTTGTGTTTCTAATTTTTAGACTAAAAATCCAAAATTAATATTGAATATACTTATTTTTTGTGAGCTAAACATTATTGAACATTTTGTATTTTTATTTTTTTTTTGGGATAATTTGGGCTAAAATTTATATACTAATATATTTTTTGTGCATATAAAATATTGTGTATATATTTAATTTGGATTCAAAATTTTATGTACATATTTTTTTGTTTAAAAATTGTCTACAAGTATTTTTTTCTTTGTATATATTTTTTTTGTTTAAAATTCCTTATATGTATTAAGTTTTTGTATTTAATTCCTAATGTATTATTAAGTTGTTGGAATTCTTTTATTTAATTTTCATGTAATTTTTTTTTATTTTGTTGTTGCCATGATTGTAATTTATGCATCACTTTGATATCCAGCAGTCTTAATTAGGCCAAAGTCCTAGGACTGCGGCACCCACCAAAGTAGGAGTGTGGCAGCTGCTCCCTCCATTTCAATTTAAATATCATTTTGAAATTCTAATTTTATTTAAAAATATTCGACATTTAACAATTTTTAACATTGTTTGCTAATTTGCCTTTTAATGCTACTATTAATGGTTGAGAAAGCTAAAAGGGTATAAATATTGGAGGGAGAGAGAGAGAATTAATTAAGGGTAAATTGATAACTCTAATTAGTTTTTTAATATGAGTGAAATCTTCTAAAATGGCATTTAAATTGAAACGGAGCGAGTATATTATAATAAGTGAGGAAAACTTACAACAAAGGTGGACTATTTTGGGGGTTGGAAGAAGTAGACATTGGTATTTAGAGGCTTTGTAGTTCGCTCTAGCTTCTTCAATTTCATTTGATGCGTATTTATTGACAATTTTCACATTTCAGTAGTATTGCTCTGCAAGTCTTGCATATCATATATTTATTCTCAAGCTAAATATATATTTTTTTTGAAGATCATTAAAAGTATTTTGTACCTCATTATATTTTTTCTGTACTTCACTATAATTGTTTCCCAATTCATTATAGTAATTTTACAGTTCACTGTATTTATTTATTTTATTTTGTATCTGCACATTCACTGGCCAAATCATTCAATTTAGTCTCAATGTTTGTACAACATTTATCAAATCGATCAACGTATTCTTTATTTGATTCTTGCACCACAAAACTAACATACAGAGGCTAAACAAGATATATTAACATACAAAATTGAATAATATTATCACATAATAATAATTGAGCTATAAGTAAACCTGATGCTTTCTTAGGACTTGATATTTGGAATCATTTAGTTGGTGAACTGAGGCGGGTTGGTGAACTAGGAGTGTGTATCCAAATGGATTGGCAAATAATTGTTAATGAGTTCACATTCCAGCTAAAATTTTCTAATACCTTCTTCATCTATATTCATCCCATCATTAACCTTGATACCGATTAAATTTGAATGGGTTGCTTCCTTATCTATTATTTGAATCGTTGAGGGGATCGTTGGCTATATATACACCAATAAAATAAGTGAGACTTTAGATATAATATTATGCAAATTATGAGCTTATTAAACAAAATACCTTGTTGAACACTGTAAATGCAATATTTATGTAGCCAAACTTAAATTTCATACTCCAATCTGCAAGTTTTGGAAAACCAGTCATTACTTGAACAACGTTAGCTTTAGACATTTCAAAAATTACTACCATTGCAAATACTGATAATACATTAAAAAAACAAGCGATGAATATGCTCCTTCGAACATTTCCTCATTATGTAGGCACTTTTGTTATTCTTGGGATCAAGTAATTTTGATGATAAATTAAGATTTTTCTTTTTCTTTACAGCTGGTCATGTTTGTGTTTTTAATTGTATTTTATGTTTATTATTTGCAAGTATGGTTGTCCATAAATGACAATAGTGGTGTCTCCTTATGGTTGTCCATATTGACAGCAGAGTTGTTACTTTTTTGAGTTGTATTAGTTGTATTTCTTTTGCTAAATGTATGTGTATATTTAAACTAATATTATTAATAAAGAAGTTTGTATTTTTTCTGTTATTCGCTCACTTCTCTACTCTGCCTCTGCACTTTCAGCATCTGCTGGTTTATTTCATGTTCATCATTTTAAGTTCATTTGTGATTAATTTTAGATTTGAATTTCTACAAATGGTATCAAAGAAAAATACTTATTGAGGGACCTAAGAGTAAGAGAGTTTTATGTTGCGAAATTGAGAGAAAGAGAGTTGAGAATTAAACATATTTAGAGTGAAAAGATGGCTACTACAAATGGTGCTGGACCATTAGTATTTTCTGGTGAGAATTATGACATTTGGGCCATCAAAATGAAGTCCTATTTGAAGGCTCAAAGTCTATGAGAAGTGATTGAGAATAATAAAGAACCAGCAGCCCTTATAGCAAATCCTACATTGGCTTAAATTAAGAAGCATGAAGAGGATGTTGCAAGGAAACCAAGGCTCTCACTTGTATACATTCTGCCCTTTAAAATGTAATCTTCACCGAAATTATGGCATATGAAACTCTAAGGGAAGCTTGGGACTAGCTTAAGGAGGAGTTTGAAGGTAATGGGAGGGCAAAGACAATGAAATTATTAACTCTCAAACATGAGTTTGAAATGTGGAGAATGAAGGATGGTGATACAGTCAAGGAGTATTCTTCAATGCTCCTTGAAGTTATGAACAAGATTAGACTATTGGGAGAAGATTTTAGTGACTTGAAAGTTGTGGAGAAGATGCTTATTAGCCTACTAGCTAGATTTGAATTCAAAGTTTCAGCAATTGAAGAATCATGTGATTTAAAGATGTTGTTAATGGTTGAATTAATTGGCAAATTGTAGACACAGGAGCAAAGAAGTAGCATGAGGGATGAAGTTGTGTCAAAAGGGGCTTTTCAAGCTAGACAAAAATGGAAGCCATCTTTAAAAGGGAGTAAGAAACAAGAGTATGAAAAGGCTAGAAAAACCAAAGGAGCTGGATGTTCAACAGATGGTGGAAAGAAATCAAAATTTCCAATATGCAATTTCTTTCATAGAGATAATCACCAAGAAAAAGACTATAGATACAAGGGAAAGACTCCTATTCAGTTAGATTTTGCAATAAATGGGGTCACATTAAGAAGAATTGCAGAATAAAGAAGATAGGCGAGCATAAATGACCACAACAACAAGCTAATTTTACTGATGAACAAGAAGATAATGAATGTGACAAGTTGTTCATGGTGTCACAATTTAATCACAGTAAAAATGAGCAGATTTGGCTTATTGACAACGGCTACACCAGTCACATGGCAATGGATGAAATCTTATTCAGCAATTTAGACATGAGTGTGAAGACAAAAGTGAAGCTTGGAGATGGAAAAGTTGTTCAAGCTAAAGGAAAGGGCTCTATAGTTGTGCATACACAATAAGGTACAAAATACATTTATGATGTGCTTTTCATACCTTGTTTGGCACAAAATCTGCTTAATGTAGCTCAAATGCTTGCAAACGGTTATTACTTGTCATTTAAGGACAAATTTCATAGCATCTATAACTCTTATGAATGCATAATTACTAAAGTAGCTATGGTGGATAAAAGTTTCCCTTTGAATTGGAGTAATGCAGTTGATCATGCAAATTATGTTGGAAATGATGAATCCATACTATGGCATAAAAAGTATGGACATTTCAACCTTACTGCAATAAGGAGTATGCTGTAGGAAGGTTTAACAAGATATTTGCCAAATATCTCTATTGTGAATGAAATTTGCAAATCATGTCAGTTTGGCAAGATGCAAAGAAAGCCATTTCCTGCAAAATCCTTATGGAGAGCTAAGGAGAGGCTGGAATTAGTGCACACGAATGTGCGTGGTCCAATGATCACAAATTCCTTAAATGGCAGCAGGTATTTTATGCTTTTCATTAATGATTTCTCAAGAATGACCTGGGTTTACTTCTTGAGTAGCAAAGGGGAAGTATTCTCAGTGTTTAAGAAGTTTCAAATAATGGTTAAAAAGTAAAGTGGATGTGCATTGAAGCTTTTAAGGTCAGATAATGGAAATGAGTATACTTCAAGTGATTTTGGCAGATTTTGTGATGAAATAGGCATTGAGCATCAGCTCATAGTTAGTTATTCTCCTCAACAAAATGGCATTTCTGAGAGGAAGAATAGAACTTTGGCTGAAATGGGTAGATGTATGATGTTCGAGAAGAAGTTGCCACTTACATTTTAGGCTAAAGTTATTAATACTTCAGTGTATTTGCTAAATCGGTTGCCGACAAAGGCAGTAAATGGAAAAACACCAGTTGAAGCATGGTCTAGTATCAAACCAACAGCCAAGCACTTGAGAACATTTGGTCCCTTATGTTATATTCATGTGCTAGTAGTAAAAGGTCCAAGTTGCAGTAAAAGGCAGAACAAGGGATTTTCTTGGGTTATTCAACTATTTCCAAAGGTTACAGGGTATTTAATTTGCAAACTTAGAAAATTTCAGTTAGTAGCGATGTTATTGTGGATGAATCTTCACATTGGAATTGGGAGAAAGGTATGGAAAAAGATGATGAAGGAGCTGTCCAATCAAGTTTACTTCTAACACTTAAGCCTATAGATTTGGGTAGTCAATTGGAAGAGGAGAATTTTGATGAATCCCCACCAGATTCACCAATTCTCAAGACCAAGTCATTGGCTAAGATTTATGAGCAATGTCAGTTTGCTATGTTGGAGCCAAACACTTATAATGAGGCTGTAAAATTTGAAGTTTGGAGGTTAGCAATGAAGGAGAAAATTAAAATGATTGAAAAGAATGAAACTTGGCAATTGGTGGACAGACCTAAAATTAGGAATGTAATAGGTGTGAAGTGGGTTTATAGGACCAATTTGAATCCAAATGGCTCAATTCATAAACATAAGGCAAGATTAGTAGTGAAAGGGTATTCTCAACTCGTTGGAATTGATTATGGAGACACATGTGCTCCTGAGGCCAAACATGAGACAATTAGGCTCTTGTTGGCATTGGCTGCTCAATTCAAGTGGGAGGTGTGTCATTTAGATATAAAATCTGTATTTTTAAATGGTGAACTTATGGAGGAGATATATATTGAGCAACTTGAGGGTTTTATACATACTGGTGATGAAAATAAAGTTTATTTACTACATTTTGGGTTGAAACAAGCACCATGAGCCTAGTACAATAAAATTAATGCTCATTTAGTTCATTGTGACTTCAATAAGAGTGAAAATGAAGCTACTTTGTATGCAAAGATGCTGGTAAGGGTCAAATTTTGATCATCTCTATTTATGTTGATGATTTGTTAGTAACAAGGAACAACTCAATGTTGATTGGTGAATTCAAGAAGGATATAGAGGCTGCATTCGAGATGTCCAATCTTGGATTAATGACTTACTTTCTTGGTATGGAACTGAGTCAAACAAATTCTGGCATATTTGTATCTCAAAAGAAATATGCACTGATATATTGAAGAGATTCAAGATGAAGAAGAGCAATCCAGTATCATGTCCATTAATTCATAATGAGAAGTTGTCTAAGGCAGAAAAAGAATACAAAGTTGATGCAAACAAGTTTGGTTGGGAGAATTATGTATTTGACTGCATCCAGATCAGACTTGATGTTTGCAGCAAATGTATTGTCTAGATACATGCAAAATCCTAGACAAATTCACTTGGGAGCTGCAAAACGTGTTCTAAGGTATATCAAAGGAACTCATGATTTTGGTATTTGGAATACTAAAGCAGAAAATGGGAAGTTAATTGGGTATTCGGATAGTGATTGGGCTGGTTGTTTAGATGACATGAAGAGCACTAGTGGCTATGTGTTTCAGTTGGCTCTGCCATTTTTTCTTGGATGTCCAGAAAGCAAAATGTGGCAGCTCAATCTATAGTTGAGGCGGAATAGTCATTTGGCTCATGAAAGTTCTTGCTAATATTCAGCAAACTTAAGTTGATCCTACTGTTATCAAGGTGGATAATCAGTCTGCTATTGCAATTGCAAAAAATCATGTGCTTCGTGGTCGAACAAAGCACATCAATGTAAAGGTGCATGCAATCAAACAAGCAGAAAGGGATGGAGAAATTTAGTTAGTTTATTGCAAATCTAAAGAACAATTAGTTGATATTATGACAAAGGCATTACCAAAGGCAAAATTTGAAATATTTAGAGCTGCACTTGGAGTATTCAAGAAAATTCTTAAGGAGTGATGATACATTAAGATTTTTCTTTTTCTTTATAGATGGTCATGTCTGTGTTTTTAATTGTATTTTTTGTTTATTATTTGTGAGTATGGCTGTCCATAAATGACAGGAGTGGTGTCTCCTTATGGATGTCCATATTGACAGTAGTGTTATTACTTTTTTGAGTTGTATTAGTTGTATTTCTTTTGCTAAATGTATGTGTGTATTTAAAATAATATTATCAATAAAGAAGTGTGTGTTTTTTCTATTATTCTCTCACATCTCTGCTCTTCCCCTGCACTTCCACCATCCGCTAGTTTATTTCATGTTCATCATTTTAAATTCATTCGTGATTAAAATTTTAACCTATTTTACCCCAAGCAACTTTATTAAACAATGAGATATCATCAATAATTGTCAAAATCTTTTGTCTATCATTGTCCTCTTTTACTTGCTAAGAGTAAGGAGATCAACTATGCAAACAACATCTAATTTTACTTGCTTATCTGAATTTTCACAGCATTCAAATGCAAGCAGTAAATCCTCACAACTCTTATCTAGTACTATAAAAAACTTCTTTCAGGCATAACTAAGTCCCGTAAGTATGCAAAATTCAGCACAGCTAGGCGTATTATCATCTCTACGAATTTGAATGAAAGCTCATCCATCTTTGGATTATGTACTTGGTGGAAGAACACAATATGCATCATCTAGGGCAAAAGCTAAAGATGCCCAACATTGTATTTACGAAATAATTCATCTTGTACCATAATACACCTATCACGAGTCATTTCATAATGGAAACATATAATTACAATAATAAATGTATAACTTGCAATTGCTGGGTTTTCATTTAATATAAAATTAATATTAGAAATAATCCTACACCTTGAGCCTATAGGGTTGACATGAAGGTTCCTTCACTTCTTAATAGGGATCGTATGAGAAATTTCTTGCATAGTGAACTGGAAACTAGAGTTATTATCTACATGATTCAATTTGCAGAATAGAAGAATTTTAAGTATTACTTGCGTTTAAAATGTCTTCTTCTTTTCATCTTCATAGTTGTCCAAGAAAAATAGTTTTTTTCTTTTTTCCTTTTTCTTTTCACTCTTAGTTCAACATCACTTTTTCTTCATTTGAACATGAAATCCCTCACAGCAAAAGTCGGAGTACCTGGACCAGGAACTTTTCTATCTTCTAATTTACGGATGGAACTTGTTGTCATTGATGTATTTGATGCTATTGTGTCTAAATAATAAAACGAGTCAAGTAAATCAGTTAAAAAACAATATGCTTTAATGGACACGTACAGTGTGTAAAAATGATCATTTTATGTGCATAACATATGGTCGTTTATTTGTACCACATGGTCCTGTCAAATGTTCTATAAACGGCCATATAATGATATCACACAGTCATTTCATATAATGTCTTTCGACATGTTCATATGGTTGTTTCATGTATAGACATCATTGTGTTCTATTCATTTGCAAACAATCGTGTCTTTTGCTCATATAACCCATGAATATACTTTACATTTCTTCAAAAAGAGCAAGTACTATTTCATGATAACTCGAACATGATTGCATATTTTATTTTAAATAGGATGGATAAAAAATTTTAATTTTAAAACCTTAGAACTTACCTGGTTTTGTAAATATTCCTCTATTTCTTCAAGAACTTCTATTGAAAAGCAACGCTTATTGTTTTTGACTGAAGGTGAAGAAAGGAAAAACGAGTAAAAAGGAAAGATTTTGATTATCAGAGTAAAAAGAGAGAGAGAGAGCTTGAATTTTTCATCGTGAATTGAAGCATAGATGTGTTAGAAGGAAATTTTTTTTTTTTTTATGAGGGTCTTACGTTTTCTTTTACCTTAAAGCTGAAAGAGCATAAATCTCACGAATGGTCTATTTAAAATGATTTGGGGTCTAAATTGGCTAGGTACTTCATAAGTATTTTTCTGGTAATCTCCAATATTTTTTTTTTGAATTTCTGAATTTACCTATTTTTAGCGAGGAGAAATAGCTAGTGCTGTATATTGTAAGAGGATATCTGAGGATCTAGATTCAAGAGTCACATAAATTAAATGCATAGTTAATTTGAATTATAGTTATAGTTTGGCAAATTTCTCGATTTAAAATGATACAAGTAACAAGCATAAGCAAGTCTTTACAAGAATCGCAAATGGTCAACCGGAGGCCATCAATAAATACACAAACAAAAAAGGATGCATTGGTTGGTACATTAACCAAGAACGTGCATAAAAAGAATTAAAAAAAAAAAAAAGATGCGTTCTAATATCTTCAGAAATTAAGCCTAATTTGAAAACTCATCAACCATCAACTCTTGGGTGGATTAGAAGCATATAATAATTGACGGTTGGAAATAAGCATCTTAATTTTTGTTCAGATTAATCATGTGCTCAGTTATGCTGCTGCACAACTAATTATGCTCATAGTATTACATTTAAGTTAGGAGGACATCAGTTCATAGCTTTGAATCTCCCTTTCTGATATCCCTCTTAGGAATTCCCACTCTTTTATCTCCTCTCTGAAGCTCATAAAAAAGAATGACAAGTCCACTACAAAAAAATTATGGCAGTCCCTGGTACCCTCAGCTTTGCTTTATATTTCCCATTCTCATTTCAAGGATGCACATGGTTGACCAGTAGGTTACACTTGCCAGACAAAACTTTTTAAAGAATTCTTCCCTATCTCCCAATGTAGCCCAGCCAGTGTAGGATCATGGCTAAGAGGAGCATACAAATGGCCATAATCATACCAGGTCTTCCTAGTAACCAGTTCTTTGCCTTCTTTACACCTTCAGTTCCTCTTTGGATCCTATCAGCCCATCTCATCTGTGAAAAATAAGCAGAAATAAAATCAAAATTCATATCAATAAAGTGCAAGGATCCAATATTAACCTTCAGTATCCACCTAATTGGATTTTCTTTCTCCTGGGGCAAGAGGTTTTAAAGAACCACGTCTTTCCATTTCTATGACGAGCAATTAATTATTTATAATTTCCTAATAACACTAGCAATATTGGAAACTTTATTAATGTTTAATTCCATCTCAAGCAGAAGAATTTGAGGCATGGGGGAGTATTGAATGGTTTGCAAATCTAAAAGAAAAAGTATCATGATAATAAAAATGCGTAAAGAACATACCATCCTATCCAAGTCCTCTGATGACAAGGATGACATGGCTTGTTCAGCTTTTGCTGCATCATCCAGAGAATGTTTCAATCCAAATTGTTCGCTCATGTTAGCCATCATCTCTGGGCTCATATTCTTCATCATTGATGTGAACATCTGCCAATTTGCACAATACATATAAAAAAACGGTTCCATTCTCAAATATAATACAAGAATAGAATTTAAAACCATCATCGACTCTCAGCCATAGGAATCTTCCTCCGCAAAAATTTCCCCAAGTAGAACTATCTTTACACTATTTACTTAAAACCGTACTCATATATGACACTAAAATGAACCATCAGAGCTATTGCAAAAGTAAATAGGTAATACAATACTCCAGTAAGGAAAATAGAATGCTTTTATTTACATTTAGGTTCAATAACTTGAAAAGAACCAAGTCAATGTACCTGTCGCGTTGCTGGATCTTTCATTTAGTTTCTAACTTGCTCCTGCATATCACCAGATGAGCTAGGGATGCTTGGCTGAGAAGCATTTCTTGAGTTTGAAAATAAACTACTTGAGGAACTAGTTTCACCAGTGATATTAGTCCCATCACCTGCAGAACTTCTATGATGCCCTGTCAGTTTTGACCCAGTGTCTGAATTTTGTCTGTTAGCATTTGAAGCTGCTGATGGAACTGTATCTTGTCCTCTCAAAGAGGATGCCATTTCAAACATTCTCTGAAGCTCTTCTGGGGGCATATTACTCATCATATCAGTTGCTGTTTTAAGAATTTCCGGTGTCACATTTGGAAGATCCGAACTAGGTCTGAAGCTATTAAAACCAGCATCCGAAGTACCACCAGCAACAAGTGGGTTTTGCCCCTGAAATGAGGCCATTTGAAGCATTTTCTGGAGCTCTTCAGGCAACATTTTGCTGATCATATTTGAGGCAATTCTGAACATCTCAGGAGATACTTCTCCAGCTTTTGCACCACTCAGAGCAGTTAAAGTTTCAGGATCAGCATTAGATATGAAATTTTGGAATGATCTGCTAACAGGGAGAAAACACAATAAAAAACATAGAACATAAAAATCAGGTTCGATTAAATAATTTTAAGGTCAACTGATCCAATGAAGGCAAAAAATACAGAAGATATCAAAAATTCTGCTAAAACAATTTTTTCCCCTAACAGTGGTGCTCGTGATCTTTATTCTTTTTTCGTGGTATGGTTGGGGTGCAGATGTCATTGTACACGCACATGCGTTGTCAAAATAGCAACAACTCTAAAATCAAAGAGAACTCTAGATAGACAAAAAGAAAAACTCAAGTAAACTATCAACACAATTTTTTTCCCTCATCAAAACAAAATCAAGCTATTTTTTTCTCTCATAGATTGGTTTTAGGTTGGGTTCTTTTATCTTACTAGGCTAGAAGCTAATTTTCAGTATGCTTTAATGGTTTGTTTCCTACCTACAAACTTCAAGGTTTTTTGATCCACATTTTTGTTACTTCTAATTGTTCAATTGCGTGACCAATGCTTAAAAAATATTCTAAAGACTAAACAAATAGATAATCAAATGAATACAAGAACAAGAACAAGGAAAAAAAACAACTTCAAGATGGATTTCGAGTAACCTTATAGCTTCTGGATCATCCTTCAAAGCCTGCACAGACTCTGAATTGGCTGTCAAATCCCTGCCATTATTCATACTTCCAGTGTCAGGTGCATCAACATGTTCCCGTGGTTGTGACACTGAATGTTCTGAAGCTGAACCTATGTTTCGAGATTTAGTCCCAACTTCTTCAGTTATTTCTTCAATTACTAATCTTGTTGAGCAGGCGGAGCAATTACCCATTAAGAATGTTCAGAAATAACACGTAAAGCTCATACATCTTGCCTTATGCAGAGGGCTGAACTAGGGAAAAGTGAAAGAAACACAAAGATATGCACTTGCACACTAGATGAAGGAACATACTACTTGATCCATGATGACCACCTTCTTGGTTCCATCGTTCTTTGGCATCCCTGTATCACTAATGTAAATTATTTACCATTAATCACCAAGCACCTTTTATTTTATTTTTTCTTTGAAATTCTAACAGGCTCTTCACAATATGTTTAATTATATCTATCCACAAATATCAATTCACTTTCGTTTTGGCACAAAGATTAAGGATTCATATTTCTTCAACCACCATTATGACCTCTAAGGCATTGATCATTCTAGAATAATGTGACTGATAATAAGCATTTTAAAGGGCATATTTGGGAACACATAAATTTAACTAAAAAAATAAAGTGGACTATATATTTTGGATGTCCCAAAAAAGAAATGTGGACAATAATTTGTGGATGGAGGGATAAGAGAAGAAATTCTATTAACAAAAGAAAGGAGTACACCTGAAAATCAACAAATCCTCCCAGAAAACTTAAAACACAACCCAAAAATTTTATAAAAAATAAAAATAATAAAGAAAAAGCCTCCAGTCAAGTTAGATATTGCAGCTATGCAAGCATAAGCATAGACAGAAGCCAAAAATTCCAAAGTGTAAGAATAATTAAAAGGTATAGAATGATTTTTGAAAGAGTGTGCATTTGTCTCCACCTTTCAAAGACACCATAAAAAAGCAAATAAAGCATTGCTCCAAAAAATTTTGGCATCATTCCTGCAGTTCTACCACAAAAACATAAAGAACATAATTTCAAGAAACTTAGAAGTAACTCCATACATGGGCTACATGGCCATATCATAGCTAGATAATCTTGATTAGATCATCATCAAAGGGACTTTTTCTCAATTAGTCCCTGTCTTTTATTTTGAACATCTACTTTTAACATCTAATTTGACTTCCCAAATTCTATAAACAATTACCTCATCAAGGAAAGGGGAAATGCAAAATCCAAGTTCATCAAGAAATCCTAGTTTCATTAAGAATCCAAGTACAACAAGAAATCCCATTCCAACAAGGAAACCTAGTCCTAGAAGTAGCCTTGAAGACAGCCTTGAAGACCATGATCCAAGTCCTTCTCAATATCGGAACTCGATTCAAGAAACTAAATTTCCAAATTCATACAAAGCAAGGAATCCATATAGCACAAGGAAACTTCCCAATAGGCTTGCAAGCAACCCAGAATTAATTTTTATTGGCTGTTTGATTTTGTTTCTTGATCTAATCTTTTTCTTTTCTTTGTGCAAAATTTGTTCTACCAAACTTCGTCAATTCGGCCAACAATATACAAAAACCGAAAAAGAAAAAGTTGAAATGGTTCATCCAAGTTAAAACAACAGACTTGCTTTCTACGCTTTTTTGAGTGTTTCCAAATATTTCTGTTTTGCACCATATAAATTCTAATTGTAATCTCAGAAGCAAAGCTATCGAAAACCCTAGGAATTGCCCACTTTAGTGTATAAAAAGAAGAGGAAAATTCAATTGGAAGAACCATCTATAGTTGGTTACTCCAAAGTGATAGAATCTTGAATCCCACTTTCAGTCCTTCCTGTCTCTGTTTTCATATATTCCTTTTGTCTCATATCTAACAACTTTAATTCTTTGTTTGAAGATGTTCATAGTTAAATTCAGCCATAGTTCGGTGTACCTAAAGTAAGTTACAAGCAAAAAGGCCAAAGTTGTGTTGTTTTGTAATTTTATGTAGATTTTCCATTAAAAAGGAAAACATAAAATTTGACCCCAAAAGAAAAAAAACTTAAAAGTAGAAGAAAATAAGAAAAGAGGATAATCAGAAAAAAGAAAATGCACTAGTACAAAAAAAAGGTTGGGATTTGGAATTCAATATCCTTAAAGGACTATAATTTTCTATTTTCCTTATCTTATTTGACTATGATTGTTATTGATCTCGTTTGTGTTTGATTGTTATTAAACTTTTATTTTAAGTTGTTTCGTACCAAATTTCTTTCAAAGCCTTATTCTTTTGTCAACTCATTCTTTTCTTGAAACCCTTGTGACAAGCTTAGTTTGCATTGGTTTTATATAGTTCGATAAAGAACCAAAGAATAAGAATTTAAGAGGTAAAAGACAAGAACGTGAGCACATAAGAGGGAAAAGTCAAATTTAGAGCGACACACGACAATAGCGAACAATTAATTTTGAGGGCAAACACGCAAGGGAATGATTTGGGAGATTACTAACTATAATTTTGCAGAATTTATAAAGTTATGACAAATCCAATATAAAGATATGTAAAAGGAGTTGCAATACATTTTGATTCGCATGGACCAATTATATGACAAACTAGAGGCCATGGATAAGCAGCTTAAGGATTGACTTTCTGATTCGAGATAGTTGAGTAAGAGGATAAGGTTTCTAAAGTTCAACTAGAGAAAACTTTCAAAGAAATTTATGAACTTAAACATGAAAGGAAGAATACATGGAAGCCACCACTGAAGGAGATAAGAATTGAAGATGGGAAAGAAAAAGATTTAATTTATGCTATTCATAACAACTAATCAAAGGATCCTAATAAAGATTTCGTGCTGTTTATGGAGATTGATAAAGTTGTCACTAGTGAGGTACTCCATTAATCAAGATTCACCAAGAAATCTTGAAAGAAGAAAAAGAAGTGGGTCAAGTAGAAATGCCAAGAGATGACGTACAACAAAGAATCTATGCCACCTTTAGAAGATGCAATTGTAAAAGAGAAAGCCGAGCAAGGTGGGATGTTGAATGTAAGGTGACATGAACGAGCAAAAGAGGAAGAGGTATAATAAGAAGATATCCTTCATATAGATGCCTAGTTCAAGAAAAGATATATAGCATGATCATTAGTGAGGGAAATTGTACCAATATTATTAGTACTAAGACGGTAGAGAAGTTCAAATTGACCATTTCGAAACATTCCAAACTTACAAATCACAATGTTTGACAAATAGTAGAGAAATGAAGATGGATTGACAAGAGATGGTGACTTCTTCTATTAGATGATATCAAAAGATGAAGTTTTGTGTGATGTAATACCTATGCGAGTTAGCCACATCCTTATGAGACATCCTTGGCTATCCGATAAGCAAGCTATTCATGATGGTTTACAAATCAATATTCTTTTGTAATGAATGGCAAAACTATTAATCTTGTATCACTAACTCCTAAATAAGTATTTGAAGATCAAATAAATTTAAAAGGGAGAGCAAGATTAAAAAAAAAAAAGCATGAGAATGAAATACAAAAGAAAAATAATGATAAAAGCAAGGCAATTTTGAAGGATCTTGAATAGAATAAAGAAAAGGAGAGTAAAGAACAAAGTGAAAAGAAAAAAGAGAGAAAAAAGAAAAGAGAGATAAAGTAGAGAACAAAAAGAAAGCTTGAGTGAGTATGAAAATAAGAGAAAGAATGAAAGTATGAAGAGTGATGAAAAAGAAAGAAAAGAGAACATCTATGCAATAGAGAGTGATGATAAAAGAGTGTTACTTTCGAAGCCAACGATCGTGCTCTCATAAGAAGAGGCTTATTGTAATAACCTTAACTCTTGTTTGCCTAGTGTTTCTTTTTTCTTTATTTTAAATATTTGTTGACTGGATGAATGGAAAATTGAAACAAAAGCTTATATATTCTCAAAGGAAGATACAGTCTACAAAAATACAGAGCTAGAACTTGAAACTCAAGCCTCAGAAGATGTTGATAATGTTGTCACTGTAGAATTTATAATTCCAAGAATCTCTTAATTATATTATCAATAATTTATAGTTCATCAAGTGCTTCAAATAACAAAATTCAACACGAAAGAATATGCAAGTTTGTATGGTGATAATTTTGCCACTTCAACATTTCAAAATAAGACAAGTATTCTTAAATAAAGGATACAGGCCATTACCAAGAGAACAATATATTTCACAAAGGATGCATATGAGCAACTTGGAAAATTTTTACGAATGCAAGTTTCAGCATATGGCTCAACTAGTGGTTTGAGACATTAGAAGAATATATACCTTAAAACATCTGCAATAGTTTCATCATCAGGAGAAACTTCATGTGCTTTAGTCAAATCAGAGACAGCATCCTAATAAATACCATAAAATACTTATATTTTTCCAAAAGGAGAATTTAGCATATAACTTTACAACATTTCTAGCAGCTTTAGCAACCCCAAGCAAAAGAATAAAAGATGTACACATATAAACTTACTGCCAATCGGCCAAGTTCTTTATAGGCTTGACCCCTCCGGTAGAGAGCTTTGACATTCGTAGCATCATATTCCAAAACCTGAAATAATATGAATATCTACTCTTAATTAGAGATCCACGAAAGACCAAAATAATTAGCATACCATTTGCAAGAGATAGGGAGAGACAGCATATTCATTAATGTTGTTTATATACCTAATGAGTTTTTGCTTAATGAAATTCCATTAGGACTATAACTAGAAGACATCATGTACAACAACCATGAAACATTGTCTTCCAACAAAACAAAAGAATGGGTGGTTCATACCTCCGACCCTTCTGTTATGCATTCTTCATACTGCCTTGTTTTTGGTAACATGACATCAGGTTAAGAGAGCATGCCAACAAAAGTTGTCCGCCTTTAGAGGATGGAATTCCTTTTAGGTTTTTCTTCGCCTAAGATTGCAAAAATATGAACATCAGTTTAAAAGAAAATAAATAACAAAAACTGATTTTTGCAAGAAGATATACAGCACTTACAAGTAAATATTTCTGCAAAACACCTTTGAATCTTCCCTGGCTGTGAAGTTCTTTACCCTGACAAATGGTGGATCTGATGTCAGCAAAACAAGTATGAAGACAGTGACAATTTGAAGCACTAAAATATTCTTGAAGCTAAATGCAACTCTAAAATGAAAGGAGGTAATGGAGAGAAAAAAAAAATCAGATAGAAAAAATGAAATCATTTATCTGGAGTTAATTACTTGTTTCTTCAGCATCTGGGCTGCATTTATTTCATAGCTGATCTGAGAATCAACTCGGGCACGCATTTTAGCTATCTCTTCAGGTGATGCATTGACCATTTTCTCACAAATCTCAGCCATCTCCTCTGGATGAGTATGCTTTAACTGCTCTGCAGCCTGCCTCAAGTCCTCAGGCCTCATGTTCTTCATACTTCTGAGGTCATTCTCATCAAGTCTGGGTTAGCCATCATCTTCAGTGACAATTATCCTTTGTTTTTAACATCAAAATCCAGAAGACCAGGAATTAAAAATAGCCTGAGAAGGAAAAGACTTCTCAAGAATAATATAAGTATGAGCTGCATGCTAACTACATGATAATTTAGAAACTTGAGTGAAAACAACCCATTATGGGTGCATTCGTTGCTGTAATGGCCTAAGAAAGCAACCAGGCAATGCAAAATTCCTATGTTTGTTTTATCCATGCATGTTATATTCCCAAGAAAATTACACTTGTCGGCTTCTGAGTCTCACTCTTAACTTTCTCATACAAAAAAGGTGGGTAAATTCGATTCTATTGGTAACGAAATATTTGAATGATGTACATATTATTGCCTTCAATTAAGTATAATAATATTTAGACCAAAACAAACCAGTATCAAAGACTTTTATCACTTACATGTCTACGTAACTAAAAAAAAGAAAAATTTAACTCAAGCAGCGTATATGTATTTATGATTGTTCATATGGAACTTGAAAATAAAACGTTCTTCCAAATAACATTGAACAATGCACTTAACTCGAAGGATAATAATGTAGTTTGTACTTAGTAAAATAAGCAATCAAATAAAAACAGAAAATTATAGATAAACAAATTAAATGAATAGAATGCAAATTTATTAGGATTATTATGTGATCTATTTCATATTTCCAATAGACCAACCACATGTACCAGATTTTTTTTTATCGGAACCACATGTACTATATAGAATCATAGAAATGCTGACTTCCAGCTACCAAAGACTATCTATAATTAACTCAATTCTAGGTTTTCAATTACCCAACAACTACTTTCTTCTTTTTTTTCCTAATTGAACATTCTTCCAAGATTAATAATTCTAAATTGAAGAACTACCCTTGATTCAAATTCACAAATATACAACTATATAAAGGTTTTGAAAAAAAATAAAAACAACAACAACAACAACAACAACAAAATAGGGCCAAATTCAAACACTGGCAATTAAGATCAAATCCCAGAGCTAAAAATTATTAAAAAATTGCAAGAGTTTAAAAAAAATAAAGAAAAATTTGAAGAAAAAAAAAACCCAAGAAACCTGTTGTTGGATCCTGGCTAATTCGTCGGGTGACATGCAACTTATCTGTTCCTGAGCGAGTTTGACCAACTCAGGATCCATAATTCGGTTAAACATTTTCTCTTTCAATCTTAACAACTCTTTGCCTTCGAAATTCAAATAAATAAAAACAAAATAAAAAAAAAAGGCAATAGGGTACTTTAATTAACAACTGTTCAATTTCTTAGAAAGACAGAAGAACAAGAACAAATTTTCTTAAAAAGAAAGGAGAACAAGAACAAAGCCAAAGAATTAGATTGGTTTTTTTTTTTTTAGAGATTTTCTATATAAAAGGGGTTTGAGAATAGCTGTAATTGAGTTTTATTATTAATTATATTATATATATAAAGTGACCCTTGTACGTATTTATAATTAATAATTGTATTTTTTAAAGGGGAAAAAAGGTAGGAAGTCGCCCACCAAACCTGAATGGGCTACGAGTTGGAAAAGAAGACTCATAGAAGAATGGCATATTCGTAGCTTCCTTTGAAATTACATACATTTCCCTCTCATCAATCTCATCCTCCTTTTTTTTCTGGGATTTTTATACTTCCGTTTTCAAGTTTAGGGCACTTTCTCTTTTCAATGTTATTTTTCAACCTTTTATTTTTACTTCTTTTTTGTTTTTTTTTAAATATATATTTTCTGTTTTCTTTTAATATTTTTATGATTTCCTTTTTACTTTATATGTTTTTTCTTTCACTTCTTTGTTTTTCTTTTAAAGATTTTTATTTTTTTATTTTTTTAATTTCTTTTTATTTTTTTTAATTATTGCTGTTGATTCTTTTATTTAGTTATTAAACTATTTTTTTTCTTTTTTTATTATTGTTATGGTTTTTATTACTGAATAACAATGTTTTAAATTATACTGAAATTAGTTGCAGAAATCTCTATATTCATATTATATATACAATATATTTATAATATATTCATAATATATATAAACTTATTTATGTTATTATTTATAGTAGTACATATATTATCCTTTAAAATTTAATATATAAATAATATTTACATGATATATATATATATATCTACACATTAAAATTAAGAAAGATATAAAGATAACATATATTGGCACAATATATACAAAATATATTTGTGACATATGCAAAACATATTTATAATATATATTATTATTTTATAGTAGTACATATATTCTCATTTGAAATTTAACATATGAACTATACTTACACTATATATTCATCATATTTAAGAAAGATATCAAAGCAATATATATATATATATATATAACTAGAACTAAATATATTCACAACCTATTTTCAATGTATACACCATACATTCAACATATGTACAACATATACAATATTGTGAAAGTCCACAAACTGACAGAAGTTTAATAAAATTGTATGTTGTACCATATTTTTATCTTTTAGAAACTTTTTTTTAGTATTTTTGTAATTTTAATGCCCATATTTTTTTTTTATTGTAGTTTTATAAAATTTCTGATTTTTATCCTCTCCTAGAATGTTTTGTTCCTATAGAACCTATTGTTGGATTTTGAATGTATTCACATGCCTAGAGATGTAGACAAGCAGGTTAGATTCAGTTTGCAATCGCTTGAAGCTTGGTCCAAGTTTAATTTCAAACATCATTTTTTATCTCGCAATTCAGTCTAAGACATATAGCCCGAACTTAGATTCTTGTATTTTGTTCTCATATTAATAGTTATTTTAGGAAAATATACCATTTATTATTTTTTGACTTTTTTTTTCAATTTTTACTACCCTTTTTTTACATTTTTAACTTTTTTGTTTGACATTTTTATTGTTCATTAGGTTTTTCTTTTCTAAAATATGTCTTCCCCTTTTCCTCTTCCTTTTTCTTCTCTTTCTTTGTTTTCATCTATTTTTATACTTTTGCTTTCACTAATGCCTTCTCATTCGCCACCGCCGCCTCTTCTTTACCATCGCCGCATCTTCTCCTTCATCACTAATCTGTCTTTCTGCTTCTTTTGATTTTTTTTTCAATTTTTTTCTTATTTTATTAGAATGAAATTGGTTTTTATTTTGGTAACCACTACTGTAATATCTCAAAGTATATCCTAAAAGTTTTGGAATTATTGTTGTATTTGGATTTAATGTATATGTTTTATAGAAAGAGAAAAGAAGTAAAGAGAGAGTGTATATGTTGTATATATAGATATATATATATAACATATACAAGTCAAAGAAATGGAAGTCAAAAGAAGATAAGTTAATTAAAAGGAAATATTATAAGATATAGATGTATATGAAGGAGAATATGTATATATGGTATTTGAAAAATATGGAAAATATAAAAGCAATATATAAGATATATACATATATCAACATATACATCACATATACATGATGTATATATTGGTGTAGAAAAAGTAAGTGTATATAATTAATTAATTAATAATAATAATAATAATAATAATAATAATAATAATAATAATAATGATGACAAGAGAAAAAGAAGAAAAGAAAGTCAAAGGGAAGAATAATTGTGGTGGAGGATTTTTGGGATATTTTATTATAATATTATTATTATTATATATATATATATATAAATGATAAGCTTGAATAAAGAAAGAAGATTTTCTTTCTTCTTCTTCTTCTTCTTGTTCTTGAATATGGAAAGAGAGAGAGAGAGAGAGAGATGTGATTTTATTTACCAACACATCAAATTCATAAGGGTTTTGAGAGAATTGAAGGTGGATATTGAAGATTAGGCAAAATATTCAAGTAAGTATTCATTTCCTTGTATTGATTTCTATTGATGGAGCTTATATTTGATATGGTTAGTGTGTGAAGATGATAATAATGAAAGATTGAAGTATATAGATATGTTGAATTGGTATTTAGATAATGATAATATGGTTATTTGTGAGGATGATGATGGATTGTTGAAATTGTTTGGTAAGGGTTTAATATAAATGAGTTAGGGAATTGAATAATTGATATATGGATGATGTATATAATGATTATTATTATGATATGTTGAAGTTATATAAGTGTTAGATTAATTGGTAATTGATGTATGTTATGAGTTTGATCAATTATTTTCTTGGATTTTCTATATGTTTGTGTTTATTGAAGTTAAAAACACAAAATACATGAGTTTGGTCCGAAACAGAGGCAAAATGGATGCCACGGTCGTGGCAAGTGAGGGACACAACCGTGGGGGTTTAGAGAAAAGTGGGCAGATTCGGTTGCTAACCCACGGCCGTGGGGTTGTGAGGCCACGACCGTGGGGACTTAGATAATGGTTTTGGTTTGTAATTTGTGATCTATGGGTCTAGTATGAGACTAATAGGTGAATAAGTGTATTGGAATTCATGTGTATTTGTAAGTAAGTGTGTATTCTTCCTTTTGGATTAGGTTGTGAAGAGGTTGAGTTTCCTTAACCTAGATGTGAAGAATTCTTGGAATAGGAAGTGTATAGATTGATGTGAGTTGCCCTTGAGGTAAGTACAAATCCTACATTATTGCATACCTTTATATGATCTTGAGACTTAACACATTTGATTGTAAATGTGTTAAGTAATCTATTGCATTGTTGATGCATATTAATAATGTTATGTTTTGCATAATGTGAATTTTATGGAATGTATGTTGAAAATGTGAAAGATATGATGAAATATGAAATGTATGTGCAATGTAATTGGTTATGATGAATACTTCAATGATTAGTTGTTTTAATATGAATTGAGATAATTGAGGTATGTTTTGCCTAGATGATGATGCTCAATGAGTTTGGTTATATACACTTGAATGATGAATTGATTTCATGTGATATGAGACATGATGAGAAATGAAACCCTTATTGTTGGCTACGAGAATATAATTGAAATAAGTGGGGCATGATTGCCTATTTGATTATGAAATATTAAATGAGAAATGAATTGAGAAAGAGATGATAAAGAAATAAATAAAATAATTGTGTGCTTAATATGTTATTCAGTTTTCAGAGTTCTGAGTTTGGCGGCATGCCTATGAATTGCTGGATAGGTGAAAAGACCGGGTCGTAAGCCGAATCCAGCAGAAAAATGTGAAATATGATGTTTTTGGGGTGAAAATACTGGGTCGTAAGCCTCAAAAACAGTAACAGTCTAGCCGGGTTGAGGACCAAGATACTGGGGCCCTCGGGTCTAGCCAGGTTGAGGTCCAAGAGACTGGGTCTGTTACACTATCTATGGATAGAGATATATATATCGCCTACGGGCTTGATGATTGTGATTATGGACCAAAGCAGTAACTCTGAACTTTGAATAACATATTAGTGTCTTTTGGGTCCTTGTGTGTCTTTGTTTCAATGTGATTTATGAATGGTGAAACAATTGAATAAAGTAATGGAATGTAATGTTATGAAGTATGTTATGATTACAATACACAAGTAAATTATTGAAAAGAAAAATGGCCTGAGAAGCTTTGTTGAAAGATGAGATTTTGAAAGTATAATATGACATGTAATATGTATATGGATGTGGACATTGTGAGTATTATTTTATGAATGTTCGAATAAGTTATGGAATTGTGGGTTGTGTTAATAATATATGTGTATATGTATATAATTATGAGATTAATAAAAATATATGAAAAGTGTAATTGAAATCGGAAAACATGATAAGAAAATAATGATACATGAAGTTAACATATGAGTATGATTTTCTATAATTTATGTTTATAATATTTATCTGTACTACTAAGCTTTCGTGTAACGACCCTCCCCAACCAGGTCGGTATCCCAAGGTCGGTTGCCCAGCCCACTGGGTCCGCATGGTCCGCAGGAGGCAAGCGATCGCTACAGTACTGGACAGCCCTCGCGGCCCACCCAGCAGGATTTGTTTATTTGGCTTAATTCCTTGGAATTAAGTCGCCTCCCTGGATCGAACCCCTGACCTTCCACTTAAGAGAGCCAGCGAGAACCATCCAGTACCATTTCTGCTACCAGTACTGTAGCGATCGCTTGCCTCCTGCGGACCATGCGGACCCAGTGGGCTGGGCAACCGACCTTGGGATACCGACCTGGTCGGGGAGGGTCGTTACATTTCGAGCTTAGCGCGGTTGTGTTAATCGCGCAGGTGAGTAGGTGGTTGATTTGAAGTCAAGTCGTTATGCCACGAGAAGGTTAAGAGTATTTCGAGACCAACTAGAAGGTGGTGCATACATGTAAAATTTAATTATGTTGTATTTTGATAAAAATGTATTCATATGTATAAATGAATTTTGGTAAAAACAAGACTACTATATATATGTAATATCATCAAAAGTATAATGGGTTTGTAAATGTTCTTTAAATAAAATGTATTATGGTTTGGAACTAGAGTGAAGGTTTTTAATCTGAAATGAAAAGTGACATTCTTATACTTTATATACGTGCTGCATGTATACAAGGTATATGTATAGTACTTATATCGAGTATAGGGGTGTTACAATTATTTTGGTATCAGAGCTTAGGTTCGAGATTCTCGGCCTAAGTAGATTTAAAATGAAAAGAAGAAAATTAAAAAAAAATGAAATTTGTGATACATGCATATGCATTAACACCTAAGTTGGTCTCGGATGTGGCATTATGTGATTTGTAGTATATCTAAATTATATGAGATGGATGATAGTGTGTGAATGAGGTTTTACATGAAAGTAAAGCTAGAGAAAGAAATGATATGGAAAAATTTATATAAGTTTAATTGATAAATTAAGGAATTGAAGTTTACTTAAGTAAAGTAAATTTTGAAAATTTTAATTATGGAAGTGTGCTTGTGCAAAAGGTCATAAAAAAAATGAATAGGAGAATAATGTTGGAAATGAGTTTAAAAAAAATATTATCAAGATTAAAGTAATTACTCTTTTCTCTAAAGTTTGGATCTCTTTCTAATAAAGCTTATGTTTGGATTGCTAGCGAGAGAAAATATTGTTCGAATGTTAAAATGGATAGATATGATATTAAATTGAAGAAAGTATGTTGGAATATTGAGTGAGTTGACTAGTATAGACAAAGTGTGACAATTTAAGGTTTGGGTATGTAAAGTTAAGGTTTTTAAAAGAAAAAAAAAAGAGATGATGTTGGTTAAGTAAGGAGATATAATGGTGTAGTTTGTATTGTTATTTTAATGCAAACATTGTGATTTCAATGTTAGAAATGTGATATGCTTAAGTGTTGTTAAAGCTCATGTTAATGGTGGTAACATGTGACATTTGGATTTTTGAAATGAGCTTTAATAATTGTGAAAATTATATGCTTTACTGTTGTTTTGTGATATATATATGAGATATTTTTAAAGTTGATATTAAAAAAAATGAAATGAGAATAGTAAATTGAAGTTTAGGTAAAGTAATAATTTGAGAATTTAGAGTTTTAATGGAATGTTGATAAAGATTATTTAGATATCGATAGTTTAATGTATGTTAAACATATGAGCTATTTGCAATGAATATTATTGCATAAGAAAGTACTATGAATTGGGTAATGTGATTGATAATAAAAAAAATAAAAAAAAATTGTTTGGTAATAAAGGGAAAACGAATAAGCAAGTGAAAATGAGTTACTTTAAGTAATTTAACTAGAAATGATAAAAATGGATGTGAAGGGTATACTAAATTCTTTTAAAAACAAATGTGAGAGAGATGTCACATTAGAAATGTGACCAGGATGTATGTGAAGTGTTATTATGGTTAGAATGTATATATTTGTTGTGTTGACGAATAATTTAAGTTATGTTAAAAGAATGAGAATGATAATGTTCAAAGAAAAGTAATAAACATTAAATTTGTATAAATTGTATGCAAAAGAGAAATTAAATAAAATTGCATGATTATGTGTATACATGTATAGGATGTGTGAGGTGAGTTTTTTGATATGAATGTAATTGTATTATGTAAGAAATGTGAAAAGTAAGTCACATTATAAATGTGACCTATGAATGTGTAGGTGGTATAACTACTGGTCTAGTGGTATTGAGAATGATATTGCATGTATTAACGAACCTAAGAGAGATTAGGTCTTGACCTGCGCAGAGCTAGACTATGTGATGAAATTGAGAGTGGGAATGGACTCGAGTAATACTGGACAGTGAAATTATTATGGTAATCACTGAACTTGATGATCATATACTATTTTAAGTCCCAAAGTATTTATATGTGAAAAGGTTCTATGTATATGTGTATAATAAGAGATTGTAAGGAAAAGGGGAAGTATAATGTATAAAAAAAAATTAGAAGAGATAGATTAGAAATGGAATAACAAATGGAAATTGTGTAAGATTTGCATATAATCGAATATGTATATGTGAGAGATGTTAATAGTAATATTGTTGAAACATGAATTAGGCTAATGATGATCATATAATCGAGTGCAAATTGGTTTGAAACGGAGTTGAAATGTGTTAACTCTTGGTGTAGCAAAAGTTTAGAGAATGAATATGTAATCCTTGCGATACAAACTTAGCATTGTAATTGGAAAGGTTGGAAGCAGAATAATAGAGGGACAGTATTGATTTTTAAGCCACAAGCGTGACCATTAATCTCCTATGGCCATATGATTTGTCTAGTATATCTGGCCGGATAGTTTTGTTATCCACAGATTTGGGACTGAGATAACATGACTGTAGTACAGTTTTGGTGAGATTGATGATTATGTTTCTAGAAACATGATCAAGAGTTATGATGGGTAAAGTTGTACTCTATCATTTTATGTTAGAAATTTGTTTATAATTATAGAAAGTATGGAAGAAAAGAGAACTGTGAAAATGTTTTGAGTTATGAATAAAAGGTAATTATTGTAAATATAGTAATGGTATGAAATGTGAGGAGATGTTAAATGGGAGAAATTACTAAATGTGATTGAAAGTTATACTGAATATGTTTATGGTATAAAGTGAATAAGTGGATGGACTTAAGGTTTAAGTGAGTGAACTATGGGTAATAAATATGGTATGAGATAATCATGAGAATTTTGTGGAAATTGTACTAAGATAATAGAAAATAAACTATGTGTATATTGAAAGATAATTTGAAGTGATTTGTTATTAATAATCATAATTTCAAAAAGCTGAAAAATGGATCCGAAGAGATTAGAATTTGAATATAAGTTTGACTTAATGGAATTAGGTCATATATATATTGTTAAATCTAATGATAAGTTTAAATAAGTTAATTGTTGGTTTGAATCGAACAAGATTGTAACGTGGGTATATTGTGACAGACAGATCAATTGATTCAGATTTCGTTAAGATTGTGAATTATTGTTGAGATTTAATATGTATAGTTGTATTAAAAGTATAAGATATATGTGATAATGTATATGATGTAATATTCTGATACATGAATGGACATGAATGGACATGAATGAAGTGAGCTATATCAGTTGTAAATGATGATAAAAAGGGAAAAGGTTGATTACCTGTAAAGTAAGTTTAAGGGCATTGTATTAATATTTAAGTTAAGTGAGAAGCATGTTAAAGAAGGAATTAAGTGTATGAAAAAAATAAAGATATTGGTATCAATTAAGGGTTAATAAATGTATATTCTGAAAGTGATTGTAATGACGGGATAATCAATATTAAGATATAAATCAATGATTTTTAAGGTTAAAGTTAAGAGAGTATTTATAAAGAGATGAAGTGATAAAATATCTTGAATGTAATAGATGGACAAAGTATAAGTATATTATAAGATGATCTGATTCTTGTATAAAGATAAATTAATTGGGAATGTAATGAGTTATTTTGAATGTTTGGTTAAGAAGTAATAAGATATATATATATATATAATGATGAGTTATGAAGTTTAGAGAAGATGATAGACTCTAAGGGGGAGAGTAGAAGTTATGTGATTTGATGACATAATAACTTAATAATATGATTAACTTCATATGAAAGTTAAGATGGTATTTTGTTAAGAATGGGTTGCTACTGTACTGGATAATTTCGAGGACGAAATTATTTAAGGGGGAGAGAATTATAATATCCCAAAGTATACCCTAAAAGTTTTGAAATTATTGTTGTATTTGGATTTAATGTATATGTTTTATAGAAAGAGAAAAGAAGTAAAGAGAGAGTGTATATGTTGTATATATAGATATATATATAACATATACAAGTCAAAGAAATGGAAGTCAAAAGAAGATAAGTTAATTAAAAGGAAATATTATAAGAGATAGATGTATATGAAGGAGAATATGTATATATGGTATTTGAAAAATATGGGAAATATAAAAGCAATATATAAGACATATACATATATCAACATATACATCGCATATACATGATGTATATATTGGTGTAGGAAAAGTAAGTGTATATAATTAATTAATAATACTAATAATAATAATAATAATAATAATAATAATAATAATAATAATAATGATAATAATGACAAGAGAAAAAGAAGAAAAGAAAGTCAAAGGGAAGAATAATTGTGGTGGAGGATTTTTAGGATATTTTATTATAATATTATTATATATATATATATATGATAAGCTTGAATAAAGAAAGAAGATTTTCTTTCTTCTTCTTCTTCTTCTTGTTCTTGAACGTGGAAAGAGAGAGAGAGAGAGAGAGAGAGAGAGAGAGAGAGATGTGATTTTATTTACATACACATCAAATTCATAAGGGTTTTGAGAGAATTGAAGGTGAATATTGAAGATTTGGCAAAATATTCAAGTAAGTATTCATTTCCTTGTATTGATTTCTATTGATGGAGCTTATATTTGATATGGTTAGTGTGTGAAGATGATAATAATGAAAGATTGAAGTATATAGATATGTTGAATTGGTATTTAGATGATGATAATATGGTTATTTGTGAGGATCAATTATTTTCTTGGATTTTCTATATGTTTGTGTTTATTGAAGTTAAAAACACAAAATACATGAGTTTGGTCGAAACAGAGGCAAAATGGATGCCACGGTCGTGGCAAGTGAGGGACACGACCGTGGGGGTTTAGAGAAAAGTGGGCAGATTCGGTTGCTAACCCACGGCCGTGGGGTTGTGAGGCCACGACCGTAGGGACTTAGATAATGGTTTTAGTTTGTAATTTGTGATCTATGGGTCTAGTATGAGACTAATAGGTGAATAAGTGTATTGGAATTCATGTGTATTTGTAAGTAAGTGTGTATTCTTCCTTTTGGATTAGGTTGTGAAGAGGTTGAGTTGCCTTAACCTAGATGTGAAGAATTCTTGGAAGAGGAAGTGTATAGATTGATGTGAGTTGCCCTTGAGGTAAGTATAAACCCTACATTATTGCATACCTTTATATGATCTTGAGACTTAACACATTTGATTGTAAATGTGTTAAGTAATCTATTGCATTGTTGATGCATATTAATAATGTTATGTTTTGCAAAATATGAATTTTGTGGAATGTATGTTGAAAATGTGAAAGATATGACGAAATATGAAATGTATGTGCAATGCAATTGGTTATGATGAATACTTCAATGATTAGTTATTTTAATATGAATTGAGATAATTGAGGTATGTTTGCCTAGATGATGATGTTCAATGTATTTGGTTATGTACACTTGAATGATGAATTGATTTCATGTGATATGAGACATGATGAGAAATGAAACCCTTGTTGTTGGCTACGAGAATGTAATTGAAATAACTGGGGCATGATTGCCTATTTGATTATGAAATATGAAATGAGAAATGAATTGAGAAAGAGATGATAAAGAAATAAATGAAATAATTGTGTGCTTAATATGTTATTCACTTTTCAGAGTTCTGAGTTTGGCGGCATGCCTATGAATTGCTGGATAGGTGACAAGATCGGGTCATAAGCCGAATCCAGCAGAAAAATGTGAAATATTATGTTTTTGGGGTGAAAAGACTGGGTCGTAAGCCTCAAAAACAGTAACAGTCTAGCCGGGTTGAGGACCAAGATACTGGGACCCTCGGGTCTAGCCGGGTTGAGGTCCAAGAGACTGGGTCCGTTACACTACCCATGGATAGAGATATATATATCGCCTACGGGCTTGATGATTGTGATTATGGACCAAAGCAGTAACTCTGAACTTTGAATAACATATTAGTGTCTTTTGGGCCCATGTGTGTCTTTGTTTCAATGTGATTTATGAATGGTGAAACAATTGAATAAAGTAATGGAATGTAATGATATGAAGTATGTTATGATTACAATACACAAGTAAATTATTGAAAAGAAATATGGCCTGAGAAGCTATGTTGAAAGATGAGATTTTGAAAGTATAATATGACATGTAATATGTATATGGATGTGGACATTGTGAGTATTATTTTATGAATGTTCTAATAAGTTATGGAATTGTGGGTTGTGTTAATAATATATGTGTATATGTATATAATTATGAGATTAATAAAAATATATGAAAAGTGTAATTGAAATGGGAAAACATGATAAGAAAATAATGATACATGAAGTTAACATATGAGTATGATTTTCTGTAATGTATGTTTATAATATTTATCTGTACTACTAAGCTTTCGAGCTTAGCGCGGTTGTGTTAATCGCGCAGGTGAGTAGGTGGTTGATTTGAAGTCAAGTCGTTATGCCACGAGAAGGTTAAGAGTATTTCGAGACCAACTAGAAGGTGGTGCATACATGTAAAATTTAATTATGTTGTATTTTGATAAAAATGTATTCATATGTATAAATGAATTTTGTTAAAAACAAGACTACTATATATATGTAATATCATCAAAAGTATAATGGGTTTGTAAATGTTCTTTAAATAAAATGTATTATGGTTTGGAACTAGAGTGAAGGTTTTTAATCTAAAATGAAAAGTGACATTCTTATACTTTATATACGTACTGCATGTATACAAGGTATATGTATAGTATTTATATAGAGTATAGGGGTGTTACAACTACGATATGAAGAAAGACATATGAATCAAATTGGAAAATTCTTACGTCATTTTGTGTCATGACCCAAAACAGAGGGCACAAGATCGACACTAGAAAACAGAAAAAGCACGTGGCTTCCAAAATCTATAATCAGCTTGACAACTCAATTCCCAAAAAAAACTGAATTGAGGCATCAATCACTATCTCGAACCGGGTCCCCAAGCCTACTAATATTATACTATTAATTAATATCATATCATAATCTTCAAACATTAGTTAATAAACATATTTGATCAAACAACAAAAGTAAATAGAAAGATAGATAGAGAAAAAAGTATCATACGGAGTTCTAAAATACAACAAAGAGACATAGATAAATAATAAAATAAATAATTGAATAATTTCTGCCAAGAAATAAAAATGTAGAATGATCTGAATAAACAGTACTTCTATGCTCAACTTGCAACCTGGGGAAAAATGTTGAACATAAATGAGTGTTCGACTCAATAAGCTATATATCAATTAATAAAATACATCGTTTCCATGCCAATAATGCCCATGCAATGACAATCAGATAAATAAATCACATAATCATATAAAGATAGGAGTAAGTCAATTGGACCACACTAAATCTCAAATTAGAGAGTCGATCTCCCTATCTGGCTCTCTTAGCCCATGTGTTTCTCTTAGATTCCAATATATATGGTCCGCTGTAATGGCCTTAGCTAAGCAACATTACCCGACTAACAAGCAGCACTGAACATGAGAATGCCATTATAACACCCTTATAACCTACCCACGTAGATTACACATACCCTCTACTGTGTAACACACATGGTTAGAGTATAAGAGCATTACCAAAGAGTAGCTATTAAACCTTATCCCCTTCGCAAATATAGTTGATAATGCATAGAATTGTATATATGCGAAAAATAAATTAGGTGTAAAAGAAATAAACAAGTCTAATAAAAATTTTGCCAGAGTTCTGTTAGAAATACGGATAATCCCAAGTTTTAAATAAATCAACCTGTTAACAATTATTATGTGTTTAAACATTATCATCGCTACTCTCATTATAAAATCTCATGGACATACAAATATAAATATAGTGGAAATCATAATGGTACTTGTATACAAACCATTCTTATTTCATAATACTATTAGTACATATTATGAAATAGTTAACAAATGTACATTCATTCAAAAGAGTATTTACATGATATGCTAGGCTTGATCTTATGGCAACCAATGCTTCTAGTATCTGACCACTACCTAGTCTTATCCTGGTTTAGAAGGACTCCCCGTCTCTAATATATCAACGGTATACACGATGAATAAATCATGTGAAGCCTAAAGCTCAGCGGTATATACTTGATAATGCACCATTATTATGGCAATAATATGAACATGCATAATCCCTTTATTTAATTAACATTAACATTAAGTTTATATATACAAAAAGAATCAATCAACATGCATTGGGCCCAAATAGTCTTATACAATAACTTAGTCCCAGAACCCTTGCCTTGGTCTATCTCAAAATCAAGACACCTTTGTGTCTCGCTAGTGGACGTTGCAGTATATGTGACATCCAGTGTCTCATCCAAAGCGTAATCAACAATATGACACCTCATGTGTCTCGCTAAGGGGCGTAATAATATCTCTATGGTACCAGTGCCTCACCCCGTCACGTATAGCATGCCAATAACCAAATGCAACTTTTTAACCACTAAGTAAAGTATATGTAACACCCTTATACCCTATATACATATAATACGTATACCTAGTATATGTAAAATACACGTATATAGTATAAAAATATCACAACCTAGTAAAATAAAAATTTTCATATTTCAAATTAAAATCTCAAACACTTTAAAATGTATATTTAAATAGTAAATAAAATATTCTTTATAAATTATAGGTTCCAAAATAAGCATTTTATATAAAAATCTTTAGAAAAGATTCGCCGGAGTTTTGTCTGTAAATAGGACATTCCAAAAATTCAACAAAACTCAACCTGCATAAAACACACTCCCAATAAAAATAAATCACACATTTCCACCTCAACTTCTCAATTTCTCCATATTTCCTCAAAACATTTATATATATATATATACATATATGTATCAAAACACATATAAAACCCTATATTGCACAATTTATCCAAAATATTCTTTATAATTTACAATGTACTAAAAAAATATAACCATAATATACAAAATAACAAAATATACTATAATATAAAATATATACATGATGGCAATTGGCTTAATCTCGAAGTAGCAAAATCCAAAGGCAAATAACCTCATAGGCATGCCGCCAAACATAGAACTCTAAAAATTAAGTAATATACTAGGCACACAATTATTTCATATTTCCAATATCAATCTCTTTCTCATTTTCTCATGATCAAGCTAGGCACATTGCCTTATTTATCTCATTTATATCAACATCATTATATAATCATAATGTATCACATTTTATACAGTCTAGCGATTACCAATGACTTTACATAATATCTGTAATGTATACACAATGAACCACATTACCCAAACACTTTGGGACATTTTCACATCTTGCATATTTTCCACTTTTATTCAATTTAGCCATTATCAATGGCTTTTCACATTACATATAATGCATTTATGACATTGCATAAGTCATAGCATATTACTCAAACATAATCAATGTAGTAAGTAACTTAACACATTTTTCAACCAAAATGTGTTAAGTCCAAATGTTATGCAAATATAACCAATTTATTCAAAGTTTGTACTTATCTTGAAAAGTAACAAAATAAACTCAAACACCACTTTCAACCTTCTCTTCCAAGATATCCTTCAACTCCTGAATTGGAAAAATCAAGTCTCCTCAAAGCCTAAACCAAATGTGATTATAAATAATCTTAAAGGCATATACATGATCTCTCAATCACAAGATAAGAACCATAAAGGAAACACAAGGAAAAGAGCTATCTGGGGCAAAATCTACAAATGACACACTCAACAATACGAGTTTGTCAATGACCGTGCCCTAAACCCACTACACATAAGCTTTGACACGCTCAGTGACATAGGCATGTCAATGACCATGTCCTTAGCTCTGCATTACAATAGCTACGATAAGTCCAGATATATGGGCGTCCCACTGCCTGTGCCAAAACTCTTACATTGTAGTAGTTGTGACACGCTCAGTGATATGGGCGTGTCACTGCACGTGTCAATACTATAGCATTACAGAAGCTGTGACACACATAGTAATATGGGCATGTCACTTCACATGTCACCAACACTGAAAACAGAACCATCGACACATCCAATAACATGGCCTTGTCACTAGGCATCTATGACAAAATCCTGCTATCAACAAAAAATAATCACCTATCCAGAGTTATCATTCTTTGCTCATACTTTGAACAATCTTTCTTTTCCCTTTCCAACTTTATTCAAAATCAACCAAATCCATCTTTTAACTTTAAAATATTTGGTTATGTATCAAAACAACTCAATTAAAAGCAAAATACACAATTTAAAATGATGAATTCACAACTCAAGAGTTACATGACCCAAAACTCTCTCTCTTCACCAAACTTAACTTAAACTTAACCCTTTCTTCAATCAACCCTTAAAATCATGATTAATCACTTAAAATAATCTCATTCATACACAAATAGACAATGAAAACATGTTACTTCAGCAACCCAAAATCCACATAATCAATTTTCTATAGAATTCAAAGAAAGAAGTTGGAAAACTTACCAAAGTTAATGGAAATCACTAAAAATCCCCTTTGAACACTTGAAATCCTTCAATTACTTGAGCTTGAAAGAAGAAAAATCTTCTCTTGTTTAATCATGGAGAACGGGACAAGGAATGAGAGAAGAAGAAGATGAAAACCAAATAATCATTCTCTCTCTCCACCCATTTACTCTTTTAACAACAAAAATTTCCACTTTTAATCTTAGCCAAACATATATATATATTATTTAATTAACATCAAATATCATCTTCCACTAACTATACAATTTATTTTTTTAATGATTTAAAATAAACTTTGACTTTTAAAATATCAACTTGTACATGTTATGTATATTTACATATATATCACATATATATTTTACTTTTTCACTTAAATTTTTTAAATCATTTATTTAATTTTTTAACTTATAATTTATTTATTTATTTTCCAAAAATTAAAATTTTTAAAATTTTAGGATATTACAATTATCTTCCCATAAAAATAATTTTGCCCTCGAAATTACCTGCTCTCAAGTCTGGAACAACTGGGGATACTGTCTCTGCATCGTCTGCTCACTCTCCCATGTCGCCTTTTCAGTGGCATGATTCCTCCAAAGAACTTTTACAAGTGGCACCTTCTTATTCCTCAACTCTTTCACTTCTCGTGGGAAGATCGCCACTGGTTCCTCCTCATAAGTTAGATCCAGACTCACCTCAAAAGACTCCACTAACAAGATGTGAGATGGGTCTGACCTGTACCTCTGAAGCATAGAGACATGAAAACATCATGAATTCGATCCAACTCAGGTGGCAAAGCCAATCTATAGGCCACTAGACCAACTCTCTCCAGTATCTCATATGGTCCTATGAAACGAGGATTGAATTTCCCTTTGCAGCCAAATCTCAAAATTTTCTTCCAAGGAGACACCATAAAAAATACTTTATCTCCCACACTGAACTCTATATCTCTTCTCTTCAAATCTGAATAGGATTTCTGTCGGTCTGAGGCTGTTTTCAGACGACCCCAAATCACCTTCACTTTCTCTTTTATTTCCTTAATCAAATCGAGATCAAACAACTTACCTTCTCTAACCTCATCCCAACACAGAGGTGTCCTACATTTTCTGCCATACAATGCCTCATAAGGTGCCATGCCAATACTGGACTGATGACTATTATTTTATACAAACTCAATCAGTGGCAAGAATCTGTCCCAGCTCCCTGTGAAATCATTGATACAGCTCCTCAACATATCCTTTAGGATATGTATCACTCTCTCTGACTGCCTATTTGTCTGAGGATGAAAAGCAGTGCTAAAATGCAATCGAGAACCTAAAGCATCCTGTAAACTCCTCTAAAATCTTGACATAAACCAGGGATCTCAGTTAGATACCAAAGAAACTAAGACTCCATGCAACCTCACTATCTCACTGATATACTGCTCAGCCAACTTTTCAAGAAAATAATCCATCTGAACTAAGAGAAAATGAGTTATCTTCATTATCCGATCAACTATCACCCAGATCGCATCATGCTTCTTCTGGGTCAAAGGCAGTCCAGTCACAAAATTTATCGTCACTCGCTCCCATTTCCACTCTGGGACTGATAATAGCTGAAGCAACCCTGAAGGAACTTGGAACTCAGCCTTCACTCTCTGGCAAGTGAGACATCTAGATACAAACTCTGCTATATCCCTCTTCATACTTGACCACCAATAATATTGCTTCAAATCTTGATACATCTTGGTACTCTCAGGGTATATAGCATAGAGTGACTGATGTGCTTCCTCTAAAATTATCCTCTTCAATCTTGCATCATCAGGAATACACAATCTATCTCTATACCGGAGACTGCCATCATTTCTCATATGAAAGTCTTGACTCTCTCCCTTTTGGCAATCTAACACAATCTTTTGGATTTTCTCATCTACCAAATGAGCCTTCCTAATATGATCTGAGCCATCGATGCACAATCATCACAAGACATGAATCTAGCATGCAATGCTCTCAACTCAATAAGCAACAAAAGAGAATAAGCAGTCAAATCTGCCAAAGACTTCTGACTCAAGGCAACAACAACAACATTTGCCTTGCCAGGATGATAATTAATCAAACAATCGTAGTCTTTAATTAACTCTAACCATCATCTCTACCGAAGATTCAACTCTCTTTGAACTCTCGGGTACTTCAAACTCTTGTGATCCATATAAATGAAACAGTTCTCCCCATACAAGTAATGTTGCCAAATCATTAAGCCAAAAACTATGGCTGCTAGCTCCAAATCATGAGTCGGGTAATTCAGCTCATGCGGCTTCAACTATCGAGAGGCATAAGTAATGACTCTACCCTCCTGTATTAGAACACAACCTAAACCACTATGTGAAGCATCACTATAAATCACATAAGGTTTACCTTCCACAGGCAGGGTAAGGATAGGAGCCTGAGTCAATATCTCCCTTAGCTGCTCAAAACTCGCCTGATACCAATCTGTCCACACAAATCTAACTCCCTTCTGAAGTAATTTGGTGATTCGTGTAGCTATCATAGAAAAGCCTTTCACACATTGATGATAATAGTCTGCCAAACCCAGAAAACTTCTAACCTCTGTCATAATTTTCTGTGGACTCTAATTCAAAATAGCCTCAACTTTACTCAGATAAACTCTAATACCCTCTTCTGAAACCACATGATCGAGAAAAGTCACCTGATCGAGCTAAAACTCACATTTAGACAACTTAGCATACAACTGCTTCTTTTTTAGAATCTGCAATATATTTCGCAAATGCCTGTCATGATCGTCCTTGTTACGTGAATACACCAGAATATCATCAATGAAAACCACCACAAACTGATCTAGATAGGGTTTAAACACCCTGTTCATCAATTCCATAAATGTTGCTGGTGCATTCGTCAATCCAAAGGGCATCCCCAGAAACTCATAATGCCCATACCTCGTGCAGAAAGCTATCTTAGGTACATCCACATCTTTGACTCTAAACTGATGGTACCCTTATCTCAGATCAATCTTAGAGAATACTGCTACTCCCTTCAACTGATCAAAGAAATCATCTATCCGAGGAAATTGATACTTATTCTTGATGATCACCTTATTCAACTGTTAGTAATCAATATACAATCTCAAGGTGCCATCCTTCTTCCTCACAAACAACACAAGTGCTCCCCATGGGGACACACTAGGGTGGATAAACCCTTTATCTAGCAACTCCTGCAACTGCACCTTCAGCTCTCTCAACTCAGTATTTGCCATATGATAAGGGTTAATAGAGATAGGAGTGGTACTAGGCAACAAATCAATACCAAACTCAACCTCTCTCTCAGGGGCTATCCCTGGCAACTCCTCAGAAAAAACATCTGAAAACTCGGCAACTGTGAGAATACTATTAAGCTGGGACCCACTACTCTGGTATCTACAACATGAGTAAGATAAGCTGCACATCACTTTTAGATCATCCTCCTCGCTAAAACAACTAAAACAAACATGGATGAAAGATGTCTCTGGTCACTAGATACCATCACATCCCTACCATCACGTGTTCTCAGGGTAACACATTTTCGCTGATAGTCTACCGCAGCCCCATTTTCATGCCCAAAATTAGATCATACTCCCTGAAAGGCATCTCAATTAGGTCACCGAGAAACTCCTCATCCTGAACCACAATCGGCTATCTCGGTGCACCCTACTAACTACAATAATGTGCCCTAAAGGATTTGTCACTAAAACATCAAATCCTAGGGACTCTGAATGCAAATTACTCACAGGTAAGATGGATGTACTGATGTATGAATGAGTCGACCCAGGGTCTATCAATGTAAGAACTGAAGTACCGAATAAAGAAAAAGTACCAGCAATAACAACTGAAGTATCTAGCTGTCTCTGCTTCGCATAGACCCACTGCGATGGCCTTGCCTCATCTTGTCTACCTCAGACTGTAGAACCTCCTCTCTAACCAAACCCAGATCTACCACTCCTAACAAAACCTCTGCTACCATGATCCCCTCTAACACTGGGTATAGAAGCTGTAGTATCTGTCTATCTATCCTCTGGTGGCTCTAAATAATCTCTGAGAAAGTGATTTGGCAACACGCATTTATAACACATTGCTGGTGCACCTATCCTCCAGCAGACACCCCCCATGTGCCCTACCACAATGGACACAGATAGGTGGAATAGGCCTCTGAACTACTAGGGTCAGAGCATTAGCCACTGAAACTGCAGGTCTCTATCTTTGTCTCTATTATGGTACTGACCTGCCAAACTGCCCCTGGCTCTTACTAAATCTCCAAAAATATTCCTCTCGGCCTCTCTTCACTGATGAAGACCTTGCTTTACTCTGGGGTCTCCTAGCTCTGGTCTCCTTAATCCTAGAAACTACTGCAAGACCCTGTGCTCTCTCAATACTCCTAGCAGCTGCAACCAACTGAGAAAAATACTGGAACCAAGAGCCTACTATAATGCACATGATAGAGGGTTTCAGCCCCTCCTCAAACCTCCGACACTGGTCAATCTCATCAGAAATAATCCCACCAGCATACTGACTCAGCCAAGTAAACTTTATCTCATACTCCATCATTGTCCTAGTGTCCTACCTCAAACTCAGGAACTCTATCTTCTTCGCATCCTTATACTCCCTCGGAGTATACTTCTACTAGAATTTCTATAAAAAATCATCATAGGTCAGGACTGGTGGATCATCCAGAGCATGTGGAACTGTCTTCTACCAATCATATGCATCCCTTTGTAGAAGATATTTGGCATAATCAAACTTCTCCTCTGGAGTAGCCTACAGCTGAATGAACACTCTCTAGACCTTGTCTAGTCACTACTTTGCTACAGCAGGGCTGTAGTACCAACAAAGTCCTCAGCTCCAAACTTCCTCAGCTTATCATACTTCCTCATGGGTAGCTGTGGCTATGGCTGCTGAATTGGAACCTGCCTCAACAGCTCCACCATATGCCGTACCCAACATGGCAAAATCTCATCAGCTGATGGTCTCTCTGGCACAGGTGCAGGTGCCTCTCCAGTAATCTCAACTCTAGCTCCATCTCTACCCTCACCAAGAGCTACACTCTCTGCACTACCCTATGCAGACTGATGCATTCGAGATGCCATAACTACCTATATCTGCAAACATAGCAAAAATTGCCACATCAGAGATCAGAAACTACTAGTGCCAATGCATGTGTCACAATTGAAAACCATATTTAAAAATCCCCATTTTCTTTCTCTCATAACCCACCTAGGTTGAGAACCTCAAATCTAGGCTCTGACATAAAAATAAATATAATACCCTTATACCCTATATACGTACCATTCACACACCCAACACATGTAATATACACATATACGGTACAAGAATGCCACAACCCACTTTAATAAAAACTTTACTTTTCGAATCTGCATGATCTTAAACAATTTAACGGATATAATTTAAATAACAAATAAAATATTACTTTTTAAAAATACATACATTCCCCCATTAGAAAATTTTTATCCAAAATATTTTTTATAGTTTATGATATACATATACATCAAAGTATAATTTAATATACATGATGTCAAAAAGTATGAAAATATAAAATATGTACATGCTGGCAGCGTGTCTCTGATCTTGATGTCCAACAATCAACTCTACACTCAAGATCTCAAGTCTAGACCTGGCTCGGTCTAGACAAACTCTCTGGCTCTACTAGATCTACCCTACCACCTGCGTGATGAATCACATATCCTGCTATCAACAAAAAATAATCACATATCCAAAGTTATCATTCTTTGCTCATACTTTGAACAATCTTTCTTTTCCCTTTCCAACTTTATTCAAACTCAACCAAATCCATCTTTTAACTTTAAAATACTTTATTATGCATTAAAACAACTCAATTAAAAGCAAAATACACAATTTAAAACCATAAATTCACAACTCAAAAGTTACATGACCCAAAACTCTCTCTCTTCACCAAACTTAACTTAAACTTAACCCTTTCTTCAATCAACCCTTAAAATCATGATTAATCACTTAAAATAATCTCATTCATACCCAAATAGACAATTAAAACATGCTACTTCAACAATCCAAAATCCACATAATCAATCTTCCATAGAATTCAAAGAAAGAAGTTGGAAAACTTACCAAAGTTAATGGAAATCACCAAAAATTGCCTTTGAACACTTGAAATTCTTTAATTACTTGAGCTTGGAAGAAGAAAAATATTCTCTTGTTCAATCATGGAGAACCGGCCAAGGAAGGAGAGAAGAAGAAGATGAAAACCAAATAATCACTCTCTCTCTTCACCCACTTACTCTTTTAACCACAAAAATTTTCACTTTTAATCTTAGCCAAGCATATATATATATATTATTTAATTAATAGCAAATATCATCTTCCACTAACTATACAACTTATTTTTTAATAATTTAAAAGAAACTTTGACTTTTAAAATATCAACTTGTATATGTTATAAATATTTACATATATATCACATATATTTTTTACTTTTTCACTTAATTTTTTTAAAATTATTTATTTAATTTATTAACTTATAATTTATTTATTTAATTTTTAAAAATTAAAAATTTTAAAATTTTAGGATATTATAGCCTAGCCCTAAAGGCAAATCATTTATCAGTGATGCCCAGCGTCGAGCCCCAAAGGCAAATCATATATCAGTGATGCCTAGCATCTAGTCCCGAAGGTAAATAATGAGGACAACCTCATAGGCATGCCGCCAAATACAGAACTCTGATAATTGAATAACATACTAGGTACACAAATGACACATATTTTTCATAATCAACTTTTCCCATCACATTGCCTTATTTCTTATTTTTCTTATCTCATTTCAATTTCAATTCAGTTTAATTCATCATATCTCATCATTTCATCACAATGTATGACATTTAGCGTTACAATCATTTACCCAAACATTTTGGATTATTCTCACATAATTCATATAATTCATATTTTATTCATTTTAGCCATTAATAATGGCTTTACATAATGCATACATAACAATTCATATGTTATAACACAATGTTCATGAATATTCATGTTACCAAGTAGCTTAACATATTTTCCATCCAAAATGTGTTAGGCTAAATTTAATACAAACATATCTAATTTATCAAAAATTTGCACTTACCTCAAATAGCACTCAAATACAAGTTAAAAGTCACCCTCCAACCTTCACTTCCAACTTGCCCTTCAACACTAGGGTTGGGCTATTCACTTCATCTTAATGCCTATTCAAAATGTGAATAAATACTATTATTATAATCACATTTCAAGGCATTTAAAACATTAAACACTAATTTAACCTTACTCTAATCAAAATCCCAAAATTATACCTTACCTTACTTTAACATTGAAAATCCATTTTAATTCATTTAAATTGGTGTTTTAAGATTATTTACATCATTAAAAACATATTATAACATGTTTTAACCCATCACATTAAACAAACACATACTCTTATACAAAACCCTAAAATTTTATAACCTTCATCAATTAAGGTTCTTCATTCCAACTCATTCTAATTATTAATCCAAGTTTATTTTCATCACTTATATCATTAAATAATATGATTTAATCATTAAAATCAAACCAACATCTATACTTTAAAAAAAATTCCCTTCCAAAACCCTAAATTCAACACTACCTTTTCTAATCTCTAAACAAACTTGGTTATATCCATCATTTGACTTTAAAATCCTTGTTTATGCATCAAAACAACACTTTTGGAATCCATTTGCACAATTAAAACATATGATTCCAAAAGTCCAAATTCTACATAACCCTAAATTAGCTCTTTCAACCAAACTCAACTCAAACTTAATCATTTCTTCAATCCAACTTAAAAATCATTAATAACTAATCAAAATAACTTCATACATACCCATACAAGCAATTAAATCATGCTTATACAAAAACTCAATTGTCACATATCCATATCTTTCCATAGAACTTGAAAATTTGATAAGAAAGCTTACCAATTGATATAGAAGTTACCAAAACTCCACTTAGTCCCTTGAAAATCCTAGCCAAAGTGAGTAATTGGAAGAAGAAAAAATCACCCTCCCAAGAGCTATGGAGGTCACGGCCAAGGAAGAAGTAGAGAAGAAGAAGAAGTTTTAATTTGATATTTAATTTTTCTCTTTCTTCACTTAGTACCATGCATATATATTATTTTATTATTTTAATTATTTATTTAATTAATTATTTTTAAAACACTAATTATCATCTTCCACTAAAAAATATTTTATTTTAATATTTAATAAATATTTAAATTTCTCCATCATGTTCCACTATTTATTTAATTATTATTTTAATTAATTAATTAACTATTTATTTATTTAAAAAATACCAATATTCCTCTTCTATTCAAAAAGATTTTTATTTTAAATTATTTTATTAATTTTTAAATTTTACAAGATATATTTACTAAATTGCCATTCTTTTACTATTTATATTTTGTCTTATTCTTTCTTATTATCAAAGTTTACATGTTATGCATATTTCTTTGTATATCACATATACCTTTGTTAATTTCTTAATTCAAACTCAATATTTATCCCTTAAATTATTTATTTTAATTAATTTAAATTAATTTTAGCCCTAAAACAGATGTTACAATTCTCTCCCTCTTAAATAATTTCATCCTCAAAATTACCTAGTACGATAATAAACCATCCAAATCAAATTATAATCTTAAAATCTCATATGAAATTAATCATCTCATCAAATTATCATTTCATCAAATTACATAATTTATACTTTCCTCCATAGGATCATTCTCAATTATCCTTTTCACAATTTCATAACTCATCAATATACTTTCTATTTAATCAAACAATCACAATAAATATCATCAACCGAATTGTCATTTGATAAAATTAGTTCATCTCTTCTGTATATATACATCACACATTACACTCAAGATATTTTATCGCTTCATTATCTTAAAAATATACTATCATAACCTTAAATTTAAAGGTTAATAACTTATACCTTAACACTGACTATTCAGTCTCACAGTCATTTCTAGAATTGTATCTCAATTTATTTACCCCTTGCTTATATTTACAAATAGTTATTTGTAAAACCACAAATGATAACAATTTCTAATTTCTAATTAAGAAGTCTTAACATAATAATTTTACACATCCCCACTTTGATCCACTCTTTATACAATTATCGTATATTAATTCCATATCACCAAAATGCAACAACAAAATCTTATTTCCTTATTAAGATTCATTCCCATAGGTTATTCATCAACCCAACATATATATACATTCTAATCATAATATAATTAGCATCTTTCTCTTATAATCATTTACAACTAATATATCTTAACTCCTTTCATATCCATACACAGATCAGAACATTACATCATATCCATTGTCACAAATCTCTTATACTCTTAATACAACTATATATTTTGAAACTCAATAATTACTCATAAACTTACCACCTTCCAAATCAATTGAGATAACTATCACAATATGAACATCACAGCCTTATTCTATTCTAGTCAACCTTTAGTCTGTTTAAATTCATCATTCTATTTCAATTCATGACCTAACTCTATTAGGTCAAACTTAATCTCAAATTTTAATTCTCTTTGGATCCATCATCACAAATAATATTCATTTTAACTTGTTGGAGCTAATGATTATATATAGTTAATATACATCTATTCAAATTAATAATATTAATTTTTTATATTTCTTTTCCATTATCTCTATACAATTTCCACATAATTCTCATGATTATCTCCTACCTTATTCATTTCCCCTAATCTCATTAACTTTAAACATCATTTTCATCAACTTATTTATATTATACCATTTTCAAACACATTCAATATAACTCTTAATTACATTCCATAATTCCTCTCATTTATCATCTTCTCACATTTTATACAGTTACCATACTTACATAATCACTTTCCTTACATATTACTTATAGCTCATCATATTTTTTACAATTCTCTTCTGTTTCCACACTATCTATAGTCATAAATATATTTCTAACATAAGGTTATGAGTTCCAACTATACCAACCACAAATCTTGCTTGTATCTTATGAAGCAAAACTATCAATCTCACCAAATGTATTTCACAGTTGTGTCATCTCAAGCCCATGCCTATGGGTTCCAAATAAACACTGCATTTACTACAACTCTTTATCAAACAGTTCTTATCTTGATGCTATGCCCACTTCTCAGTGGTCACACTCTCGTGGCACCTCAAAATCACACATTTTCTCTCTAAACTCTTAATACACGAAGAGTTAACGCATATCAACTCTTTTAAAACAATTTACCCTTATTCACTTATTCTTCATTAGCCTAAACACACAATCCAACAACATTATCATCAACAACTCATATATATATACATATCCATTCACATTCCAATTCTATACAATTATTCAACAAAAACTCCATTTCCAATCTTAGAATCCATTTACCAATAATTATGAATTATATCTAAATTTATCCAACAAGTTTTTTTTTTTACCAATTTCTCCTACTTAAATCAAATAAGTAATGTCTAACTCTCTAACAATTAAAATAAATTCCAAATTTAAACATTCATGAACAAATCAACAAGCTAATATTAATATACTTACATTAAGTTTCATTCAATAACACTTATCTTTAATTAGATTATACACTAACCTTTTATTAAACATTGATTATTTGATTATAATTTCTATTTACTTACTCTAGTATCTCTATTTTCTTTGCAAACTCATGAATATAAATACTTTAACAATACATATTAATAATCAGTACCATATTTGACTCTACTATAACTAAACACTAATCTTCACTTTCTGTATAATTAACTATAAAATTATTGTCACCATTTATCATCATTACAAATCATATAATCTTTTACTCTCCTCCCTTACAAATACTCTTAATCATTTTTATAATATCTATCATAAAGATCACTAATAAATATAAATTCTCCACTTATTTATAACCAATGTACATTTTAACTCAGAATTCTAACCACAAACTCAGCTGTATAACATAACAATACATCCATACATTTCATATCATTTCTATCATTAACTTCCAAATTCTTTAATTTTGGTTATGCATTTTTTTTATAAATGTCAAATTCTCTTTATACAAATCACACTTTCAAACTCCTCTGATAATTAATCTCATTGCTATCTTTGATAATCATCTAATATCAATTACAACTACTTTCACAATCTACTCCTTATGTTTTAATTTACTCCATCTACTTAAATCAATTAGATCATGTCTTGATTAGTTAGTCAATTACCATTCATGAAATAAATTAAAAAAGTTATTTATTATACAATCATCTTATGTCCATTATTAAATCTTTACATCCACCTTAAATATTCCAAAAACACATTTATTACCCTTTCTCATAATATTCATCTCCACATGATGCATCAATGAACACATCTCAATCATGCAACCGAATATGGATTATACATAACCTCAACTCGCTTTAACTTAGTAATATGTTTATATAGATTTATATTTTAATTACTCAATATAAGGAACAACATTAAAATTCTTAATTAGTCATAGTCAATCTTGACTTAATACTATTCATCATTTTAATAAATCCTCAATATACTTTCATAATAAATAATTTGCTGTCATATACCATTTCTCTCTTTAATTTTAATTATGAACTCTTTGCATGAGCGGGAATTTTTGCCCTACTCCCATGTGGAATGGTTCTTACGACTTTGACACTATTAGGCTGGGGCCTCAGAGAACACGGGCCTAAATCCGGAGAAAATGGAGTCGCCACCCGGACAGACCGGGAAAAAAAAAGGGGTGGATGACTTGATTCCTAAGGAATCCCTAACCCCTTATTGGATTTGGAAAGTTGGGTACACATGGGGAAGGTGAGAAGTGGCCTAGCACTCCCATAATGCCCAGTTCAACCGACCTTCATTTCGGGTTTAGATATTATAAAATTCTTAAATATTACATAAAAATATTAAAATAAAGAATTATTTCATTAAAATCAAAATAAGTCTAAACAAAATAATAAAAAGGTACCAATCCATGGAAGGAAACATGCCTTTACAATATCCAATGCCCAAAAAAGAAAACAAAGTAAATAAAAATGAGACACCAATCATAGATGGAAACGTGACTCTTACAACAATCCCGAAATTTTTAAAAGATAAATTAAATTATATAATAAAAATCGAGGCACCCATAAAGTAAAAATATGCCTTTTACATCCTTGAAGTCAAAATAAAATAAATGTAAACTCATAAATACATAAATAATCATCATATAAAGAGTAATAAAATTATGACTTAATTAAAAAAGGAAATAAAATAAATAGCAAAGAATACAATCCATAAATAAATATTGACCCCATTGATAAGGAGTGGCATACAACGGTCTTGCTAGCCGTTAGCGGGTGGGGGTCAAGGGACAACGCCCCTAAAAGGTAGACGGTTTACATGATATGATTTTGTTGGGAAATTAGGGTTTTTCCTAAACTAGGGTATTATATTTATAAAAATTAGGGTTTTTTCTAAACCAAGGTTTTACATGAAAATTAGGGTTATTAGAAATAGAATTAGGGTTTTATGGATGCTACAACAAAATTAGGGCTTTAATAATTAAACTAGAGGTTTAAATTAAATCTTAGGCTACTGTGAGATTAAAACAAATAAATATAAAGTAAATAAGCTAGTGGATGTAATAAACGGATTATGTTTTGGTTTTATAAAATATGTAACTAGGGTTTAGTAATGTAAACTACTAGATTAAAATAACAATAAAAAAAAGAAACAATCAAAGTATTTAAAGAAGAGAAAACATGGCTACTATATGTTTAAACTAGTTAAAATTTAGAAAATGAAACATGTGTTGAAGGCTCCACCAAAATAGGCTGATCCAAGCTGCTACCTTATACCAATTGTTAATTGTAGCCGAGCAAAGACAAAGGCAGTGTTACTACCTTTGGTGTGTTGATGATTTGTGTTTTGTTAATCCTTGCAAACTGCTTTGTACGCTGCCAAATTATTGATAATTGCCGATTGCTTATATTTATTGCTTGTTGTTGATTGATTATTGATGCTTGTATTAACATTAATCCTTGTTATTTATAGGCAAATAATAATTAAAATCCTAAACCTAATATGCTTAATCTGTGTTTTAAATGAATTCTAGCCTAATCAGGAAATCAATTTTCTGGCCAAAACTTAAAATAAATTAGGGTCATATCAATTTGGCATGTCCAAATCCACATAGAGCTTGGCTCATGTCGCTCTGGACCCGTCCCGACTCAAACCAGTATAATATTTTTAGTTTCTGGACTAAACAATTTTAATTTGGGCTGAGCAAATTTAATTTGGGACTTTATAATTTGAACCAGTTGAATTTATGCCTTTTGAAATCGGACCAACTTATTTAAAAGTTGTAAACTAGGATTAAATATTTTAAAGTCAGATCGAATTTATTTTGGCATTCTTTAATTAGAACCGTACCAACCTAGAACTAAAATTAAGGGTCTATAATTTAGCCCCTGCTTAAACGATCTTGAATTGATTCGGAGAGTGAAAAGCAACATGACTTTTGAATTAATTTTAGGCGAAAATGGGTTCTGGAACAAAAAATGATTTGGGTTCTAGACCTGAGATGGTTTGGGTTCTAGACCCAGATTGAGTTTTGGACACAAAAAATATTTAGGTTCTAGACCCGAGTCAGTTTGGGTTCTGCACCCAGATTGAGTTCTGGACCAAAAAAATATTTGGATTCTAGACCCGAGGTTGTTTGGGTTATGGATCAGAGGCGGTTTGGGTTCTGGACCTGAATTAATTTCTGGACTAAAAAATAATTTAGGTTCTGGACCCAAGTTGGTTTGGGTTCTAGACTAGAATTGAGTTCTGGACTCAAAAAATATTTGGATTTTGGACCTGAGGTGATTTGGGTTCTAGACTCGGGTTGAGTTCTGGACTAAAAAAATATTTGGGTTCTAGACCCGAAGTAGTTTTGGGTTTTGGACCCGGATTGAGTTTTGGACTTAAAAAATATTTGGGTTCTAGACTCAAATTGAGTTATGAACTCAGAAATGATTTGGGTTTTGGGCTCGAGATGGTTTGAATTCTGGACCCAAATTGAGTTCTGGACTCAAAAAATATTTGGTTTCTAGACCCGAAATGGTTAGGGTGCTTGTCTTGAGACTTGATTAAGGTGCTCGATCTAAAACTGGATTAGGGTGCTTGACACGAGACTAGATTAGAGTGCTCAATCTGAAACTGGATTAGGATTGTCGACCTAAGACTGGATTTGATTTAGGTACTTGACCCGTGATTTAAGCTCTTTTTGCTTGATCATCCTTTTGTCATTTGAGAATTCTGGCTTTTTTCTAGCCAATTGTTCCATTCTTTAATGGAGTGTGCTGTCCTTTTATCTTAAAAAATGGATCTTTATCCTTTGGAGATTCGACCTTTACCCCTTGAAGATGGAGCTTTATCCTTTGGAGATTGGGTCTTTACCCTTGAAGATGGATCTTTATCTTTTTGAAGATTGGCCCTTTACCCTTGAAGATGGATCTTTATCCTTTGGAGATTATGCCTTTACCCTTGAAGATGGATCTTTATCCTTTGGAGATTGGGCCTTTACCCTTGTAGATGGATCTTTATCCTTTGGAGATTGGGCCTTTACCCTTGTAGATGGATCTTTATCCTTTGGAGATTGGGCCTTTACCCTTGGACATTTGTCTTGTCCTGCATTGACTTTAGCTCTTTTAGTTGGACTGATCTTTTTTCTTCTGTATGTTCATTCTTTCGGAGTTTTGATTTTCTTCTTGTTTCACTTTGTACTTTCTTAAAAAATTCAACTATTCAACTATTTTTGGCCGTCATACCCTCGATTTAAGCTCTTTTAACATTGAAGGTGAGTCTGAAAATATTTTATAAGTAAATTCAAAAATTGACAAGGATAAGTTTTGCTCCCTATGTAGGCTCAAACCAATGCAGGCTCTGACTGATGTCTATATTTTGTTTGGCTCTTTGCACAAGCATGCATCTTCTCTTTCTTTTTGCAATAGCCTTTTCATGCCCCTTGATTCTATATCTGCTTCTGATTGTTTACTTCACTGTGTCTGCTATTCACTTTGACAAATAATAGCCAATACAAGATAAATATACAGTGTGATATGCTCATGTATGCATGATATGCATGGGTGATACTTATAGTGGTTCTACTGACTCATAGACCAAGGTGGTCAACCAAAGAACTCTCATTGATTCCTTCCAGATGCTTGTTCATAATAATAAAAGACTTCATAGCTATGACTTTATCTTCTATATGTACAAAGCATGATTAGTGAAGGCACCAACAGGGTAGTTAAAAGACATGGGAGATACCAATTTCAACATATTTGGTTGGTAACTTCTTTACCACATGACCTTGCAAACGATCCTTTCATTAGCCACATTTGCCCAATATGTCCTTCGAGGTTTAACAATGCAATATGCTTCCCTTAACTTAAAGGCTTTATATGACAAGAATATTTTTTAAAATCTTAAAATCATATTTTGGTTTTTTCAAATTAGTGTCATTATACCTTAAGACTCAACTTTCTATATTAACACATCTATACCACAACAACCCTAGTTATCATACTAAACCCGGGAATCACTTCCATTTGAGCAAGAACTGTTGCACTTCAGATAGGCACATACACATTACTTGGCCAAAGGTCTCATTGAGTTTAAATATTATCTATCTCATATGCATGCTTATCCAAACTTTCTCCACTAATAGACTCTACCTACCAAGAGAGAGATCAACAGGTCTTTAATCAGCTTGAAATGGGGTCTATAAGAGATATGGGTAAAGTGAAGGCCATTTTTAGACTGGAGCTAATGTGACACTACTGACAATCCTTAACACTACAAACTTCTTATTGGAGCCTTAGACAATTAGTAGCATGAAAAGACAGAGCTTTAAATATTCTTCCATCTTCTTGACATTAATATGGATCTTGATTAGGATGACCTTTTACTTTTGCAAAAAGTTTAAAACCCTATTATTCTTCTCTTTTCTTCTTTTTTTTATTTTTCTTCTTTTCACTTTTCATTTTTTTTCCTTTTCCTTTTTTTCCTTTCTCTCTTTTTTTTCTTTCCTTTTTTTCTTCTTTACTTCTTTTTTTTTAATATTCTTCCTTTTTTTCCTTTTCACTTTTTTTTTCTTTCCTTCTTTTCACTTTTCTTTCCTTATTTTAGGTCCTAGCTCTAAAAGAGTTATTTTTTTGTACCAACTTGTGTTTCTAATAATGGATGAGTGGAGTGACATAAGTCTACTTCAGTGAGCATGAATCCTTTGTTGCCCTGACTTTATCTCAATAAGTATGTGATATTAAGTCTAATTCAGGTGTCCTTCAACTATCTCTGTAGTCATGACTATATATCCTTCTCTTTGATATTCTTTCCCTTTTGTTCCTTATTGATCATCAGACTTGCCATAAGTATCATAATAGCTCAGGGCAGGTTGTTGGGTTTAAAAGCTAATGAAAAGCAAGCTAAAATCTTATGAAGGCTCAAAGGAACAACTAGGGATTGATATTAATAAGACGGATAATAGTTGTTGGGTAACCAAACAATGCCTAGATTATTTCTTCCTTAAATAATCAGAGTTCAATTTCACCTCGAAAGTTTATTAAAGCATGTTCTAAGATTGATTAGGACCTAGGCACTCATAATTATGCAGAAGCTCTCTCTAAGTAAGCATACACAACTCAATGTTATAGAACAACTTCGTCATCTAGTAAAGTCATTCGGATCATCATGCTTAGATATACTAATTTATGAATATCAAGGTAGAAACGTCATTGGTTAAGCACTAAAATGAACAAAGACCAACTAAAACAAAAATTTGATGAAAGTAATTTATTCAAACAATCTTAATTTGAAAAACATAATTATTCCAGAAAATATAAAAAATTGAAAATAAAACAAATAACCAAATAAGACAAGGGAAGCTTTATTGAGTTAAAGTTGAAAATGCTTCATCTACTTGGACATGTTAAGGGCAAGAGCCAAAGCTAGCAACCCCTTCCTTAATAGTTTCCCCATCTATATCTTGAAAAGATGTCAAGACAGAACTTTCCACTAATCCTCCTTCTATCATGAATGTCGCTGGTGGTGGCACTCTTCCAAACTTAGGCAATGGATTATTCTTGGTGTTGGGATTATGAGGCTCAGGCAGCTTTTCACTATCAATCAAATTTTGGATCTCATGTTTTAGTTGCAAGTATTTGTCTGTCTCATGTTCTTGTGTTTGATGGAATTGACAAAATGCATTGGTATCAAAGTTTGGTGGCAGAGGATTGGGTAACGATTGGGGAGCCAGTGAATGCAATAGCTCTTGCTTCTATAACTTATTGAAAACACAGGACAATGGTTTTCTCAACTTTGAAAATTGCCTCATGCCCTCTTGACCAGTTGTATTAACATCAACTGCTTTTTGTGTGCTCTAATTACTATATTGATAACTCGCTTTTTCATTCCTTCTTGTAGAAAAGGGATTCTTCTCGCTTTTCCACTCTTTAATTGGCAAGCCAGCTTGGAGAAGATCTTTGAAATCCTGGATAAGAGTATGGGACATCCTCTCACAAAGATTAGGTAGTACGCCTCTCACAATCATCCTAATCTAGTCTGATTCGTCTGGCCTCTTCTTGAGTAATCCTGCTTTGTTTCTCTACCTCTTCACATAATCAACAAAGTTTTTATTTTATTTTTGCCTTATTGACTCAACTTCCATCAAAGTAACCTCCAACTTGGCATTGTACCTATATTGTTGGATGAAAGCTATGTACAAAGAATCCCAGCTCTTCTGATTACTGTCCTCTAAGGTGTTGAACCAATTTTGCACAATAGGATTCAACGAAAGCATAAAGTACCTTAGAGTTTGAGCCTTGGTGGCTTGAGTAGACTGCATAGCAGTGATGTATTGCTTCACACGGAGATGAGGATTCCCAGTTCCATCGAACTTAGTAAAGGAAGGCATCTTGAATTTGTACGAGACTTCCTCATCTTGCTCAAATAGCTTGTCCACCTCTGACATCTCATTTTTTATCTTCTTTTCAAACTTCTTCTCTAGATCAACAATCATCTTCTCCATATCGGAAGTTTCAATCTTCTCGATAGTTGATTTTTCCACAACTTTTGGCTCCTTCTTCTTGTCTTGAGGTTCTTGAAAATACTGAGCCCAGTCATCATCATCATCAATTATTATCGCTGTCATCATCAAAGATCACTTCAATAGCCTTAGCCTTTCCCTTGCCTTTCCCTTGTCTTTGGATTTTTAGTACTAGCAGATGCTTTGGCAGTGTTTCCCAAAAGTGCAGTCAGTTGGCTTTTCATGGTCTTAGTTATGGCCCCTTTTAGTTCTTTCATTTTGTAGTTGATTGCATCATCTACCATCTTCTAAACTTTCTCTAGGTCCATTGCTTTTTGTTAGAAGCTGATTGAATCGTTGCTGAATTCTACGTCATCAGTGTAGGTCAAATTATCATGGGCTCTTGAACTGCTATACTCCAGGGCTTTGAGCCAGAAAGGATTAATGATATGAAATGCAATGTATGCATATATGCATGAATGCATAACAAAACAACCAAACCAAATCAACATAGTAGAAATGAACATTCCAACCTTATAACTTCCACACAAGAATGGCGAGTCTCTTTTCCTAGGTATATGGCTAACAAAATACCAACATGGGGTATTTGTTTTCAAATAATTTCCTCGGACATTTTAACCAATAGTTGTATTTTCAAACTTAGAAGTTAGCCCATGATAATTCCCGCTAATTAAGCCTTAATCCATTAGTCTAACAAAAAAATAGCTTTTATGCTATATTGGATTAAAACAAAATTAAACGGTTTATCATAAATAAATTTCCTATTTTGAAAAAATGACTAGTTATTCATACTTCAAACAGGCCCATGATTAATAAGTCTTAGTGTAAACTAGGCCCACAATTGATTTTAAGTATTCCATAATTGACCTGAATAGTTGTAAGTCCATTTAAAAAAGAGATTTAAATGAAATGAAAAAAATGGTTTTATTTCAAAGCCCATTGTAAAAAGATTTATTTAGGCTTCGTACTTAGGCCATGAGGTAAAAGAATTTTTGACCCATATTTAAAAGGTTTTATGTCCAAAGACCATCTTGAAAAGTTTTGAAAATAATTTTGGTCTTTTGGGATTAAAGGGATAAAATTATTTTGGGCTTACAACATAATTAGGTCATATTGGAAAACGAATAAACCAAATAAGCCATGGTTCAAACCAAGATATATCAATCATAGTCAAACAACAAGCATTAGGGTAAAAACCTAAGGAAAGTAACTAGGCCAATTACTAAGCTTTAGTCGTTGGGTTGAAAAGTTTAGGCTCTTATAGCAAGCATATACCAAATGGTACGAGGCTATGAGTAGTTATGCTATGCTCGATCTCCATACCTTGAGTGAAAGTATGGTATCCCTTACATAATACAACACGGGTGACACGGGCATCCTAACTTACTTACACAATGAAATCTAATATGATGAAATGGATAATATCATAATAAGAAAGAATAAAATAATATAAAGACCAACATAATCAACTTCTCTTATCCCCCAGTAGAGTCGCCACTGTGAGTGGGGTTTTCACCCCCACTCTCATGTGGAATGACTCTTGCTACTTCGGCACTATTAGGCTCAGGCCCTTAGAGAACACAGGCCTAAACTCGGAGAAAATAGAGTTGCCACTCGGACAGACCAGGAAAATGAAAGGGGTGGATGACTCGATTCCTAAGGAATCCCTAACACCCTATTGGGTTCGAAAAGTTGGGTATGCATGGGTAAGGTGAGAAGTGGCCCAGTATCCCCATAACGCCCGGTTCATTAGAACCGGCCTTCTTTTGAGGTCTGGATATTATAAAATTCTTAAATATTATGATATTATCCATATTACATGCAAACATTAAAATAAAAAATTATTACAATAAAATCAAAATAAGTCCAAACAAAAAAATAAATAGGCACCAATCCATTGATGAAAACATGCCTTTACAATGTCCAATGCCCAAAAAAGAAAACAAAGCAAATAAAAATGAGACACTCATCATAGATGGAAAGTGTCTCTTACAACAGTTCCAAAATCTTTAAAAGATAAATTAAATTACATTGTAAAAATCGAGGCACCCATAAAGTGAAAACATGCCTTTTACATCCTTGAAATCCAAACAAAATAAATGTAAACTCATAAATACATAAATAATCATCATATAAAGAGTAATAAAATTAGGACTTAATTAAAAAGGAAATAAAATAAATAGCAAAGAGTATAATCCACAAATAAATATTGACCCCATTGACGAGGGATCGCGTACGGCGGTCCCGTTAGCCGGTTAGAGGGCAGGGGTCAAGGAGGCAGTGCCACTGAAAGGTAAACAATTTACATGATATGGTTTTGTTGGGAATTAGAGTTTTTCCTAAACTAGGTTTTTATATTTATACAAATTAGGGTTTTTTCTAAACTAGGATTTTACATGTAAATTAGGGTTATTAGAAATAGAATTAGGGTTTTATGGATGCTGCAACAAAATTAAGGTTTTAATAATTAAACTGGAGGTTTAAATTAAATCTTAGGCTGCTTTGAGATTAAAACAAATAAATATAAAATGAATAAGCTAGTGGATGAAATAAACGGATTAGGTTTTTGTTTTATAAAATATGTAACTAGGGTTTAGCAATGTAAACTAGCGGATTAAAATTACAATAAAAAAACAATCAAAGTATTTAAAGAAGAGAAAACATGGCTACTATATGTTTAAACTAGTTAAAATTTAGAAAATGAAACTTGCGTTGAAGGCTCCACCAAAATAGGTTGATCCAAGCTGCTGCCTTGTACCAATTGTTAATTCTGACCGAGCAAAGACAAAGGCAGTGTTACTGCCTTTGTTATGTTGATGATTTATGTTTTATTAATCCTTGCAAACTGCTTTGTACGCTACCAGATTATTAATAATTGTCGATTGCTTATAATTGTCGCTTATTGCTGATTGATTATTGATGCCATTAGCATTAATCCTTGTTATTTATAGGCAAACAATAATTAAAACCCTAAACCTAATCTGCTTAATCCATGTTTTAAATGAATTCTAGCCTAATCAGGAAATTAATTTGCTAGCCAAAACCTAAAATAAATTAGGTTCATGTCAATTTGGCAGGTCCAAATCGACATGGAGCCTACCTATGTTGATTTGGAGTGTCCAAATCAACATGAGCCATGCTCATGTCGCCTTGGACCCGTCCTGACACAAACCAGTCTAATATTTTAAGTTTCTGGACTGGACAGTTTTAATTTGGGCCGAATAAATTTAATTCTGGTCTATATAATTTGAACCAGCTAAATTTATACCTTTTGAAATCGAACAGACTTATTTAAAAGTTGTAAACTAGGTTTAAATCTTTTAAAGTCGGATCGAATTTATTTTGGCATTCTTTAATTAGAACCGTATCAACTTAGGGCCAAAATTAAGGGTCTATGCTTTGTTCTAAATTATTAAAATACTCCATATTTCTTCTTCATACCTCTAACCATTCATATATAAATTTTCATAATTTTCTTCATTCGTTTTTCCATAAAATTTATTTATTATTCACTTACACAAATCTACATGACTTCTTCAGTTTCATGTCAATCTCAATTTTCAATTTTTTATTCCTTAACAATTATTTATAAAAGATTGTAAACTTTTAACCATGTTCACTCAGCACATACATGGACTTATATTTAAAATTTTAGATTTTTCCAAGCTTATTTACTATATTTAAAAATTAAGTCTTCCAAACCCATAGAATCTGTCTCTTTAATAATTCCTCTGGCAGTACTTGGTTATCCATTATTTTCAGGTACAAACCTTAATAACAATTCATGAAATTTTAACCATATGTTCTAGGAATATATATGATATTTTGTGAAAATTTTCAAATTTTTTTGGATTGTTTTTCAATAGATTTTAAATATGTTTCTCAATTTCTACAGATTCTGAGTTGAGAAACTGCTCCAACAATCTGTGTTCTTCTATTTTTCTTCATTATTAATTCATCTTTAAAAATTATGAACTTTTACACATTAGATTCTCACATACAAAAAAAGTTCCCATTAAATTTTCAAGCTCATCCAACATTCCTTACAGTACACATACATAATTTTCTATAACTATCATACTCATCTCTCAAACTTTTTATTTCATATCTTAAATCATTTCCTAGATCATTTCCTTAATTTCACTTATTTATCAATTGAATCAATCATAAATCTTAATTTAATTTTTAATAGTTTTTTTTAAGTGAAAGCTCCAAAGGTCCTTAATTTAAAATATCTAAAATACGCTCCCATTGAGCCACTCTGATCTACGCGTCCTAGACGCTACCTCAACTTATATTCGTTATATCAAACGAATTTTGCCACATCAGGAATCAGATAAAATGCCAGTGTCAATTCATGTATCACCTTAAAATAATATTTAAAATTCTCATTTTCTCTCTCTAAAAACCTACCCAGGTTGAGAACCTCAAAACTAAACTCTGATACCAAAATAAATATAACACCCTTATACCGTATATATGTATAATATATACATCTAGTATATGTAAAATATGCATATACGGTATAAAAATATCACAACCCGATAAAATAAAAATTTTCACATTTCCAATTTTAAATCTCAAACACTTTAAAATGTATATTTAAATAGTAAATAAAATATTCTTTATAAATTATAAGTTCCAAAATAAGATTTTTATATAAAAATCTCTAGAAAAAATTTGTCAGAGTTTTATTTGTAACTAAGACGTCCAAAAAATTCAACAAAACTTAACCTGCATAAAACACACTCCCAATAAAAATAAATCACACATTTCCATCTCAACTTCTCAATTTGTCCATATTTCCTCAAAACATATATATATATATATATATATATATATATACATATATGTATCAAAACACATATAAAACCCTATATTATACAATTTATCCAAAAAATTCTTTATAATTTACAATGTACTAAAAAACATAACTATAATATACAAAATAACAAAATGTACTATAATATAATATATATATAAGATGGCAACTGGCTCAATCTCGAAATAGCAATATCACCATAAAGCTAGATCCTATCAGGTCTAGAAGAACCCTCTAGATTTACCGGATCACCCCTGTCACCTGTGCAATAAATTACAATCGGACTAAGCTAAAAACCTAGTGGTACAAACTTTAATAATAAAAAAACTTTAAAACAATGCCAATGCATAATGCTTTTGTATGCTAGGTTATAATGTGGCATACAAGTTCACTTTTAAAACATAATCTTTTATCTTTTTATAATTCACATAAACACATACACAAGCATAGGCCCAAATAATCTAATATACTATTCAAATCCCGGAGTTACTGTTTTGGTTTATATTGACACCCGGCATATATCAGTGACACCTAACGTCTAGCCCCGAAGGCAAACCATATATCAGTGACGCTTAGAGTCTAGCCCCGAATGCAAATAATGAGGATAACCTCAGAGGCATGCCGCCAAACACAGAACTCTAAAAATTGAATAGCATATTAGGCACACAAATGACACATATTTTTCATAATCAACTTTTCTCATCACATTGCCTCATTTCTCATTTTTCTCATCTCATCTCATTTTAATGTCAATTCACTTTAATTCATCATATCTCATAATTTCATCACAATGTATGATATTTAGTATTACAATCATTTACCCAAACATTTTGGGTTATTCTCACATAATTCATATGAATCATATTTCATTCATTTTAGCCATTAATAATGGCTTTACATAATGCACATAATGCATACATAACAATTCACTTGTTATAATACAATGTTCATGTTGTCAAGTAGCTTAACACATTTTTATCCAAAATGTGTTAGGCCAAATTTAATGTAAATATATCTAATTTATCAAACGTTTATACTTACCTAAAATAGCACTCAAATACAAGTTAAAAGTCACCCCCAACCTTCACTTTTAACTTGCCCTTCAACGCTAGTGTTGGGCAATTCACTTCCTCTTAATGCCTATTCAAAATGTGAATAAATACTATCATTTAGAATCACATTTCAAGGCATTTAAAATGTTAAACCCTAATTTAACCTTACTCTACTCAAAATACCAAAATTATACCTTACCTTACTTTAAAATTGAAAATCCATTTTAATTCATTTAAATTGGTGTTTTAAGTTTATTTACATCATTAAAAACATATTATAACATGTTTTAACCCATCACATTAAATAAACACATACTCTTATACAAAACCCTAAAATTTCATAACTTTCATCAATTAAAGTTCTTCATTCCAACTCATTCCAATTATTAATCCAAGTTTATTTCCATCACTTATATCATTAAATAATTTGATTTAATCATTAAAATCAAACCCACATCTATACTTAAAAAAAAAATTCCCTTTCAAAACCCTAAATTAAACACCACCTTTTCCAATCTCTAACCAAACTTAGTTAAATCATCATTTGACTTTAAAATTCTTGTTTATGCATCAAAACAACACATTTAGAATCCATTTGCACAATTAAAACATATGATTCCAAAAGTCCAAATTCTACATAACCATAAATTAGCTCTTTCAACCAAACTCAACTCAAACTTAATTATTTTTTAAATCCAACTTAAAAATCATTAATAACTAATGAAAATAACTTCATACATACCCATTCAAGCAATTAAATCATGCTTATACAAAAACCCAATTATCATATATCCATATCTTTTCATGGAACTTGAAAATTTGATAAGAAAACTTACCAATTATTGGAGAAATCACCAAAACTCTACTTAGTCCCTTGAAAATCCTAGCCAAATTGAGTAATTAGAAAAAGGAAAAACCACCCTCCCAAGAGCAATGGAGGTCACGGCCAAGGAAGAAGAAGAGAAGAAGTAGATGTTTTAATTTGATTTTTAATTTTTCTCTTTCTTCACTTAGTACCATATATATATTATTTTATTATTTTAATTAATTATTTAAATAATTATTTTTAAAACACTAATTATCATATTCCACTAAAAAATATTTTATTTTAATATTTAATAAATATTTAAATTTCTCCATCATCTTCAACTATCTATTTATTATTATTTTAATTAATTAATTAATTAATTATTTTAAAAAAAATACCAATATTTCTCTTCCATTCAAAAAGATTTTTATTGAATAATTTTGTTAATTTTTAAATTTTGTAAGATATATTTACTAAATTGCCATTCTTTTACTATTTAAATTTTTATCTTATAATACTCTCTTATTATTAAAGTTTATACGTTATTTATATTTCTTTATATATCACATATACCTTTATTAAATTTTCAATTCTAACACAATATTTCTCCCTTAAATTATTTATTTTAATTAATTTAAATTAATTTTAGCGCTAAAGCGGATGTTACAGTATAAGACAATAGACAATTAATCTTTAACATTTAACCACTTTCTTATTTCACATTCTCATTTTCCATTCTCATATCTTTCATATTTGCTTCGGAATTCAACATTTCAAAATAACAATACATATGCTTATCATCATGAAGTGCCACGGTCGTGTCCTTTAAAAGGCTATGCCCATGTACTTCAAAATGCTTCTGCCCCCCTTTTTAGAGTAGGCCATGGCCGTGTAACACTTTCATGCCATGCCCTTGCCTTTGAAAACCCTACTGCCACTCTTTTATTTCAATGCCACAACCAGAGTCACCAAATTGCCACGCCCGTGGCATTGAATATGCCACTGCCCCTATTTCAAATTATAGGCCACGGTCGTGGCTCTCATGTGCCGCGCCCATGGAATTGAACTCATTTATGCCAATCCAAAGTTTCAAAACACATGAGCCAATCTAAAAGCCACGGCTTTGCCCTTCCTCAAGGCCACACCCATGGACATCAGAATCACACCAAATCATACCAAATTTCACACACAAATAACACAAGATGACATTTATCATAATCAAAGCATTATTAAAGTATATACTAACCTTTTTAGAGCTCTAATTGAAGGAACAACTTCCTTCCACCACAACTTCACTTCTTTCTAATCTTTTATTGATTCCACCAATTAGCTCAATCAATAACTAATCAATTTATAGTTTCAAGAATGCTATTAGCAACTTATATGAACAAAGCCAACTTCCTTCCAAATCATTACCAACTCTAAAATCACCATTTCTACATCAATTTTATATTATAACTTTCTATATGTTTCACTATGTCATAATTCTCATATTAAAGAATCATTAAAAGTTAGGAAACTTACTTGTTACTTGAATTAAAACTCAAGCTTCCTTCACTCCTTGTAAAAACTAACAAAAATTTCTTGTTAGTTTGAAGGATGGAAATCACCCTCTCTCAAGCACCATGAAAATCGACCAAGATAAGAAGAAAGAAGAAGGAAGAGGTGTTTTCTAAAAAAATTAACTTTTTATCCTCTTCAACTATAGATATATATATATTATTTAGTTAAGATTTTATTTAAAATAATGTTATTTTATATTTTAACTTTTTACTCTTTAACTATTTTATTTTTATCCCTCATTTCATGTCATTTAAATTTCTATCTCTTCTATCTAAACCATCATCAATCTTTCACCAACTAATGTATAAATATATTCAATAAAAAAAATAAGGGCATTACAGCCACTGCTGTCACGCCAGTCCAAAGTTCATCATTATCATATAATATCATCGAGTCATAACCCATATCCCAGATCATGTGTTGTCCTATATCATCCTAACTCTATCTAGCAAATACGAAGAATATGGGCCAAACACAATCAACTCATACATAATACACATTATGCTTATAATAATAAATGTACATATATTGCACAACCAGTCGACGCACTTATGCAAATATAGTTATGAATGTAAATTAAGGGAGCGAGTATTATATTAATCTATATAACTCACTGTAAATAAAACCCAATAAATCTCCTCGAAGCACCCGACTGATGATGGAAAAACACATAAAAATTATTTTCAAAAGATAACAAAACTATTAGAATGTGGACGGATGGATGACATTAAAGATTCTGCCAAAATTTTGGTAGAATTTTCCCTATAACTAGAATATTCTCCCTGAAATAAAATAATGAATAACACTTCTAAATATCTTACAACAATCATTATCAACCCAATTGCCTCATCTGGGCCACCATTATGATTATATCCTCAACAACTCAATATACTTCTCACTAATACAATAACAATAATAATTTATTAAATTAACATTAATGATAATATATAATTTATTTACTTTAACAATGTTTTATTTTAACTTCTAATAATCATTTATAATATTATTTACTTAGAGATTAACATTATTTTCATTATAAAATAATTACTTATTTATCTCTAATTCAATTATAATAACCTATATTAAGTTTAAAATTAAATAATAATAATAATAACAATAATAATAACTTGATTATTATAATCATAAAAGTATTAGTTTATAAACTTTAACACAATACATTAATTATTTTATTTAATCATTTAAAATCTAATAAGCAATTTACATATTTAATATTTGACAATCAACTCAATTTATTCATAATTAATAATTTTAATTTAATTAACTAATTTCATACATTTATATATAAACATAATTGATAAATTCAATGTAGTGATAAATAATAATTATAAGTAAATTAATTTAAATTAATGGATAAATTAATTTAAATCAATTAGCAAAGTAAGTAATTTTTATTTTAAATAATTAATTAAAATTTTAATCTTTATATAAAATCATAATCTAATTTAATCTAACATATTAAATATTTGACTATAATTGATAAATTATAATTATAACTAATCAATTTATTTTAATCAATTTCTCATTTAATTTTAACTATTTAATAAAGTTTTATTTAATTATAACTAATTAAAATTATATATATTCTAAATTTATTTAACTTCAAAATTTTTAACTAACTACATCTTTAATTAATCTATCATTAATCACATATATTTATTGTTTATTATTCATTTATTATATTTTATATTTTTATTTTTTATCATCAAAATAGCATCGCCGTCGTTGTAAAATGGTCGCTGGATTCCAGCCACTTTATAAACTCATGTAAAAATTATAAATGATATACCGAAATGAATCTTGAGAAGAGAGGAACTCCACCGTACCTGAATCATAAAAAAGGAGGCCGAAATCGACTAAAAAAGCCATCGATAGTCTTCGTCGATGGTAACCACACCAGGAACTTCGTATGGCGCGTCTAGTGTGGTCTAGCATCTTTTGGCGGTGAACCAACCCTTCCAAGACTCATCGTCACTGGAGGATTCTCCCTGGTTGGCACATGTTGTCGTATAATGGTTGAACAGTGGTAGATCGACTTTCGTTTAACTCTATTCTCTCCCTCTTCCTATCTCTCTCTCTCCAATTATTTCTTCTCTCTTTCTCTCTTCATTTATTAACTCATTGTCTTCAATTAATGTGCAGAGCCTTATTTCTTGACTTTTATAAACCTTCATTATAATTTACCTCTTAAATATTTATTGAATGGTTATATAAATAGGCACATTCTACTTAGCCTAATTGTAAATTACTTACTCTCCTTCTCCTTTGGCCCAAGTTCGATTCCTAGTAATATTATATCATTTTTTTCTTTTTTAAATAATAGTAAATTAATTAGATAATAATAAAATAGTTATTTATATTTTAAAAAATATCATTTTAAAATAATTTAAAAATCGGGTTATTACATTTTGCGTTTGCAATTTTTTTTTATTTGCTTTGGTCTTTCACTGTTATAATTGGGGGTATTTTTATTCTTCAACTATAACTCACTCCATCTATTCTATAAAATATTCCAAAGAAAGAATTTTTTCATTTTTAAACTTTTCTAAATTCTTTGGAAAATTTCTTCTCTATCTCATCATATTTATCAAATTATATGCACTATTATAACATATAAAATTACATAAAAAAATTTTATATACTTCTTAACTTGGAATAAATTATATTTATCAAATTAATAAATAACATATAAAACTACATAAAAATTTTATGTGATTTTTCTTTTATATTCTATCACATTTGTCAAATTATATGCGGTATATATAATATACAAAATTAGAGACAAAAAAATTTCTACCCTTCTTATTTTGGAATTATCATATTTATCAAATTATATACAGTAGATATAAGATATAAAATAACATAAATATTATATATACTTCTTTATCTGAAATTCATTATATTTATCAAATCATATACAATAAATATAACATATAAAACTACATAAAAACATTTTTTTTCCAAGCTTATTAATCTTACACCTATGATATTTATCAAATTATATGAAATATATATAACATATAAAATGACATTTAAAAATTTAATGTGCTAATTCATCTTGAATTTATCACATTTATCAAATTATATGCAACATATATAACTTATAAAATGACACTTAAAAAAGCTTTATATACTTTTTCATATTATATCCATTATATTTATCAAATTATATGCAATATATATAACATGTAAAATGACATTTAAAAGTTTTATATGCTTCTTCATCATAATCCATCACATTCATCAAATTATATGTAGTATATATAATATATAAAATGACATTTAAAAATTTTATATGCTTCTTCATCTTGAATCCATCTCATTTATCAAATTATATATTACAAATATTATGTATAAAATGATATTTAAAAGTTTTATATGCTTCTTCAACTTAAATCTATTACATTTTATCAAATTACATGCAATACATATGATATTAAAAATGGAATTTAAAAGATTATTTGTTAATTATAAGTTTCATATATTGATTATATATTGTATATGTTGTTTATTCGTTGACTTATATGTCTTGTAGATTATTTTATATGTCGTATATGTTGTTTTATATGTTGATTTATATCTTAGACACTTATTTATATGTTTTATACGTTGTTTATAAGTTTTATATGAAACATAAACAATATATAAAACTTAAGAAGAAAAAGGCTTAATACTTTCATATTTTTGTAATTAATTGTGCTGCTTTCATATTCTTGAAACTTTTTCAAAGTCACTGTTATAATGAAAAAAAGTTTTATTTTTTAGTTAATTTTGTAAAATTTCCTTTTTTAGTATTCTTATAACCATCTTCCACAATTTGCAATTAATCTCTATTAGCATTCAATTTTTATAAGACTATTTTCACAACTTGAAACCCGATGATAAGACCAAATTACACATTCGAATTTAGATTGATTCTTTCTTTTTTGGGTAAGCTTATAGAATTAAAAGAAATGAACTTGTTACAATGAAAATGATCCTATTGAGGAAGAACACTACTTTTAAATGCAAAAGCCCTTTTAAAATTGGACAAAAAGGATAAACATGGCCCAACATGGATGAAAATGGTTAAACCTTTGAACCTATCGCTCGGTGCTTCAGTCTTGTCGTGCGGATAGACCCACAACTCAAAACCACTGCTCATATTTAGCCTAAAACCAATGTCCAACCCATTTTTGGAAACCATCCATGCAAATAGTAGGACTGTTGCATCGTGGTTTCGACCATCAACACGATGGTCCTAGTTCAAATAAGACTAAACTTTTGATTTTTGTGTTCTTGGAGGATTCTACTTCTTTCTACCTAATCCTATCTAATAAGATATATCCTAAACCAACCTACCCTTTCTCTATCTCATCAAAAATTAATCTATTTCTCACCCTCACCCTATAAGTACCCTTAAACCAAGCTAATTGAGGGGTTAACAATAAGTAATAATTGAGCAAGGAATTCTAACCAAGCACTTGAGTTCATATTCAACCAAAAGCTAGACCATGAAGTTTCATACCTTATATGTGTCTAATTTAATGTCAAATCCATCCAAGAATGAGTTTAATTGAGATCCTAATCTTCAAAAAAACACTTTTCAATCACTCTTACCTAAAAGTCAAAGTTGATCAAGCTCAAGTTTCAAGGGGAGTCAATTTAATCTATTTTAAACATATATAAATATTGTGGTCATCCTTTTTTTGGTTAGTATTTCTGTAGTACAATTCCATTTAATAATTATGTTTTCTTAAATAAGATATATTAACCTAAAAATGAAACTAACTAATTGAATTTGGTAAAACCTGAGAATTAATCTTTCACAAAGCTTTTGTTCATTTAAAACCTTCCTTTGAAACTCATTAATATTGATTCCTTTATTGCCCCAGTTAAATCTTGAATATGTTTCTTATTTGGGATGGTGGAATCACATGATAAATTAAAAATGGTGAATTATAATTTCAAAGGGAACATGATTAATAACATGTATGCTATGATTTTCCTTCAATAAAACATGGTTTGAGTTTACTATGAAGCTATTATAAATATGTTGAAGTTGCAGTTATTCTTAGAATCTCACATGATTGATTCTCATGGTAATTTATGAAGTTTGTTAATGGATGTATCTTTTATAACTTCTTTAACATTGGATGTATAAATTATTATATGGAAGTGTTTTAATTACTTTTTACTGACACAACCAAATTCAAAGGCACATAACTAGCACTAGGGAATGAGAAAGTACATGGCTTCAAGAATCCCTTGCCAGCTTAACAACTTATAGCTCGAGGAAACTACACTATGACAACCAACACTATCACAAAATAAAAGCTTAAGGACTATCTGTTAGAAAAAATTGCCCATTACATCATAACCATTTAGAGTAATCATCAAAAACTTCATCATCATCATCATCATCATCAGATACTACTCAATAGAAACATCACACAAACAACCGAACTAATAAGAAAGATATATAAAGAAATATATAATATGTGAAGCTCTAAAATATAAATAAATATGAAATATTATATAATGGAATAAATAAATAATTCTCGTACCGAGAAATAAAAGGCATGATTACTTAATAAAAACTTATTTCCACTTCAACTTACAACCTGGAGGAAAAATGATAAGCATGACTGATATTTTGGGTTAATAAGTTATATAATAATTAGCATATTATATAATTTCAATGAAAATCATGCTTATGCATAATTCAAACATACAACTAAACAGATAATCCAACCATGGATGGGAATTAGTCCATAAGAACCATACTAATCCTTAATATGGGGAGCCAATCTCCCAAGTTTGGTTTTATGTATCCAAATACAATCTTTTAGAATTCGACACATAAGGTCTGCCTTCATGGCCATTACTGAGCAACACTACCTAATTGGCAAGCAACACTGAGCAATGAGCATCATTGTTGTAATATCCTCATATATGCCCTAGAAGTTGTGATTATGTTGTTGTTGTTGTTATATAATTGGATTGAATATATGTGTTAAATTACAAGAGAAAAAGAAATAGAGAAAAGAATGTTTATGTATATGTGATTTGGGAAAGAATTTAGGGTTTAGAGAGAATGGTATATGTTGTGTATATGATGATATATATAACATATAAGTTGGTCAAAATGAAGAGTCAAGGAAAGAAGATATTTATTTTTGTTAAGTGTGAAGTTACTATAAAGGGCATGTAATGAATGGTAATCAAGACAAATGGTATAAGGGTGTTTAGGTAATTACTCTTGTTGAATCACTTGGTGGAGATTTAAAGAGGTGATATTTTGTCTTTTCTTCATTTCCTTCTTCTTCTTCTTCTCTTCTCCACGTTGGTTGGCTCCTCCTTAGACAAGAGAGAGCAAAGTGAGATTTGTTTAATTCTAACATCAAATTGAAGGGAGAATCAAAGGATTTAATTGAAGATTTGTGGAATTCAACAACTTAGGTAAGTTCTTTCTCTTGATTTTCCTTTGTTCTTTTGAAATTGTGTTTGGGATTGGTGAGTTGATATGGATAGTTGATGGAGTGTGTTTGTGTATGGTGTGTGTAAAAGTGTTGAAATGGAATTAAAGATAAGAAGCTAGGTTGGTGTTGGTGATGGAAGAGTAAGAGTTGTGTTTAGTGAATTTTTTTCTGTTTTACAATTAGTAAAGGCTGTGACTTGTATGATTTTTAATTAATTATAGAAAAATTTTCTTGAAGTGAATTTTTGATATGTTGTGCCTCTATGAGTCTAGAATGACTGAAAAATATGTTGATTCGATTTTGGAATGGTTATGAGTTTAGAAAGATTATTTTTATTAGACCTGTTCCAGCAGGTACCTTAACTGAGACAGCTATATTTCGGGATTTTTAATAAAATGTAGAAAAATCATATCCAATTGAATTTTGGATATGTTGTTGCTTAGTGAGTCTAGTATTTGAAAAAAATAATTTGGAACCACGTTGATTGAATTTGATTTATGGAATTCACAAAGTTCAGAATTGCTGCCAGGATGCAGGGCAATTGGGGCAGTCTGGTTAGGTGAACTATTTGACCAAGATTTTGTGTTCAGTTTGATCTGAAATTTTAAAGGAATGATTTCAAGATACAAAACTAAATTCTGTAAAAATTTTAGAATTTTTAGTCAAGTAGATTATTTTATACAATTTTTCAAAATAAGGATAAAATGGAGTCTTAAACCAGAATGTACTATTCATATGGTCATTTTGCTAATATTCCTTTGGATTAGGTTTTGAAGAGATTGGGTTGCATTAACCTAAATGTGGAGAATTCTTGGAAAGAAAAGAAATGTATAGATTGATGGGACTAGTTCTTGAGGTAAGTACCAATACATATGATTGTATTTAATTACATAATTTGAGGCTTAACACATTTGTTTGCAAATGTGTTAAGTGATCTATTATATTGTTAACATAATTGGACTAAGGTGATGATTGAATGATGTGAAGGATGTGAAGATCATTAACCAGGTAAGCATAAACCCTATTTGATTGTATATCCTTATATGTCTTTGAACATTAACACATTGGGATGAAAGTGTTAAATAAGCTATTATATTGTGAATGTAAATGAAGAATATATATAAAGGATGAAATATGAAATGGGAAAGGTAGGAAGAAATGAGGATCATTCTTAAGGTATGTGCAATTTGTTATGATAAATGCTCTAGTAATGAATGATGTTAATGTGTTTTGAGAAGTGAGAAAATGTTATGTTATATGCATTGTGAATCTTGTGTATGGCAATGTATTATATGAATAATATACTTTGAAATGTAATATCAATGATGCTATATGTATCATATGGATTGAGATATGATATGATATGAAGCCATTGTGATTGGCTATGATAATTCAATTGAAAGAGATAAGGCATGTTGGCCTAATTGATGATGAGATTGATAATGAAATAATAAATGAATTGTTTGTTTAATATGTTATTCAGTTTCAGAGTTCTGGATTTGGGTGGCATGCCTAAGAAATGATGAAAGGTAACAGTCTTGCCGGGTTGAGGATCTCCTCATATGTGTTGAGTTGATGGTCCAAGAGACTGGGTCTGTTACACTATGAGAATTGTGAATATGAGATATATGATTTGTAACAGTCTTGCCGGGTTGAGGATCTCCTCATATGTGTTGAGTTGATGGTCCAAGAGACTGGGTCTGTTACACTATCCATGGATAGAGATACATGTATATACATTGCCTACGGGCGTGATGATTGTGACTATGAACCAAAGCAGTAACTCTGAACTTTGAATAACATATTAGTGTTTTGGGCCCGAGTCTGTCTTTATTGTCAATGTGAATTGCAAGTATTGAAATATTGATTGTGAGTATTAATAATGAATTATGCTTGGTGAATTGTGAATAATATAATGTTATTAAGTGTAATATGTAAATGAATTGTGGTTGATGATAAAGGTTGTCTTTATTGTAAATGTGATTTATGATTTGTATGATATGTAATTTGTGTATTGCAATAATGATTGGTATGGTATATATAATGTAGGGGTATTAATATATTGGTTTTGAGTATTGGTGATAATATTATGTATATATGTACATCATATTTGAAATTAGCTAGGATATATTAAAGATGAAATTAAAAAGAAAAGAAGATATGATAAGAACTAATTATATATTGAATTGATGTATCATTATATGTCAATACTTCTATACTATATGTTTATATTTTATAGTTGGACTACTAAGCTCTCGGGCTTAGCGCGGGTGTTTATTCGCGCAGGTATATAGATGGAAGATATGAAGTCTTTTGTTATGCCACAAGAAGAGTAAAGTTTGTCGAGACCAACTAGAGGGTAATGCATACATGTATAAACTTTAATTATGATGTATTTCTGACGAGAGAGTATTTATATGTATAAATGAAGTTTTTGATAAAGATAATGATTTTGTAAATGTTATTTAAATTAATGTATTATGGTTTGAACTCTGTTACAGGTTTTTAAAAGGTAACAAAAAGTGACATCCTTATACTTTATATATTTACTGTATGTATACTAGGTATACGCATAGTACTTATATAGGGTATCGGGGTGTTACAATTGTCATGCCGGCCATAAGCTCATCATCATAATTCAATCTCATCTCGATATTGTGACGCTCCATCTAAGCATCAAGTCCATCCTACCATTTAGGCTAAGTCTCACACAAAAGTCCCAAGGTCACTCTGCCACTCATAGGCTATGCTCAATTTAAGTAAAATGAGTTTTAGAGTCTCCACTTAAATTTATTTTTGAGAAAAAAATGGAAAAATTTAAGAAAAATCCAAAAATTGACTCTAATTGTATCTCGAGGATAAAAGTCACTAGCCTTGAACCAAATGATGGATTCAAGGGCTAGGTTTTGGCTTATTTTAAGTAAAAGTAGTTTGGCCTAAAATTAAATAAAAACTTATAAAATTTATTTCATGTTTATGATTGTTTATAATATGGGATGACAATGAACATTACCTAAAGCATATAAAACATCCATAAGACAAAATAAAGTATAGTTCATCCATAGGTAAGATAAAAGTAGGTTATGATTTAAGTTATAAGTAAAAATCCAAAAATTGGAGATCCCAACTTCAGCCTTATAGATTCTAGGATAGACACACATTCTTAAAAGGATGTAAACAAAAGTGCAGAAGAAAGAGATTAAAAGAATTGAAAATAGGCAATGGTGAGTTTTATGATTAAGTTGACTTGGTACTTAGACTAAAATTCTAAGTAGGCCAACATATCTTTTTTAAATAGGAATCAAAGCCCATGTAGTTCTAACCCTTTTGCAATGGCTAGTTTTAAATTAAAAATGTGGTTTTCCTAGTCTAACCTAGGCTAACCTAATGTCTGAGCCCAATTTTAGGTTTATGTTCAAAACCTAAGTCGAAAGCTCCAATTTTAAAGTCTTTAGCCGAGATTAGGTATATTTAAGTTTAAGCTCAATTTTGATTTCTTAAACTAGATATCTTTAGGTCTACGGTTAAAATGGACTTTTAAACTAAGTAGCATTAGATTTAAAGTTAAACTGAGTAGCTTTAGGTTTAAAGTTGAAAAAAGGATTTTTAGGTTTGAGGTTGAAAAGGACTTTAAACGAAGTAACTTTAGGTTTAAGGTTGGAAAAGGATTTTAAATCAAGCATCTTTAAATTTAAACTTGAAAAGGATTCTTAAACAAGGTAGCTTTACATTTAAGTTTGAAAGGATATTAAGCCAAGAAGCTTTAGGTTTAAACTTGAAAATAATTTTAAATAATATATCTTTAGGTATTATGGATGTAACCAGTCCCACCCCCTACCTCCACCTTTATGCATCCTTTTTCCTTTTCAGCATAAGTTATGACCTTTCAAAACAAACTAGTAATGACATTTCTAGCATGATGAGTCATAAGAGGATTAAGCGATATGAAGAAGTTGCAAGGTTCACTGCCCTAAAAATTAACCAAAAACCAAAATCAATGAAAAGCCCAATTCTTACATTCAATAATTTTTATTTATTTACCTTCACATTTTATTTGCCCTGTAATGATACATTCAAAAAATCTTCTTCTCAGGTTCAAATCTATTCAAGAAGCCCTAAGTAAGCTTGATTGACCATAATGACATCTTGAAATAACACCTTTTTAAGTTTCAATATATTTCAAATGAAAAAGATAAAAAAGAAAAATAGTCATTCGAAATAACAAAAGAACAACTTAAGAAGAATAAGAAGAGCAAAAGAAAATTTTAGAAATTTGAAAATTAGTTTCGAAGAACATAAAATCAATGGAGGTGTAGTGATTCTAATATTAAAAACTAAATGTTTAACCATCCAAACTACATCTTGTTTCATATACATAAAGTAATTTTATTTATATGTTACTTATAATTTTTGAAAAATTATAAATTACAAAGTAATTTTGTTTAATAATTAAATAAAATTTATTAATTAAATTAATAAATATATAAATAAATTATCACAAATTTATAAATAGTGAAATCCAAATAACTTATGTCAAATGATATAATTTTTTTTATTTATAATTAGGGTTTTTTTAAATACTATTTTTTTTTCAATTGAATCAATCGAAATAGCTTCTATAACAGTAGGGGGAACATCAAAGCCTTAATCTCTTAGACCTATCAAGAAACTAAACAACTTGCTAAATTGTAGGCAAACTGGTTAGCCGATCTTTTAAAACTGAAGGAGCAATATTTAATGCTCTTAACAATTCAAGTCAATCACCTATTATAATGCCATAATAAGAGTCTAAGTTCTAGACACTGGATAAGTTCTGGATGAGGGTGAGAGATTCAAACTAGAAAGGCACATGTCTATACTCAGAATTTAAGATTCAAAAAAGCGCTTCTAGACAACTAAGTGCTTCTATAGTATTTGGATCCATGGGGCCTAGCACTACACCACTTCTTGCTACAATTAGTCGTCCTGCACTATCTCTCAACATAGCCATAACTTAATTTGTTGGTTTATTTAAATAATGCATCAATAAAATTGCATTTCAGATAACCAAGAGGGTGCCTTGGTTACTGTTAGGATACAACTCCTGTATTTAACTTTCCTACTATTGATATAGATAAAAAGAAACTTGAGCCACAATTCTAGTAGGATGACTTACTTCATTCTTTCAACTACTTTATTTCTATAAGTCCACAAGCTCTAACTATATAGATTGCACATGTCATCACCACAACTGGTTTGTACTTGCTCTAACCATATAAACACTAAAATTGGATTAGCCATAGAAATTCCACTATTTAGTAGATACCAACACTACCTTGCAAACCTGCAGGTTAGTAGAATATGCACACTTAACTCTTCTATCTCTTTACACATTGGGCATATGTTTTGAACTTTCACCCTTCTCTCTACCAATGCCTATAAGATTTGTAGGTTTTCAAGACATGCTCTATAATGTTGTCTTTACCTTTGGAGGGATCTAGAGTTTCCACATCTTTCCCCATACTAAGCTTTTGTGTTGTTGGTATTCTTTATTAGAACTGTAATGAACAGTCTAATAGCCACTCTTTACAAAATAGTTACCACTTCTATGTAAGGATCGACACCAGCCATCTGAGACACTTATGTAATTGAGAGGTAAACTGAGCATGAACTTAGAATCTTTGCTATTAAAGGTGGACTTGATCAGTTCAACATCCTAAATTTTAAGTTCTTGGTTTATTAGTGAGCTAACCATTTTGGGACTCCCCTTATAGGGTCTCATAGTAAAGATGAAAGGATCACCTTGATCTGGGATCCAAAGATCAGTCCATATGTTTATATGGTCACCCTTGCCTACTATCCAATAACATCCCTTCGTAAAAGATCTTGTGCTACCAAAATACTATACCATGAATAACTAGGGTTAGGGCATAGTTTAGCCTTGTGAAAATTAGGTTTTGTGTAGTATCTTGCCTTCAAAACTCAAGCAACCAAAGAGTGAGGTTTGGAGTCTCTAGCCTTGTTTTCCAAACATAGCAAGATTAAAATTATGAATTCTTTTAAAGCCTAAGCCCCCATTTACTTTTTTAATGCACATTCTTTCTGATCTCATCCATCTAATACCATCTACATCCTCCTTTTTTTTCATTCCACCAATATTCATTTATCATGCATTCAATATCTGCATAGAGTGAGTTAGGGATTAAAAAAAAATACTCATTTCAAACACGGGTAAGTGTAGACCCTTAATTTTTGACCCAGTCCAGTACGATATTTTTAAACAGTCCAAAATAAATTTTGTGATATTTTTAATAATATTTATTATTTATAGTATTTATTTTTAATTAAAATAAAAAAAAGAAGAAGAAAAGATAAAAAATAAATTGAAAATAGAAATCGGCGACTGGCAAAATCAGGAATGAATTGGCTTAGGTTAATTCGCCACAGGAAAAACCTGCGGCGAATTGGCCACAAGCCAATTCGTCATAGGTTTTTCTTGCGATGAATTGGACTGTGGCCCTCGCCTAGCCCGAGTGCCCTTCAGCAATTTTTGCAAGTGCAAATTTTTGCCACCGCAATATTTTTTGAAACCCTATTCTACTTGGTTTTAATTTTATTTCCTAAACAATTTTTATTTCCTCAACCAATTAGTATTAAGTTTTTATTTTTCTTATAAATACCACATAAAAAAACACAGAAAGGGATCTTGAGACTTTGGACTTTGATCTTTTAAAAGGAGATCGAACCTTTTTTAGAACCTTGGACTTGAAAAAGCAAGAGGCAGTCAGCAAGCAAGAAGGAATCCATCAAAGGCAGCATACTTTGTCTTTGGTTATTGTTCAACCAGAATTCAAGTTGTGGTGGAACCAACAATGGAGGTTTGAGTTTCTATTGACTTATTTATGTTTACAGTAGCTTCATCACTCAATTGAATTAGTTGTTTAAACGTACAATAAATGATCAATTATTCTGTTTACCATCCAAACTCTATTTAAAATCCTAAAAACTATTTTTCAAAACCCTAATATCTTAATACCCGTAAAATATATTTTTGAAAACTAAAACACTAATTACACTTTTTTAAAACCACAAAATAATAAATTGTTTTCTTAAAACCTTAACCAAACTATTTTTCTGAAATCACAGTAGCCTATTCTTTCTAAATACCTAATTTAAAATCCAACTTTCATGATCTTCAATCTTATTTATTCAAACCCTAAACTTTAATATTATTTTCATAAAACTTTTGAAACCCTAAATCTTTAAAACATTCCGTAGCTACATTACTTCTTTTATATTAAATGTTTCCCAATCAATTAATCCAGTATATATAAAACCCTAATTGTTAAACATAAAATCCAAGAAACCCTAAATTGATGCATGAACCCTAAATTTATAGACTTACTATTTTTGTAACACCCCTTAACCCGACTATTTCCAGCCGAGCCAAGTGTGCTACAGTATATGCAACATGGTATACAGAACATGTACTAAATAATTTTTTTTTCCTTTTTATTACAAATAATAATAATTTACACATTTCTTTAATTGTTATAATTACATTTTGAAAGTCCTTAACAGTACATGCCAAGGTAAACTTTGCTTTGCTCCTCACTTCGCCTCCTGTTGCGCACTCTGATGCTCCTTTGTAGCTTCCCATTTGTTAGCTTGGACTCCATAACCTACGAGTTTAGAAAACTAAACTCGCTAAGCATATAGCTTAGTGGGTACTTTAACCGTTAAGTAGAAATTAGATGCAAACAACACAATGTTACAGATATGGCACCAGTGATTAAGAATCTGACTATTTTTATCCTAAATCAGCTCAATAGAACTAATTTGTAGTTTAAAGTTTTCATTCCAGGCCTTTGGGCCGGACTGCACATTTTAGGCCACACCGGGTTTTACAACACTGCAAAAATTCCCCGTTGGGCTTTAAAATCTAAATAAAACACAATTGGGATATGATTTTCAAAAAACAAAAAATGCTATATTGTTCTTAATTGGTCAAGCTTTCAAGAGCATATTTTTGATAATTTATTTCATTCCAAACGAATATTTTATCTCAATTATACCTCATTTATTTCTTACCAAATGAACAGTGAATTCTAGCATTTAGTTTCTTATGTACCTTGTTATCTTATTTCCCCAATAACTTTTGTTCTACTAATTTGAATGTAAAAATTCTTATTTTCACTCGAACTAGACTCATATGAGTCCATATGGTTAAATTTCTAGATTTAAATTTGTTACACATAATTCTTGATGACTCCTTGAACTCTTCCCTGGTCAATTTGTTACTCAAGTCTGCGCAGTGCTTACTATTTCATTTATAACTTTACCTACGCAACTCGGATTGAGACGATTCTTATCTTAACTTAAACTAGACACATAAGGATATATTAAGTAAATATTTCAGATTAAAACAGGCAACACGTGATTTTTGACACAATTTCTAATTCGGCCCTGCAGTCTGCTAGGGTCTGCCTGCGCATGGTTTGCTCATTCGTGTGTAACTTCTACATTTTAAGTCCAATAGAGATGAATCCAACTCCTATGATTCACCAACATACAAGGGTTCATTTATATCTTCTATCACAACATCTAATTCCTGAGGTAAATGGACCAAAACCTGGACTCAAGGCACAAATCTCAGTCTGTCTGGTTTCACAATTCCAGTGTGCATGAGTTATACTCTTTTGATCATATATTTTTATCTACAAGTGGGATTTAGGAAATTAAAAATTATATGGTTTCCTAACACATAATGGTACATTTAAGTCTTCTTTTACAGCTTCTAAATGTGTCATTAAGGTCACCTTAACGTAGTCCCAAGTCACAGGTTACTGACTGAGGAATCTCAGTTTTTCAGTTTGTACGCCTGGTATCATTTTGATCATAACTTTTATTCCACACATGAAAATGAGTTGGTTCGAAAGCCTATGGTTTACTGACTTAATGGAGAACAATTAAGTCTTCTTTGTCAAGTTCTAGTTCTATCATTTTGCTAGTCTAAATTACGGTTTAAGTTCCAGAAAAATGCAGGACACATGGCTGGCTGCAACAAAACAACACAACATAGCACTCCCATATTTACCTCCCTTATAACCTCAACCCCAAAATCAATTAATACACAACAAACACTTCTATATCATCATCAATCTCAACCACATAACCACCACAAATCAAGCACATGAACAATTATAGCAATTACACATCCAAATGCAAAGGCAATAGGGATCACTAATTCAAGAAGGTTAAAGTACCAAACCTTTTTCCCCTTTGTTTTCCTTAGCTCATCTTTGATCTTTTTCTTCTTTTTCCTTTAGCTTTTCTTGATTTCCTACCAGAATTCCAGCATACACACTTTAAACATACATCCTATGGTTTGAAAACATAAGCTACCAATTCATTTCTTGCCAATTTTTCCTCAATCTAATCTCCTCTAACCTTAAAACCATTATTTCTTTCATCAAATCCTTCAAATAATTATTTCTTGAATTTTCTCCAAATCTAGCTACATGAACCCTAATTTCAATCTCTTAAATTAACCATTAATCCATGAAATTAAAACTAGAGATAGGTTTCTCTTACCTTATAATCTTGTTTGTCACCAAAATCTTCAACCAAAAGCCTTAAACTTTGGAAAAATCACCTCCTTCTTCCTTCTCTTATGGTTTGGACGAGTTCACCATGTAAGAGAGGGATTTTATTTTCTTTCCTTAGCTTATTTTGATCCAAATGGCAGCCATAAGTGGTGAAAATATGTTGGTATAGATGTTGACTTCCAATTGGTACACCTTATAGCCAAAATGGCCACTTTTAATTGGTCCACTTGCCTTCTTCTTTTATCTATTTATTTGGCAAGCCATTAGGCTTCCTTTTATTCATATTTTGACCCCCTCAACTTTCTTGTGCTGTAATTTTATAGTCTAGGGTGTGAAAATATCAAAATACCCTCTAGCGATTAATCGATTGTAACTTTTAAATCGTGCGTTTTCGGAAAAAATTGAAACCCACGGTTATGACCCGATTAATCTCAAGAATATTCTTCCAGGGTCAGATATGGGCACTATTAAGAACTTCCGACACTTAATTTTTAAGTTTACATAGTTGCCCCTAACTTTTGAGAAATTTTCACTTAGGTCCTTTTGATATCCCTTCCTGACCTTGCTGTCTTTCTTTATTAATATCTTTTTACTCACAACTCCAAATTAAGTAATTCTTATGCCTACATTGTGTCAAAATTTCAGGTCGATCCGAGCTATATCTGATTTTTGATGGTCCTTCAACGTCAAGCCTACTATGCTGTCCTAAGGCAGCTTGCACATTGTCTACTAAATCCATCATATCTTATTCTGTACAACTCCAAATTGAGTAATTTCAAGTTATACATCTAGCTAAGACACAAATAAACAATTAAGTCTTCTTTAAGACTCTCTAATTTTGTCATTAAATTGGATGAAATTTGAGCTCAAGTTATAGATCATGTTCTAAACTTCTTTGTTCTAAGCCTAAATCATATCCTCTATGTCTGTTTCTTACCAATCTGGGATTCGGAATGTTACAGTTTTATTTCAATTAGATGAATGCTTATTATATATTTTGATTGATGTTTGATGTCTTTGATGAATGATTTATTTATAATGAATGGTTGGCTACTTTTATTGATTTGTTTTGATTTCAAAATATTGTAAGAGGTATGTTGCCATGTTTTGGGTACCTCGTGCCGTGAGCATCATATAATTTATTTTATTTTAAAGTTTTTTGGACTAATGTAAAGGACACATTTCCACCTTTTCAGTGGGTGTCCTATTTAGTTTTAGACATGGACGATGTAAGGACATGTTTTCATCCTCGGATGGGTACCCATTTATTTACTTTGTTTGGACATTATTGTGATTTTAATAAAGTATTTATTTATTCTTATCACATTTAGTATGGATAATATCATTATATTTAAGAATTTTATAATATTAAGACCTGCAAAGGAGGCCGATTCCAATGACCAGGGCATTGTGGGGGTGCTGGGCCATGTTAGGAAATCAAGGAGATCACTGCAAACCAAAAACACGCAGCGGAAAAAATTTTGATCTCTGATTTCCCACCAGGATCCATGCTGTTCGTTTAATTCGACGAAAGTGTTCAAAGAACTAACCTGTTGATGATTCGAAATCACAGTTTGGAAGAGATGCCTCGATCGCGAAACACCCTCTATCGCGTATCCACACGAATGCTACCGTCTGGAGTGCTAGCTCTCTGCAACGGCGAAGGCTGGAAAAATGTTTTCTCTAAAATGTATTAGGGTTACCTTTTTCGTTCCTTTTCATTTTTTATTGTTACCTCCTGGAAGACTTAACGTTTGGAGTGAATATAATCACTCCAGAATCCAATTAGAAATTGGATAAGGTAAGTCAAATTCAGAATCCAAATCTAATAAGGATTCTGAATATATTATCTAATAATATATATATATAAAAACAAAAAAAATAATAATAAATATTAATATCTAATATTAATATTATTAATATTATATCCAGCCCAAAATGCATTCTTGTGTGTGACCCGATAGGCCTATATTAATTGGCAGTCAATTTAATCTCTATTAAACCAACAAGTCGTAATTGGCCTCTAGCAAGGCGTTACAACTACCCAATTAATATAAGGAATGTCCAATTTGCCTAATAATAGTACATGCATTAATCCCTTTGTCACACGATATCTAGCTTGAACATAAGTCATGGTCAACGTCATACTTATATTGTCCAAACTTATGATTACTCGATCTCCAAGTAGACTGATAAAAACAAATGAAATTGATCACACTATCAATTCATCTGAGCACGGCCATGCATTTCTCAGTCTCACTTATCGAGGGGCCCAAAAGATATCTCTCTCAAAGAGAGGGATAAATTCTATCTTGATTGTTCATTATCCTCTACATAATTTCTATCATATATGATCATAACCTTTATTACTATCCAGTTACGGATAATGTTTGATCATGTCAAAATATAATAGTCCTTATATTGGAAACTATGACAATCTCAAGTCAAAGAATTAATACATAACTATCATGAGATTTACTTATGACACTAACCCATGTAGTAATCTCATGATGGGTCTATCCAATACATTGTTCTCTAACAAGTATCTATGAAATTGATTTGTATCACTATACACATAACCATCTGATGATTATCAAATCAATGTTCATACTGGTTAAGAATTTTTTTTTATCTCTATAACAATAATAAACCAGGGACAAATATCAAAATTGTGTAACATGCAAACAAACAATAATGATAATAAAACCTCATTTATTAATAATGAATGTATAACATAAAGATCCAAATAAATGGCCTAGGGCACATTCACTAACAATCTCCCACTTGCACTAGGCCTACAAATTTCTAAGACCCATAGATCTAGTGTGTTGATCATGCTTGACCCGTGAGAGAGGCTTTGTTAATGGATCTGCTATGTTATCATTTGTGTCAACTTTGCATATCTTGATATCTCCTCTATCGATAATGTCTCGAATGAGGTGAAAACGCCTGAGTATATGCTTAGACCTTTGATGAGATCTAGGCTCTTTTTCCTGTGCTATGGCACCATTGTTGTCACAATAAATGTCCACAGGATTTGTAATGCTAGGCACCACTCCTAGCTCAGTGATGAATTTCTTCAACCAGACTGCTTCCTTAGCTGCATCTGATGCTGCTATATACTCAGCCTCTGTTGTAGAATCAGCCACAGTGCTCTGTTTTGAACTCTTCCAACTAACAGCTTCACCATTCAATGTGAATGCAAAACCTGACTGCGATCTAAAATCATCTATGTCAGTTTGGAAACTAGCATCTGTGTAACCATTTACAACTAGCTCATCTTCCAAACCTCCATAAACCAAGAATACATCTTTAGTCCTTCGAAGGTACTTAAGAATATTCTTGACAACTATCTAGTGACCTTCACCAGGATCAGCTTGAAATCTACTAGTTGCGCTTAATGGATATGAGACATCTGGTCTAGTACATAACACGGCATACATAATAGATCCTATAGCATAAGCATAAGGAATCTTATTCATTCGATCTCGCTCATAAGATGTCATAGGACATTGACTCTTGCTGAGATGAATGCCATGAGACATAGGCAAGAATCCCTTTTTAGAATCTTGCATTTTTAACCTCTTCAACACTTTATCTATGTATGTACTTTGACTCAGGCCAATTATCCTTCTAGATCTATCTCTATAGATCTTTATACCAAGGATATAGGCAGCCTCACCTAAGTCTTTCATTGAGAAAGAATTCCCTAACCAAGTCTTAACCTTTTGCAAGGTAGGGATATCATTCCCAATGAGTAATATGTCATCCACATATAAGACTAAAAACACTACTGCACTCCCACTAACCATCTTGTAAACACAAGGTTCATCTTCATTCTTAATGAAACCAAAGTTCCTAACTGTTTCATCAAAACGAAGATTCCAGCTTCGAGATGCTTGCTTCAATCCATAAATGGATCTTTGAAGCTTGCAGACCTTTGTAGAATTCTCAGGATTTACAAAACCCTCAGGTTGTATCATATACACATCCTCAAGCAAGTTTCCATTAAGGAAAGCGGTTTTGACATTCATTTGCCATAACTCATAATCATAGTATGCTGCAATGGCAATGAGAATTCTAACAGACTTAAGCATAGCAACTGGTGAAAAGGTTTCATCATAGTCTATACCATGAGTTTGCTTGAAACCTTTTGCAACAAGCCTTGCTTTATAGGTCTGCACATTCCCATCCATGTCAATTTTCTTCTTGAAAACCCATTTGCAACCAATAGTCTTAATACCCTCTGGAGGATCAATTAAAGACCAAACTTGGTTGTCAAACATAGATTGCATCTCAGATTTCATGGATCCAAGCCATTTGTCTGAATCTGGACCTGACACAGCTTCTTGATAGGTAGTAGGCTCATCTTGATCTATGAGCATTACTTCACTATCATCAGTCACAAGAAATCCATATCTCTCTAGCTGACGACGTGTCCTATCAGACCTACGAGGGATTTGTGTTACATCTTGAGACTCCACAACTATTTGTGGTTCTGAAATAGGCTCTATAGACGGCTCAATGATTTCTTATGGTACTTGAGTTTCCTCAAGTTCTACTATACTCCCACTAGATCTCTTAGAAAGAAATTCCTTTTCCAAAAAGATCACATTTCGAGCAACAAACACTTTGTTCTCTGAAGGAGTATAGAAATAGTATCCTTTAGTTTCCTTAGGATACCCCACAAAATTACATTTGATAGACTTTGGAGCTAACTTATCTGAAACTAGTCTTTTCACATAAGCTTCACAACCCCAAATCTTAAGAAAAGACAAACTAGGTGTCATACCTGTCCATATCTCATATGGTGTCTTTTCAACCGCCTTAGATGGTACACGGTTCAAAATGAATGCAGCTGTCTCCAAGGCATAACCCCAAAAAGATAAAGGAAGATCCGCTTGACTCATCATTGATCGAACCATATCTAATAGAGTTCGATTTCTCCTTTCAGAAACTCCATTCCACTGTGGAGTTCCTGGAGGAGTCATTTGTGAAACAATTCCACAATCCCTTAGATGATCATCAAACTCTTGGCTCAATTATTCACCACCTCGATCTGATTGAAGTAGTTTAATTGTTTTACCAAGTTGATTTTATACTTCATTTTGAAAAGTTCTAAACATTTCAAAAGACTCATGCTTATGTTTCATTAGGTAGACATAGCCATACCTACTGAAATCATCAGTAAAAGTAATGAAGTATCGAAATCCTCCTCTGGCACTAATGCTAAAAGGACCACATACATCTGTATGTATCAAGCCCAATAAATCATTAGCCCTTTCACTATGCCCAGTAAAAGGATCCTTTGTCATCTTACCAAGCAAACAAGACTCACATGTTTCAAATGATTCAAAATCAAATGAATCTAATAATCCATCTTGATGGAGCTTAGAAATGCGTTTCTCATTTATATGGCTAAGGCGACAATGCCATAAATAAGTAGGGTTTAACTCATTTGTCTTAGTTCTCTTAGAAGTTATGTTATAGATATCATTACCATTAGAATCATCAAGATTAAGGATATAAAGGCCATTATAAGAATTTGCAATACCATAAAGCAAATCATTTTTTTTATCAAAAATAGAACATTTCTTATTCTTAATAAAAAATGAATAACCTTCATCATCCAAAACAGATACTGAAATAAGATTCCTACTCATAGTAGGAACATAAAAGTAATTGTTCAAAATCAACAAAAACCAATTGGGCATAACAAGTTCATAAGTTCCTACAGCTATAGCAGCAACTCTTGCTCTATTGCCAACACGTAGGTCCACTTTACCCTTCTTCAGCATCCTACTCCTTTTGAGTCCCTGCATATTTGTACAAATATGAGATCCACATCCGGTATCTAATACCCAAGAAGAAGGAATAGATAAATTAATTTCTATAACATAAATACCTAAAGATGTAGTCGCACTACCCTTCATCTTCTTTAACTCATCCAAATAGAATTGACAATTTCTCTTCCAATGCCCAGGCTTGTTGCAATGGAAACAAGTCCCTTCCTTAGGAACTTTAGCCTTAGGTTCAGGTTTTGGTTTAGCTTGTCCCTTGGACCCTTTAGCACCTTTTGCCTTACCCTTGCCTTTAGTATCTTTGGCTTTCCTTTTCATTTGTTTAATATTGACATTCAATATTTGGGTAGGCTTTTTGATATTCCCCTCAGCAGTTTTGAGCATACCATGTAGCTCAAGAATGGATTTCTCCATGTCATTCATGTTATAGTTCATGACAAACTGTGAGAAACTGCTAGGCAATGAATGTAGGATCAAATCCGTGGAGAGTTCTAAACTCAGGGGATATCCAAGTCTAGCAAGGTGATCTAGATAGCCTTTCATCTTCAAAACATGAGCACTAACAGATTCACCTTCAGACATTTTGCAGTCAAATAATGCAACAGCGGTGTCAAACCTATCTTGCCTAGCCTGTTGTTGGAAAGCTTGTTTGAGATGCACACTCATCTCATAAGCCTCTAAGTGTTCCAGATCCTTCTAAAGTCCTAGACACATAGTAGCCAACATAAAACATCCTATGTCATTGGAATCATCCACATGCTTCTTATGCTTACTCTTAATAGCATTAGAAGCATCAGTAGGAGGTGGGTCAGGGATAGCTTCATCAAGCACGTAGGACTTTTTCTCTTGTTTGAGAACAATTCTCGAGTTCCTAAACCAGTCAACAAAATTAGTCCCACATTCTTTCAATTTTTCCTTCTCAAGGATAGATCGCAGTGATAAGGTGGAATTGTTATTAGCAGCCATCTGTTGATAAATATGCAAAGTCAAATTTTAATTAATAATGAGGTTAAAATTATTTAAACTCCTACTAAAAATATAACCTCTAAAGAAATATTTTAGTAGGCTAAGATTCGTATTTCACTTAATTCTAAACTCAGCTTTGGCGTGATGCTTAAAATCAAGTTATTTAGGTAGGTAACATCTTTACCAATTACATCTCATGTAACTCTTAGTAATTATGGAATATTGACATCATATGTCATAGCATGTTGAATTCCATCTAATGCCTTAGGCCCAAAACCATTTTGATAGCCTAATTAAGTCTAACAAATTTTAAAACATATGAGTAACACTATTACTCATCCTACTTAGCTAGGAATGTTTAAAGCATATTTCTTTGGCAATACCTACTTTAATACAATCTTAGTTTTGATAGGTGTTCAAAACATGGATGGCATTTAGACTTAAATTATTAATGAGGGTTCAACTAAATTATTATCATGTCTTGCATTACATATCATTATATTTTAGCATCCTATATGCATATATATAATTTATCACATAAGCATCATATACCAAATGACAAAATATGTAAACGTGACATAGCATGGCCAAACTAAATATGATCTTCAAGAGACCAAATGAAGATCATAAAGACAACCCTAGGTGAAAAACCTATCTATTACAACACTTGCAATATTACATATCTTCAAAAACTTGAGCTTGTGCTTCCATCACCATGGAACCATCTTCTCCTTGGTATGAATCTCCATCACAAACATTGTAGCTTGAATCTTCATTTATTACAATAAAAGAAAATCTAACTACTAGTAAAATAAATTACAATAAAATAAACGACACGCAGGCCGTATTTACCCAAAATTAAGATATGAATAAACCAATCACATAGGTCATAAGGCCATGCTATGCACCATGCCAAGACATCAAACAAACATAACATATTCATCACCAACATGTTAAATAGAAACAAATATATTGACATTCTTAATGTCGCGGTAACGAACTATAGGGCGCGAACATTGTTGCGCTAGGATTAAGTACTACTACAAAGCGTCACTCGCAAGTATACGAGGTAGCTGTAGCAAAGGTGATCGCCCCAAGGTCGTTTCCCCAAGAAGGTGTGGTTCGTAATAGCTTGATTGACAATTTATTTAAATGCGAGAGTTTGTTGTTTGGGGTGGTGCGAGAATAATTAAACCTAAATTTAACCGTGCGTAGAGATTAATGTGTGTGCATGTGCAAGATCAAATCGATTCTTGGGAAGGTGCCTAGGGTTATAGGTCCATTCAATCAAAGCTCAATTCTCAATTGTCCATTAACATCACCTTGTAAATTAATTTGTTCCTTAAGATTAATTAGTCAATTACCAATCCATTAGTTCTCACATTCATGAATTAACAATGACCAATTCTTTTACATTACCAAATTAATGAAAACCCTAGAACTTATATTTCTAATTCATTCATGGGTGGTCGATTATATAGTTTCGATACCGGATTTCACCTCTCGGTCCGTCATCCAATATTCAAAGGTCAATCGGTAGCTAATCTATCAACCTAGCATTTAATACAATACAATCAACCAATCAACAAGGAACATCAATGTAAATATCAAATCAAGACATTCAACCAAATATACTATAAACCCTAAACATGGGTATTTAGCTCAACATCATCAATTTAACACATTCATTCAACTCAATATAACACAAATACAAATTGTCCATTGCAATATCAATTCTATTAATACAACAACAACAATAAGAAATGAATTAAAAGAGAGAATAGAAAAACCCCTTGTGAAGATGCCAAGAGTAGGATTGCTAGTCTTCCTCCTAGCTCCACTTGATGTATTTGATGAAGAACCCAAGCCCTCTTCAATGGTTGATTTCCCTTTGCAATGTGGAATGGAGCTTTCTCAAGTCACCAAACCTTTGGATGGAGCTTTCTCAAGTCACCAACCTTCAATGGATTTTGCCTTTGGAAGATGGAATGGAGCTTTCTCAAGTCACCAATCCCTTCAATGAAGCTTCTTCAACCCTTGAGAACTTGTAACCCAATTTATCCCAAAGAACCTCAAAGATCCTATCAATGGAAGATGGAGAAGGTGGAGAGGATGGAAATGGAGATTGGAGGTTAAGGGACAAGGGAGAGTGTCACTCTCTCCCTCTCCCACGTTTTTGCAGAAATTTTGGCTCTAAGAACCCAAGAACTCCCTCCATTGTCCTCTTCCTCTCCTTTTAATTCTTTCAAAAATCAACACCCATGCCTTCCAACTCACACCATTACACTTTGTCCCCCACTTTTTATTTGTTTAATATTTCTTTTGGCAAGCAATAAGTCTTTGTCTCCCACTTGTTCCCCACTTTGTTGAAAGAATTTTGACTTTTCAGGTGGGACATGGCCAAGCCAAGAGTGTCTTGGCCGTGTCTCTTGGTCTCTTCCTTGAGGTGACATGGCCAAGCCAAGGGTGGCTTGGCCGTGTCTATTGATTTTTCATGGGACACGGCCGTGTCCCTTGGCCGTGTCCCTCACTGGACCTTTCTTTTCTTTCTTTCTTCTCTTTGGTTGTGAGAGGTGACACGGCCAAGCCATGTGGAGCTTGGCCATGTCTCTTGATTTTTTTTCTTTGGGACACGGCCAAGCTCCTGGCCGTGTCCCTCACTCTCTTTGATACAGATTGAGACACGGCCAGAGGACACGGCCAGTGTCTTGGCCTTGTCCCTTGACGGTGTCCATTTCTGCTTCTTTTTGCTTGCTCTTTTGTTCATGGCATGAATGGGACACAGCCACAAGCTTGGCCGTGTCTCTAAGTGTGTCTCTTCCTGCCTTCATTTTTTGCTCTTTCTTTTCTTTGTTCTTTGTTTTGCCTTTTGAATGAGACACGGCTAGAGGCTTGGCCGTGTCTCTGGGTGTGTCAGCTACTGCCTTGAAGAAATTTTGAGGGACATGGCCATGTCTTGCTTGGTTCATGCTTTTCTTGCCCGGTTTTGATCTTCCAAGGGTGTTTTTGCTCCTAAACCTAAAAACAACACTTTAAACATACTTAAAACACAAATTAATCAAAACGTTAACTAAAACACACAAAAAATCATACTAAAAACAAGTACAAAAATGAACTAAACAAACATACGGCGGTCCCGCTAGCCGGTTAGTCTCATTAACCTTCTTACTGTTTTATTTTGAATATGTACAGGGACAGAAACGTTAATCTCATTAACATTTTTCTTTGGCGAAACCCTAAAATAGAATCGTTAATCTCATTAACCTTCTTACTGTTTTATTTCGAATATTTACAACCCATTACAGAATCATTACCAAATATTTATATCACATATAAACTTAATCGTTTTCATCATATGAAAATCATCTCATGAAAACAAAATTAAAAACACCAATCCTTTCTCATCATATGAAAAACGAATTAGGGTTTTTACAGAAATGAAACCAAAAACCAATCCTTTCTCATCATATGAAAAATGAATTAGGGTTTTACAGAAATGAAACCAAAAACCAATCCTTTCTCATCATATGAAAAATGAATTAGGGTTTTACAGAAACGAAACCAAAAACCAATCCTTTCTCATCATATGAAAAATGAATTAGGGTTTTATAGTTAACATGCCATACGAAATCAATATATCTCATGTAATCATATCAACATGGCATTTTCGACTTAAACAAAACAACAAGTGGCTCTGATACCACTGTTAGGAAATCAAGGAGATCACTGCAAACCAAAAACACGCAGCGAAAAAAATTTTGATCTTTGATTTCCCACCAGGATCCATACTGTTCGTTTAATTCGACGAAAGTGTTCAAAGAACTAACCTGTTGATGATTCAAAATCACAGTTTGGAAGAGATGCCTCGATCGCGAAACACCCTCTATCGCGTATCCACACGAATGCTACCGTCTGGAGTGCTAGCTCTCTGCAACGGCGAAGGCTGGAAAAACATTTTCTCTAAAACGTATTAGGGTTACCTTTTTCGTTCCTTTTCATTTTTTATTGTTACCTCCTGGAAGACTTAACATCTGGAGTGAATATAATCACTCCAGAATCCGATTCGAAATTGGATAAGGTAAGTCAAATTCAGAATCCAAATCTAATAAGGATTCTGAATAAATTATCTAATAATATATATATAAAAATAATAATAATAATAATAATAAATATTAATATCTAATATTAATATTATTAATATTATATCCAGCCCAAAATGCATTCTTGTGTGTGACCCGATAGGCCTATATTAATTGGCAGTCAATTTAATCTCTATTAAACCAACAAGTCGTAATTGGCCTCTAGCAAGGCGTTACAACTACCCAATTAATATAAGGAATGTCCAATTTGCCTAATAATAGTACATGCATTAATCCCTTTGTCACACGATATCTAGCTTGAACATAAGTCATGGTCAACGTCATACTTATATTGTCCAAACTTATGATTACTCGATCTCCAAGTAGACTGATAAAAACAAATGAAATTGATCACACTATCTGTAATATCCCAAAGTATGCCCTAGGAATTTTGATATAATTGTTGTTTTAATTGGATTGAATGTATATGTTAAATTAAAAGAGAAATAAATTTAAGAGGGAGTGTATATGTTGTATATATGGAAACATATACAACATATATACAAGTCATTGTGATGGTCAAAGGAAGAAGATATTTAGTTATTTTAAATTAATTAAGTTAATTAGTGGAAAATGGGAAATTAAAATGAATGGAAGAGATTAATTTGGATTATTAATATTATAATTGCTTGGAGGAGGTTTAAAGAGAGGAGTATTTGACTTTGGTTTATTCATTTTCTTTTTCATTTCTTTCCTTTTCCTTTTGTTGGCCGGCCATCTAAAGCAAGAGAGAGAGAGAGTGAGTTTTGTGGTCCAAGCTCAAATTGAAGGAAGATTCAAGTGAAGAAGTTGAAATTTGAGAAGTATCATCAACTTTGGTAAGTTCTCTCTTGATTTCTCTTGTTTATTTTGGAGTTATGTTTGAGTTTGAGGGATTATTGTTGATGATAGGAGTGTGTTTTGTTTGTGTTGTGTTTAAGAGTGTTTGATTCATTTGATTTTTGGATTTTTGAGTTTGGATTGAAGAAAAGAGTAAGTTGGTTGGAAGAGAAAGTGTGTGATTGTGTTTAAGGTTTGTGGTGATGATTTTGATTTGTGTTGGATGTATGTTTGTAGTTGTTTTGGTATTTTTGCAAGTTTGTTATGGTTCTTGGGTATGTTGAGCTAAGTATGTTTGAAGTGGATTTTGGTGAAAGGAAGTGATTTGTTGGAGGTAGTGTTGTTCTGGCCGGAATCTGTATTTGAAGTGGATTTTGGTGAAAGGAAGTGATTTGTTGGAGGTAGTGTTGTTGTGGCCGAAATCTGTATTTTTGGCCTGACACGCCCATGAGCGTGACCAGGTTTAGGCGTGTCAATGGTTCTGTGTTTTTGGATGAGTGGCACGAGCACTGACATGCCCATGTCACTGAGCGTGTCACAGCTTTTGTGTAGTAGTAGTATTTACACGTCCAGTGACACGCCCATGTCACTGAGCGTGTCATAGCTACTGTGTTGGTGAGGATTTGACACGGCCATGAACACGCCCATGTTGTTAGACGTGTAAATGTTTCTGTGAGAAAGAATGTATTACACATTCAGTGACACGCCCGTGGTTCTAACCGTGTCAAAGCTTCTGTGTTGTGAGTTTAGGGCACGGTCAGGGACACGCCCGTGTTGTTAAGCGTGTCATGTGTAGAGTTTGCCCTAGTTAGCCTTATCTATTTTATCTCATATGTACTATTCCTTTTGGATTAGGTTGTGAAGAGGTTGATTTGCCCTAACTCAAGTGGTGAAGAAGTATTGGAAAAAGGAAGTGTATAGATTTGTATAAGTGGTGCTTAAGGTAAGTACAAGCTACATTATTGCATACATTCATATGATATTGAGACTTAACATACATTTGATTATAAATGTGTTATGAAATCTAACGTATTGTTGATACTTATTAATAATGTTATGGTTGATATAATGTGAATATTGATGAGCATCTAAATTGTGTGTTAATGCCATTGACTATGTACACTTAAATGTGAATTGAGATATAATGAGATGTGAAACCAATGTGATGGGTTATAATGATGATATGATTAAGGCATGTTTGCCTAGATAATATTCAATGAAATTGATGATATAGATGTATACTATCTTGATGTGATGAGAAGCCATGATTGTTGGCTATGATGATGCAAATGAATTATAATTGAGGCATAGTTGCCTATTTTGAGTATGAGAAATGAATTGAGAAAGAAATGTATAAAGATATAAATGAAAAGATTTTTGTGTCTAATGTGTTATTCAACCTTCAAAGTTCTGAGTTTGGTGGCATGCCAATGAATTACTGGATAGGTGAAAAGACCGGGTCGTAACCCGATTCCAGTTGAAAAATGTTAAATGATAAATGTGAAATGTGATGTTTTTGGGGTGAAAAGACTGGGTCGTAAGCCTCAAAAATAGGTAACAGTCTAGCCGGGTTGAGGATCTCCTCGAGTTTAGCCAGGTTGAGGTCCAAGAGACTGGGTCTGTTACCCTATCCATGGATAGAGATATATGTGTATCGCCTACGGGCTTGATGATTATGATTATGGACCAAAGCAGTAACTCTGAACTTTGAATAACATATTAGTGTCTTTTGGGCCCATATGTGTCTTTGTGTCAATGCAAATTATAAGTGATGAAATAAATGAATAAAATAATGAAATGAAGTCTTATGAACAATATAAAAATATCATTTGTGAATATTATATTAATTGTTGAAATGTGTGACATTGGCATTGCATAGAAGCATATTGTTATTGTAGTTTGTACCACTAAGGCGTTGGCTTAGCGCAATTGTGATTCATCGCGCAGGTGACAGAGAAGAACTGGATAGTTCCGCTAGACCGAGTAGAGTCTAGATTTTGAGGCATTGATAGTGGAGCTTAAAGATCAAGGACATACTGCCAAACATGTATATATATTTTATGTTTTGTAAAACTTGAGGTTGATGTACAAGTATTTGTAAATATTTGTTATATTTTCCGCTGCTTTTAAATAAACATTTTATCTTTTGTCTTTTGTAATTTCTTTTAAATGATTTAAATTTGTTCATATTTTTATAAAGGGATGAGTCATTTGTTAAGTTTATCGTGGCATTTCTATATTCAGTATACGTATATTACGATCGTATTAGCATGCTGTGTACGTATACGGGATATAGGGGTGTTACATTTATTTTGGTATCAGAGCCTAGGTTTGAGATTCTCAACCTAGGTGAATTGTAAGAAAAAGAATATTTTGATTTTAAAAGTTGGTTTTTGAGTAAAATACATGTTTTGGTATGGCAGTCTTTGATCTTTAATGAGGTATATTCTGCTATGTTTGCAGATATAGGTAGAGATGGCATCTCATTCACGACAGTCTGTTGAGGGTAGTGCGGATAGTGTAGCTCCTGAAGAGAGTAGAGATGGAGCTAGGGTTGAGAGAGTTAGTGAGGCACCTGTTTCTGTGTCAGAGAGATCAGTTGCAGATGAGGCTCCGCCGGGTTGGTTAAGGCATATGGTGGAGTTATTTAGACAAGCTCCAGTGCAGTCACCACCACCACCACAGCCTCAAGTGCCGGTAAGACATTATGACAAGTTGAGAAAATATGGGGCTGAAGATTTCTTAGGCACTACCGATCCTGTAGTGGCTGAGCAGTGGTTGGATAAGGTACAGAGGATATTCATTCAGTTGCAAGCCACTTCGGATGAGAAATTTGACTATACCAGATCCCTCCTGCAGAAAGATGCCTATGACTGGTGGAAGACGGTCCCTCATGCTATGGATGATCCACCTACACTATCATATGGTGATTTCTTGAGGGAGTTCGAGCAGAAATATACTCCGAGGGAGTATAAAGATATTAAGAAGATGGAATTTTTGAATTTGAGACAAGACAACCGGATGGTGACAGAATACGAGATTGAGTACATCCGGTTGAGTCGTTATGCTGGGGGAATTATCTCTGATGAAATAGATAGATGCAGAAGATTTGAGGAGGGATTGAGGCCCTTTATCATGTGTATTGTGGCTTGTTCTAGATACCAGGATTTCTCTCAGCTTGTTACAGCAGCTAGAAGTGTTGAGAGAGCGCAAAGCATTGCAGCAGCTGCTACTGAAGAGGAGACCAGGGTAAGGAGACCCCAGTTTGAGGTAGGGTCTTCATCTGTGAAGATGGGTAGAGGAAGTTTTTTTCTGAGGATCAGTAGGAGTCAGAGACAGCCGGGTAGGTCAGTGCAGTATCAGAGACAGAGGCCGAGACCTACAGCTTCTGTAGCCAGTGCTCCGACTCCAGTGATTCAGAGGTCTACTCCACCTACATGTGAGCTTTGTGGTAGAAACCATGTGGGTGTTTGCTGGAGGATTGGCAGATCAGCTGTGTGTTTCAGGTGTGGATCGCCTGATCATTTTGTTAGGGAGTGTCCTGAGATGTAGGAGCATAGGCCGGCTGAGTCTGCAGCCTCTCGACCCAGTGTCAGCAGAGGTGGTCGAGGAGGCAGAAGTTTCAGTAGAGGGGGTCGACCCGGTATAGTCAGACAGGAGGATCATTATCCGGAGGTAGTAGGCCCGATGAAGCTGGATCTTCTCAGAGGGTGTATGTGATGCAGAGGCAGCCAGATGCTTCAATAGTGATAGCGGGTACATTTTCTTTATTTGGCATTTTCGTACTTGCTTTGATTGATCCAGGATCTACTCATTCATATATTAGTGCATCCATATTGCCTGTATCTGAATTGCATTCAGAATCCTTAGGATTTGATGTCTTGGTGACAAATCCTTTAGGACATAGTGTAGTTGTTAGCAAGGTGCACCGAGATAGTGCAGTTGTGGTGCAAGGTGAGGAGTTTCTTGGAAATTTAATTGAAATGCCTTTTAAAGAATATGATTTGATCTTAGGCATAGATTGACTGTCTAAGCATGGAGCTGTGGTAGATTGTCAAAAGAAGTTTGTCACCTTGAGAACCAGTGATGGTAGGGATGTGATGGTATCTAGTGAGCAGAGACAACTTGCATCCTTGTTTGTTTCAGCTGTAACAACTAGAAGGTTGATTAGAAAAGGGTGTGATGCTTATCTTGCTCATGTTGTGGATACTAGAGTAGGAGGTTCTCAACTTGATGATATCACTACAGTTGCAGATTTTCCGGATGTGTTTCCTGAGGAGTTGCCAGGGTTACCCCTTGAGAGAGAGGTTGAGTTTGGTATCGATCTGTTGCCTAGTACCACTACCATCTCTATCACTCCTTATAGCATGGCACCTGCTGAATTGAGAGAGTTGAAGGTGCAGTTACAGGATTTGTTGGATAAAGGGTTTATTCGCCCTAGTGTTTCTCCTTGGGGAGCTCCTGTGTTGTTTGTGAAGAAGAAGGATGGTACTATGAGATTATGCATTGATTATAGGCAATTGAATAAGGTGACTATCAAGAATAAATATCCTTTGCCTAGGATTGATGATCTCTTTGATCAATTGAAGGGAGCATTAGTGTTTTCCAAGATTGATTTGAGATTCGGGTACCATCAGTTGAGGGTTAAAGCTGAAGATGTTTCTAAGACAGCTTTCCGCACCAGGTATGGGCATTATGAGTTTTTAGTAATGCCTTTTGGATTGACGAATGCACCTGCAACTTTCATGGATTTGATGAATAGGGTGTTTAGGCCCTATCTGGATCAGTTTGTGGTGGTTTTCATTGATGATATTTTGGTGTATTCATGTAATGAGGAGGAGCATGACAAGCATCTGCAAATGGTATTACAGATCTTGAGAGAGAAGCAGATGTATGCTAAGCTGTCAAAGTGTGAGTTTTGGCTTGACCAAGTAACTTTTCTGGGTCATATAGTTTCAGCAGATGGTATAGGAGTCGATCCAAGTAAAGTTGAAGCTATTTTGAATTGGAGTCCACCAAAGTCTGTGATTGAAGTTAGAAGTTTTCTGGGTTTGGCAGGCTATTATCGTCGATTTGTGAAAGGTTTTTCTTTAATAGCTACTCCACTCACCAGATTGCTTTGGAAGGGAGTTAGATTTGTGTGGATGGATCAGTGTCAAGCTAGTTTTGAATAGTTGAAAGAGATGTTGACTCAAGCGCCTGTTCTTACTTTACCCATGGAAGATAAACCATATGTGATTTATAGTGATGCTTCACATAATGGTTTAGGATGTGTTTTAATGCAAGAGGGTAAAGTGGTAGCCTATGCTTCTCGGCAGCTGAAGCTGCATGAGCTCAATTATCCGACACATGATTTGGAATTAGCAGCTATAGTATTTGCTTTGAAGATTTAGCGACACCACTTATATGGGGAGAAATGTTTTATCTATACGGATCAAAAAGTTTGAAATATTTGGGTGTTCAGAAGGAGCTGAATCTTCGGCAAAGGCGATGGTTAGAATTGATTAAAGACTACGACTGCTTGATTGATTACCATCCTGGTAAGGCGAATGTAGTTGCTGATGCCTTGAGTCGGAAATCTTTGGCAGGTTTGGCTATTTATTCGCTCTCGTTGCTTGTTGAGTTGAGAGCGTTGCATGCTAGTTTTGAAGTATGTGATGATGGTGCATTATTGGCTCAGTTATAGTTGAAACCAGTATTGTTGGATTAGATAAAGGAGGCTCAATTGGCGGATGAGAAAATTTAGAAGATTGTATCAGATTGCCGAAATGGGGAGAGCCGAGATTTTCATGTGAAAAGTGATGGTAGTCTTTGGTTCAAGGATAGGTTATGTGTTTCTGATGATGATAGTTTGAGAAAGATCATTTTGGAAGAAGCACACCAATCGGTTTTTGCTATGCATCCAGGAAGTACAAAGATGTACCATGATTTGAGACAGCATTATTGGTGGTCTCGTATGAAGAGAGACATAGCAGAATTTGTGTCCAAATGTCTCACTTGTCAGAGGGTGAAAGCTGAGCATCAAGTTCCAACAGGGTTACTTCAACCGTTAACAGTGCCTGAATGGAAATGGGAGAGAGTGACAATGGATTTTGTATCAGGGTTGCCATTGACTCAGAAGAAGCATGATGCTATTTGGGTGATTGTTGATCATTTGACAAAGACAACTCATTTCCTTCCTGTTAGAATGGACTATTCTCTTGAAAGGTTAGCTGAGCTGTATATTAGTGAGATAATGAAGTTGCATGGAGTCCCAATTTCTTTAGTGTCTGACCGAGATCCCCGGTTTACTTCGAGGTTTTGGAAGAGTTTACATGGTGCTTTGGGTTCTCGATTACACTTTAGTACTGCTTTTCATCCGCAGACAGATGGGCAGTCAGAGAGAGTGATACAGATTATTGAGGATATGTTGAGAAGCTGTGTCATTGATTTCTCTGGAAGTTGGGATAGATTTTTGCCACTTGTGGAATTTGCTTACAATAACAATCACCAATCCAGTATTGGTATGGCACCTTTTGAGGCATTGTATGGTAGAAGATGCAGAACGCCTTTATGTTGGAATGAAATTGGAGAGGGCAAGTTAATTGGTCCTGATTTGATTAAAGAAACTGAAGAGAAAGTGAAGATAATTAGGGATCGGTTAAAAACAGCTTCAGACCGACATAAATCTTATTCAGATTTTAAAAAAAGAGACATAGAATTTGATGTTGGAGATAAAGTATTTTTGAAAGTGTCTCCTTGGAAGAAGATATTGAGATTTGGTCGAAGAGGGAAGCTGAGTCCTCGTTTCATTGGACCGTATGAAGTTTTGGAAAGAGTTGGGCCAGTTGCTTATCGTCTTGCTTTGCCACCTGAGTTGGATAGAATCCATAATGTATTCCATGTTTCTATGTTGAGGAAGTATAGATTGGATCCATCTCATATCTTGCCAGTTGAATCCATTGAAGTGAGTTCGGATCTGACATTTGAAGAAGAACCAGTTGCTATTTTGGCACATGAAGTGAAAGAGTTGAGGAATAAGAAAGTGCCACTAGTGAAGGTTCTCTGGAAGAATCATGGTAGAGAAGAGGCAACTTGGGAAAGTGAGCAAGCAATGCGAGATCAATATCCTCAACTATTTTAGACTTGATAACAGGTAATTTCGAGGACGAAATTTCTTTTTAGAGGGGGAGAATTGTAATATCCCAAAGTATGCCCTAGGAATTTTAATATAATTGTTGTTTTAATTGGATTGAATGTATATGTTAAATTAAAAGAGAAATAAATTTAAGAGGGAGTGTATATGTTGTATATATGGAAATATATACAACATATATACAAGTCATTGTGATGGTCAAAGGAAGAAGATATTTAGTTATTTTAAATTAATTAAGTTAATTAGTGGAAAATGGGAAATTAAAATGAATGGAAGAGATTAATTTGGATTATTAATATTATAATTGCTTGGAGGAGGTTTAAAGAGAGGAGTATTTGACTTTGGTTTATTCATTTTCTTTTTCACTTCTTTCCTTTTCCTTTTGTTGGCCGGTCATCTAAAGCAAGAGAGAGAGAGAGAGTGAGTTTTGTGATCCAAGCTCAAATTGAAGGAAGATTCAACTGAAGAAGTTGAAATTTGAGAAGTATCATCAACTTTGGTAAGTTCTCTCTTGATTTCTCTTGTTTATTTTGGAGTTATGTTTGAGTTTGAGGGATTATTGTTGATGATAGGAGTGTGTTTTGTTTGTGTTGGGTTTAAGAGTGTTTGATTCATTTGATTTTTGGATTTTTGAGTTTGGATTGAAGAAAAGAGTAAGTTGGTTGGAAGAGAAAGTGTGTGATTGTGTTTAGGGTTTGTGGTGATGATTTTGATTTGTGTTGGATGTATGTTTGTAGTTGTTTTGGTATTTTTGCAAGTTTGTTATGGTTCTTGGGTATGTTGAGCTAAGTTTGTTTGAAGTGGATTTTGATGAAAGGAAGTGATTTTTTGGAGGTAGTGTTGTTGTGGCCGGAATTTGTATTTTTGGCCTGACACGCCCATGAGCACGACCAGGTTTAGGCGTGTCAATGGTTCTATGTTTTTGGATGAGTGGCACGAGCAGTGACACGCCCATGTCACTGATCGTGTCACAGCTTCTGTGTAGTAGTAGTATTTACACGTCCAGTGACACGCCCATGTCACTGAGCGTGTCATAGCTACTGTGTTGGTGAGTATTTGACACGGCCATGAACACGCCCATGTTGTTGAACGTATAAATGTTTCTGTGAGATAGAATGTATTACACGTTCAGTGACACGCCCGTGGTTCTGAGCGTGTCAAAGCTTCTGTGTTGTGAGTTTAGGGCACGGTCAGGGACACGCCCATGTTGTTGAGCGTGTCATGTGTAGAGTTAGCCTTATCTATTTTATGTCATATGTACTATTCCTTTTGGATTAGGTTGTGAAGAGGTTGATTTGCTCTAACTCAAGTGGTGAAGAAGTGTTGGAAAAGGAAGTGTATAGATTTGTATAAGTGGTGCTTAAGGTAAGTACAAGCTACATTATTGCATACATTCATATGATATTGAGACTTAACATACATTTGATTATAAATGTGTTATGAAATCTAACGTATTGTTGATACTTATTAATAATGTTATGGTTGATATAATGTGAATATTGATGAGCATCTAAATTGTGTGTTAATGCCATTGACTATGTACACTTAAATGTGAATTGAGATATAATCAGATGTGAAACCAATATGATGGGTTATAATGATGATATGATTAAGGCATGTTTGCCTAGATAATATTCAATAAAATTGATGATATAGATGTATACTATCTTGATGTGATGAGAAGCCATGATTGTTGGCTATGATGATGCAAATGAATTATAATTGAGGCATAGTTGCCTATTTTGAGTATGAGAAATGAATTGAGAAAGAAATGTATAAAGATATAAATGAAAAGATTTTTGTGTCTAATGTGTTATTCAACCTTCATAGTTCTGAGTTTGGTGGCATGCCAATGAATTACTGGATAGGTGAAAAGACCGGGTCGTAAGCCGATTCCAGTTGAAAAATGTGAAATGATAAATGTGAAATGTGATGTTTTTGGGGTGAAAAGACCGGGTCGTAAGCCTCAAAAATAGGTAACAGTCTAGCCGGGTTGAGGATCTCCTCGAGTTTAGCCGGGTTGAGGTCCAAGAGATTGGGTCTGTTACCCTATCCATGGATAGAGATATATGTGTATCACCTACGGGCTTGATGATTATGATTATGGACCAAAGCAGTAACTCTGAACTTTAAATAACATATTAGTGTCTTTTGGGCCCATATGTGTCTTTGTGTCAATGCAAATTATAAGTGATGAAATAAATGAATAAAATAATGAAATGAAGTCTTATGAACAATATAAAAATATCATTTGTGAATATTATATTAATTGTTGAAATGTGTGACATTGGCATTGCATAGAAGCATATTGTTATTGTAGTTTGTACCACTAAGGCGTTGGCTTAGCGCGATTGTGATTCATCGCGCAGGTGACAGAGAAGAACCGGAGAGTTCCGCTAGACCGAGTAGAGTCTAGATTTTGAGGCATTGATAGTGGAGCTTAAAGATCAAGGACATACTGCCAAACATGTATATATATTTTATGTTTTGTAAAACTTGAGGTTGATGTACAAGTATTTGTAAATATTTGTTATATTTTCCGCTGCTTTTAAATAAACATTTTATCTTTTGTCTTTTGTAATTTCTTTTAAATGATTTAAATTTGTTCATATTTTTGTAAAGGGATGAGTCATTTGTTAAGTTTATCATGGCATTTCTATATTCAGTATACGTATATTACAATCGTATTAGCATGCTGTGTACGTATGCGGGATATAGGGGTGTTACACTATCAATTCATCTGAGCACGGCCATGCATTTCTCAGTCTCACTTATCGAGGGGCCCAAAAGATATCTCTCTCAAAGAGAGGGACAAATTCTATCTTGATTGTTCATTATCCTCTACATAATTTCTATCATATATGATCAGAACCTTTATTACTATCCAGTTACGGATAATGTTAGATCATGTCAAAATATAATAGTCCTTATATTGGAAACTATGACAATCTCAAGTCAAAGAATTAATACATAACTATCTTGAGATTTACTTATTACACTAACCCATGTAGTAATCTCATGATGGGTCTATCCAATACATTGTTCTCTAACAAGTATATATGAAATTGATTTGTATCACTATACACATAACCATCTGATGATTATCAAATCAATGTTCATACTGGTTAAGAATTTTTTTTTATCTCTATAACAATAATAAACCAGGGACAAATATCAAAATTGTGTAACATGCAAACAAACAATAATGATAATAAAACCTCATTTATTAATAATGAATGTATAACATAAAGATCCAAATAAATGGCCTAGGGCACATTCACTAATAGGCCATTTCTCACCTTCCCCACATGTATCCAACTTTTTGAACCCATTAGGGGGTTGGGGATTCTTTAAGAATCTAGTCATCCACCCCTTTCTTTTTTCCAGCCCGTCTGGGTGGCTACTCTATTTTCTCTGGGCTTAGGTCTGTGTTCTCTAAGGCCTCGAGCCTAAATAGTACCGAAGTCGCAAGAAACATTCCATCGGGAGTGGGGGCAAAAATCCCTGCTCACAGTGGCGACTCCATTGGGGATAAGAGAAGTTAATTTTGTTGGTCTTTATATTATCCTTTTCTTTCTTATCATGATATTATCCTTTGTATCATGTTAGATTTGCATTGTGTGTGTGAGTTAGGATGCCCATGTTACCCATGTTGTGTTATGTAAGAGATACCATACTTTCACTCAAGGTATGGAAATGAGCCCATTTGGTATATACTTGTTATGGGAACCTAAGACTTTTAACCCAAAGACTAAAGCTTATGTAATTGGCCTAGTTACTTTCCTTATTTTTTCACCCCAAATGCTTGTTATTTGACTATGGTTAATTTATCTTGGCTTAAATCATGGCTTATTTGATTTGTTCTTTTTCTAATATGACCTAAGTACATTGTCAGCTCAAAATAAGTTTTTCTTTAAAGTCCAAAAGACCAAAGCTATTTTCAAAACTTTTCAAGATGGTCTTTGGACATAAAACTTTTCTAAAAATAAATCAAAAAATTCTTTTCTCAAGACTCAAATACAAAGTCAAAAATCCATTTTTTCTATTTTTTTTACAATGGGGTTTTCAAAAAAAACTATTTTTGCATTTCATCCAACCTTTTCTTACAAAGAGCTTGCAAAATATTTAGGTTAATTATGAAATACCAAAAAACAATTGTGAGCCTAGTTTATACTAAGAATTATTAATCGTGGGCTTATTTTTGGCATGAATCATTAGTTACTTTTTTAAGTGAGAAATCTATTTATAATAAACCTCTTAATTTAGTTTTAATCCAATATAGCATAAAAGCTGCTTTATTTGATTGGATGGATTAAAGCCTATAATGAACTGATTTCCATGTTCGAAAATATAACTATTGGTTAAAATCATCTGAGGGAATTATTCGAAAATAAGTATTCCATGTTGGTATTTTGTTGACCATAAACCTAGGTAAAGAGACTCGCCATTTGTGTGCGGAAGATATAAGGTTGGAAGGAATGTCCTAATTATATTTGCTTGTTAGTTATTCATGCATACATGCATACATGCAAACATACATTTGCATCTCATATCATTGATCCTCTCTGGCTCACAGCCCTGGATTACGACAGTCCAAAAGCTTACAACAATCTGACCTACGTTGGAGACGAAGAATCTAGCAATGACTTAATCACTTTTTCACTAAAAGCAATGGAGCCCGAAAAAATTCAAAGAATGGTGGATGACGCCCTCAATGCTAAAATGGAAGAAGTAAGGGAGGCCCTGGCCGAGACCATGAAGAATCAATTGGCTGCAATTTTAGGGAATAATGCCGAGGCATCCGCTGGCACCAAGATATCGAAGGACAAAAGGAAGGCTAAGGTTGGTGAAGTGGCTTTTGATGATGACAAGGTAATGATTGATGATGATAACTGGGAACAATACTTCCAAGATCCTCAAGATAAGAAGAAGGATCCAAGGGTTGTGGACAGAGCAACTGTGGAAAAGATTAAAACTTCTAATGTTAAGAAACTGATTGCTAATTTAGAAAAGAAATTCGAGAAGAAGCTAAAAACTGAAGAGATGTCCGTGATCGATAAGTTGTTTGAACTAGATGTGGAGGTCCATTATAAGTTTAAAATGCCTTCTTCACTAGATACAATGGTACAGGAAATCCTCACTTTCATGTTAAACAGTACATCATTGCCATGAAGTCTGCCAGAGCTGCTAAGGATCAAACTCTAAGATATTTCATGCTCTCATTGGACCTTGTTGTCCAAAATTGGTTCAACACCTTAGAGGAAAGTACTCAAATAGATTGGGACATGTTGTACAAGGCTTTCATTCAGCAATATGGGTACAATGTCGAGCTACAAGTTACCTTAATGGAAGTTGAATCCATTAGACAAAGGCCAAATGAGAATTTTGTGGACTATGTGAAGAGATGGAGGAATAAGACATCTTTGCTCAAGAAGAGGCCCGATGAATTAGATTAAATCAAAATGATAGTCAGAGGCATCCTACTTAACCTTCTTGAGAGGTTTTCTCATACACTTATAAGGGATTTAAGGACCTTTTACAAGCTGGTTTGCAAATAGAAGAGTGGGAAAGGGAGAAGAACTGCTTTTCGGCTAGAAGGAATGAGAAAGGGAACTACCAGTTGGGTAATCAAAGCACGCAAAAGGAAGTTGATGTTAATGCAACTGGTTAAGGAAATAAAAAATAGTTCTCAGAGTTGGGAAAACCTCTATCTTGGGTCTTCAAAAAGCTACAAAATGAGGGGCTATTACTACCATTGGCCCCTCGACCTTTGCCAAATCCTTTACCCCCAAAATTTGATACTAAGGCTTTTTGTCAATTTCATCAGACTTAAGGACATGAGACTGATAGATGTACCCGATTGAAGCATGAGATCTAAGATCTAATCGATAGTGGTAAGCTATCTGAGCCGGACAAGCCCAATACTAAGAACAATCCTTTGCCTAAATTTGGAAGAGTACCTCCACCGGCAACCTTCATGGTGGGAAGAGAATTGGAGGAAGATTTTGTCTTATCCTCTTTTTAAGATGGGAGTATTGAAGATGTAGAATAAGGAAAAAATTTATTTAACAAACTTCCCTTTGCTTAGGGTGTTGCTCTTTTTATTTTTCTTTCTTTAGTACTTATTTGGAACAATTATGTTTTTCAAATTATGTTTGTTTGAATAAATTATTTTCATCAAATGTTTCATGGTCTTTGTTCAGTATGGTGCTCAACTGATGATGAATTTAACTTGAAATTTATAAATTCGAGTATCTATGCATCATGATTCGAATGACTTTACTAGGTGAGGGAATTACTCTATAGCATTGAGTTGTGTATGCTTAATTAGAGAGGACTCCTGCATAATGACCTTTGTCTAGGTCCTAGTTAGTCTTAGAATATGCTTTGACAAACTGCTTATTTAAGGGAGAGATGATCTAGGCATTGTTTGATGAGTCAACAACTTGTATCCACCCTATTAAATATCAATCCCTAATTGTCCCTTTGAGCCTTCATAAAATTTTAGCTTTCTTTTCATTGGCTTACAAATCCCAACAACCTACCCTGAGCTATTGTGATATTTTTGACAAGTCTTATGATCACTAAGGTGAAGAGGCAAGAAGATCAAAGAAAGGAATGAATAGTCAAGACCATGAGGATAGTTGAAGTTCTCAAAACCATAAGGGTAGTGTAGTCCCTTAATTTTTGACCCAGTCCAGTCCAATATTTTTTAAAATAATCCAAAATAAATTTTTATAGTATTTTAATTAAATAATATTTATTTTAATATTTATTACTTATAATATTTATTTTTAATAAAAATAAAAAAGGTAACAGTAAAAAAAGATAAAAATAAATAAATAAAAATTGGTGACGGAAGAATCGGCGACGAAAAATTTTCATCGCCGAAGACGAATTGGCTTAGGCCAATTCGCCGCAGGATTTTCCTGCGATAAATTGGCTGGCCCGCGCCCAGTGTCCGCAGTAACTTTTTTGCCAGCGCACTTTTGCACGCCCGTCCCGCACACGGTTTTGCCAAAACCCTATTCCACTTGTTTTCTAATTTTATTTCCTAAAAGGTTTTTATTTTTTTAGCCAATTAGGATTAGGTTTATTATTTTTTCTTATAAATACCACATTAAAAACACATAATTAAGGAGCTGAAATTTTTTACTTGACCTTAGACTTTTGGATTTTTTTGGGCCAATCTCAAGCTTGAAGAAACAAGAGGCAGTGAGCAAACAACAAATATTTCATCAAAAGGCAGCCTACACTGTCTTTATTATTGTTCAACCATAATTCAAAGATTGTGGTGGAACCAACAACGGAGGTTTGAATCTCTATTTCTTTGTTTATGTTTACAGTAGCTTCATCAAATTGGATTAATTGTTTCATCATACAATTTGATCAATTATTCTACTAACCATCCTAACTCTATTTGAAACCCTAAAACTATTTCTTTTAAAACCCTAATGCCTTAATACCCATAGCACATATTTTCAAAATCTAAAACCCTAAATTACACTTTTCTAAAGCCACAATGATCTATTTTCTTAAAGCCCTAACCAAATCTATTTCTCTAAAATCACAGTAGCTTATTTTTTCAAATACCTAATCTAAAATACCAATTTTCATGATTTTCAATCTTATTTATTTAAACCCTAAATTTTAATATTATTTTCATACAACTTCCGACTAAATCCAAAACATCCATTCTTTATATTCAAACCCTAATTTATTTCAAATCTTTATATTCAAACACCCAGTAGCCATGCTATTTCTTTAAAATATTTCTCAACAAATTAAACTAGTATATGCAAAACCCTAATTGTTAAACATAAAACCCAAGAAACCCTAATTGATGCATGAACCCTAAAGTTATATATTTATTATTTTATACAAATTAGATGAATGTTTATTATACACTTTGATTGTTGTTTGATGTCTTTGATGAATGATATATTTATGATGAATGTTTGTTTACTTTTATTAATTTGTTTTAATTTCAAAACCTTGTAAGAGGTATGTTTCCACATGTTGGGTACCTTATGTATTAAGCATCATGTAATTTAAATTGCTTTTATATTTTGGACCAATGTAAAGGACATGTTTCCACCTTTCGGTGGGTGTCCTATTTAGTTTTAGACATGGATGATGTAAGGGTATGTTTCCATTCTCGGATGGGTGTCCATTTATTTGTTTTGTTTGGACATTGCTTTGATTTTAATATAATGATGTTTTATTTTAATTGTTGCATGTAGTATGGATAATATTGTTATATTTAAGAATTTTATAATATTAAGATCTGCAAAGGAGGTCGGTTCCAATGAACCGGGCGTTGTGGGTGGTACTTGGCTGTTTCTCACCTTCCCCACACGTACCCAACTTTCCAAACCCATTAGAGGGTTGGGGATTCCTTAGGAATTGAGTCATCCACTCTTTTCTTTTTCAGGCTCGTCTAGGTGGAGACTCTATTTTTTTGGGCTTAGGCCCGTGTTCTCTAAGGCTCTAAGCCTAAATAGTGCCGAAGTAGCAAGAACCATTCCACCGGGAGTGGGGACAAAAATCCCCGCTCACAGGTAGTTGAAATTCACTTGATTTAGATCAAATATCACAGATAAAGATAGGACTGAAGCAGATTAATACCACTCCACTCATCCATTACTAGAAATACAAGTTGTTAAAAACAAGATAACTCTTTTAAAGCTAGAAACAAAAAAAAAAGAAAAGAAAAGAAGAAGAAGAAGAAGAAAAGAAAAAAAAGGCAAAAGAAAAAAGAGAAAAAGAAAATAAAATAAAACCCAAAATGGTTCAGAAAGCCAACCAAGTTCTCTTTTACCTAAAGTAGCAAAAGACTTCCATAAGGACAGTTTGACTTGAATTAGTCCAACCCAACCAAAGATTCAATCAAAATCGGAGAAAAAGGAGAAAGGTCATCCAATTTTTGAAAGTACTGTACTTAACAATCCTACAAGGAAGAAGGAAAAAAATGATAAAAAAAGAAAGGAATGTGGGTACCAAACATTTTGCAAACGCAAATCAAGATCCAAATTAATGCCAAGAAGATAGAAGGAATTTGGAGTCTAGAAAGATTGCTTCCAACTACCTAAAATTCAAACAAGAAATTTGTAGTGCGAAGGTTTGTCCATTGTGTCACATCAACTCTAATCTCAAAATGACTTTCATTTAACCCGTGTCCTTTATAGACCCCATTTCAAGTCTATCAAAGACCTGTTGATCTCTCTTGGTAGATAGAGTCTATTAGTGGAGATAGTTTAGATAAGCATGCATATGAGATAGACAATATTCAAACTCAATGAGACCTTTGACCAAGTAATGTGTATGTGCCTATCAAAAGTGCAACAATTCTTGTTTAAATGGAAATGATTCTCGAGTTTAGTATGGCAATAAGGGTTGTCATGTTATTGATATGTTAATTTGAAAAATCAAGTCCTGAGATAAATTGACATTGATTTGGCAAAGCCAACATTTGATTTCAAAATTCAAAAATCAAAAAAGAAAATTTTTTTTACAAAGCCTTCAAGTTAAGGGAAATATTTTGAATAGTCAAACCTCAAAGGACACACTGGGAAAAGTAAAGAATTATTTGCAAGGTTGTGAAGAAGCTACCAATTGACGTGCTGAATCATAGTTTGAAATGGATGTATCTCTGACTCTGCCGCTCGGGGTCTCAACCACTCATGTCCTCATCATCTTTAAGATAAAATCCATAAAAGTGAAGCCTTTTGTAAGACCTGAACGAGCATCTAGAAGGAGTCAATGAGAACACTTCAGCTGATCACCTCAGTCTATGAGTTGACAGAAGCACTGTAAGTGTTATTCATGCATATCATGCATACACGAGCATATCACATTGCATTTTCTTGTATTGTATTTCTTTGTCAAAGTGAACAGCAAACACCCTGTGAAGTATAGAATCAAAAGAAGATATGAAATCAGGGGGCATGGAAAGCCCATTGCGTGAGGAAGCTCTAGTGATTTTTCAAAAGAAAGAAAAAATGCATGCTTGTTTGAAGAACTAGATAATATACAAACATCAACCAAACCTGCATAGAAAAAATTATGGGTTTGAGCCTACATAGGGGGCAAAGTTTCTCCTTTCAATTTTTTGAGTTTATGCATGTACAAAATATTTTGAGACTCACTTCTATTATTTTTCCACACAGGGGGCAAGGAGAAGATATGAATTGGCCAGCTAAAAAGTAGCTGAATTTTGTTTTCAAACGGAAGAACAAAAAAAAAAAGAATGGAACATTAGAACTATCAAAAGAATGAAGATGCAAAAGACAAAAGATCAGTCTAGCTAGAAGAGTTGAAGCCAATATAGGACAAAAGTTTAAAAGGATGAAGTTCCAGCTTAACGGATGAAGATCCAATTTCAAGGGTGAAGACCCAATTTCCAAGGATGAAGATCTAGTTTAAAGGGTGAAGACCCTGCCAAGGATGAAGATCCAACTTAACGGTTGAAGATCCAATTTCAAGGGTGAAGACTCGATTTTCAAGGACAAAGATCCAGTTTAAAAAGTAAAGACCCTGCCAAGGATGAAGATCCAGTTTAAAGGGTGAAGACCCTATCAAGGATGAAGATCCAGCTTAAAGGATGAAGATCCAATTTCAAGGGTGAAGACCCAATTTCCAAGGATGAAGATCCATTTTTAAGGGTGAAGGCCCAATACCAAGGATGAAGATCCACTTTCATGGGTGAAGACCCGATCTCCAAGGATGAAGATCCATTTTTAAGGGTGAAGACCTGATGCCAAGGATGAAGATCTAAAGTCCAAGGATGAAGATCCATTTTGAGGGTGAAGACCCATAATCCATTAAAGAATGGAACAATCAGAATTCTCAACTGATAAAATGTCAGTCTCGGGTCCAGAACCTAAATCAAAAAATCACCTCGGCCAGAATCTAAATTATTTTTGTGTCCAGAACTCAAACCAACCTTGATTATGGAGTCCAGTATGACTCTAAACCCAGTCAAATTTTCGCTCTCTTTTGCTATAGTCTTAGATCACTCAAGCAGTGGGCAAACTGTAGACCCTTAATTTTTGACCCAATCCAGTCTGATATTTTTAAACAGTCCAAAATAATTTTTGTGATATTTTTAATAATATTTATTACTTATAGTATTTATTTTTAATTAAAATAAAAAATAAAAAAGAAGAAGAAAAGATAAAAAATAAATTGAAAATAAAATTGGCGAAGGGCAAAATCGGCGACGAAATTTTTTATTGCTGGCGACGAATTGGCCACAAGCCAATTTGTCGCAGGTTTTTCTTGTGACGAATTGGCCTGTGGCCCTCGCCCAGCTCATGCCTAGCCCACGCGCCCCGTAGCAATTTTTGCCAGTGCAATCTTTTTTGAATCCCTATTCTATTTGGTTTTTAATTTTATTTCCTAAATGATTTTTATTTCCTTAACGATTTTTATTTCTTTAACCAATTAGTATTAGATTTTTATTTTTCTTATAAATACCACATCAAAACACACAAAAAGGGATCTTGAGACTTTGGACTTTGATCTTTTAAAAGGAGATCAGACCTTTTTTAGAACCTTGGACTTGAAAAGGCAAGAGGCAGTCATCAAGCAAGAAGGAATCCATCAAAGGCAGCATACTGTCTTTGGTTATTGTTCAACCGGAATTTAAGTTGTGGTGGAACCAACAATGGAAGTTTGAGTTTCTATTGACTTATTTATGTTTACAGTAGCTTCATCACTCAATTGAATTAATTGTTTAAACGTACAATAGATGATCAATTATTTTGTTTACCATCCAAACTTTATTTAAAACCCTAAAAACTATTTTTTCAAAACCCTAATATCTTAATACCCGTAAAATATATTTTTGAAAACTAAAACCCTAATTATACTTTTCTAAAACCACAAAATAATAGACTGTTTTCTTAAAACCTTAACCAAACCTATTTTTTTGACACCACAGTAGCCTATTTTTTCCAAATACCTAATTTAAAATCTAACCTTCATGATCTTCAACCCTAAACTTTAATATTATTTTTATAAAACTTCCAAAATCCTAAATCTTTAAAACATCCCATAGCTATATTACTTCTTTTATATTAAATGTTTCTCAATTAATTACTCTAGTATATACAAAACCCTAATTGTTAAACATAAAATTCAAGAAACCCTAAATTGATGCATGAACCCTAAATTTATAGACTTACTATTTTATTTCAATTTGATGAATGCTTATTATATATTTTGATTGATGTTTGATGTCTTTAATGAATGATTAATTTATAATGAATGGTTGGCTACTTTTATTGATTTTGATTTCAAAACATTGTAAGAGGTATGTTTCCATGTTTTGGGTACCTCGTGTCGTGAGCATCATGTAATTTATTTTATTTTAAAATTTTTTGGACCAATGTAAAGGATACATTTCCACCTTTTCTGTAGGTATCCTATTTAGTTTTAGACATGGATTATGTAAGGAAATTTTTTCATCCTCGAATGGGTGTCCATTATTTACTTTATTTGGACATTGTTGTGATTTTAATAAAGTATTTATTTATTCTTATCACATGTAGTATGAATAATATCATTATATTTAAGAATTTTATAATATTAAGAACTGCAAAGAAGACCGGTTTTAATGAACCGGGCGTTGTGGGAGTGTTGGGCCGTTTCTCATCTTCCCCATACATACCTAACTTTTTGAACCCATTAGGGGGTTGGGGATTTCATAGGAATCTAGTCATCCACCCCTTTCTTTTTCCTGGCTTGTCCGGGTGGCGACTCCATTTTCTCCAGGCTTAGGTCCTTGTTCTCTAAGGTCCTGAGCCTAAACAGTGTTGATGTTGCAAGAACCATTCCACCAGGAGTGGGGGCAAAAATCCCTGCTCACAGTAAGGCTTGAGCAACCATTTTTACTAATATTTCCTTCTCAGCTCTGGAGAGGAATAATTCTTCCAACTAGACAGCCTCTTCTTCATGTGATCTTTAGGGAAATTGAACACTTCTATTTTATTTCTCCCTATAATCAATGGCAGTTCTAAGTACTTACCTTGTTTCTCTACTCTTTAATGCCTAAGGTATGACAAACTTCGGTAACCATTTCATCTCTTTTTTTTTAGGACTAAAGATCAAGGATGATTTTTGAAAGTTGATCAATTGGCCAGAGGCCTTTGCATATTTATCAAGGTAGCCTTTAATGCATTGACCCTCTTCCTTTTTAGTTTTGAAGAATAAGTAGCTGTTATTGGCAAAAAGGAGGTGGGTAATGGAAGGGGCGGAATGAGCTACCTTCAACCATGAAGATCCCTATTCATTCTTTATATTTGAGTAATGAAGTAAGCCCCTTTACGCAGATAATGAAAAGGTAAGGTGATAGAGGATCTCCTTGTCTCAAGCCTCTTCATAAAGTTATAGGACCAAGTTTAGAATTCCCACATAATATTTTATAGCTAATTGACATGACATAGTGCATTACCATTTGATCCATTTTTCATCAAACCCCATCTTTCTCATAATGTTACTTAAAAAGCTTTGCTCAATTTGGTCATATGCCTTGTTCATGTCCATTTTTATTGAAACAATCCCTTTTTTTACCAATGTCCTTCCTTTTCAAAAAGTGGTTGATTTCAAAGGCTAATAGGATGTCATTTGAAATGAGCCTTCCTGGTATTAATGCACTCTACTCTTTAAAGATGATATTAGGGATCATGAACTTCATTCTCTTTGTGATTGCCTTCGAGATGATCTTATATAGAATGTTGCACAATGTAATTGGTCTAAGATTAGACAATTCTTCTATGTTTTATTTTTTAAGGATTAACACAACATGAGTGAGATTAAGGCTTGCTAGAAACTCATCTTTGTTCAAAAACTCCAAACATGTTAAAGTTACATCCTTCCTAACAATGTTCTAGTAACTTTAGTAGAAACTTGAATTCATTCCATTTGGTCGTGGTGATTTATCTAGATGCATAGAGAAGACAACTTGCTTTATTTCTGCTGCTGTGAATGGATTTAATAAGCTTTCATTATATAATGGGAAAACCCTTCTACCAATATGTTGGGCACTTCAGAAGGAGTAAACAAACTACTAAAGTAGTTTAGCATTAAATCTTGCAAACCTTGCCCTCATATTCTAAAAGCTCCTTAATAATCTCTTAGTTAAGTTATTTGATTTCTCTTCCTTCTGGCTTTAACAACTGCATGAAAGTATTTTGAATTTTGGTCTCCTTCACTAAGCTAGAATTATTTTGCCCATTATTTTAGTGTATCTTCTTCCATTTTTAAAAGTTCATCCAACTGGCTCTTTATTTCTTCATACAATTTAATAGTTAATTCATCCCTGAATTGACAAAGATGGGTCAGCTTTACTCTAGAAGCCTCATTTTTTTGTTGAGCCGCTTTATTTACTTCTCCTTTCCATTTTTACAATTCAACTCTATATACTGTTAATTTTTCTTCCAGTCCTAGGCCTCTACTACTTCCCCATATTCTTTTAATGATTTTCTTACATTCTGGGTTTCTGGTATAGGCATTCTTGAAGTAGAAGAGCCTTTGTCTCCTAGTTTGCTCACATTTTAGGAAGTCCAAAAAGAAGGCTGAGTGGTCCGATGCTGTAACTACCAAATTATAAATTATAGAATGCCCAAAAAACTTTAGCCATTTTTCTAAGGCCAGGGCTTTATCTAGACATTCCTCTACCCATGCTTCTGTTCCCCTTTCCCTTTCCTATGTAAAAGGGTAGTCAATGATCCTAACATCAAATAAGCCAAAATCATGAATTACCTCACACAAGTTTTTTATTAGATGTTCAAGGTCAGGAGAAGCTCCTTTTTTTTTATTGAGCTATAAGATCTTTGAAATCACTGATGATGCACCATGGTAGTTTGGTTTGGCTTTATTCGATGTAGTAGTTCATAGGATTCTTGTCTGCAGTTCCTCTCTAAGTTGCCATAAAACTCGTCAATCACCATTTCTCCATGCCTTGTAATTTGATGATCACATCAATATGGGATTTAAAGAAACCTAATAAATTAATGGAATCTCCTTTTTCCCACAGAAGAGTAAGACATCCTCTATGGCCATGTCCGTTGACAACAAAAGCTCCTTCAAAATGTAACTTCCTTTGAATGCTTTCAATCTTCTTTTGATTAGGCATCATTTCCATCAAGAATAACATTTTGGGCCTATTTTGGATACTAGATCCTGAAGCTCTTAATTTACACATGGGCTGCCCATCCCACAATCCTAGCTTAGAGTAGTCATTGTGGGGGGCAAGTATGCATAATAGGCCAACTAATATCATTTTTTTTGTTGACCTTCATTATTATTTATTGGACTATTAACTAGGCCCATTTTTATATCAGTTGGTAAGGCCTTATATGATGGAGTTAGCTACAAGATTGAGGCTCATGAGAATAAAGTGATTTACAGTACAATAGGAGATATGTAACTTTGGTCTAAGGTCGTCTGAACTTTTCATATCAAAATTTTCTTCTTCTATTTTTTTTTATTTCATAAGAAGAAGAAGAAGAAGAAGAAGAAGAAGAAGAAGGTCATTTTCATCACTTTAACACTACTACATGACATAACATTTTTTTTCTGCTGAAAATAGGTCTCACTTATCCTAGTCATCCAAAGTGATGGGTAAAACAACCCGAGTCACTAAAATATAGCCATTTAATAAAGTTTGGACACTAAAATAGCAAAAAAAAATTATAGTGATATAAAAATAAAAAAAATCATAAAGTTCAGACACTATTAGTATAATTTTTTTCTTATTTTGCATTTGAGCCAAATTATTATTATTACTATAACTCCTATCATCATCATTATAAAGCCGCATTATACAAAACTTATAGCGGCCTCATCCTTATTTTTTCTTTTCCTCTCAATATATATCTAGCACAAAATCCATCAAAATTCTTCTATAATCTTTCAACCCAATAGCAATTTTGGATTTGGCAACTTGATTTTGGAGGGTTTACTACCGATGGTGGTTTTTGGCTTTGAATTGGGTCCTCTCTAGTGGTGGTGGTTTCCTATCAATTATTTTTTTTCTTTTTCTCTTTTACTTTTGTTGCATCAATATATGTTTATTGTGTTTTTGAATACCCAATTGATATTTTATAGAGAAATTACAAAATCTATATTGAGGATTTGTCAAATTCTTTATAGAAAAGAACCCAATCAAAAGTCTCCTCCTTTTTTATTTTCTCGATATTTTTTTTGTTTCTTGAAAAAGGAGTTTTTGAATTGCATTTTATTTTCTTTAATTTTGTTCTTATAGTTTCTATATGTAATGTTATTGAAATGGGTGATTTTGATGCCCAAAAATATCCAAAAGATATGCATATTAGCTCATGTTGATCATGGCAAAATAACATTTACTGACCACCTAATTGCTGCTAGTGGTGGTGGCTTGCTTCACCCTATATTAGCGAGGAAGCTTAGGATTATCTTGACGAGGAAAAAAAGTGTATAGTAACTATGAAGAGCTCCTCAATTGCTCTTCATTATAAAGACTTCTCAATAAACCTCATAGACTCCCTTAGTCATATGGATTTTTGTAGTGAAGTTTCTACTGCTGTAAGACAAAGTGATGGGGCATTTTTTTGGTTGATGCTGTTAAAGGGGTTCATATACAAAGACATGTTGTTTTGCGATAAGATTGGATAAAGAAGATCACACCATATTTGGTGCTAAATAAGATTGATAGGTTGATTTATTAGTTGAAGTAGTTGGCAATTAAATTAGTTTTTTAATTGCCTAAAAATGGAGCAAATTCGATCGCTAAATACTAAAATTTTATTTAATTAAAAGACATAATTTAAAAAATTTAGAGACAAAAAACTTTACACCCCAAACACATTATGCGTTAGCTTATTTAAGCTAACCCTCCCAAAATTTTCCACTCACAGCTTACCAATACCACCACTCTCTTTTTTTTTAATCTCTCATTACATCAAACAATGGCCCTATCACCATATTTACACTTGTACAAAGTTAGTAATTATTGCTGGCTTTATATCAATTTGTCTATGTTAATTTAATGACTTATTTTTTTTTTCTTTTTAAATTAAGTTTAACTTTCTAACATCCTCCCTTAAACTTGATTAATTAACATTCCAAGTATTTTTTTTTCAACTTGAAAATATATCAACTTTGAGTGGCATTATGAAAATATCTTCAATTTGATTTTCAGATGCACAATACTCGACCATGATCTCTTTATCTTTAACCAAATCTCAAATGTATGTTTAATGTCAATGTGCTTATTGCTACCATGAAATATTGGATTCTTCATTATGGTGATTGCAAACTTGTCACAATAAACTATCACTGAACCATCTTGTCAATGTTACAATTCATTAAGCATCATCTATAGCCAACGACAGAGTAGGACAACTTATAGTTGCTATATACTCAACTTCTGCTATTGGAAGAAACACTACTTGTTATTTCTTTGAGGATTAAGAGAATGTACCCAAACCAATATTGAAAGCATAATCTGATGTAATTTTCCTTGCTTTAGTGTCACCTACCTTACTACTATCTATATATCCAACTAGCTTTATATTATTAGCACTTGAATAGAATATGCTGTTGTGAGCAGAGATTTTTGCCCCCACTATCTGTGGAATGGTTCTTACGACTTTGGCACTGTTAAGCTCAAGCCCTTAAAGAACATGGGTCTAAACCTGGAGAATTTAAAGTATCACCCGGACGAGCCGAGAAGATAGAAAGGGGTAGATGACTTGATTCTTAAGGAATTCCCAACCCCTACTAGGTTTAAAAAGTTGGATATGCATGGTGAAGGTGAGAATGACCCAACACCCCTATAGCATCCTATTCATTGGAACCGACCTCTTTTTTCAGGTATGTATATTATTAAATTCTTAACTTATTATAATATAATCCATAATTCATGCAATTGAAATAGATAAATATTCATTATATTAAATCAAAGTAAGTCCAAACAAAACAACAAAATGGGCACCCATACAAGATGAAAACGTTCTTTTCCTGTAACACCCTTATACCTTATATACGTATAATATAGACACCCGGTATATGTAAAATACGCATATAAGGTATAAAAATATCACGACCCGTTTTAATAAAAAAAATTCACTTTTCCAATTTAAACCTTAAATACTTAAAAATGTAACTTTAAATAACCAATAAAATATTTATTAGAAATCATAGATTCTAAAATAAGCATTTTTCATAAAAATCTCTAAAAAAAATTCGCTAGAGTTTTGTCTGTAATTTGGACATTTCCAAATTTCAACATACCACAACCTGCAAAGAAAAAACACTCCCAATAAAAAACAATCATACATTTCACCCATACTCCTCAATTTCTCCAAGTTTCTCAAAACATTTATACATATACATATATATATATATATATATATTTACAAAACACATATAAACCCATATTATAAAATTTTTCAGCCCATTCTTTATAATTTACAATATATATACATCAAAATATAATATAATATACATAATGTCAAAATGTACGATAATATAAAATATATACATGTTGGCAGTGTCTCTGATCTTGATACCCAAAAATTAACTCTACTAGCAAAATCTAAAATCTAGACTCGACCCGATCTAGACGAACTCTTTGGCTCAACCGGATCTCCCCTATCACCTGCGCGATGAATTATAATCATGCTAAGCCAAAAGCCTAGCGGTACAAACTTCGATAATAATAAAATTGAAATACAATACTAATGCATAATGCTTATGTATATTATGTCACCATATGTCATATCATTTTATTTTAAACATATTTTTCAATAATTGTACTTTTCACATAAAAACAAATACAAGCAAAACAAATACAAGAATGGACCCAAAAATCTAATATGTCATTCAAATCCCAGAGTTACTATTTTGGTCCAAGTTGACACCATGTGTTTAGCTGTAGACCCTTAATTTTTGACCCAGTCCGGTCCAATATATTTTAATCAGTCCAAAATAATTTTGTGATGTCCAATATATTTTAATTAGTCCAAAATAATTTTTTTACCTTAATTAAATAATATTTACATTAGTATTTAATTTTTATAATTAATAAAAAATAAAAAATAATAATAAACAAACAAATAAAAATAAAAATAAAAATTGGCGACGAAAAATTTCGTCGCCTAAAAGGGTGCGGCGAAATGGCCTGCAGGCCAATTTTTGCCCTGCAGCTTGCAGCCAGCTTTTTTGCCAGCGTAATTTTTCCGCAGCAGTTTTTTTTTGCCAGCGAAATTTTTTCGACGCAAATTTTTCTGAAACCAAATACAATTAGGTTTCGGTTTCCTTTTCTTAATTAACGATAGATTCTGTGAATAACTAAAATTAATCATAAAAATCTTCTATAAATAAGGACTAAAACAACACAGAAAGGTGAGGGGAAATATGGGATGGAAATTGGAGGAGAAAAAAAAGGGACAATCTAGTGAATTGAAAAACTTTGAATCAATCGGACTTTTTGAGAGAAGCAAACAAGCAAATTCAATCGATCAAAGGCAACCATCTTGCCTTTGTTCTTGTTCATCCAAGAAACAATTTTTGGTGGAACCAACAAACGAAGGTATGAATTTCTTTATTTATTTTTCTTTATAGTAGCTTCATCACTCAAGATTAAAAAATTGTTGTTTCTGTTTCTTCAAAATCTTAAAACCCTAATCTACTTTCTAACTTTTAAAAACTTTAAATCGCTTCAAGATTTACCAAAACCCTAATTTGCTTTTCAATTTTTCAAAACCCTAAATTGAATCTGTTTCTTTCCAAAAAAAACCTTAAATTGAGTCTGTTTCTTTCCAAAACCCTAAAAAATATCTTTTTGTTTCTATAAACCTTAAATCGTTTTGTTTATTTTCATAAAACTTCATAAAACTATAAATTGTTTCTCCAAATTCTAAAATAAAATATATTCTCTGAAAACACTAAACCCTAATTCAACTTTAGAATCAAGACAGTAACCACAAACCAATTATTCTAAACCCTAGTTTTCTTAAACCCTAATTCCCTTAAAACCTTAAACCCTAATTTTTCTATATCCTAATCTTTAAAATCTTAAAACCTTATAAATTTAAATATTAAAATTCAATATGGTAAATACAAAACAATGATCCAGTAACCGTAAATCATAAATCTAAATGTTTTAAAGTGTCCAAACCCTAATTTCATGATTTCACTCCTCAAACAATAATTTGGTTAATTAAAGAACCTTATCAATCCCTTAAATCATAAAACTTTAATCCATTTTAATTCACTTAAAGTTTACAGTAGCTAAGAATTACAAACCCTAGATAATACTAAAATTCCAAAACCCTAAAGTATTAATTAAAGAATTTTAAATAGAAACAGTAGCCCTAATTTGAATCTTTATTTGCTTTATTTAATTTTATATTTGATTATGTAGTCTATTATATGCTTTAATTTATTTTCAATGCTTTGTTGATTTATTTAAGTTCAATGCTTGATTTATTTAGTTTATCATGGATGAATGTTTACATTCAATTGATGTTTAATATCTTTGATGAATGATTTATTTATGATGAATGGTTATTTACTTTTATCGATTTATTTAGATTTCCAAATGTTGTAAGAGGTATGTTTCCACTTGGTGGGTACCTCATTAGTTAAATATCATGTAATTTAAATTGCTTTTCTATTTTAGAACCAATGTAAAGGACATGTTTCTACCTTTCGGTGGGTGTCCTATTTAGGCATGGATTATGTAAGGGCATGTTTCCATCTTCGGATGGGTGTCCATTTATTTATTTTGCTTGGACATTGTTTTGATTTTCAATATATCAATGCTTTATTTTAGTTATTGTATGTAATATGGATAATATTGTTATATTTAAGAGTTTTATAATATTAAGACTGTAAAGGAGGCCGGTTCCAATGAACCGGGCGTTGTGGGGGTGCTGGGCCATTTCTCACCTTCCCCACACATACCCAACTTTTCAAACCCATTAGGGGGTTAGGGATTCCTTAGGAATCAAGTCATCCACCCCTTTTGTTTTACCCGGCCCATCCGGGTGGCAACTCCATTTTCTCCAGACTTAGGTCCGTGTTCTCTAAGGCCCCGAGCCTAAACAGTGCCGAAGTCACAAGAACCATTTCACTGGGAGTGGGGGCAAAAATCCCCGCTCACATTGGCGACTCCACTGGGGATAAGAGAAGTTGATTCCATTGGTCTTTATATTATTCTATTCTTTCTTATAATAATATTATCCATTGCATCATATTAGATTGCATCGTGTGCGTGAGTTAGGATGCCCGTGTTACCCGTGTTGTGTTATGTAATGGATACCATACTTTCACTCAAGATATGGAGATCGAGCATGACATAACCACTCATAGCCTCGTACCATTTTGTATATACTTGCTATGGGAACCCAAGCCTTTTTACCCAAAGACTAAAGCTCATGTAATTGGCCTAGTTACTTTCCTTAGGTTTTACCCCAAATGCATGTTGTTTGACTATGGTTAATTTATCTTAGCTTAAATCATGGCTTATTTGGTTTGTTATTTTTCTAATATGACCTAAGTATATTGTAAGCTCAAAATAAAATTTTCTTTAAAATCCAAAAGACCAAAGCTATTTTCAAAATTTTTCAAGATGGTCTTTGGACATAAGACATTTCTAAAAATAAATTAAAAATTCTTTTGCTCATGGCCCAAATACTAAGCCCAAAATATGTTTTTTATAAAATCTTTTTTGGGCCTAGAAATAAAATTATTTTCATCCAAAGAGCTTGCAAATTATTTAGGCCAATTACGAAATACCAAAAGTCAATTGTGAGCCTAGTTTATACTAAGAATTATTAATCATGGGCTTGTTGTTGGCATGAACCATTAGTTACTCTTTTCAAGTGAGAAATCTATCTATAATAAACATTTTAATTTAGTTTTAATCCAATGTAGCATAAGAGCTACGATAGTTGGATAAATGGATTAAAACCTAATTAATGAGAATTATTATGAACTGATTCCCATTTTTGAAAATATAACTATTGGTTGAAATGTCCGAGGGAAATATTAGAAAACAAGATGCCCCATGTTGGTATTTTGTTAACCATTTACCTAGGAAAAGAGACTCGCCATTTGTGTGTGGATGTTATAAGGTTGGAAGGAACGTCCTATTCGTCCTTGTTTGTCTATTGTTTGTGCATACATGCATACATGCATACATTTGCATCTCATATCATTAATCCTTTCTGGCTCACAGCCTTGGATTACGACAGTTCAAAAGCTTATAACAATCCAACTTACGTCGGCGACGAAGAATCTAGCAACGACTCAATCACTTGCTCACCAAAAGCAATGGAGCCCGAACAAATTAAAAGAATGGTGGATGATGCCCTCAATGCCAAGATGGAAGAAATAAAAGAGGCCATGGCTGAGACCGTGAAGAACCAGTTGGCTGCAATTTAAGAAAATAATGCCGAAGCGTCTGCTAGTTCCAAGAAGCCAAAGGATAAAGAGAAGGATAAAGTTGGTGAAGTAGCTTTTGATGATGATAAGGTGATCATTGATGATGATGATTGGGCTCAATACTACCAAGACCCTCAAAACAAAAAGGAAGAACCAAAGATTGTTGAGAAGGCAACAATTGGAAAGACTAAGACATCCGATGTTGAGAAGATGATTGTTGATTTAGAAAAGAAATTTGAGAAGAAACTGAAAACCGAAGAAATGTCCGAGATCGACAAATTATTTGAGCTAGATGAAGAAGTTCCATACAAATTCAAGATGCCATCTTTTGCGAAGTTTGATGGAACCTGAAATCCTCATCTCTATGTGAAGCAGTATATCACTGTTATCCAGTCTGCCCGAGATACTAAGGCTCAAACCCTAAGGTACTTCATGCTCTCATTGGACCCTGTTGTCCAAAATTGGTTCAATACCTTGGAAGAAGAAACACAAAAGAGTTGGGATCTGCTATACAAAGCCTTCCTCTAACAATATGGGTATAATGTCGAGATGTAAGTTACCTTAATGGAAGTGGAGTCCATAAGACAAAGGCCAAATGAGAATATTGTGAACTATGTGAAAAGATGGAGAAACAAAGCTGCTTTACTCAAGAAAAGGCCCGATGAATCTGATCAAATAAGGATGATTATGAGAGACGTCCTGCCTAGTCTTCGTGAAAGGATGTCTCATACACTCATCCGTGACTTCAAAGATCTTCTCCAAGCTGGTCTACAAATTGAAGAGTGGAAAAGGGAGAAAAATTACTTTTTAATAAGAAGGAATGAGAAAGGGAATTATCAGCCTAGCAATCAAAGCATGCAGAAAGAAGTTGATGTTAATGTGGCTGATCAAGGAAATAAAAGACAATTCTCAGAATTGGGGAAACCTCTATCTTGGGTTTTTAGCAAGCTGCAAAAGAAAGGGTTGTTGCAACTGTTAGCTCCTCGACCACTACATAATCCACTGCCACCAAACTTCAATGCCGAGGCCTTCTGTCAATTCCATCAAATGCTAGGACATGAAACAAATAAATGTGCTCGTCTAAGGCATGAGATCCAAGACCTAATCGATAGTGGCAAGCTACCCGAGCAGGATAAGCCCAATACCAAGAACAACTCTTTGCCTAAATTTGAAAGAGTGCCACCACCTGCAACCTTCATGGTGGAAAAAGAATTGGAAGAAGATTTTGTTTTATCATCCTTTGAAGATGGATATTGAAGAGGTGAAAGGAAAAGAAGCTTAAACTCAACGAACTTTCCTTAGCTTGAATGTTGCTTTTCAATCTTACTTTCTTTAATATTTTGGAACTATTGTGCTTTTCAAATTTAAAGTTACTTGAAATAAATTACTTTCATCAAAATTTTTGTTGGTCTTTGTTCATTTTGGTGTTCAACCAATGAGGAATCCAGCTTGATATTCATAAATTAATGTATCTAGGCATCATGACTTGAATGACTTACTAGGTAAGGGAATTGCTCTATAGCATTGAGTTATGTATGCTTACATAGAGAGGGCTCCTGCATAATTATCTTTGTCTAGGTCCTAGTCAGTCTTAGAACATGCTTTGACAAACTTTCGAGGCGAAATTGAACTCTGCTTATTTAAGGGAGAAATGATCTAGGCATTGTTTGGTTAGCCAACAACTAGTATCCACCCTATTAAATATCAATCCCTAGTTGTCCCTTTGAGCCTTCATAAAATTTTAGCTTTCTTTTCATTGGCTTACAAACCCTAATAACCTACCCTAAGCTGTTAAGAAGATCAAAGAAAGAAATGAATACCATAAAGATAGTTGAAGTTCTCAAGACCATAAGGGTAGTTAAAGTTCTCAAGACCATAAGTGTAGTTTATGTTTTCAAGACCATAAGGATAGTTGATGTTCTCAAAACCATAAAGATAGTTGAAGTTTTCTTAATATCTCCAATATATCAAGACAACATCAGAGTAACAAACGATTTATCCCTATTAAAGAAGATTTATGTCACTCCACTCGTCCATTATTGGAAGCCCAAGTTAGTACAAACAAGACAACTCTCTTTGAGCTAGAACCAACCCAAAAAAAAAAGAAAGAAGAAGAAAAGAAAAAAAAAAGAAAGAAAAAGAAAAAAAAAGAGAAAAAAAGAGAAAATCTAAAAAGGTGGTTCAAAAAGCCAACTGAGTTCTCTTTTACCTAAGACAACAAAAGGCTTCCATTTGATTTACAAGGATGGATTGCCTTGAATTGGTCCAACCCAACCAAAGATTCAATCAAAATTGGAGTAAAAAGGAGGAAGACCATCCAGTTCTTGAAAGTTCTGTACTTGACAATCCTATAAGGAAGAAGGACAAAATGATAAAATGCTCAAAGAAAGGGAAGAGTAAGAAAAATAAAGAAAAGGGAGAAGAAGAAAAGAAACAAATTTGGGAACCAAACTTTTTGCAAGGGTAAAAACTGTCCTAATCAAGATCCAGATTAATGCCAAGAAGATAGAAGGAATTTGGAGTCTAGCAAGATTGCCTCCAAGCTGCCTAAAATTCAAACATGAAATTTATAGTGTGAGGGTTTGTCCATTGTGTCACATCATCTCCTATCTCAAAATGGCCTTCATTTAACCATGTCCCTCATAGACCCCATTTCAAGCCTATCAAAGACCTATTGATTTCTCTTGGTAGGTAGAGTCTATTAGTGGAGATAGTTTGGATAAGCATGCATATGAGATAGACAGTATTTAAACTCAAATGAGACCTTTGGCCAAGTAATGTGTATTTGCCTATCTGAAGTGCAACAGTTCTTGCTTAAATAGAAACGATTCCCAAGTTTAGTATGGTAACTAGGGTTGTCATGTTATAGATATGTTAATTTAGAAAATCAAGTACTGAGGTACATTGACATTGATTTGGCAAAGCCAACATTTGATTTCAAAATCAAAATCAAGAAAAAAAAATTCAAAAAAAATTAAAAGTAAAAATAAAAATAAAAATATTTTTATCATACAAAGCCTCCAAGCTAAGGGGAGTATGTTGAACTGTCGAATCTCCAAAGGACACATTGGGCAAAGGAAATGATTATTGGCAAAGTTATGAAGAAACTGCCAACCGACATGCTGAAATATAGTTTGAAATGGATGCATCTCTAACTTTGCTGCTTAGGGTCTCTAACACTCATGTTTTCAACATGTTGAAGATAAAAGCCACAAATGCAAAGCTTTCGATCATTCCAATGCAAGACTTGAACAAGTGTCAAAAAGGAACCAATGAGAACACTTCTGCTGATCACCTCGGTCTGTGAGTCGATGGAATGACTGTAAGAATTATTCATGCATATCATGCATACATAAGCATATCACATTGCACTTTCTTGTCTTGTATTGTCTATTCTTTGCCAAAATGAATAGCAAACACCCTGCGAAGTAAAGAATCTAAAGAAGATATTGAATCAAGGGGGCATGGAAAGCCTATTTGCTTGTGGAAGCTCCAATCATTTTGCAAAGAGAAGAAATACGTGCTTGCACGAAGAACTAGACGGTAAAAGCATCAATCAAAGCTTGCATGGAAAAAATCTTTGGTTTGAGCCTACACTCCTTTTCAATTTTTTGAGTTTATATAACAAATATTTTCAAACTCACTTGTATTTTGCCATGCTGGGGGCAAGGAGAAGATATGAGGGCCAACTAAAAATAGCTAAATTTTTGCGAAAGGAAGGACAAAAGAATGGAACAACAAGTTAAGCCAGAATCCACAACTGATAAAAGGTCAATCAAATCGAATTCAATCTCGAGTCAAAGTATCCCAATCCATTTAGGATCGAGTATCCCAATCCAAATCAAGTTTAGGATTGAGTATCCCAACCCAATTTAGGATCGAGTATCCCAATCCAGTTATCGAGTATCCCAATCCAGTTTAGGATCGAGTATCCAAATCCAGTTAGGATCGAGTATCCCAATCCAATTTAGGATTGAGTATCTGAATCCAGTTAGGATCGAGTATCCAAATCCAGTTTAGGATCGAGTATCCAAATCTAGTTTAGGATCGAGTATCGAAGTCCAGTTAGTATCAAGTATCCAAATCCAGTTTAGGATCGAGTACTCCAACCCAATTTAGGATCGAGTATCCCAATCCAATTTAAGATCGAGTATCCAAATCCATTTATGATCGAGTATCCAAATCCAGTTTAGGATCGAGTATCCCAATCCAATTTAGGATCGAGTATCCAAATCCAGTTAGGATCGAGTATCCAAATCCATTTCAGGATATAGTATCCCAATCCAATTTAGGATCGAGTATCCCAATCCAATTTAGGATCGAGTATCCAAATCCAGTTAGGATCGAATATCCAAATCCAGTTTAGGATCGAGTATCCCAATCCAATTTAGGATCGAGTATCCAAATCCAGTTAGGATCGAGTATCCCAATACAAATCCAGCTAGGATCTAGTATCCAAATCCAGTTAGGATTGAGTATCCAAATCCAGTTAGGATTGAGTATCCAAATCCAGTTAGGATCGAGTATCCCAATCCAAATCCAGCTAGGATCGAGTATCCGTATCCGATTTAGGATCGAGTATCCAAATCCAGTTAGGATCGAGTATCCAAATCCAGTTAGGATCGAGTATCCCGATCCAAATCTAGCTAGGATCGAGTATCCAAATCTGATTTAGGATCGAGTATCCAAATCTAGTTAGGATCGAGAATCCAAATCCAGTTTAGGATCGAGTATCCAAATGCATTTAGGATCGAGTATCCAAATCCAAATTAGGATCGAGTATCAAAATCCAGTTTAGGATCGAGTATCTAAATCCAGTTTAGGATCGAGAATCCGAATCCCGTTAGGATCGAGTATCCAAGTCTAGTTTAGGATCGAATATCCAAATCTCTCGGGTCCAGAACCCAAAACCCCAACCATCTCAAAAATTAAGTCTTATTGCTTTTCACTCTCTTTTACTAAAGTCTCAGATCGTTCAAGCATGGGGCAAACTGTAGACCCTTAATTTTTGACCCAGTCCAGTCCAATATATTTTAATTAGTCCAAAATAATATTGTGTTGTCCAATATATTTTAATTAGTCCAAAATAATTTTTGTTATCTTAATTAAATAATATTTGCTTTAGTATTTAATTTTTATAATTAATAAAAATAAAAAAATAATAATAAACAAATAAATAAAAATAAAAATCGGTGACGAAAAATTTCGTCGTCGAAAAGGGTTGCGGTGAAATGGCCCACAGGCCAATTTTCGCCCCGCAGCCCACAGCCAAGTATGGCAGCTTTTTTGCCAGCACAATTTTTCCGCAGCAGTTTTTTTTTGCCAGCGAAATTTTTCCGACGCAAATTTTTTCGAAACCAAATCCAATTAGGTTTTGGTTTCCTTTTCTTAATTAACGATAGATTCTGTGAATAACTAAAATTAATCTTAAAAATCTTCTATAAATAAGGACTAAAACAACGTAGAAAGGTGAGGGGAAATATGGGATCAAAATTGGAGGAGAAAAAAAGGGACAATCGAGTGAATTGAAAAACTTTGAATCAATCAATCCATCAAAGGCAACCATCTTGCCTTTGTTCTTGTTCATCCAATAAACAAATTTTAATGGAACCAACAAACGAAGGTATGAATTTCTTTATTTATTTTTCTTTACAGTAGCTTCATCACTCAAGATTAAAAAATTGTTGTTTCTATTTCTTCAAAATCTTAAAACCCTAATCTACTTTCTAACTTTTCAAAACTTTAAATCGCTTCAAGATTTACCAAAACCCTAATTTGCTTTTCAATTTTTCAAAACCTTAAATTGAATTTGTTTCTTTCCAAAAAAAACCTTAAATTGAATCTGTTTCTTTCCAAAACCCTAAAAAATATCTTTTTTTGTTTCTATAAACCTTAAATCATTTTGTTTATTTTCATAAAACTTCATAAAACTATAAATTGTTTCTCCAAATTCTAAAATAAAATATATTCTCCGAAAACACTAAGCCCTAATTCAACTTTAGAATCAAGACAGTAACCACAAACCAATTATTCTAAACCCCAGTTTTCTTAAACCCTAATACCCTTAAAGCCTTAAACCCTAATTTTTCTATATCCTAATCTTTAAAATCTTAAAACCTTATAAATTTAAATATTAAAATTCAATATGGTAAATACAAAATAATGATCCAGTAACCGTAAATCATAAATCTAAATGTTTTAAAGTGTCCAAACCCTAATTTCATGATTTCACTCCTCAAACACTAATTTGGTTAATTAATGAACCTTATCAATCCCTTAAATCATAAAACTTTAATCCATTTTAATTTCCTTAAAGTTTATAGTAGCTAAGAATTATAAACCCTATATAATACTAAAATTCCAAAACCCTAAAGTTTAAAGAATTTTAAATAGAAATAGTAGCCCTAATTTGAATCTTTATTTGCTTTATTTAATTTTACATTTGATTATGTAGTCTATTATATGCTTTAATTTATTTTCAATGCTTTGTTGATTTTTTTAAGTTCAATGCTTGATTTATTTAGTTTATCATGGATGAATGTTAACATTCTATTGATGTTTAATATTGTTAGACAAATGATCTTAATTTTGATCCTTGACAACTCAAATGGATGATCTATTTTAACTTGTGTTTGAGAAAGCTTGTTGCAGGATTAGGTTGCTTCAATTAAAGGTGAACAGAACAAGTATAGCGGTCGCACCTCAACTGAATACGACCGCTCCATGCAATTACAAAATGAAACCTTGTCACAGTAGGTTTCGCGATCAAAAGTTCGACCATAGTCGCGACCGCTCCTACATAATAGCGACCGTCCTAATATTTGCCCGACCGGTACTCAAGGAACTTAAATCATTACAATCACAGTAAGGTTCGCGGTAACAAGAACGGTGAATAACTCAACCTCGCTTATCACTGTCGCGACCGCCCCATTCAGAGTCGCGACCGCCCCACAATTCAAGAAGAAATTGCTCAAAGAGACAGTAGTGTTCGCGTCCTCAGATGCGTCCAGAAGTTCGACGCGAGAATGTGAGTTCGACCGCGAAAAGCTACGAAGGGAGACCGCAAGATTCAAATTATGGCGGACATCTCTTTTGCTATGTCAGAAAGTGACACGTGACATGACCGTTGTAAACCCACTTCAATATTCAAAAAGGGCGACCGCACCTCTGCTTGGCGCGACCGTCCCGACAAACACAGCATGGGCAAGAAACGGTCCGACAAACACATCATGGGCAAGATTCCAGCTGTAGAGCACTAAAATTCGTCCAGAAGTTCGACGCGAGAATGTGAGTTCGACCGCGAAAAGCTACGAAGGGCGACCGCGAGATTCAAATTATGGCGGACATCTCTTTTGCTATGTCAGAAAGTGACACGTGACATGACCGTTGTAAACCCACTTCAATATTCAAAAAGGGCGACCGCACCTCTGCTTGGCGCGACCGTCCCGACAAACACAGCATGGGCAAGAAACGGTCCGACAAACACATCATGGTTAAAAGGACGACCGCGTGAAGCATGAGCGCGACCATCCTTGTATGAAGGGCGACCGCTAAGTGCTTCGGACAGTTTAAGTAAAGAAGGTCTAATCTGCCAAGACTTTATTCTAAACAGCAATAACGGCTAGTAAGACCACATTGGCTATAAATACAATGTTTCCATGAGAAAACAAAGTAAGATAACATTATTAAGAAAAGATTTTCATAGCCAAGCAACAAATTTCCTTTTGCTTAAACTTGTATTTGAATTGTTATGAATGTTAGGTGTTAGCATTGAAAACACCATTGTATAAGTTTGAGTGTAAGCTTGGGAACACTTGGGTTGTGAGAGTAAGCCTTGTAAAACTCTTGTTAGGTTGAGAGAGTGAGCCTTGTAAAACTCTTGTTTCGGTTGTAAGTGTGAGCCTAAGAAAAACACTTGTAAAGTTGGAAGTGAGCTTGTGAAAACTTCAAAGACTAGTGGAACCTTAACAAGTTGTTAAGGAAGTGGATGTAGGATTGAAGTAAATCCGAACCACTATAAATCTTGTGTGTTCTTTTCTTCTTCCATTACTCAACCAATTCTCTATTCCGCATTTCTCGTTTGTTGAGTTTTTTAAACTGTCATAACTTCTTGAGGAAACCAATTCACCCCCCCCCCTCTTGGTTGCCATCTTGGGACAACAATTGGTATCAGAGCCCTGAGATTTCTTAAACTTAATTGTGAAATCTGATCCACAATGGCAACTTCTTCTTCATCAAGCTCTCATGGAAATCTTAACTCTATTCTTAGACCCTACTTTGATGGAACGGATTACTCATACTGGAAACACAAAATGTATTTGTTTCTAGACAGTGAAGGGATTGAACTATGGGATTTCATGGAAAATGAGTGGAAATCTCCTACTCATGAGGTTGACGGTATTCAAGTTCCACTTCCCAAAGCTCAATGGTCAACTAGCAATATCAGAGATCGATTCAAGAACAATAGAGCTGCTTCCATCTTGATGAACTCCATTTCAAGAGAAGAAGGTGGAAGAGTTCAACATTTAACTTGTGCACATTGTATTTGGAAAACACTTGAAAACTACCATGAAGGTACAACTCAAGTAAGATTTACCAAGAAACAAATGCATGTTCATGAGTATGAGCTATTCAAGATGAAACCAAATGAAAATGTCACCGACATGACAAATCGCTTGCTTGCTATTGTCAATGAACTGAAGAAGTATGGCAAGGTATATGATCAAGGTGATGTAAACAGTAAAATCTTGAGAGCCCTAAGAGCTAGAAAGAACTTCGAATCCAAAGTATCATCCATAGAAGAAGCTCATGATCTCAGAACATTAAGAACCGACGAGCTAGTTGGTAAATTACTCACTTTTGAGCTGCACAGTGAAAAAGAAGAAGATCAAGGTGAGAAAGAAAAGAGAAAACCAATTGCACTCAAAGCAATCAAAGAAGTTGAGAGCTCAAGCAATGCAGGTACTGATGATGAAGATGAAATGGCAATGTTCTCAAAAAGAATGAATGAATGGAAAAGGAAGAAAAGATTACAAGCAAACAAAGGTACACCTCCTAAATTCTCCTTCAAAGATAAAGAAAAGAAAAATGAGGTAAAATGCTATGAATGTGGAAAAACCGGTCACATCAAGTCGGATTGCTACAAATTAAAGAACAAAAGGAAATGGGATAAGGAAAAGAAAAAGTCTCTCAAAGCCACATGGGATGACTCTTCCTCAAGTGAAGAAGAAGAGGAAGGAATTGCAAATCTTTGTCTCATGGCTATTGAAGATGACTCCAATGAGGTAAGTACTCAATCCTTTGATCTTGTAGCACATGATGATATAAGTGATATAGATGATAGTGATTTGATTGAGCACATGAATTCTAAAATAGAAAAATATTTCTCTAAAATGATGCTCTATAAAGAGAAAAACTCTAAGTTAGAAAAGGATTTTATATGCTTAAAGAACTCTACCTTAGAATTGAAAACCTCAAATGAACACTTAATGAATACAATAGGAGAATTAAATAAAAGCTCACATGACTTAGAAAAGGTGATTAAAGAAAATGAGACATTGAAGCATGAACTAAAAGAACTAAAAGAATCAATTTCCAGATTTCATAAAGGAAAGGAAGCATTGAACACATTAATTAATAATCAAAGATCACCTTCCTTGAAATATGGATTAGGATTCAATGGCTCAACCAACATTGCACCTAGTAAACCAAATTTTGTGAAAGCATCTACAACTAAAATTTCTGATGTTCATATCAAAGATGCTTGCACCAAGTCTAAAAGAACTTCTTACGGTTCACTAGGAGATAAAGCCAAAAACAATTATGCATTGTTGTTTACTAAACTTGTACAAAAGAAATCACATACTTGTAGTTGTATGTATAATGCAAAAAGAAAAATGCAGAAACATAGGATACCATGGCAATGCACATATTGCATGAAATTTGGTCACAAAAATTTCTATTGTTATATAAGAAAAGCTCATCTCAATTTAGAAGGCACTCTTTCTACTAACCATCAAGGACCCAACTATATGTGGGTACCTAAAAAAGGATGATCACAATTGGCTTGCAGGTATGCCTAAAATCTACTACCAATGAAAGCACATGGCTTGTGGATAGTGGATGCTCAAGGCATATGACTGGAAATGCAAAGCTCTTTACAAGTATTACCTATAAACATGGAGGTAACGTAACTTTTGGAAACAATGCTAAAGGTAAAATTCTTGGTGTTGGCTCCATTGGTTCTATTGGTAAGGATTTAATTGAAGATGTATGGCTTGTTGATGGTTTGAAACATAACTTGCTAAGTGTTAGTCAACTTTGTGATAAAGCATACTTTGTTAAGTTTGATTCCAAGGAATGCAAAATCACAAATTCAAATGATGTTATCATATTTAAGGGTACTAGAACAAACAACACTTACAATGTAAGCATACATTCTAATCATACATGTTTAATGTCCACTAATAATGATGCATGGTTATGGCATAGAAGACTAGGACATGCTGGTATGAATCAATTGAAATATATTTGTAATGAGAATTTAGTTGATGGCTTACCTAAGATAAAATATGATAAAGACAGAATTTGTGAACCTTGTCAACATGGTAAGCAACATAAAAGCTCATTTAAATCAAAGTGTGTTATAAGCACCTCTAGACCTTTAGAGCTCATTCATTTAGACTTGTTTGGACCAAATAGAGTTACAAGCTTAGGAGGCAAATCATATGCATTTGTTCTTGTTGATGACTACTCTAGATTCACATGGGTTAATTTCTTAGCTCAAAAGAATGAAGCCTTTAATTACTTCAAAACCTTTGCAAAAAGAGTTCAAAATGAAAAAGGATATGTGATCACATCTATTAGAAGTGATCATGGCAAAGAATTTGAAAATGAAAACTTTGAAAACTTTTGCAATGAACTTGGCATTTCACACAATTTTTCTGCTCCTAGAACTCCACAGCAAAATGGTGTAGTTGAAAGGAAAAATAGAACTTTAATCGAAATGGCTAGGACAATGCTCAATGAATATGATTTACCATCTTATTTTTGGGCGGAAGCCGTTAATACAGCTTGTTACATTGCAAATCGTGTTTATAAAAGGCATTTAACTAATAAAACTTCTTATGAGCTATGGAATGGAAGAATACCCAGAATTGGATATTTTAGAGTATTTGGATGCAAATGCTTCATATTGAATACCAAGGATAATCTTGGAAAATTCTCATCCAAATCAGATGAAGGCATATTCTTAGGATATTCATCATATAGCAAAGCATATAGAGTATTTAATATGAAAACTCTAGTTATAGAAGAATCAATGCATGTTGTATTTGATGAATCATCTAAACTTGATCAAAAGAAAGGTATTACTTTCAATGACCCTGTAGGCACTCTTGAACCTCTTGAATCTATTGATGCTCCAAAGATCAATCAACTTGAAGAAAAGGCTCAAGATCTACCTAGGGATTGGCAATACAAGAAAGATCATCCAAAGGAACTCATCATTGGAGAAACATCAAAGGGAGTAACTACTAGATCTAGAATTAATCATATTGATGTTAATGTTGCTTTTGTTTCTCAAATTGAACCAAAAACTATTGAGGAAGCTTTAAATGATGAAAATTGGACAACTGCAATGCAAGATGAACTTAATCAATTTGAAAGAAATAATGTTTGGCAACTTACTCCTAGACCTATAGATCATTCTATAATAGGATGCAAATGGGTTTATAGGAATAAGCTTGATGAAAATGGTCACATCATTAGAAATAAAGCAAGATTGGTAGCCAAAGGTTATAATCAAGAAGAAGGTATTGACTATGATGAAACCTTTGCCCCCATAGCTAGATTAGAAGCTATTAGAATATTACTTGCCTTTGCATGTCATATGAATTTTAAGCTTTATCAAATGGATGTTAAAAGTGCATTTCTAAACGAACTCATAAATGAAGAAGTTTATGTTGAACAACCTCCTGGTTTTGAAAACTACAAATTTCCCGATCATGTTTTCAAACTTACCAAAGCTTTATATGGATTAAAGCAAGCACCTAGAGCTTGGTATGATAAACTTAGTGCATATTTGCTTGAAAATGGTTTTTCAAAAGGAAAAGTAGACACAACTCTTTTTGTTAAAAAGGATAAGCACAACATTTTGATTGTACAAATTTATGTGGATGACATAATATTTGGAGCTACTAATGAAGCCTTGTGCAAAGAATTTGCTTCTTGTATGACTAGGGAATTTGAAATGAGCATGATGGGTGAACTCAAGTTTTTCCTTGGACTGCAAGTCAAGCAATGTAAAGATGGGATCTTCATCAACCAATCCAAATATACAAAAGAACTCATCAAGAAATTTGGAATGGATGGCTGCAAAACTAGCAAAACTCCTATGAGCACATCATTGAAATTAGGTAAAGATGATAATGGTAAAGCAGTAGATGAGAAGAAATATCGAGGTATCATCGGATCACTACTTTACTTAACTGCTTCTAGGCCTGATATAATGTATAGTGTATGTCTTTGTGCTAGATTTCAAACTAGTCCTAAAGAATCACACTTGAATGCCACTAAGAGAATCTTGAAATATTTGAGTGGTACAATACATTTAGGACTTTGGTATCCTAAAAACACATCATTTCATATTATAGGATTTTCAGATGCAGATTATGCTGGTAGTATATTAGATAGGAAAAGCACAACAGGAGCATGTCACTTTCTTGGTAATTGTCTAGTTTCTTGGCATAGTAAGAAACAAGCATCAGTTGCTTTATCCACAACGGAAGCTGAATATGTTGCAACATGTTTTTGTTGCACACAAGTATTATGGATGAAACAACAATTGCTTGACTATGGTAAAATGTTTAACAATATCTCCATTAAATGTGACAACACTAGTGCTATCAATTTGTCTAAGAATCCTATCCAACATTCTAGATCCAAACACATAGATATTAGACATCATTTCTTAAGAGAAAATGTACAAAATCAGAATATAACCTTAGAATTCATAGATACAGAAAATCAACTTGCTGATGTCTTTACAAAACCCTTGAATGAAGAAAGACTTAACTTCATCAAACTCAATTTAGGAATGATTGATGGAATCACTTTGAGTTAATTAGAATTTTTTGCCTTAAAATAAAGTTTCTATGTGCATGAAATTAATTTTTCTTAACACACTTAGAATATCTTCCATCTTTCCTTGAATCTTTCATTTTTAAGAATGTCGCGGTCGCTCCAGTGTTCTTTCGCGCTCGCTACTTCGTCTGCTAGTTTCATTCAATAAAAATCTCTGAGCGCGGTCGAGAAAATTTGTGCGCGATCGCACCAATTTGAATAGTTTCGACCGTTACAGTTGTTTTCTTCACTCGCGAGCGTACTGATCATAATAATGGTCACTGTACACTATTTCGCGATCGCACCTTTTTAAATCTGCGACCGCACCCTGTACACTCTGCTCGAAAATTTATAACCGTTGGCTGTGTGACAGGTCGCAACTCTTAACTCTCAACAGTCATAAACGGCTATTTTCTTTACTTCATCTATTTAAGAGTGTTTTGCATCAGTTTATCTGATATTTTGCCTATCAAAGCACACAAACTTCCTTCTGAAACCCTAAAAACTTCTACTTCTCAATCACCCTCTGTCTTCCAATTTACTTCTACTCTCTTTTCTAATGGCTCCCAAAAGAAAAACCACTTCCAAAATTAAGGGTCAAGCTAAGAGAGTTCCAGGAATCACCATTAGAGAACCTGTTGTTGAACCTCCATCTCCTCCACAGTCAAAAAGGGGTGAGAAAATTCACAAACCTCATCACCAAACCACTAAGGAAGACATTAGGTATGCCATGCTAAAGAAGAAGAAGGTTGAAGGCACCAAATCACCTTTTGGTGGGATGCTGTCTGCCTTGAACATTAAGGACGAAATTGAAGAATTGTTGGATGTCCTTGGATGGAGAAATTTTGTCTTTCCAGAAGAGGTAGGCTACTCTAGTCTAAGTAAGGAGTTTCTCATGTCTTTCCAAATTGAGAAAAATGCAAACTCTGCACTAGGGTGGTATGGGGTTAGGTTCAAACTCTTTGATCAGTATCAATTCTTAACCCTAGAAGGATTTGGCAACATTTGGAACTTCCCTTCTGAAGGTATAACCTCCTACAATGACCAAATCTTCTCAAACCCAACCCTTTCTGATTTCTGGCGAGAAATTTCCATTGAAACTTCCTTTGAAAAGGAATCTAAAGCCAGGCACATCAAATCTCTCACCCACTGGATGCTCCATAGGATTATCACCTATACCATTCATAAAAGAGCAGATGGGAATGAGAAAGTAACCAAAAGAGACCTTATCTTTCTCTATGCTTTCACCCACAACATCAAAATAAACACAACCAAGTTCTTAATTGACACCTTTTATCATCATGCTGTAACAAGAACTGGTACTTTCTTCCTATCCTCTCAAGTTACTCAAATAGCTAGGCACCTAAACCTTCTGAATGATTTGAACTTAGCTACTTTGAGGAACCCTTTCACTCTAGCCTCCAATGCTATCACAATGGATTACTTAGAGCATGCTGGTTGTGTAAGGAAGATAGAAGGGTCATATGTATACTGCTATGGCAAGAAAGGAGTTATGGATAAACAAAAGAAAAGGCCAAGGTATACAATTGAGGAAGAGGGAGATTCTGTAGAAGTTGCAGTAGAACTACCTTCAAAAGCTGCTTCATCAAAAGCTGCTCATGAAACTGCTTCATCCTCCACACAACTCATCCTCCAAGCTATCAAAACTCTCTCCAGGAAACTCACTAAGTTCAAGAAAAGTGTTTCCAAGAGATTCCAACACTTAAACAAGAGGATAGACCTTATATCCCACATGCACCATGATCTTTATGAAATGCAAGGCAAATTGGACTTGCCTCAATGCAATCTTGAAGATTGGGATATAAGTGATCACACCCAAAGCGTTGCTGAAGGAGAAGAATCCCTTAGCACTAGCTCTGCCTCTGTTGCACCTCAAGATAAAGGGAAAGCTCCTTTAGTTGAAGAAGAGTTAGATGTAGACTCAGAATAGCTTAGCTTTAATTTGTTTTTGTTTGCATTTTCATATGTTTGCTGCTTATGTTTCATGTCTTGTACTTTCCTTCACTTTAATATATATAATGTTTACATTCCCTTTCATTGTTTCATTTGTTTTTAACATTTGTTTCATTTTGCCTCTGACAATGGGGGAGAAAATATCAAAATGGAATGAAAATACAATAATGGGAAAACATAATGGGAAAACAAGAACAAACAAGAACAATTTGTTACAATTTGTTGAACATTTGAACAACTATGAAAATTTGTTGAACATTTGCAAATAAAGTGAAAAATGTTTATGGGGGAGAAATGTTTGCATCAAACAATAACATATGTTGAAAGATACATCTCATAATACATTCACAATGCTCTTAACCATGATTGTTGCATATGTTAAGGGGGAGCATCATTCCATTTGAATTGTCAAAGTCAAAATGGGGGAGATTGTTAGACAAATGATCTTAATTTTGATCCTTGACAACTCAAATGGATGATCTATTTTAACTTGTGTTTGAGAAAGCTTGTTGCAGGATTAGGTTGCTTCAATTAAAGGTGAACAGAACAAGTATAGCGGTCGCACCTCAACTGAATACGACCGCTCCATGCAATTACAAAATGAAACCTTGTCACAGTAGGTTTCGCGATCAAAAGTTCGACCATAGTCGCGACCGCTCCTACATAATAGCGACCGTCCTAATATTTGCCCGACCGCTACTCAAGGAACTTAAATCATTACAATCACAGTAAGATTCGCGGTAACAAGAACGGTGAATAACTCGACCTCGCTTATCACTGTCGCGACCGCCCCATTCAGAGTCGCGACCGCCCCACAATTCAAGAAGAAATTGCTCAAAGAGATAGTAGTGTTCGCGTCCTCAGATGCGTCCAGAAGTTCGACGCGAGAATGTGAGTTCGACCGCGAAAAGCTACGAAGGGCGACCGCGAGATTCAAATTATGGCGGACATCTCTTTTGCTATGTCAGAAAGTGACACGTGACATGACCGTTGTAAACCCACTTCAATATTCAAAAAGGGCGACCGCACCTCTGCTTGGCGCGACCGTCCCGACAAACACAGCATGGGCAAGAAACGGTCCGACAAACACATCATGGGCAAGATTCCAGCTGTAGAGCACTAAAATTCGACCGTTGAAGCTTTTTCAAAAGTAGCGACCGTCCCTGGTTAAAAGGACGACCACGTGAAGCATGAGCGCGACCATCCTTGTATGAAGGGCGACCGCTAAGTGCTTCGGACAGTTTAAGTAAAGAAGGTCTAATCTGCCAAGACTTTATTCTAAACAACAATAACGGCTAGTAAGACCACATTGGCTATAAATACAATGTTTCCATGAGAAAACAAAGTAAGATAACATTATTAAGAAAAGATTTTCATAGCCAAGCAACAAATTTCCTTTTGCTTAAACTTGTATTTGAATTGTTATGAATGTTAGGTGTTAGCATTGAAAACACCATTGTATAAGTTTGAGTGTAAGCTTGGGAACACTTGGGTTGTGAGAGTAAGCCTTGTAAAACTCTTGTTAGGTTGAGAGAGTGAGCCTTGTAAAACTCTTGTTTCGGTTGTAAGTGTGAGCCTAAGAAAAACACTTGTAAAGTTGGAAGTGAGCTTGTGAAAACTTCAAAGACTAGTGGAACCTTAACAAGTTGTTAAGGAAGTGGATGTAGGATTGAAGTAAATCCGAACCACTATAAATCTTGTGTGTTCTTTTCTTCTTCCATTACTCAACCAATTCTCTATTCCGCATTTCTCGTTTGTTGAGTTTTTTAAACTGTCATAACTTCTTGAGGAAACCAATTCACCCCCCCCCCCTCTTGGTTGCCATCTTGGGACAACAAATATCTTTGATGAATGATTTATTTATGATGAATGGTTATTTACTTTTATCGATTTATTTAGATTTCCAAATGTTGTAAGAGGTATGTTTCCACTTGGTGGGTACCTCATTAGTTAAATATCATGTAATTTAAATTGCTTTTCTATTTTAGAACCAATGTAAAGGACATATTTCTACCTTTCGGTGGGTGTCCTATTTAGGCATGGATTATGTAAGGGCATGTTTCCATCTTCTGATGGGTGTCCATTTATTTGTTTTGCTTGGACATTGTTTTGATTTTCAATATATTGATGCTTTATTTTAGTTATCGTATGTAATATGGATAATATTGTTATATTTAAGAATTTTATAATATTAAGACCTATAAAGGAGGCCGGTTCCAGTGAACCGGGCATTGTGGGGGTGCTGGCCATTTCTCACCTTCCCCACATGTACCTAACTTTTCGAACCCATTAGGGGGTTGGGAATTCCTTAGGAATTGTGTCATCCACCCCTTTCTTTTTCCCAGCCCGTCCGAGTGGCGGCTCCATTTTCTCCGGACTTAGGTTTGCGTTCTCTAAGGCCCCGAGCCTAAACAGTGTCGAAGTCACAAGAACCATTCCACTGGGAGTGGAGGCGAAAATCCCCACTCACACTAGCCCCAAAGGCAAATCATAATAATTACTCAAAAGCTAGCCCCGAAGGCAAATCATATCACAGTGATGCCAAGTGTTTAGCCTCGAAGGCAAATCAAATAATTGCTCAAAAGCTAGCCCTGAAGGAAAATAATGATAACCTCATAGGCATGCCGCCAAACACAGAACTCTAGAAATTGAATAACATACTAGGCTCATAATTATTTCATATATTCCATTATCAATTTCTTTCTGATTTTCTCATAATCAAATAGGCACATTGCCTCTTTCTCATTATCAATTAGGCACATTGCCTTATTTTCTCATTTTTCTCATTTTTATCAATACCAATTCATTTTATTTCATCATATCTCAACATATAATCACAATGTATCACATTTTACATTAAAACACATTACCCAAATATTTTGGGTGATTTCACATTATTCGCATATAAATCACATTTTATGCACTTTAGCCATTAACAATGGCTTTTCACAATGTCTTTAATGCATACATAACAAATCACATTACCCAAAACTTTGGGTCATTTTCACATTATGCACATATTTCTCATTTAATGTAATTTAGCCATTAATAATGGCTTTTCATAATTCATTTAATGCATTCATGACAAACCATATGTCATAGTACATTGTTCATCAATGTTCATTGTATAAAGTAGCTTAACACATTTTCCAATCCAAAATGTGTTAAGCCTATTGTAATGCAAATATAACCAATTTATCCAAAGTTTGTACTTACCTTTCAAAGCTCCCAAATGTAAGCTCAAACACAACCTCCAACCTTCTCTTCCAAGTTACCCTTCAACACTTGGGTTGGCCAAACTACTCCCTCTCAATGCCTATACCAAATGTGATCATAAATAATTATTTAATATCACATTTTAAAGGCGTTTCCAATCTTAAACCATAATTAAACATCATTCAAATCAAAACCCCAAAGTTAAGCCTAACCTTACTTTAACTTTGGAAAACCATATTAAGCCATTCAATTTGGCGTTTTAAGTTTATTTATATTATTAAAAACATATTATAACATGTTTAAAATAATTACATTACATAAACACATGCTTATGTCCAAAACCCTAAAATGGCATAACCTTCCCCATTGAAGGTTTTTCATTCCAACTCAATCCAATTATCATTTCAATCTTATTTCCATCATTAATGCCATCAAATAACATTCTTTAAACCATAAAATCAAACAATTCACCATACTTTGAAAAATCCCTTTTCCTAAACCCTAAATCAATACTTCCATTCCCAAACTCTAATCAAACTTTGCCAAATCCAACATTTGACTTTAAAATACTTGTTTATTCATCAAAATAACTCATTTAGAATTAAATTGCACAATTACATGATTTCACAAAACCCTAAAATTCCATAACCCTAAATTCTCTCTCTTCACTAAACTCAGCTTAAATTTAACCATTTCTTTAATCCAACCTTAAAATCATTATTAACTACTCTAAACAACTTCATACACACCAATTCCAACAATTAAATCATACTACTTCACAATTCCAAACCACACATATTCCAAACTTTCATGAAAATCCAAAGAAAAAGTGAGTAAACTTACTAATTCAAGTGAAAATCACCAAATCTTCTCTTAAAACCTTGAAAACTGTTTAGTTCATTTTTGTACTTGTTTTTAGTATGATTTTATGTGTGTTTTAGTTAATGTTTTGGTTGATTATTGTTTTAAGTTTGTTTTAAGTGTTGTTTTTAGGTTTAGGTGCAAAAAGACCCTTGGAAGACCAAAACAGTGCAAGAAAAGCATGAACCAAGCAAGACATGGCCAAGCCAAAACTAGCTTGGCCGTGTCCCCCAAAGATTGAAGTGGACAGAGCCTGACACGGCCAAGAGACATGGCCAAGCCTCTGGCCGTGTCTCATTCAAAGAAGCAAACAAAGAATAAACCAAAGAAAAGGAGAAAAAGAAACACACAGGAAGTGACACACCCAGGTGACACGGCCAAGCCTTTGGCCGTGTCACATGACACGGCCAGCAAGCTTGGTCGTGTCCCATTTCATGCCTAGGACACTTGAGCAAGCAAAGAAGGAAAGAAAAGAAGAGGAAATGAACACCATCAAGGGACACGGCCAAGACACTGGCCGTGTCACATGACACGGCCGTGTCCTCTGGCCGTGTCTCACTCTGTATCTCACAACCAAAGAGAAGAAAGAAAGAAAAGAAAGGTCCAGTGAGGGACACGGCCGTGTCCCATGAAAAATCAAGAGACTTGGCCAAGCCACTCTTGGCTTGGCCGTGTCACCTCAAGGAAGAGACCAAGAGACACGGCCAAGACACTCTTGGCTTGGCCGTGTCCCACCTGAAAAGTCAAAATTCTTTCAACAAAGTGGGGAACAAGTGGGAGACAAAGAGTTATTGCTTGCCAAAAGAAATATTAAACAAATAAAAAGTGGGGGACAAAGGGAAATGGGATGAGTTGGAAGGCATGGGTGTGTATTTTGAATGAATTAAAAGGAGAGGAAGAGGAAAAAAGAGGGAGTTCTTGGGTTCTTGGAGCCAAAATTTCTGAAAAATGTGGGAGAGGGAGAGAGTGACACTCTCCCTTGTCCCTTCACCTCCAAACCTCCATTTCCATCCTCTCCACCTTCTCCATCTTCCATTGATAGGATCTTTGAGGTTCTTTGGGATAAATTGGGTTACAAGTTCTCAAAGGTTGAAGAAGCTTCATTGAAGGGAGTGGTGACTTGAGAAAGCTCCATTCCATCTTCCAAAGGCATATCCATTGAAGGTTGGTGACTTGAGAAAGCTCCATCCAAAGGTTTGGTGACTTGAGAAAGCTCCATTCCATCTTGCAAAGGGGAATCAAACATTGAAGAGGGCTTGAGTTCTTCATCAAATACATCAAGTGGAGCTATGAGGAAGACTAGCAATCCTACTCTTGGCATCTTCACAAGGGGTTTTTCTATTCTCTCTTTTAATTCATTTCTTATTGTTGTTGTTGTATTAAGAGATTGATATTGCAATGAACAATTTGTAATTGTTTTGTATTGAGATGAATATTTGTTATAAATTGATGATGTTGAGCTAAATACCCATGTTTAGGGCTTGTAGTATATTTGGTTGAATGTCTTGATTTGATATTTAAATTGATGTTCCTTGTTGATTGGTTGATTGTATTGCATTAAATGCTAGGTTGATAGATTAGCTACCTATTGATCTTTGAATATTGGATGACGAACCAAGAGGTGAAATCTGACATCGGAACTATATAATCGACCACCCTATGAATGAATTAGAAATATAAGTTCTAGGGTTTCGTTAATTTGGCAATGTAAAAGAATTGGTCATTGTTAATTCATGAATGTGAGAACTAATGGATTGGTAATTGACTAATTAATCTTAAGGAACAAATTAATTTACAAGGTTATGTTAATGGACAATTGAGAATTGAGCTTTGATTGAATGGACCTATGACCCTAGGCACCTTCCCAAGAATCAATTTGATCTTGTACACCCACACACATTACTCTCTACGCAAGATAATTTAAGTTTAAATTATTCTGGCACCATATCGACACAACAAACTCTCGTATTTAAATAAATTGTCAATCAAGCTATTACAAACCACACCTTCTTGGGGAAACGACCTTGGGGCGATCACCTTTGCTACAGCTACTTCGTATACTTGCGAGTGACGCTTTGTAGTAGTACTTAATTTGAGCGCAACAAAAACCCTTCAATTTTGGAAGCTTGGAAGAAGCAAAATTCCCTCTCTTGAAGCCATGGAAAATCGGCCTTGAAGGAAAGAAGAAGAAGATGAACAAAATGATTTTCTCTTTCCTCCCACTCACATTTTCAACCTTATATATTTATTATTATTTTAATATATTTTTAATTAATTATTTAATTAATTAAAACCCCACAATTACATCTTCCATCCAAAATAATTTATTTTTGAATTATTTAAATAATTTTTAATTTCCAAAGTTTAATTACAAAAATACCCTTGGACCTTTGACTTTTGACTTTTAAAAGTTAACTTTTGTTGACTTTGTATATATTATATATATTTTGCATATATATCGCATATACATTTTACTTTTTCACTTAAAATCCTTTCATTTTTCATTTAAAATAATTTATTTAATTTATACAATTTTCTTTTATTTTCTTTTATATAATTTTTAAAAATTAGAAATTTTCAAAAATTAGAGATATTACAATTCTCTCCCCCTAAAGAAAATTTTATCCTCGAAATTATCTGATGTCAACTTTGAAATAACTGAGGATACTGACTTCGCATCATCTACTCACTCTCCCATGTCACCTCCTCAGTGGCATGATTCGTCCAAAGGACTTTCACAAGTGGCACCTTCTTGTTCCTTAACTCTTTCACCTCTCGTGCCATGATCGCCACTGGTTCTTCCTCATAAGTCAGATCCGGACTCACCTCAATTGTAATATCCCAAAGTATGCCCTAGAAGTTTTGATATAATTGTTGTTTTAATTGGATTGAATGTATATGCTAAATTGAAAGAGAAAGAATTTAAGAGGGAGTGTATATGTTGTATATATGGAAATATATACAACATATATACAAGTCAAATGTGATGGTCAAAGGAAGAAGATATTTATTTTGTTATTTATGAAATTACTGAAAAGGAAAGTAAGTGAAAGGGAGTTTAATTTAATAGAAGATGGTATTTAAGTAATTTCCTATTTGGAATGCTTGGTGGAGGTTTAAAGAGATGAGAAGTTTGACTTTGTTTCTTACACTTTTTCATTTTCTCTTCTTTTCTCTTTGGGTTGGCCGGCTATCAAGGAAGCAAGAGAGCAAGAGAGGGTTTTGATTGCTAAGAACAAAAGTGAAGGAAGATTCAAGTGATTGAGTTGAAAAATTGTGAAGTTTCATCAACTTTGGTAAGTTCTCTCTTGATTTCTCTTGTTTTAATTGAAGTTGTGTTTGAGTTTGATAGATTATTATTGATAGTAAGAGTGTGTTGTTTGGTTGTGGTGTGTTTAAGAGTGTTTGGTTCAATTGATTATGGATTTTGAGGATGGATTGAAGAAAAGGGTAAGTTTGTTGAAAGAGAAAGTGTTGTGGGTGTGTTTTGGGTTGTGGTGATGATTTTGATTTGTGTTGGATGTATGTTTTTAGTTGTTTTGGTGTTTTTGCAAGTTTATTATGGTTCTTGGGTATGTTGAGCTAAGTTTGTTTGAAGTGGATTTTTGGTGAAAAGAAGTGATTTGTTGGATTAAGTGTTGTGGAGAAGTTATGGAAAAATCATGACTTATTGAATATCATGACCACAGTAATTTAATAAATTATTTATGCTCTACTTGGTATATCAGAACCCTTGAGATAAGGGTATGATGCATCATACTATTGTTGCAGTACTGCTTATGACATGATATGATATTCCGGCTGAAGGCCGATGATTACAATGACATGATCAATGATGCAATGATAATGGCCATTGGCACATGTGCAAGAATTATGATGAAAGATAATGAAATATGATCATGTTGAGATATGTTTATCATGACCCTTCCTTATCCGCTGATGTTCTGTTAGACCAGTAGAGCACCTATGTTGATAAAAGAAAAATGAGTAATTTATAAATTCAGAATATGGGATTTAATCTTTTATCATTATGTTTATATCTTATTCATTTATTTAAAGTATTCAAATGCATGTTTTGAATTACTCGTTTATTTTATTATGAAATGCAATGATTTAAGTACCCACTAAGCAAACGCTTAGCGAGTTTAGTTTCCTTTCTAAACTCGTAGGTTGAGTGGGAAGCTGGTTTCTGCAGTGTTCCGAGCAGCTGGTGTTGGCAACTCTTCGGATAGAAAGTTATTATAAGTAATGTAACTAGAATGGCATGTACATATGTTAGTGTAACTAAGAATTTTATGTATGACTAGTAAAAGACCAAAGTACGTGTGCTAAGTATTTTAACTAATGTATGTTGTATGAATTAGTGTGTATGGATGTGTGTATAGAAGTGTGAAATTTTAATGCAGGTTGTGGTGGAGGATATAAGGAGTTTGACTATGGAAGTGTTTGAGATTGATTGAGATGGTTGGATTGAGATCAAACTTGTTTTCAAAAAACAAAAAAATCAGTTTTGGCGACACTTGGGACCCCCAAATATAGGGGAAACTCTGGCAATTTTTTTTTTAAATCTGCACTTTAAATTGGCTAAGTGAAATATTAAGACACAACCACTATGAGATAACAGTCCATCTTGGTCTATAAACGTAGGCTGAGATGGGGTGTTACATTTAGGGGTATCAGAGCATAGGTTTAGTCGATTCTGGGTAGTTAGTTGAATCAAACTGTGAATGCATGACACATAGGTTTAGGAAGGGAATTTTAATAAGATGATGTTTATGTTTATGATGCTTATTAGTGATATTGTGGTATTGAGAACAGGAGTGAAGATGAGTGATTCGAAGCAACCAACTAAATTGGCTTTAGGTCCTAAACCTTATTCTCGGGTCAGCAGAAGTGAGGAACAAGCCATAGATAAGAAGCTTTTTGAATTGGGGAAGGAGAATCTGCGCCAGAAAATTAAAATGGAAGCCAGAGAGCGGGAAATAGTAGAGTTGAAAGTGGAATTAGTCAGAATGAAGAGGAAACAGGAGGAGCAAGAGGAAGTAATAGATCAGTTGAGAGACTTGAGACTCCAGGATCGGGAAGACTTAGTGTTAGCCCTGGATAATAGTAGGCTCTTGATGGAAGATGTTAGGGCATTACAAGTGGATAAGAGGCAAACTACAGTAGAGCTTGAGAATGTGAATCATTTGGTTAGGACCTTGCAAGGAAGGGTAGAGAGGTTACAGAATAGAATGGACAAACTCCCTCGTAACCTTCCTAGAGTTCAGTCTAACGAGGTAGATTCGGATCCGATGGAGCTTGCTTCAGATAGTGCTACCTCTCCCCGAGCTCCTACTTATTAGCTGTGATGGGCTGAGGATTTTGCTACCCTTTTGGTTATGTATATAGGTGGAGAAAAATGCAACAGTAGATAGGCCATTTTGTTGTAAATAGATAAAAATAGGCCAAACAAGTAACAAACTAATATAGGCCATTTTGCTGTATATAGATGTAAAATAGGCCATAAGTAGGAGTATGTGATGATGTATGTTAAATATGTATGAAAACGCGATTATGTGAATAAATAAGGTTATGTTTATATTAAGTGTATGATCTGAAATTACGATTGGAATTTATCTATGTACATGCCATATAGGAAATTTTATATGTCAAGCCAAACCAGCTGCTAACTTTATTATGATATACATGTATATGATTGTAGAATGTCGCAAGAAGTTGAATCACAGAGAGCCGTAGATGAGGAGGGCGAGTCACGTGCCTCCGTGCCTATAAATGTAGAGGAGAGTCTTGAAAATATGCCACAATCAGCAGCGGCGGCCGCGGAAGGCCCCGATGCTTATTTACGACAGATGGCAACAGCATTTCAACAAATGGCAAGAATGGTACCTGCTGCTGCCGAAAGAGAGAGAAAGCCCCCAATTGAGAAATTAAGGAGGTATGGGGCTAAGGAATTTAAAGCCAGTAGGGAAGAAGGATATGAGGAAGCGGAATATTGGTTAGATAGTACTATTAGAATGTTGGATCAATTAAGGTGCACGCCAGAGGAAAGATTTGTTTGTGCCACGTCTCTGTTGGTTGAAGAAGCGTACATTTGGTGGGAGACTACGCAGCAACGCGTGCCACCAGAACAGCAGACATGGGAATTTTTCCAAATCGAGTTTAAGAAGAGATATATCACTGAGGCGTACTTAAATGCAAAAAGGAATGAATTCACGTACTTAAAGCAAGGAAGAATGACGGTATCCGAGTATGAAAAAGAGTTCACTCGTCTTAGTAAGTACGCGAGGAGAATGAAAGAAATAGAACAGGAAAGATGCCAGAGATTCTTAGAAGGATTAAACAATGAAATCAAAGTGCAATTGGTAGCCATAGATATATCAGAATTTTCCAAGCTTGTTGCAAAGGCTTTGGACGTGGAGAAAGTACAAGTGGATGAGAGGAATAGGCACCAGCGCATGCAGCAAAAAAGGACGCAAACTCGAGGCCTAGGAGGACCTCAGCAAGCCCGAAAGAGATTCAGGGGAGGAAGTAGTTCTATGCAACAAGGCGGGCAATTTCAGAATCAGAGGTCAGGCCGAGGTATGAGTTATCAAACATCTGTAGCCAATGCACCGGGGTCATTTGGAAGAGGCTTCGGAAGAGGATTAAGTAGAGGCAGAGGAAGAAGTAACAATCCAGGAATTAGTGGAGGATTTGGAAGAAACACGGGTTTTGAAGGATATACTTTTCCTCTATGTGAACATTGCGAACGAAAACATGGAGGCGAATGTTGGTATTTAACTGAAGGATGCTGGGAATGTGGAGCACTAGACCATATAAAGGTGAATTGCCCTAAACTACAGATGAATACTCCTGCACCAACGGAGAGGTCACAGCTTACCTTTGGCAGAGGCCGAGGTAGAGGAAGAGGAGGTAATCCAAATTTTCAAAAGGCATAATCAGAGACTGTTAACCAGCCTAGTACAAGTGCACCAGCAAGGGTATATGCGATGAGAACCCGAGAAGAAGAAGAAGCACCGGGCGTCATTGTTGGTACGTTTTATATGTTCAGCAAACCTGTACATGCTTTAATTGATCCCGGATCCACACATTCGTATATATGCATGCATAATGAGAATTTAGAAGGATTACCAGTAGAATATGTCAAGTCCGGTATACTAGTTACAAACCCTATAGGAGATGAAATAGTTATGAACAAAGTAATCAAAGAATGCCCTATAGAGATACACGAAAATGTATTTCCTGGAAATTTGATGGAATTACCATTTTGGGAATTTGACATAATTTTACGAATGAACTGGTTAGCAAAGCATAAAGCAATAGTTGATTGTGAGAAGAAAAGAGTGACGCTCCATACCCCTCGCGGAGAGGAAGTGACAGTGGTCAGAAAAAGAGGCGACTATTTGAACAACATAATATCGGCAGTGACGGCAAGAAAGCTAATACAAAAAGGATGCGAGGCATATCTAGTAAGCGCCATGGAAGCAAAGAAAGACTCTAATAAGATCCAAGACATATCGACGGTGCATGATTTTCCCAATGTTTTCCCAGATGAGCTACCCGGACTACCACCTAAGAGAGAAGTGGAATTCACTATAGATGTTTATCCGGGAGCTGCACCAGTGTCGATTGCCCCATATCGAATGGCGCCAGTGGAACTCAAGGAATTGAAGACGCAATTACAAGAACTACTTGATAAAGGCTTTATACGACCAAGCGTTTCCCCATGGGGTGCACCAGTACTTTTCGTCAAAAAGAAAGATGGATCCTTAAGGCTATGCGTGGATTATCGACAGTTGAACAAGCTCACAATCAAGAACAAGTATCCACTACCACGCATTGACGATTTATTCGATCAACTCAAAGGAGCCAGTGTATTTTCAAAGATAGATCTCCGATCTGGATACCATTAGCTGCCAATTAAGGAGGGGGACATTCCAAAGACTGCTTTCAGAACTCGGTACGGACATTATGAGTTTCTTGTAATGCCTTTTGGGCTTACAAACGCACCAGGAGTATTTATGGATTTGATGAATCAAATTTTCCATCTGTACCTTGACCAATTCATGGTGGTGTTTATAGATGACATTCTTGTGTATTCAAAGAACAAAAAAGAGCACGATCGACACCTCCGTATTGTATTGCAAACATTGAGAGAAAAACAACTATATGCCAAGCTCAATAAGTGTGAATTTTGGCTGGAAGAAGTGACATTCTTGGGACACATTGTAACTGCTGAGGGCATCAGAGTGGATCCTAAGAAAATAGAAGCTATTTTGGATTGGAAACCGCCAAGGACAGTAACAGAAGTGAGAAGTTTCCTAGGATTGGCAGGATACTATCGACGATTCGTGAAAGGATTTTCCATTATCGCCGCCCCAATGACCAAGTTGCTTCAGAAGAATGCTAGATTTCAGTGGACAGATGAATGTCAAAGAAGCTTCGAGAAACTGAAAGGAAAGCTAACAAATGCCCCGATACTCACGCAACCAGTGTCCGGTAAGGACTTTGTGATATACAGCGATGCATCGCACATTGGCTTAGGTTGTGTAGTCATGCAAGAAGGTAAAGTGGTCGCGTATGTTTCCCGGCAACTTAAACCATACGAGAAGAATTATCCAACACACGATTTAGAATTGGCAGCTATTGTATTGGCATTCAAGACATGGAAACATTACCTGTATGGAGAAAAATGCTACATTTATACAGATCACAAAAGCTTGAAGTATCTGCCAACACAAAAGGACCTCAATTTGCGACAAAGGAAATGGATCCAAATTTTGGCGCACTATGACTATATCATAAACTATCATCCAGGAAAGGCGAACGTCGTTGCTGACGCACTTAGTAGGAAATCAATGCAAGCTTTAAGTGCTATGAGGATCAGTTTGAGACCAACAGAAAAAGGAGCACTGCTAGCAGAAATGCAAACACGACCCACGCTTTTTCAGGAAATCCACCAAGCACAACAAAAAGATAAACAAGTCCAAAAATGGATCAAGCAAGTACAAGAAGGAAAAAGTACAAAGTTTCAAATTTCAAGAGACGACAATTTATATTACGAAAGTTGGACAATAATACCAGCAACAGGAGATATAAAAAAGAAGATTCTTCATGAAGCCCACAGTAGCTCTTACGCAATGCACCCAGGGGCTACAAAAATGTACCAAGATTTGAAGGAATTCTATTGGTGGCCAGGAATGAAGAGAGACATCGTGGATTTTGTAACTAAGTGTTTGACATGCCAACAAGTGAAAGCAGAACATTAAGTGCCATCAGGACTATTACAGCCAATTACAATTCCGACATGGAAATGGGATCGCATCACTATGGATTTCGTCACAGGATTGCCAATGACGAGAGATAAACATGACGCTGTATGGGTAATTGTCGATCGATTAACTAAGTCAGCTCATTTTATGCCTGTGCGAATGGACTATTCAATGGATAAGTTGGCAGAAATATACGTCAAAGAGATTGTACGACTGCATGGAGTCCCGACATCCATTATTTCGGACAGAGATCCACGGTTCACTTCAAACTTTTGGAGAAAGCTCCAAACAGCCCTCGGAACCCAAGCAAGCTATAGCACTGCTTTCCATCCTCAAACGGATGGGCAATCTGAAAGAGTAATTCAGATTTTGGAAGACATGTTGAGAGCGTGTGTTATGGATTTTAAAGGCAGCTGGGATAGGTACCTAAGCCTAATGGAATTCGCGTATAACAACAGCTACCAATCCAGCATACAGATGGCACCCTATGAAGCATTGTACGGAAGAAAGTGCAGAACGCTAGTATGTTGGACAGAACTAAGTGAGGAAAAAGTTCTTGGACCCGACATTGTAAAGGAGACTCAAGAGAAAGTTAACATCATTCGAGACAGACTAAAGGTTGCATCAGATAGACAGAAGTCGTACGCAGACCTGAAACAAAAAGACATAGAATTTGCAGTAGGGAACAAAGTTTTCCTTAAAGTTTCTCCATGGAAGAAAGTACTGAGATTTAAGCAGAAAGGGAAGTTAAGTCCCAGATTCATTGGACCACACGAAGTCATCGAACGTATAAGCCCAGTAGCTTATCGGCTAGCCCTACCACCTGAACTGGACAGGATACATAATGTTTTTCATGTTTCGATGTTACGACGATATCGTTCAGACCCTGCACACATCATCAAGACACAAGATATCGGGGTCCAGCCCGACTTGACTTATGAAGAGGAGCCAATGAAGATTTTGGCACGAGAGGTTAAACAATTGAGAAATAAGAAAATTCCTCTGGTTAAAGTATTGTGGAGAAATCATAAGATAGAAGAGGCAACCTGGGAAAGAGAAGAAACTATGAAGCAGCAATACCCGCATTTGTTTACAACTGACTAGCTTTGGGACAAAGCTTAAATTTTAGAGGGAAAGAAATGTCACGACCCAATTTGTACATATGTATAGTACGTCCATGTACAGTAAGAAGAACCATCCCGAGAAGCTACTCAAGAGCGCGAAGTGAAGGGAAGTTCTGTAGAACTGAAAGGACCTATTTGAAAAGATTGTAAAGTTTTGGGGAGGTTACTGTAATTACCAAAACTCGTTCCGGAGGTCCTTAATAGTGCACATAATAGACTCCAGAAATGGAAAGTAGAGAAAAATCGGGTAGTAACGGTGCGACACGGTTTTTCCCGAAAACGCACGGTTTGGAAGATATAGGGGATTTTGACCAGGGGCATCATGGTCATTTTTAAAAGTGTCTCGAAAGTAATAATGGATCTCAAAAATGAAAAGTAGAGGAAAAACTGAGTCAAAAAGTGTACCACAGCTTTCGGCGGAAGTGCACGGTTTAAAAGTTACGAACGAGTAACTGCCGGAGGGTATTTTGGTCTTTTCACATCTTAGACCATAAAATTATAGCATAAAGAGGTTGAGGGGCCAAAATATATTTAAAATGAAGTCCAAGGGCTTGGGTTGTGAAAAAACAAAAGAAGGAGACATTTGGACCAATGGGAATTAGCCATCTTCCCACATATGTGTACCAATGGGAAATCAACATTTACACCATGACATATTACCCTTTCTTGGCTGCCATTTGGAGGAGAGAACACCACAAAAAAAAGCAAAGAACTCTCTTTGTTCTTGCTTGGCCGAAAATAAGAGAAAGGGAAAAGAGAGAGAGATTGTTTTTTTTTAAGTAGCTAAATTTGGAGAATAAAGAGAGGTTGCAAACTTGGGTGGAAACTAAGATTTTAAGGTAAGGAAATTCATCTATGGTTCTATTTCTTTCATTGGTTATAGTATTTGTAAGATAAAAATGAAAGAATAAATATGATGATTATAAGAAAATTTAAGAAGTTGAAGAAAAGTGAAAGAGATGATTTGCACATATAAGATTAAGGATAAAAAGGATGACTAGTAGTATTAGTTAGCAAAATAAGGCATGAAGCACTTAAATTTTATTATGTTCTTGACATGGATTTTATGAAAATTATAGGAAATCAAGAAGTGAGAGAGAAGGAAGCAAAGAAGACATAAAAGAACTAGAAACAAGTGAAAAGAATTAAGGTTTGGTACTTAAATCATTGCCTTTTCAATTAATTCACATAGTTTGCATTATGGGACTTTTGAAATAGTTTTGAAATGATGTTATTATGTGTGGTAAATATGTGGGAAAGTACTCTTGAACCATTTGTAATCAATTGATTGTGAAAAGAATGAAAACAAAACAAACTAGCTAAACTTTGCTCAAATATCCATAAACTTTGATGAACTTTTAATCACCCCTTTGGGTTGATTTTTGAAAGAGGGACCCTTAGTCTTTCAATGGTATCACAAAAGGAGTTTAAAAATCAATTTTGCAAGAAAAAAATGAATTTCCCTCAAATGTTGAAAATTGGGCCGAATGGTCCCTTTTGGGCACCATTCTGCAGCTTTCATTTTGGGCAGTCCGTTGAAGGGGCAAACGAAAGAATTTTTTGACGAAATTTTACATGCATTTAGTTAACTTATGAAACTGTTTTACTGCAAAAATTCATCCAAAAATAAGGTTGTTTACTTAGTCAAAATTGTTGCCAAAGTTGACTGATTTTCAGCAGTAAAAACAAACTTTACTATTCAGTTGTCGCGCGCCATTGCGTTGCCGATTTTACGCACCGTGCTACTATTCATTTGGTCATGTTTCAAAATGTGTTAAAACTTGAATACTATGATATATATATTCATGTTATATCATTTAAAATGATACGAAAGGGATTTGGAATAATCAGAAGTTATGGAAAAATCATGACTTATTGAATATCATGACCACAGTAATTTAATAAATTATTTATGCTCTACTTGGTATATCAGAACCCTTGAGATAAGGGTATGATGCATCATACTATTGTTGCAGTACTGCTTATGACATGATATGATATTCTGGCTGAAGGCCGATGATTACAATGACATGATCAATGATGCAATGATAATGGCCATTGGCACATGTGCAAGAATTATGATGAAAGATAATGAAATATGATCATGTTGAGATATGTTTATCATGACCCTTCCTTATCCACTGATGTTCTGTTAGACCAGTAGAGCACCTATGTTGATAAAAGAAAAATGAGTAATTTATAAATTCAGAATATGGGATTTAATCTTTTATCATTATGTTTGTATCTTATTCATTTATTTAAAGTATTCAAATGCATGTTTTGAATTACTCGTTTATTTTATTATGAAATGCAATGATTTAAGTACCCACTAAGCAAACGCTTAGCGAGTTTAGTTTCCTTTCTAAACTCGTAGGTTGAGCGAGAAGTTGGTTTATGCAGTGTTCCGAGCAGCTGGTGTTGGCAACTCTTCGGATAGAAAGTTATTATAAGTAATGTAACTAGAATGGCATGTACATATGTTAGTGTAACTAAGAATTTTATGTATGACTAGTAAAAGACCAAAGTACGTGTGCTAAGTATATTAACTAATGTATGTTGTATGAATTAGTGTGTATGGATGTGTGTATAGAAGTGTGAAACTTTAATGCAGGTTGTGGTGGAGGATATAAGGAGTTTGACTATGGAAGTGTTTGAGATTGATTGAGATGGTTGGATTGAGATCAAAATTGTTTTCAAAAAACAAAAAAATCAGTTTTGGCGACACTTGGGACCCCCAAATATAGGGGAAACTCTGGCAAAATTTTTTTTAAATCTGCACTTTAAATTGGCTAAGTAAAATATTAAGACACAACCACTATGAGATAACAGTCCATCTTGGTCTATAAACGTAGGCTGAGATGGGGTGTTACAGGTTTTTCTTTTATAGCTACTCCACTCACCAGATTACTTCGGAAGGGAGTTAGATTTGTGTGGACAGATCAGTGTCAAGCAAGCTTTGAGCAGTTGAAGGAGATGTTGACTCAAGCTCCTGTTCTTACTTTGCCTGTGGAAGATAAACTATATGTGATTTACAGTGATGCTTCACATATTGGTTTAGGATGTGTTTTGATGCAAGAAGGTAGAGTCATAGCTTATGCTTCTCGGCAGTTGAAGCCGCATGAGCTTAATTATCCGACGCATAATTTGGAGTTGGCAGCTATAGTGTTTGCTTTGAAGATTTGGCAACACTACTTGTATGGGGAGAAGTGTTTTATTTATACAGATCATAAGAGTTTGAAATATTTGGGTGTTCAGAGGGAGCTGAATCTTCGGCAAAGACGGTGGTTGGAGTTTATCAAAGACTATGATTGTTTGATTGATTATCATCCTGGTAAGGCAAATGTTGTTGCGGATGCCTTGAGTCGGAAGTATTTAGCAGGTTTGACTGCTTATTCGCTCTCGTTGCTTGTTGAGTTGAGAGCGTTGCATGCTAGTTTTGAATCATGTGATGATGGTGCTTTGTTAGCTCAATTACAATTGAGGCCAGTTTTGTTGGATCAGATTAAAGAGGCTCAATTGGCAGATGAGAAAATTCAGAAAGTTGTGTCAGATTACCAAAATGGGGAGAGCCGAGATTTCCATGTGAGAAGTGATGGTAGCCTTTGGTTCAAGGATAGATTGTGTGTTCCTGATGATGTAATATCCCGGAATAGACCCTAAGAGTTTTGGAGTTATTGTTGTTGTATTTGGATTTAATGTATATGTGTATATGGGAAATATAAAGATAATATATATAAGACATATACATATACGTCATATATACATGGGATATAAAATGGTGTAGGGAAAGTGAATTGTATATATATTTGTATAATTAAGTAATAATAATGATAATAAGGACAAAAAGAAAAGAGAAGAAGAAAGTCAAAGAAAGAATATGTGGTGGAGATTTAAAGTATTATTATTATTATTATTATTATTATTGTTATTGTTATTGTTATTGTTATTATTATTATTATTATTATTATTATTATATATATATAAGATAAGAACGAAGGAAAGAAGTAGAACCTTCTTTCTTCTTCTGCTCCTTCTTCTTCGTCTTCTTCTTTTATGCTTGGTCGAGAGAGAGAGAGAGAGAGAGAGAGAGAAAGAGAGATGATGATGATTTTGAGAGGATTGAAGATTTTTATTGAAGATTTGGCATATTAACCAAGTAAGTATTCATTCCTTTACATTGATTTTTATGGTTTGAGTTTGGATTTGATGAGGTTTTTGTGAGGATGATGATGAATTGTTGAGATTATTGAGTAAGGATTTAGTGTTAAATGAATTGGGGATTTGAGTATTTGATATATGAGTGATGTATGTTGGTGTTTAAGGAAGTTGAAAATATAAAATATATGAGTTTGATAATTGAATATTTGTATTGGTATTCAAGTATCTTTTTATTTGATTTGAATTAGGTTGTGAAGGAAGTGGATTGCTCTAAGTTAAGTGGTGAAGAGTTCTTGGAAGGTAAAGTGAATAGATTTGAGAATGGTTCTTAAGGTAAGTAAACTACCTAAATTCATCTATCAACATGTTGTTGAAACTTAACACATATTCATTTGTAAATGTGTTAAGGAATCAAATGCTTGGTTGATGTGTTTTAGCAAGGTGAATAATGTGAGAAATATGTAAATTATGTGTTTAGGACATTGATTATGTTCATTTGATTAGTGCTATATTGTGTATGAAGTGTTTGAGTGCAACCAAAGGAGTTTTGTAAATGTTTGGGGTTTAAATTCATGAGTGACACGGCCAAAAGCAAGGAGAGACACGGCCAAGTCAAGGAAAATTGGATGTGTTGGATTGATTTTGGAGAGACACGGTCACAGTCTCAGCCGTGTCCTCTGCCCGTGTTTATTACTGTCTGATTTTTGTAGAGAGACACGGCCGTGTCCCTTGCCCGTGTCACCTACTGCTTGAATTTGTGTTGAGAGACACGGCCGTGTCGCATGCCCGTGTTCCCTACTGCCAATTATGGTTGAGAGACACGGCCACAAGCTTGGCCGTGTCCCTCAAATGGTGTTGGCCGTGTCCCTCAAATTTGTTAGTTAATGATTATTCTTGTCTTGTTGAATCCTCCAAAGGTATTATTATATCTATACTTCAAATGTATGTGAAATAAATGTATGTTGAGGATTCCAAATCTAAGAATAAGGTAAATTATATATGTGTATATCAATGATGATCATTCTTGATGAATGTTTTATGTGTTTGATTATGAATATGTAAATAATGAAATATTCTAATGTGAATTGAGACTAAATAAGATGTGATGTATTTGTGATTTATAATGATGACATATGAAATGTGTAGTATATGGGATAAATGATTGTGTATGTGAAAGATAAAATGCTATGATATGAATTGAGATATGATGATCCAAATGATATATGAAGCCATTGTGATTGGCTATGATGATTCAAATGAAATGTGAAGCCATTGTGATTGGCTATGATGATTCAATTGGAAATGAAATTGATAAGGAAATAATAAATGAATTGTGTGTCTAATATGTTATTCATTTTCAGAGTTTTGTTGTTGGTGGCATGCCTATAGTAACAATCTCTTGGAGTTAGGTTGGGCTTGATCCTTGAAGCCAAGTTGGTTTGAAGTTTAACATGTTTTACTCCCCATGAAGCTTGGTTGGGTCTAGTCCTTGAAGCCTAATTGAGATGTTACAACCCTTGAAGCTAGGTTGGATTGGTTCTTGAAGCCAAGTTGGGTTGATACTTAGCATGCTTTGTTCCCCTTGAAGCTTGGTTGAACCTTAATCCTTGAAGCCTAGTTGGGATAATGATAATGATAAATGAGATAATTAAACCAAAACATTAACTCTGAAAGTGTAATGGCATATTAGTGTTTTTGGGCCCATGCTTGTGCTTGCATATATATATGTGATTCCTGAATAATGAAAATGAATAATGAGATATATGTTTGTCCTTGTTTTAATGTGAACTATGGAAGGAAATTAATGTTGTGTGATATATAGTGATAACTATGGAATGAGATGCATACAATACATAAGTGAATTATTGAAGATGAGTATAGCTTGAGAAGCTATGTGAAATGATGAGTTTATGATGTGTAAATTGTATATGATGATATATGATGTGTGAAATGTATATGAATGTGGAAATAGTGGATATTGTTTCATGAAGACTTTGATAAGTCATTGGATTGTGAATTGCTGAAATAAAATGTATGAATATGTATATTGGTAAAACATTAGTAGAAGTATATATATATGAAAAGTATAGCCAAAAAGGGAAAAACATGGTAAGAAAATAATGACATAATAAGTTAAAATGAAAATATGATTTTCTCTATTGTATGTGTATATGATTTATTTGTATTACTAAGCTCTCGGGCTTAGCGCGGTTGTGTGATCGCGCAGGTGATTTGCGGTTGATCGGGAAATCAAGCAGTTATGCCACAAGAAGGGTAAGAGTGTTCTGAGACCATCTAGAAGGTGATGCATACATGTAAAGTTTAATTTTGTTATATTATTCACAATCATATATTCATATGTATAATGATTTACTAAATGTTATTAAAATCTAAAGATAGTATTGTTTGAATTTGGATAAGATTTTTAAATTAAAACTAGAAGTGACATTCTTACACTCTATATACGTATTGTATGTATACTAGGTATATGTATAGTACCTATATAGAGTATGAGGGTGTTACAGATGATGCAAGATTGAGAAAGATTATTTTGGAGGAAGCACATCAATCAGTTTTTGCTATGCACCATGGGAGTACTAAAATGTATCATGATTTGAAGCATCATTTTTGGTGTGTAGGTATGAAGAGAGATATAGCGAAATTTGTATCCAAGTGTCTCACTTGTCAGAGGGTGAAAGTTGAGCATCAAGTTCCAACAGGGTTGCTTCAACCTTTATCAGTGCCTGAATGGAAATGGGAACGTGTGACAAAGGATTTTGTGACTGGTTTGCCATTGACTCAGAAGAAGCATGATGCTATCTGGGTGATTGTTGATCGGTTGACAAAGACAGTTCATTTTCTTCCAGTTCGGATGGACTATTCTCTGGAGAAGTTGGCTGAGTTGTATATCAGTGAGATAGTAAAGTTGCATGGAGTTCCAATTTCTTTAGTGTCTGATCGAGATCCTCCACTTACTTCGAGATTTTGGAAAAGTTTACATGGTGCTTTGGGTTCTCGATTGCACTTTAGCACTGCTTTTCGTCCGCAGACAGATAGGCAGTCAGAGAGAGTGATACAGATTCTGGAGGACATGTTGAGAAGCTGTGTCATTGAATTCTTTGGAAGTTGGGACAGATTTTTGCCATTAATGGAATTTGCTTATAACAATAGTTATCAGTCTAGTATTAAAATGGCGCCATTTGAGGCTTTGTATGGAAGAAGATGTAGAACGCCTCTGTGTTGGAATGAAGTTGGAGAAGGCAAGTTGGTTGGTCCCGATTTGATTAAAGAAACGGAAGAGAAAGTGAAAATAATTCGGGATAGTTTAAAGCGGCTTCAGATCGACAGAAATCTTATTCAGATTTGAAGAGAAGAGACATAAAATTTGATGTTGGAGATAAAGTTTTTCTGAAAGTGTCTCCTTGGAAGAAAATTTTGAGATTTGGCTACAAAGGGAAGCTAAGTCCTCATTTTATTGGACCTTATGAAGTATTAGAAAGAGTTGGACCAGTTTCTTATCGGCTCGCATTGCCGCCTGAGTTGGATAGAATTCATAATGACTTCCATGTTTCTATGCTGCGGAGGTACAGATCAGATCCATCTCATGTTTTGTCCGTTGAATCTATTGAGGTGAGTCCAGATCTAACTTTTAAAGAAGAACCAGTTGCTATTTTGGCACATGGAGAGAAAGAGTTAAGACATAAGAAAGTGCCAATTGTGAAGGTTCTTTGGAAGAATCATGGTAGAGAAGAATCTACTTGGGAGAATGAGCAAGTGATGTGAGATCAGTATCCCCAGCTGTTTCAGACTTAAGATCAGGTAATTTCGAGGACGAAATTTCTTTTTAGAGGGGGAGAATTGTAATATCCCAAAGTATACCCTAAAAGTTTTGGAATATTTTATTGTTGTATTTGGATTAAATGTAGATGTTTAAATGGAAAGAGAAATGAGGTAAGGGAAGAGTGTATATGTTGTATATATATAGTGATATATACAACACATACAAGTCAAAGAAATGGAAGTCAAAGAAGATTAATTAATTATTTTAAATTAATTAAATTAATTAATTGGAAAATTGAATTAGTGAGTGGATGAAGATATTTGATTATTTTAATATTTAATTGCTTGGTGGAGGTTTAAAGAGAAGAAGTGGTTGACTTTGCCATTCATTCATTCTTCTTCTTCTTCTTTCATTGTTGTTGGCCGGGTATCACAATAGCAAGAGAGGAAGAGAGTTTTTGATTTTCCAAACTCAAGATTGAAGGATGTTTCAAGTGATCAAGTTGGAAATCTAAGAAGTTTCATCATTTTTGGTAAGTTTCCACTTGATTCCTTAGTTTTCTTTTAAGTTGTATTTGAGTTTGATGGTTGATTATTGATGGTATGAGTATGTTTTATTGTGGGGTGTTTGAGAGTATTTGGTTTATTTGATTTTGATTTTGGAGTTTGATTGAAGAAATAGAGTTAAGTTTGGTGTTGGAAGAGTAAGTGTTGTGTTTGAGTTGTGTGTATGTGATGGTTGTAAAGTGGTGTTTGATATATGTTTTGAATTGTTTTGATGTTTTTGCAAGTTATTATGGTTTATGGGTGTGTTTAGTTAAGTTTGTTTGAAGTGGAAAATGGTGGAAGTAAGAGGTTTATTGGATGTGTTGTTGTTGTTGCCGGAATCAGGATTTTTGGCCTGACACGCCCATGAGCACGGCCAGGTCTTTAAGCGTGTCAATGATTCTGTTTTCTGGATGGGTGACACGACCAGTGACACGCCCATGTCACTGAGCGTGTCACAGCTTCTGTGTCGTAGTAGCATTGACACGGCGAGTGGCACGTCCATGTCACTGAGCGTGTCATAGCTACTGTGTTGAGGGAGGATTGACACGGCCAGTGACACGCCCATGTCGCTGAGCGTGTCAAAGCTTATGTGTTGTGAGTTTAGGGCATGGTCAGGGACACGCCCGTGTTGTTGAGCATGTCATGTGTAGAGTTTGCCCTAGATGGTTCTTAGCCTTATTATCTCATGTGTATCTCTAAGTGAGTGTGTATGATCACCTTTGGTTTAGATTTTGAAGAGAGTTGAGTTGCCATAATCCAAGTGTTGAAGGATTCTTGGAAGAGGAGTTGGTGTGGAGTGAGTTGCTCTTGAGGTAAGTACAAACTTACATGGTTGCATAAATTTACATGACTTTGAGACTTAACACATTTGGTTATAAATGTGTTAAGTAATTTATTACATTGTTAATACATTTGATTAATGTTATGATTTGCTTAACGTGAAAGATATGATGATCTTTCAAAATGTATGTAATGCAATTGGTTATGTATACTCTAATGATGAGAAGTGAAGCCATTGTTGTTGGCTATAATGATGCAAATGAAATAATTGGGGCATGTTTGCCTAGATGATTATGAGGGAATGAGAATGGAATTGATAAAGAGATAATAAAAGAATTGTGTGTCTAATATGTTAGTCAATTTTCAGAGTTTTGTTGTTGGTGGCATGCCTAATAGTAACAATCTCTTGAAGCTGGGTTGGACTTGATCCTTGAAGCCAAGTTGGGTTGAAGTTTAGCATGCCTACTCTCCTTGAAGCTTGGTTGGGTCTAGTCCTTGAAGATTAGTTGAGATGTTACAAACCCTTAAAGCTAGGTTGGGTTTGGTCCTTGAAGCCAAATTGGGTTGATGCTTAGCATGCTTTGCTCCCCTTGAAGTTTGGTTGGGCCTAATCCTTGAAGCCTAGTTGGGATAATGATAAATGTGATAATTAAACCAAAACATTAACTCTGAAAGTTGAATGGCATATTAGTTTTCTTTTGGGCCCATGCTTGTCTTTGTTTAAATGTGAATTAGGAATGGTGAAACAAATGAATAATGAGATTTAATGTAAGACTTTGAAATATGACATTCTTATGTATTGTTTAAGATATATAAATGTGTGACATTAGCATTACAATAAAGCGTATTGTTATTGTGGTTTGTACCACTAAGCCTATGGCTTAGCGCGATTGTGGTTCATCGCGCAGGTGACAGGGTAGAATTGGAGAGTTCATCTAGACTGAGTCGAGTCTAGACTTTGAAGTGTTGATTGTGGGCTTAAAGATCAGAGATGAACTGCCAAACATGTATAAACTTTATGTTTTGTAAACATTGATTTTGATGTATATATATATATGTAAATACCGCTACATTTTCCGCTGCGTAATAAATAAATGTTTTATCTATTATGTTCTATAACATAAATATATATTATAATATAATTTGAATGTTTTAAGTTTACTTATATTGTTGTTAAATTGAAAGATTGGGTTGTTTAATATAAACCGTGGCACTCTTGTATCCGGTATACGTATATTACAGATGTAGTAGTGTGTAGTGTGCATATATGGGGTATAGGGGTGTTACAACTGTTTTGGTATCAGAGCCTAGGTTTGAGATTCTCAACCTAGGTCAATTGTAAGAAAAAGAAAATTTTGATTTTAAAATATGGTTTTTAAATAAGATACATGCTTTGGCACTGGTAGTCTCTGACCTTTGATGAGGTATATCCTGCTATGTTTGCAGATATAGGTAGTGATGGTGTCTCAGTCACGTCAGTCCATAGAGGGTAGTGCTGAGAGTATAGCTCCTGAAGAGGGTGGAGATGGAGCTAGGGATGAGAGAGTTGGAGAGGCACCTGCTCCTATGCTAGAGAGACCAGCTGCTGATGAGGTTCCACCAGCTTGGCTAAGACATGTGGTAGAATTGTTGAGGCAAGCTCCAGTGCAGCAGCCACCACCACCACCACAGCCACAAGTACCGGTGAGGCATTATGATAAATTGAGGAAGTATGGGGCTGAGGATTTCTTTGGCACTACAGATCCTGCAGTAGCTGAGCAGTGGTTGGATAGAGTGCAGAGGGTATTTATTCAGTTGCAAGCCACTCCTGAAGAGAAATTTGATTATGCTAGATCCCTTCTGCAGAAAGATGCTTATGATTGGTGGAAGACGGTTCCTCATGCCATGGATGATCCACCTACTTTGTCTTATGATGATTTTCTGCGGGAGTTTTAGCAGAAATATACTCTGAGGGAGTATAAGGATGTCAAGAAGATGGAATTTCTGAATCTGAGACAAGATAACTGGACAGTGACAGAGTATGAGATAGAGTATATCTGGTTGAGTCACTATGCCGGTGGGATTATTTCTGATGAGATTGACCGGTGTAGGAGATTTGAGGAGGGATTGAGGCCCTCTATTATGTGTATTGTTTCTGGTTCTCGGTACCAAGACTTTTCTCAATTGGTTGCAGCAGCTAGAAGTGTTGAGAGAGCACAGGGTATTGCAACAGCTACTACCGAGGAGGAGACCAGAGTTAGAAGATCCCAGTTTGAGGCAGGGACTTCATCTATGAAGAGAGGCAGAGGAAGTTTTGTTCCGAGAGTTAGTAGGAGCCAGAGGAAGTCAGGTAGATAAGTTCAGTATCAGAGGCAGAGATCGAGACCTACAGTTTCTGTAGCGAGTGCTTCGACTCCATTGGTTCAGAGATCCATTCCACCTATATGTGTTCATTGTGGTAGGACACATGGGGGTGCTTGTTGGAAGACGGGTGGATCAGGAGTATGTTTTAGATGTGGGTCACCAGCTCACTTTATCAAAGATTGCCCTGAGCTACAGGAGGATAGACAGACTGATAGTGCAGCTTCTCGACCCAGTGTCAGCAGAGGTGGTCGAGGGGGCAGAGGTTTCAGTAGAGGTGGTCAACCTGGGATCAGTGAGAGAGGAGGTTCTACATCTGGAGGCAGTAGGCCAGATGAGGCTGGGTCTTCTTAGAGAGTGTATGTGATGCAGAGGCAACCAGATGCTTCAGTAATTATTACGGGTACATTTTCTTTATTTGGCATTTCAGTTCTTGCTTTGATTGATCCAGGATCTACTCATTCATACATAAGTGCATCTATCTTGCCTGTGTCTAAACTGCATTCTGAGTCCTTAGGATTTGATGTCTTGGTGACAAATCCTTTAGGACATAGTGTTGTGGTGAGTAAGGTGCATCGTGATAGTTCAGTTGTGGTGCAAGGTGAAGAGTTTTTGGGTGATTTAATTGAAATGCCTTTTAAGGAGTATGATTCGATCTTAGGCATGGATTGGTTGTCTAAGCATGGAGCTGTGGTAGAGTGTCAAAAGAAGTGTGTTACACTGAGAACCGGTGATGCTAGAAGTGTGATGGTATCTAGTGAACAGAGACAACTTGCATCCTTATTTGTTTCAGCTGTAGCAGCTAGAAAGTTTATTAGAAAAGGGTGTGATGCTTATCTTGCTCATGTTGTGGATACTAGAGTAGTGGGTTCTCAACTTGATAGTATACCCACAGTTGTGAAATTTCCAGATGTTTTTTCGGAGGAGTTGCCAGGGTTACCCCCTGAGAGAGAGGTTGAGTTTGGTATCGATTTGTTACCTGGTACCACTCCCATCTCTATTACTCCTTATCGAATGGCACCTGCTGAGTTGAGACAGTTGAAGGTGCAGTTGCAGGAGTTGTTGGATAAAGGGTTTGTTCGCCCTAGTGTTTCTCCGTGGGGAGCTCCTATTTTGTTTGTGAAGAAGAAGGATGGTACTTTGAGGTTGTGCATCAATTATAGGCAATTGAATAAGGTAACCATCAAGAATAAGTACCCTTTGCCTAGGATTGATGATCTCTTCGATCAGTTGAAGGGAGCAGCAGTGTTTTCCAAGATTGATTTGAGATCAGGGTACCATCAGTTGAGGGTTAGAGCTAAAGATGTTCCTAAGATAGCTTTCCTCACAAGGTATAGGCATTATGAGTTTTTGGTGATGCCTTTTGGGTTGACAAATGCACCTGCAACTTTTATGGATTTGATGAATAGGGTGTTTAGACCCTATCTGGATCAGTTTGTGGTGGTCTTTATTGATGATATTTTGGTGTATTCGCGTAATGAAGAAGATCATGACAAGCATCTGCGGATTGTATTGCAGACCTTGAGAGAGAAGTAATTATATGCTAAGCTGTCGAAGTGTGAGTTTTGGCTTGATCAAGTGACTTTTCTGGGTCATGTGGTGTCAGCAGAAAGTATAAGAGTTGATCCGAGTAAAGTTGAGGTCATTTTGAATTGGAGTCCACCGAAGTCTGTGACTGAAGTTAGAAGTTTTCTGGGTTTGGCAGGCTATTATCGACGCTTTGTGAAAAGTTTTTCTTTGATAGCTACTCCACTCACCAGATTACTTCGGAAGGGAGTTAGATTTGTGTGGACAGATCAGTGTCAAGCAAGCTTTGAGCAGTTGAAGGAGATGTTGACTCAAGCTCCTGTTCTTACTTTGCCTGTGGAAGATAAACCATATGTGATTTACAGTGATGCTTCACATAATGGTTTATGATGTGTTTTGATGCAAGAAGGTAGAGACATAGCTTATGCTTCTCGGCAGTTGAAGCTGCATGAGCTTAATTATTCGATGCATGAATTGGAGTTGGCAGCTATAGTGTTTGCTTTGAAGATTTGGTGACACTACTTGTATGGGGAGAAGTGTTTTATTTATACATATCATAAGAGTTTGAAATATTTGGGTGTTCAGAGGGAGCTGAATCTTCAGCAAAGACGGTGGTTGGAGTTGATCAAAGACTATGATTGTTTGATTGATTATCATCATTGTAAGGCAAATGTTGTTGCGGATGCCTTAAGTCGGAAGTCTTTAGCAGGTTTGACAGCTTATTCGCTCTCGTTGCTTATTTAGTTGAGAGCGTTGCATGCTAGTTTTGAATCATGTGATGATGGTGCTTTGTTAGCTCAATTACAATTGAGGCCAGTTTTGTTGGATCAGATTAAAGAGGCTCAATTGGCAGATGAGAAAATTCAGAAAGTTGTGTCAGATTACCAAAATGGGAAGAGCCGAGATTTCCATGTGAGAAGTGATGGTAGCCTTTGGTTTAAGGATAGATTGTGTGTTCCTGATGATGCAAGATTGAGAAAGATTATTTTGGAGGAAGCACATCAATCGGTTTTTGCTATGTACTCTGGGAGTACTAAAATGTATCATGATTTGAAGCAGCATTTCTGGTGGGTAGGTATGAAGAGAGATATAGCGGAATTTGTATCCAAGTGTCTCACTTGTCAGAGGGTGAAAGCTGAGCATCAAGTTCCAACAGGGTTGCTTCAACCTTTATCAGTGCCTGAATGGAAATGGGAACGTAAGACAATGGATTTTGTGACTGGTTTGCCATTGACTCAGAAGAAGCATGATGCTATCTGGGTGATTGTTGATCGGTTGACAAAGACAGCTCATTTTCTTCCAGTTCGGATGGACTATTCTCTGGAGAAGTTGGCTGAGTTGTATATCAGTGAGATAGTAAAGTTGCATGGAGTTCCAATTTCTTTAGTGTCTGATCGAGATCCTCGATTTACTTCGAGATTTTGGAAAAGTTTACATGGTGATTTGGGTTCTCGATTGCACTTTAGCACTGCTTTTCATCCGCAGACAGATAGGCAGTCAGAGAGAGTGATACAGATTCTGGAGGACATGTTGAGATGCTGTGTCATTGAATTCTCTGGAAGTTGGGACAGATTTTTGCCATTAATGGAATTTGCTTATAACAATAGTTATCAGTCTAGTATTAAAATGGCACCATTTGAGGCTTTATATGGAAGAAGATGCAGAACGCCTCTGTGTTGGAATGAATTTGGAGAAGGCAAGTTGGTTGGACCCGATTTGATTAAAGAAATGGAAGAGAAAGTGAAAATAATTCAGGATCGGTTGAAAGCGGCTTCAGATCGGCAGAAATCTTATTCAGATTTGAAGAGAAGAGACATAGAATTTGATGTTGGAGATAAAGTTTTTCTGAAAGTGTCTCCTTGGAAGAAAATTTTGAGATTTGGCCACAAAGGGAAGCTAAGTCCTCGTTTTATTGGACCTTATGAAGTATTAGAAAGAGTTGGACCAGTTTCTTATCGGCTCGCATTGCCGCCTGAGTTGGATAGAATTCATAATGTCTTCCATGTTTCTATGCTGCGGAGGTACAGATCAGATCCATCTCATGTTTTGTCCGTTGAATCTATTGAGGTGAGTCCGGATCTAACTTTTAAAGAAGAACCAGTTGCTATTTTGGCACATGGAGTGAAAGAGTTGAGACATAAGAAAGTGCCAATTGTGAAGGTTCTTTGGAAGAATCATGGTAGAGAAGAATCAACTTGGGAGAATGAGCAAGTGATGAGAGATCAGTATCCCCAGCTGTTTCAGACTTAAGATCAGGTAATTTCGAGGATGAAATTTCTTTTTAGAGGGGGAGAATTGTAATATCCCAAAGTATACCCTAAAAGTTTTGGAATATTTTAGTGTTGTATTTGGATTAAATATAGATATTTAAATGGAAAGAGAAATGAGGTAAGGGAAGAGTGTATATATTGTATATATATAGTGATATATACAACACATACAAGTCAAAGAAATGGAAGTCAAAGAAGATTAATTAATTATTTTAAATTAATTAAATTAATTAAATGGAAAGTTGAATTAGTGAGTGGATGAAGATATTTGATTATTTTAATATTTAATTGATTGGTGGAGGTTTAAAGAGAAGAAGTGGTTGACTTTTCCATTCATTCTTCTTCTTCTTCTTCTTCTTCTTTCATTGTTGTTGGCCGGGTATCACAATAGCAAGAGAGGAAGAGAGTTTTTGATTTTCCAAACTCAAGATTGAAGGATGTTTCAAGTGATCAAGTTGGAATTCTAAGAAGTTTCATCATTTTTGGTAAGTTTCCACTTGATTCCTTAGTTTTCTTTTAAGTTGTATTTGAGTTTAATGGTTGATTATTGATGGTATGAGTATGTTTGATTGTGGGGTGTATGAGAGTATTTGGTTTATTTGATTTTGATTTTGGAGTTTGATTGAAGAGATAGAGTTAAGTTTGGTGTTGGAAGAGTAAGTGTTGTGTTTGAGTTGTGTGTATGTGATGGTTGTAAAGTGGTGTTTGATATATGTTTTGAATTGTTTTGATGTTTTTGCAAGTTATTATGGTTTATGGGTGTGTTTAGTTAAGTTTGTTTGAAGTGGAAAATGGTGGAAGTAAGAGGTTTGATGGATGTGTTGTTGTTGTTGCCGGAATCAGGATTTTTGGCCTGACACGCCATGAGCACTGCCAGGTCTTTAAGCATGTCAATGATTCTATTTTCTGGATGGGTGACACGACTAGTGACACGCCTATGTCACTGAGCATGTCACAGCTTCTGTGTCGTAGTAACATTGACACGGCTAGTGACACGCCCATGTCACTAAGCGTGTCATAACTACTGTGTTGAGGGAGGATTGACACGGCCAGTGACACGCCCATGTCATTGAGCGTGTCAAAGCTTCTGTGTTGTGAGTTTAGGGCATGGTCAGGGACACTCCCGTGTTGTTGAGCGTGTCATGTGTAGAGTTTGCCCTAGATGGTTCTTAGCCTTATTATCTCATGTGTATCTCTAAGTGAGCGTGTATGATCACCTTTGGTTTAGATTTTGAAGAGAGTTGAGTTGCCATAATCCAAGTGTTAAAGGATTCTTGGAAGAGGAGTTGGTGTGGAGTGAGTTGCTATTGAGGTAAGTACAAACTTACATGGTTGCATACATTTACATGACTTTGAGACTTAACACATTTGGTTATAAATGTGTTAAGTAATTTATTACATTGTTAATACATTTGATTAATGTTATGATTTGCTTAACGTGAAAGATATGATGATCATTCAAAATGTATGTCCAATGCAATTGGTTATGTATACTCTAATGATGAGAAGTGAAGCCATTGTTGTTGGCTATAATGATGCAAATGAAATAATTGGGGCATGTTTACCTAGATGATTATGAGAGAATGAGAATGGAATTGATAAAGAGATAATAAAAGAATTGTGTGTCTAATATGTTAGTCAATTTTCAGAGTTTTGTTGTTGGTGGCATGCCTAATAGTAACAATCTCTTGAAGCTGGGTTTGGCTTGATCCTTGAAGCCAAGTTGGGTTGAAGTTTAGCATGCTCTACTCCCCTTGAAGCTTGGTTGGGTCTAGTCCTTGAAGCCTAGTTGAGATGTTACAAACCCTTGAAGCTAGGTTGGGTTTGGTCCTTGAAGCCAAATTGGGTTGATGCTTAGCATGCTTCGCTCCCCTTGAAGTTTGGTTAGGCCTAATCCTTGAAGCCTAGTTGGGATAATGATAAATGTGATAATTAAACCAAAACATTAACTCTGAAAGTTGAATGGCATATTAGTTTTCTTTTGGGCCCATGCTTGTCTTTGTTTAAATGTGAATTAGGAATGGTGAACAAATGAATAATGAGATTTAATGTAAGACTTTGAAATATGACATTCTTATGTATTGTTTATGATATATAAATGTGTGACATTAGCATTACAATAAAGCATATTGTTATTGTTGTTTGTACCACTAAGCCTATGGCTTAGCGCGATTGTGGTTCATCGCCCAGGTGACTGGGTAGAACCGGAGAGTTCATCTAGACCGAGTCGAGTCTAGACTTTGAAGTGTTGATTGTGGGCTTAAAGATCAGAGACGAACTGCCAAACATGTATAAACTTTATGTTTTGTAAACATTGATTTTGATGTATATATATATAAATACCGCTACATTTTCCGCTGCGTAATAAATAAATGTTTTATCTATTATGTTCTATAACATAAATATATATTATAATATAATTTGAATGTTTTAAGTTTACTTATATTGTTGTTAAATTGAAAGATTGGGTTGTTTAATATAAACCGTGGCACTCTTGTATCCGGTATAAGTATATTACAGATGTAGTAGTGTGTAGTATGCGTATATGGGGTATAGGGGTATTACACTAGGTATATATATTGGGTATATACAACTTTTTATATCTCTAAATACTTATTTAATTTCTCCAAAATTACGGATATGACAATGGCAACTGAAGCATCCGGCTGCCTCTATATCACATAGATCCGCTGTAATGGCCCTGCCTCATCTGGTCTACTCCCAGCAGTAGAACCTCCTCTCTGACCAATCCAAGATATACCACCTCTGCCACCACGAGCCTCTAATACTGGTCTAGAAGTTGCTGTATCTGTCTGTCTGTCATCTGGTGGGTCCAGAAAATCTCTTATAAAATGGTTTGGCAACCCACATCTATAATACAGGTGCACCTATCCTCCAGCAGACACCCCTGTGTGCTCTACCACAATGAACACAAGTAGGTGGAGCAGACCTCTAAGCCACTGGGGTAGGAGCACTATCCACTGAAACTGTAAGTCTTTGTCTCTGTCTCTGTCTCTACTGGTGTACTAACCTGTCGACTGTCCCTGGCTCCTACTGAATCTCTGAGGACATCCCCCTCGGTCTCTCTTCACTGATGAAGACCCTGGGGTCTCCTAGCTCTGCTCTCCTCGAGTCTGCAGCTTCTGTAAGATCCTATGTTCTCTCTACACTCTTGGCAGCTGCAATCAACTTAGAAAAGTCTTGATACCGAGAGCCTGCTATAAGACACATGATAGAGGGTCTTAACCCCTCCTTAAACATCCGGTACTAGTCAATCTCATCAGATATGATCTCTCCAACATACTGACTTAGCTGGATAAACTCAATCTCATACTCCGTCACTGACCTAGTGTCATGCCTCAAACTCAGGAACTCCATCTTCTTTGTGTCCTTATACTCTCTTGGAGCATACTTCTTCTTGAATTCCCACAGGAAATTATCATAGGTTAGAACTGGTGGATCAATTGTAGCATGTGGAATCATCTTCCACCACTTATAAGCATCCCTCTACAGAAAAGATCTAGCATAATCAAACTTGTCCTCTGGACTAGCCTATAGCTGGATAAACACCCTCTAGACCCTGTCCAACCACTGCTCTGCGACAGTAGGGTCTGTAGTATCAATAAAATCCTCAGCTCTAAACTTCCTCAACTTATCATACTTTCTCGTAGGTAACTGCGGCTACGGCTGCGACTGTGGTGGCTGTTGCGGCTGCTGAACTGGAGCTTGCCTCAACAGCTCCACCATATGCCATACCTAGCCTGACAGAACCTCATCAGCTATTGGTCTAACAGGCACAAAAGCAGATGCCTCACTAGCTGACACAACACTAGCTCTAACTCTACCCTCATCGGGAGCTACACTCTCTGCACTAGCCTCTGTAGACTGATGCATTCGAGATGCCATAACAACCTGTATCTGCAAACACAGTAGAAAATGTAACATCAAATATCGGAAAACTACCAGTGTCAATGCATGTATCATAATTAAAAATCATATTTGAAATCCCCATTTTCTCTCTTTAACAACCCACCTAGGTTGAGAACCTCAAACTTAGGCTTTGATACCAAAATAAATGTAACACCCTTATACCTTATATACATATAATATATATATATATATATATATAGAGTATACATAAAATATGCATATAAGGTATAAAAATGTCATGACCTAGTTTAATAAAATTTTCTTGCTTTTCCAATTTAAACCTTAAATACTTAAAAATGTAATTTTAAATAACAAATAAAATATTTATTAGAAATTATAGGTTCTAAAATAAGAATTTTTCATAAAAAATTTTGAAAAAAATTCTCTAGAGTTTTTGTCTGTAGTTTGGACATTCCTAAATTTCAACATACTACAACCTGCAAAGGAAAAACACTCCTAATAAAAAACAATCATACATTTCACCCATACTCCTCAATTTCTCCAAGTTCTCAAAAAATTTATACATATACATATATTCATCGAAACACATATAAACCCACATTATAAAATTTTTCAGCCCATTCTTTATAATTTATAATATATATACATCAAAACATAATATAATATATATAATGTCAAAATGTACGATAATATAAAATATATACATGCTGGCAGTGTCTATGATCTTGATGCCCAAAAATCAACTCTACTAGCAAAATCTCAAATCTAGACCAAATTTGGTCTAGACAAACTCTCCGGCTGAACCGGATCTCCCCTATCACCTGCTTAATGAATTACAATCGCGCTAAGCCAAAAGCCTAGTGGTGCAAACTTCGATAATAATAAAACTGAAATACAATGCCAATGCACAATGTTTATATATATTATGTCACCATATGTCATATCATTTCATTTTAAACATATTTTTCAATCATTGTACATTTTTATAAAAACAAACACAGGCATGGGCCCAAAGAATCTAATATGCCATTCAAATCTCAGAGTTACTGTTTTGGTCCAAGTTGAAACTATGTGTCTAGCCCTGAAGGCAAATTAAAATAATTTCTCAAAAGCTAGCCCCAAAGGCAAATCATATCACAGTGACGCCAATCGTTTAGTCCCAAAGGCAAATCAAATAATTGCTCAAAAGCTAGCCCCAAAGGCAAATAATGAGGATAACCTCATAGGCATACCACAAAACACAGAACTCTGAAAATTGAATAACATACTACGCACATAATTAATTCATATCTTTCATTATCAATTTCTTTCTCATTTTCTCATAACAAATAGGCACACTGCCTCTTTTCTCATTATCAATTAGACACATTGCCTCTTTTCCTCATTTCTCTCATTTTTATCAATATCAATTCATTTCATTTCATCATATCTCAACATATCATCATAATGTATCACCTTTTGCAATAAAACACATTACCCAAATATTTTGGGTAATTTCACATAATTCACATTTAAATAAAATTTTATGCACTTTAGCCATTAACAATGGCTTTTCACAATGCCTTTAATACATACATAGCAAATCACATTACCCAAATACTTTGGGTCATTTTCACATTATGCACATATTTCACATTTTATGCAATTTTTCCATTAACAATGGCTTTTCATAATGCATTTAATGCATTCATGACAAACCACATGTCATAGCACATTGTTCATCAATGTTCAATGTATCAAGTAGCTTAACACAATTTTCAATCTAAAATGTGTTAAGCCCAATGTAATGCAAACATAACCAATTTATCCAAAGTTTATACTTACCTCTAAAAGCTCCAAATGCAAGCTCAAACACAACTTCCAACCTTCTCTTTCAATTTACCATTCAACACTTAGGTACTACTTCCTCTCGGTGCCTATACCAAATATAATCATAAATAATCATTTAATATCACATTTAAAGGCATTTCCAATCTTAAACCATAATTAAACATCATTCAAATCAAAACCCTAAAGTTAAACCTAACCTCACTTTAACTTTGGAAAACCATATTAAGCCATTCAATTTGGTGTTTTAAGTTTATTTATATTATTAAAAACATATTATAGCATGTTTAAAATAATTACATTGCATAAACACATGCTTATGTCCAAAACTCTAAAATGGCATAACCTTCCCCATTGAAGGTTTTTCATTCCAACTCAATCCAATTATCATTTCAATCTTATTTCCATCATTAATGTCATCAAACAACATGCTTTAAACCATAAAGTCAAACAATTCACCATACTTTGAAAAATCCCTTTTCCAAAACTCTAAATTAACACTTCCATTACCAAAATCTAATAAAACTTTGCCAAATCCAACATTTGACTTTAAAATACTTGTTTATGTATCAAAACAACTCATTTAGAATCAAATTGCACAAATAAAACCCATGATTTTGCAAACCCTAAAATTTCATAACCCTAAATTCTCTCTCTTCACCAAACTCAACTTAAATTCAACCATTTCTTTAATCCAACCTTCAAATCATTATTAACTACTCAAAAAAACTTCATACACACCAATTCCAACAATTAAATCATACTACTTCATAATTCCAAATCACACATATTCCAAACTTTCTTGAAAATCTAAATAAAAAGTGAGTAAACTTAATAATTCAAGTGGAAATCACCAAATTTTCTCTTGAAACCTTGAAAACCCTTCGATTTTGGAAGCTTGAAAGAAGCAAGATTCTCTCTCTTGAAGCCATAGACAATCATCCTTGAAGGAAAGAAGAATAAGAAGATGAACAAAATGATTTTCTCTTTCCTCCTAGTCACATTTTTAACCTTATATATATTATTATTTTAATATATTTTTAATTAATTAATTAATTATTTAATTAATTAGAAATCCCAAAATTACATCTTCCATCCAAAATAATTTATTTTTGAATTATTTAAATAATTTTGAATTTCCAAAGTTTAATTATAAAAATAACCTTGGACCTTTGACTTTTGACTTTTTAAAAGTTGACTTTTCTTGACTTTATATATATTATGTATATTTTGCATATACATCACATACATATTTTACTTTTTCACTTAAAATCCTTTCATTTTTTGTTTAAAATTATTTATTTAATTTATCAAATTTAATTTTAATTTATTTTATTTAATTTTTAAAAATTAAAAATTTTTAAAAATTAGAGATATTACACTTACAATTTCCAATGTCCAAATTTCAAGTAAATAAAAATAGGATACCCACCATTTAGTGAAAATGTGTCCCTTACATTAATCCCAAAACTTAAATAAGATAAAAGAACAAATTAAATAAGCAAGGCTCCCATGAAGTGAAACATGCCTGAAAATTCAAATAATCAATCAAATATAATTAAGCCATTCAATCATCCATCATATACAATAAAATAAAATCAAAGCTCACCATCCATCAATAAAATAAATCAAATAATCAAATATAGGGTTTAATCTTAAATTAGATTTTAAATAAGAAAAATTAGGGTTTTATATATGAAACTAGGGTTTATTGATGTGAATTAGGGTTTTTAATACAAAATTAGGGTTTTAGGGTTTTAATAATGCAAATTAGGGTTTAGGGATTTTAGACAGGCAAATTAGGGTTTGGATCAAAATAGATTGAATTAAATCATATTGTTAAAGTTTTCTACCAAATCACAATCAAACTTTATTTTGCTACTGGACTAAACGACTTTAATCTATTCAATGTTGTGCTAATGGAATTAAATTAACAACTTCATTACTACCGGATAAATTCATTGCCATTGGATTAAAATAACTTCAAATTGTTACTGGATTAAAATAACTTCAAGTTGTTTGATGTTTTTAAAGTATGAAAATAACTAATGAAAGTCTAATTAGATTGAGTTTGGAAAAAATGGACCTACGTTGTTGGCTCCACCAATGTTTATATGTTGAACACGTTTATTTATGCTACTGCCTGAGCCAACTTTTGATCTTGGTTGAGTGAAGCAATCTGAAGACAATTCCTAATACCTTCTCTGTTGTTATGTGTTGATTGTGTTTTGGTTTTTATGTATTGATTGCTTTTCTTTCTTAATTGTGTTGCCCCTTTTCTGCTGACCCCTAATTAATTTGTATTATAATTTTCAATTAGGGCAAACTTTTATTCGTAGTCCTAATGCTACTTGAACACTTCATTATAATACGAGAATCTTAAAGTTTTAACACATTAGGAAACTTAGCAAGCTTAATTCTGCTGGAAACCAAGCTCATGTTGAATTTGGCCCAGCCAATTTGACGAGGGCTTGGTCCATATCGAATTGGTGGCCACCAATTCGATATGGATACCCTCATATTGAATTGGTGGCTCACCAATTTGATATGGGGCAAAGCTCATATCTAAAGACCCTTAATTTTGGCCCTAAGTTGGTACGATACTAATTAAAAAATGCCAAAATAAATTTGATCCGACTTTAAAAGATTTAAACCTAGTTTATAACTTTTAAATAAGTCGGTTCAATTTTAAAAGCCATAAATTCAACTGGTTCAAATTATAAAGTCCTAAATTAAATTTGTTCAGCCCAACAACCACTACCCGACAGTTAGGAAGTAACCTTAGAATTTACAAACGAACACTTGGAGGCCATAGAAGTACAAGGATGGAAGATGTATTTTGATGGAGTGGTGAATAGAAAAGGAGCCGGTTTGGGAGTGATATTGGAGTTGCTGGATGAAGTATTCCTTTAGCCAAGAAGTTAAGATTTAGGGCAACCAACAATATGGTAGAGTATGAAACATGCATCTTTGGTTTGGAAACTTTGATGATACTGAAGGTTGACAAAGAGTAGGTTTTCGGTGATTCATTGCTAGTGATATCTGTGAGCGGGGATTTTTGCCCCCACTCCCGGTGGAATGATCCTTGTGACTTTGGCACTGTTTAGGCTCGGGGCCTTAGAGAAAAAGAAAGGGATGGATGACTCAATTCCTAAGGAATCCCCAACCCCCTAATGGGTTCGGAAAGTTGGGTACGTGTGGGGAAGGTGAGAAATGGCCCAGCACCCCCACAATGCCCGATTTATTGGAACCGGCCTCCTTTACAGGTCTCAATATTATAATTAAATATAACAACATTATCCATATTACACACAATAATTAAAATAAAGCATTGATATATTGAAAATCAAAAAAATGTCCAAACAAAACAAACAAATGGACACCCATCTGAAGATGGAAACATGTCTTTACATCACATGCCTAAATAGGATACCCACCGAAAGGTAGAAACATGTCCTTTACATTGGTTCTAAAATGGAAAAGCAATTTAAATTACATGATATTTAACTAATGAGGTACCCACCAAGGGGAAGCATACCTCTTACATTATTTGCAAATCTAAATAAATTGATAAAAGTAAATAATCATTCATCATAAATAAATCATTCATCAAAGGTATTAAACATCAATAGAAAGTAAACATCCATCCATGATAAATTAAATAAACCAAGCATTGAACTTAAATAAATTAAAGCATATAAAATAAATCAAAGCATAATCAAATATAGAATTGAATTAGGCAAATAAAAATCTAAATTATGGTTACTGTTTCCATTTAGGGTTCTTTATTTCATGTGTTTAGGGTTTTGGAATTTGTGGAATTAGGCTACTTTGAGTTTTTAAAGGAATTATAATAGATTAAGATTTTATGTTTTAAAAGGTTGATAAAGTTCTTTGATTAACCAAATTAGTGTTTGAATGGTGAAATCATGAAACTAGGGTTTGGACACTTTATAATACTTAGATTTATGGCTTACGGTTACTCATTGAATTATGTCTTAAGCTTATTGTGTAAAATTATAATATTTGCATTTTTATGGTTTTTAAAGTTTTAAAGGATTAGGGTTTAGAAAAAAATTAGGATTTAAGGTTTTAAAGGGGTTAGGGTTCACTGTTTTGAGTTTTGGAATTGAATTAGGGTTTTAGGATTTTTGAATTAGGGTTTCGGGTAACGAGTTGGTTTATAGTATTTAGAAAAACAATTGACAATCTTATGAAGTTTTATGAAAATAAACCAAACAATTTAAAGTTTATAAAAGTAAAAAAAAGATGTTTTTAGGGCTTTTGGAAAGAAACAGAACTCAATTTAGGGTTTTGAATATTTGGAATACAAATTTTGGTTTTGGGGTTTTGAAGAAACAAAACTAATAACTTTTAAACTTTTTGGAAAACAAAGCAACGAATTAAGGTTTTCAAACTTCAGAAAAGGTGAGTTAGGGTTCTTAGGTTTTTGAATTAAAAGAAATAATAGGATGATTTAGCTACTGTGAAGAATAAAATTTAAACAATTGATGCATACCCTCGTTTGTTAGTTCCACAAAAATTTTCTTCTTGGATGAACAAAATCAAAGACAAGCTTTACTGCCTTTGAATTGCTTGAATTGTTTTTCTGCTCTCTCAAAAAATCAGATTGATTCACCTCTTTCTTACTTAGTTTCGGATCCAATTTTTCCTCTAAGTTTCTGTCCGATTTCTTCCTTCCTTTTTGTGTGTTTTTTGGTCTTATTTACAGAAGTTTTATATGGTTCATTCCTAATTATTCATGGAACATAATATTGATAAGAAAAGGAAACCAAAACCTAATTGCATTAGGTTTTGGAAAAATTTGCCTCGAAAAAAAACTACGGCAGAAAAATTGCGCTAGCGAAAAAAAATTGTCGTAGTTGGCTGCGGTAGGGACGAGGGACTGGCCTGCGGGCCATTTCGCCTGCAGGAAACTCCTGCGGGCGAAATGGCCCATGGCCATTCGTCCGGTGCTGGTTTTGGCGATGATTTTTTCGTCGCTTATTTTTATTTTTATTTTTTGATTTTTATTTGTTTATTTTTATTTTTTATTAATAAAAATTAGATACTAAAGCAAAAATTATTTAATTAAGATAAGAAAAATTATTTTGGGCTAATTAAAATATATTGGACAACACAAAAATTATTTTGGACTAAATAAAATATATTGGACCAGACTAGGTCAAAAATTTAGGGTCTACAGTTTGCCCCCTGCTTGAATGATCTGAAACTTTAGTAAAGGAGAGTGAAAAGCAATAAGACTTAATTTTTGAGATGGTGGAGGTTTTGGGTTCTGGACCCGGTTCGAGTTCTGGACTCAAGGATAATTCTAGGTTCTGGACCTAAGAAAAATTTGGGTTTTGGACACAATCTAAGTTCTGAGACTTAGAAATAAATTCTAGTTTCTGGACCTAAGGGTAATTTGGGTTCTGGACCGGGGCTAAGTTCTGGACTTAAAAGAGATTCTAGGTTCTGGACCTAAGGGTAATTTGGGTTCTAGACCCGAGCTAAGTTCTGGACTTAGAAGAGATTCTAGGTTTTGGACCTAAGGAAAATTTGGATTCTGGACCCGAGCTAAGTTCTTGGACTTAGAAATAAATTCTAGGTTCTGGACCTAAGGAAAATTTGGGTTCTAGACCCGAGCTAAGTTCTGGACTTAAAAGAGATTCTAGGTTCTGGACGTAATGGTAATTTGGGTTCTGGACCCGAGCTACTAATTTTTTATTTCAAAAAGTTTGGCTAATTTTTATGCATGTCTTCTTATTGCCCCATGCGTGTAAAAATATTTATATACACGCAATTATTTGAATGATTAAAGTGAATAATTGAATTTACTTTTTTTTACTGTGTAGTCACTGTTCATGCACTATTCACTATTTATAAATAGTAATTTTACTATTTAGAAATAGTAAAAAATAGTATTTACTATTGGAGATAGTCCTTTTACTATTTATAAATAGTAAAATATACTATTCATCAATAGTAATACTATTTATGAATAGTAAAATTTACTATTTATCAATAGTAAAGTTTACTATTCATGAATAGTAAAATTTACTATTCATGAACAGTTTTGAATTTTATTTTTTTGCTTGCCGTTTCTCTATAGAAACCCATCATTCCTTCATTTCGTTTCACAGCAAGATTTCTCAAGTTATATAATTCTCTCAATTTTTTTCAAATTTAGCACATAGTTTTCAAAGAAATGCATGCTTCAAGGTCAGTGACTCATTCTAATGCCGAGTTATTAGAGTTTATTTGGCATCATGAAGATGGAAATATAGATATACTGGCCGGGATGCCGCTCCATCGCAGTTCCAATGAAAAGGGCACGGTAATTTTTTCTTTTCTCTTGATTTTTCGTTTCTGGGTTTTTTTTATAATTATTGATTATTTTTTATTTTTGTTTGATGACTTTTATCATTATGTTTTTTTTATTATTATAATTTAATTTAATTTATTTAATTTTATTATTTTGTGTTTGTTTGCCTTTATTATTTTGTTTGTTTATTTTGCATTTTGATATTATTATCTTTTTTAGAAAATTTAGGAAAAATATATTAATTTAAGCAGATAGAATAATATGTACTTACCTGATATTAACTTACCTGGCTCTGTGTTAGCATGATCGTTGCGTTGTTCGTGCTGGAGGGCGTATTTACAAAGCCCGACAATGATACGACGTAGTGCCTTCTCGGGTAAGATGAATTATCCGAGATTGTGGCTTTGAGCAGTTCATCTTACAATTGCCATCCGAGGAATATCAGATACATCGGAGCATAGTCCAGGCGCTTGCAGAGTGATGGTTGGACACAACCCACACTTTTAACTCGCCCATTGGAAAGATGACAATTGGTCCGGTCAATTTTACTGCTATAACCGGCCTTCGATATGATGGTGTTTCGGTTCCTCTGACCAATGCTATTTTAACATTTGAAGAAATTCAAGAATTAATTGGTATGGAACCATTATATAAAGGGCCTTTTAAGATAAAAATTGAGCCAATTTGTAGTTATTGGATGAACTACGAAGGACGGGTTGGCAGAGACACGACCGAACAGTATGCTCGAGGATTTTTGTTATATCTACTTGGGTCGACCATCTTAGGCAGCACTGAATCCTCCATCCACTTGTCAGTGTTGAGTGCCCTTTCTTATTTCAGAATGGTACCATCTTCTGGCTAGGGTGAAGCTGGTCTCACGTGTCTTTACCATGGTCTTGATAAATTTTGCCGAAACAAGAAGTCTTTTGTTGGCTTGATGGCAACTCCTCTGGAAACACGTCTGGAAAATCTGCAACTGTGGTTATATCATCAAGTTGAGAACCCCTTACTCTAGTATCCACAACATGAGCAAGGTAAGCATCACACCCTTTTCTAATCAATCTTCTAGCTGTTACAGCTGATACAAACAAGGATGCAAGCTGTCTCTGCTCACTGGACACCATCACACTCCTACCATCACTAGTTCTCAAAGTGACACATTTCTTTTGACAATCTACCACAGCTCCATGTCTAGACAACCAGTCCATGCCCAAAATCAAATCATACTCTTTAAAAGGCATTTCAATCAAATCTCCAGGAAACTCTTCACCTTGCACTACAACTGCACTATCTCGGTGTACCTTGCTAACAATCACACTATGCCCTAACAGATTTGTCACCAACACATCAAATCCTAGTGACTCAGAATGCAATTCAGACACAGGCAAAATGGATGCACTAATATATGAATGAGTAGATCTTGGATCAATTAAAGCAAGTACTGAAATGCCAAATAAAGAAAATGTACCAGCTATCACTGCGGAAGCATCTGGCTGCCTCTGCATCACATACACCCTCTGAGAAGATCTGGCCTCCTCTGGCCTACTGCCTATGGATGATGATCCTCCTCTCTGACTGTACCTGGATCGACCACCCTTACTGAAACCTCTACCTCCTCGACCACCTCTGCTAACACTGGGTCGAGGGGTTGCAGACTCAGCCTGTCTCTGCTCCTACATCTCAGGACACTCCCTAATGAAATGATCGGGCGATCCACACCTGAAACACACAGCTGATCTGCCACTCATCCAGCAAACACCCACATGGTTTCTGCCACAAATCTCACATGTAGGTGGGGTAGACCTCTGAATCCTAGGAGTCGGAGCACTGGCTACCGAAGCTGTAGGTCTCGGTCTCTGTCTCGGATACTGCACTGACCTACCCGGATGTCTCTGACTCCTACTAAACCTCGGAGAAAAACTTCCTCTACCCCTCTTTACAGATGAAGACCCTGCCTCAAACTGGGGTCTTCTTACCCTAATTTCCTCCTCAGTAGCAGCTGCGGCTATACTTTGGGCCCTCTCCACACTCCTAGCTGCTGTAATAAGCTGAGAGAAATCCTAGTATCTAGAACCAGCCACCAGGCACATGATAGAGGGCCTCAATCCCTCCTCAAATCTTCTACACCTATCTATTTCATCAGAAATAATTCCCCCAGCATACCGACTCAACCGGATATACTCAATCTCGTATTCTGTTACCGTCCGGTTGTCCTGCCTCAAATTTAAAAATTCCATCTTCTTTAGATCTTTATACTCCCTCGGAGTATATTTCTGTTCAAACTCCCTCAAGAAATCATCATATGATAGTGTAGGTGGATCATCCAAAGCATGAGGGACTGTCTTCCACCAGTCATAAGCATCTTTCTGTAAGTGGGATCTGGCATAATCAAACTTCTCATCCGAAGTGGCTTATCCAACCATTGCTCAGCCACTGCAGGATCAATAGTGCCTAGAAAATCTTCAGCCCCATATTTCCTCAATTTGTCATAATGTCTTATCGGCGCCTGAGGCTGTGGTGGTGGTGGTGGTGGCTGCACTGGAGCTTGCCTAAATAACTCCACCATATGCCTTAACCAACCTGGTGGAGCCTCCTTTGCAGCTGATCTCTCTGGCACCGAAACAGGTGCCTCACTAACTCTATCCACTCTAGCTCCATCCCTACTCTCTCCTGGAGCTACACTCTCAGCACTTCCTTCTACAGTCTGACGTGAATGGGACTCCATTACTACCTATATCTGCAAACACAACATAATATTCCTTATTAAAGATCAAAGACTGCCATACCAAAACATGTATTTTACTCAAAATCAACTTTTAAAATCAAAACATTCTTTTTCTTACAATTCACCTAGGTTGAGAATCTCAAACCTAGGCTCTGATACCAAAATAAATGTAACACCCCTATACTCCGTATACGTACATAGCATGCTAATACGATCGTAATATATGCATACTGAATATAGAAATGTCATGGTATACTTAACAAATTACTCATCCCTTTTCAAAAACATGAAACAAATTTAAAACATTTAAAAGAAATTACAAAAAACAAAAGATAAAATGTTTATTTAAAAGCAGCGGAAAATATAATAAATATTTACAAATATTATACATCAAAACTCAAGTTTTACAAAACTTAAAGTATATACATGTTTGGCAGTATGTCTTCAATCTTTAAGCTTCACTAGATACACCTCAAGATCTAGCCTCTACTTTGCCTAGGAGAACTTTCCGGTTCTTCTCTGTTACCTGCGTGATGAATCACAATCGCGCTAAGCCAACGGCTTAGTGGTACAAACTACAATAATAATATGCTTCAATACAATGTCTATGTCACACATTTCAACAATTCATATAGTATTCACAGATGATATGTTCATATTGTTCATAAGACTACATTTCATTATTTTATGATTTATTTTGTCACGAAGACACATATGGGCCACAAGACACTAATTTGTTATTCAAAGTTCAGAGTTACTGCTTTGGTCTATAATCATAATCATCAAGCCCGTAGGCATCATATAAATATATATATATATATCTATCCATGGATAGTGTAACAGACCCAGTCTCTTGGACCTCAACCCATCTAAACTCGAGGAAATCCTCAACCCGGCTAGACTGTTACTTCAGTTCACATTTCACATTTATCAAGTAACAAACCCAATCTCTTGGACCTCAACCCAACTAATCTTGAGGAGATCCTCAACCCGGCTAGACTGTTACTATAATTCATAGGCATGCCGCCAAATTCAGAACTCTGAAGTTTGAATAACACATTTGACACAAAATCTTTTCATTCTCATTTCATTCTCGTATTCAAAATAAGCAACCATGCCTCAATTGTAATTCATTTACATCATCATAGCCAACAATCATGGCTTCTCATCACATCAATAAAATTCATCATATCATCATATCTTTCACATTTCACATTCCATATTTCACATAGTCAAACATACTTTAATCATCTCATTATGTCTCAATTTATCAATTATATTGAACACCAACTAGACAAACATATCATTATTCATATGCATCATCAATATCATCAAATGTATGTTAAATCTCAACATCATATGAATGTAAACAATAATGTAGTTTGTACTTACCTTAAATACCACTTATACAAATCTATACACTTCCTTTTCCAACACTTCTTCACTACTTATGTTAGGGCAAATCAAACTCTTCACAACCTAATCCAAAAGATTAATACATATGAGATAAAATAGATAAGGCTAACTAGGGCAAACCCTAGGCATGACACGCTCACCAACACAGGCGTGTCCCTGACCGTGCCCTAAACCCACAACACAGAAGCTTTTACACGCTCAACAACACGGGCGTGTCCTTGGGTTTGTAATACATTCTGCCTCTCAGAAACATTGACACGTCCAACAACATGAGCGTGCTCATGGCCGTGTCAATTCCTCAAAAACACAGTAGCTATGACACGCTCAATAATACGGGCGTGTTATTGGCCGTGTCAATCCTACTGCCACACAGAAGTTGTGACACGCTCAGTGACATGGGCGTGTCACTGCTCGTGTCACCCCTCCAAAACACCAAACCATCGACACGCCCAAAATCCTGGTCGTGCTCGTGGGCGTGTCAGGCCAAAAACACAGATTATGGCCAAAACAATAGAACACCCAACAAATCACTTCTTCCACCAACATCCACTTCAAACAAACTCAACTATACACATCCAAAAACCATCTTAAACTTGCACAAACACCAAAACAAGGCAAAATAAACATTAACCACAAATCATCAATATCATCACAAACCCTAAACACACCCTCAACATCATCTCTTCCAACAACCTTACTCTATCCTTCAATACATCCTCAAAATCCATCATCAAATCAACCAAACACTCCTAAACATATCACAATCAAACAATACTCTCTTACTATCAACAACAACTTATCAAACTCAAACACAACTTCAATAAAAGCAAGAGAAAATAAGAGATAACTTACCAACAAAGAGGAACTTCTTGAATTTCAACTTATCTTCTTGAAATCTCCTTCAATTTGATTTATAAAACTCAAAACCTCTCTTGCTCTCCTTTGTCTTCTTGATAGCCGGCCAAGAAAGGAAAAGAAAAGAAATGAAAATGAAATTAGAGACAAAGTCAAACTTTGCATCTCTTTAAACCTCCACCAAGCATTTCTAAACAGACAATTACCCAAATACCCTCTTCTCATTTGTTTTAACTTCCTTTCACTTACATGCCCTTATTAGTAATTTCACAATCAACAAAATAAATATCTTCTTTCCTTGACTCTCCATTTTGACCAACATATATGTTATATATCTTGCCATATACACAACATATACATTCTCTCTATACACTCTTCCCTTTCCAATTACACAAATACATTTGATTCAAACAAAACAATAATTATCTCAAAACTTCTAGGGCACATTTTGGGATATTACAATTCTCCCCCTCTAAAAAGAAATTTCATCCTCGAAATTACCTGATATTATCTCTGAAACAGTTGAGGATATTGATCTTGCATTGCTTGCTTGCTCTCCCAAGTTGCCTCTTCTCTCCCATGATTCTTCCATAGAACCTTCACCAATGGCACTTTCTTATTTCTCAACTCTTTCACTTCATGTGCCAAAATTGCAACTGGTTCTTCTTCAAATGTCAGATCCAAACTCACTTCAATGGATTCAACTGGCAAAATATGAGATGGATCCGATCTATACCTTCTCAACATAGAAACATGGAAAACATTATGGATTCTATCCAACTCGGGTGGCAAAGCAAGACGATAAGCAACTGGCCCAACTCTTTCCAAAACTTCATACGGTCCAATGAAACGAGGACTCAGCTTCCCTCTCCGACCAAATCTCAAGATCTTCTTCCAAAGAGACACTTTCAAAAATACTTTATCTCCAATATCAAATTCTCTGTCTCTCCTTTTTAAATCTGAGTAAGATTTCTGTCGGTCTGAAGCTGTTTTCAACCGATCCCGAATTATTTTTACTTTCTCTTCAGTTTCTTTAACTAAATCGGGACCAGTTAACTTGCCCTCTCCAATATCATTCCAACCTAAAGGCATTCTACATCTTCTACCATATAGTGCCTCAAATGGTGCCATACCTATACTGGATTGGTGACTGTTGTTGTAAGCAAATTCCACTAGTGGCATAAATCTGTCCCAACTTCCAGAGAAATCAATAACACAACTTCTCAACATATCCTCAATAATCTGTATTACTCTCTCTGACTGCCCATCTATCTGAGGATGAAAAGCAGTACTAAAATGTAATCGAGAACCCAAAGCACCATGTAAACTCTTCCAAAACCTCGAGGTAAATCGGGGATCTCGATCAGACACTAAAGAAATTGGGACTCCATGCAACTTCACTATTTCATTGATATACAGCTCATCCAACCTTTCAAGAGAATAGTCCATTCTAACAGGAAGGAAATGAGCTGTCTTTGTCAACCGATCATCAATCACCCAAATAGCATCATGCTTCTTTTGAGTCAATGGCAACCCAGACACAAAATCCATTGTTACTCTCTCCCATTTCCACTCAGGCACCGTTAAAGGTTGGAGCAACCCTGTTGGAACTTGATGCTCAGCTTTCACCCTCTGACAAGTAAGACATTTGGACACAAATTCTGCTATGTCTCTCTTCATACCAGACCACCAATAATGCTGTCTCAAATCATGGTACATCTTTGTACTACCCGGATGCATAGCAAAAACCGATTGGTGTGCTTCCTCTAAAATGATTTTTCTCAAATTACCATCATCAGGTACACACAACCTATCCTTAAACCAAAGACTACCATCATTCTTCACATAGAAATCTCGACTCTCCCCATTTTGGCAATCTGATACAATCTTTTGAATTTTCTCATCCACTAATTGAGCTTCTTTTATCTGATCCAACAATACTGGTCTCAACTGTAACTAAGCCAATAATGCACCATCATCACATACTTCAAAACTAGCATGCAACGCTCTCAAAGATTTTCGACTCATGGCATCAGCAACTACATTTGCCTTACCAGGATGGTAATCAATCAAGCAGTCATAGTCTTTAATCAATTCTAACCATCGCCTTTGCCGAAGATTCAACTCCTTTTGAACACCCAAATATTTCAAACTTTTGTGATCTGTATAGATAAAACATTTCTCCCCATATAAGTAGTGTCGCCAAATCTTCAAAGCAAACACTATAGCTGCCAATTCCAAATCATGAGTCGGATAATTGAGCTCATGCGGCTTCAACTGCCGAGAAGCATAAGCTATGACTTTACCCTCTTGCATCAAGACACATCCTAAATCATTATGTGAAGCATCACTATAAATCACATATGGTTTATCTTCAACGGGTAAAGTAAGAACAGGTGCTTGAGTCAACATTTCTTTCAACTGCTCAAAACTAGCTTGACATTGATCCGTCCACACAAATCTAACTCCCTTCTGAAGCAATCTGGTGAGTGGAGTAGCTATCACAGAAAAACCTTTCACAAACCGTCGGTAATAGCCTGCTAAACCCAGAAAAATTCTAACTTCAGTCACAGACTTTGGTGGACTTCAATTCAAAATAGCTTCAACTTTACTTGGATCAACTTGAATGCCGTCCGCTGAAACTATATGCCCTAGAAAAGTAACTTGGTCAAGCCAAAACTCACACTTTGACAGCTTAGCATACAATTGCTTCTCTCTCAAAATATGCAACACAATCCACAAATGCTTGTCATGCTCCTCTTCATTACGTGAATACACCAAAATATCATCGATGAAAACCACCACAAATTGATCCAGATAGGGCCTAAACATCCTATTCATCAAATCCATGAAAGCTGCAGGTGTATTTGTCAACCCAAAAGGAATTACTAAAAACGCATAATGCCCATACCTGGTGCGGAAAGCTGTCTTAGAAACATCTTCGGCTCTAACCCTCAATTGATGGTACCCTGATCTCAAATCAATCTTGGAAAACACTAATGCTCCCTTCAATTGATCAAAGAGATCATCAATTCTAGGCAAAGGATATTTATTCTTTATAGTCACTTTGTTCAATTGCCTATAATCAATGCATAGCCTTATAGTACCAGCCTTCTTCTTCACAAACAACATAGGAGCTCCCCAAGGAGAAACACTGGGGTGAATAAACCCTTTATCCAACAACTCCTGTAACTGCACCTTTAACTCTCTCAATTCAGCAGGTGCCATGCGATAAGGAGTGATAGAGATGGGAGTGGTACCAGGTAACAAATCGATACCAAACTCAACCTCTCTCTTAGGGGGCAACCCTGGCAACTCCTCTGGAAACACGTCTGGAAAATCTGCAACTGTGGTTATATCATCAAGTTGAGAACCCCTTACTCTAGTATCCACAACATGAGCAAGGTAAGCATCACACCCTTTTCTAATCAATCTTCTAGCTGTTACAGCTGATACAAACAAGGATGCAAGCTGTCTCTGCTCACTGGACACCATCACACTCCTACCATCACTAGTTCTCAAAGTGACACATTTCTTTTGACAATCTATCATAGCTCCATGTCTAGACAACCAGTCCATGCCCAAAATCAAATCATACTCTTTAAAAGGAATTTCAATCAAATCTCCAGGAAACTCTTCACCTTGCACTACAACTGCACTATCTCGGTGTACCTTGCTAACAATCACACTATGCCCTAATGGATTTGTCACCAACACATCAAATCCTAGGGACTCAGAATGCAATTCAGACACAGGCAAAATGGATGCACTAATATATGAATGAGTAGATCTTGGATCAATTAAAACAAGTACTGAAATGCCAAATAAAGAAAATGTACCAGCTATCACTGCGGAAGCATCTGGCTGCCTCTGCATCACATACACCCTCTGAGAAGATCCGGCCTCCTCTGGCCTACTGCCTCCGGATGATGATCCACCTCTCTGACTGTACCCAGATCGACCACCCCTACTGAAACCTCTACCTCCTCGACCACCTCTGCTAACACTGGGTCGAGAGGCTGCAGACTCAGCCTGTCTCTGCTCCTGCATCTCAGGACACTCCCTAATGAAATGATCAGGTGATCTACACCTGAAACACACAGTTGATTTTCCACTCATCCAGCAAACACCCACATGGTTTCTGCCACAAATCTCACATGTAGGTGGGGTAGACCTCTGAATCCTAGGAGTCGGAGCACTGGCTACCGAAGCTGTAGGTCTCGGTCTCTGTCTCGGATACTGCACTGACCTACCCGGCTGTCTTTGACTCCTACTAAACCTCGAAGCAAAACTTCCTCTACCCCTCTTTACAGATGAAGACCCTGCCTCAAATTGGGGTCTTCTTACCCTAATTTCCTCCTCAGTAGCAGCTGCGACTATACTTTGGGCCCTCTTTACACTCCTAGCTGCTGCAACAAGCTGAGAGAAATCCTGGTATCTAGAACTAGCCACCAGGCACATGATAGAGGGCCTCAATCCCTCCTCAAATCTTCTACACCTATCTATTTCATCAAAAATAATTCTCCCAGCATACCGACTCAACCGGATATACTCAATCTCGTATTCTGTTACCGTCCGGTTGTCCTGCCTCAAATTTAAAAATTCCATCTTCTTTAGATCTTTATACTCCCTCGGAGTTTATTTCTGTTCAAATTCCCTCAAGAAATCATCATATGATAGTGTAGGTGGATCATCCAAAGCATGAGGGACTGTCATAAGCATCTTTCTGTAAGAGGGATCTGGCATAATCAAACTTCTCATCCGAAGTGGCTTGCAACTGAATAAATATCCTCTGTACCTTATCCAACCATTGCTTAGCCACTGCAGGATCAATAGTGCCTAGAAAATCTTCAGCCCCATATTTCCTCAATTTGTCATAATGTCTTACCGGCGCCTGAGGCTGTGGTGGTGGTGGTGGTGGCTGCACTGGAGCTTGCTTAAATAACTCCACCATATGCCTTAACCAACCTGATGGAGCCTCCTCTGCAGCTGATCTCTCTGGCACCGAAACAGGTGCCTCACTAACTCTATCCACTCTAGCTCCATCCCTACTCTCTCCTGGAGCTACACTCTCAGCACTTCCTTCTACAGTCTGACGTGAATGGGACTCCATTACTGCCTATATCTGCAAACACAACAGAATATTCCTTATTAAAGATCAAAGACTGTCATACCAAAACATGTATTTTACTCAAAATCAACTTTTAAAATCAAAACATTCTTTTTCTTACAATTCACCTAGGTTGAGAATCTCAAACCTAGGCTCTGATACCAAAATAAATGTAACACCCCTATACTCCATATACGTACATAGCATGCTAATACGATCGTAATATACGTATACTGAATATAGAAATGTCATGGTATACTTAACAAATTACTCATCCCTTTTCAAAAACATGAAACAAATTTAAAACATTTAAAAGAAATTAAAAAAGACAAAAGATAAAACGTTTATTTAAAAGCAGCGGAAAATATAATAAATATTTACAAATATTATACATCAAAACTCAAGTTTTACAAAACTTAAAGTATATACATGTTTGGCAGTATGTCTTCAATCTTTAAGCTTCACTAGATACACCTCAAGATCTAGCCTCTACTCTGCCTAGGAGAACTTTCCGGTTCTTCTCTGTTACCTGCGAGATGAATCACAATCGCGCTAAGCCAACGGCTTATTGGTACAAACTACAATAATAATATGTTTCAATACAATGTCTATGTCACACATTTCAACAATTCATATAGTATTCACAGATGATATGTTCATATTGTTCATAAGACTACATTTCATTATTTTATGATTTATTTTTTCACGAAGACACATATGGGCCACAAGACACTAATTTGTTATTCAAAGTTCAGAGTTACTGCTTTGGTCTATAATCATAATCATCAAGCCCGTAGGCATCATATATATATATATATCTCTATCCATGGATAGTGTAATAGACCCAATCTCTTGGACCTCAACCCGTCTAAACTCGAGGAGATCCTCAACCCGGCTAGACTGTTACTAGTAACAGACCCAGTCTCTTGGATCTCAACCCGGATAATTCGAGGAAATCCTCAACCCAGCTAGACTGTTACTTCAGTTCACATTTCACATTTATCAAGTAACAGACCCAGTCTCTTGGACCTCAACCCAACTAATCTTGAGGAGATCCTCAACCCGGCTAGACTGTTACTATAATTCATAGGCATGCCGCCAAATTCAGAACTCTGAAGGTTGAATAACACATTTGACACAAAATCTTTTCATTCTCATTTCATTCTCGTATTCAAAATAAGCAACCATGCCTCAATTGTAATTCATTTACATCATCATAGCCAACAGTAATGGCTTCTCATCACATCAATAAAATTCATCATATCATCATATCTTTCACATTTCACATTCCATATTTCACATAGTCAAACATGCTTTAATCATCTCATTATGTCTCAATTTATCAATTATATTGAACATCAACTAGACAAACATATCATTATTCATATGCATCATCAATATCATCAAATGTATGTTAAATCTCAACATCATATGAATGTATGCAATAATGTAGTTTGTACTTACCTTAAATACCACTTATACAAATATATACACTTCCTTTTCCAACACTTCTTCACCACTTATGTTAGGGCAAATCAACCTCTTCACAACCTAATCCAAAAGAATAATACATATGAGATAAAATAGATAAGGCTAACTAGGGCAAACCCTAGGCATGACATGCTCACCAACACGGGCGTGTCCCTGACCGTGCCCTAAACCCACAACACAGAAGCTTTGACACGCTCAACAACACGGGCGTGTCCTTGGGCATGTAATACATTCTGCCTCTCAGAAACATTGACGCGTCCAACAACATGAGCGTGCTCATGGTCGTGTCAATTCCTCAAAAACACAGTAGCTATGACATGCTCAATAACACGGGCGTGTTAATTGCCGTGTCAATCCTACTGCCACACAGAAGCTGTGACATGCTCAGTGACATGGGCGTGTCACTGCTCGTGTCACCCCTCCAAAACACCAAACCATCGACAGGCCCAAAATCCTAGTCGTGCTCGTGGGCGTGTCAGGCCAAAAACACAGATTCCGGCCAAAACAATAGAACACCCAACAAATCACTTCTTCCACCAACATCCACTTCAAACAAACTCAACTATTCACATCCAAAAACCATCTTAAACTTGCACAAACACCAAAACAAGGCAAAATAAACATTAACCACAAATCATCAATATCATCACAAACCCTAAACACACCCTCAACATCATCTCTTCCAACAACCTTACTCTATCCTTCAATACATCCTCAAAATCCATCATTAAATCAACCAAACACTCCTAAACATATCACAATCAAACAATACTCTCTTACTATCAACAACAACTTATCAAACTCAAACACAACTTCAATAAAAGCAAGAGAAAATAAGAGATAACTTACCAACAAAGAGGAACTTCTTGAATTTCAACTTATCTTCTTGAAATCTCCTTCAATTTGATTTATAAAACTCAAAACCTCTCTTGCTCTCCTTTGTCTTCTTAATAGCCGGCCAAGAAAGGAAAAGAAATGAAATGAAAATGAAATTAGAGACAAAGTCAAACTTTACATCTCTTTAAACCTCCACCAAACATTTCTAAAAAGACAATTACCCAAATACCCTCTTCTCATTTGTTTTAACTTCCTTTCACTTACATGCCCTTATTAGTAATTTCACAATCAACAAAATAAATATCTTCTTTCCTTGACTCTCCATTTTGACCAACATATATGTTATATATCTTGCCATATACACAACATATACATTCTCTCTATACACTCTTCCCTTTCCAATTACACAAATACATTTGATTCAAACAAAACAACAATTATCTCAAAACTTCTAGGGCACATTTTGGGATATTACAGATCAGAACTTTAAGGTAATAGGAATTTTGGTGCTCCCGCTTTGGGCGGACTCGGGACGAGTGATTTGCCCCCTCCTCCAACAAGCGACGACTTTTTCAAGGCTTTATTTGATGACCTACCACCACCCTCTTAGTGATATATAAATATTGTATCAATTGTATAAATATTTTACAATAATGAAAAAATACAATTTCCATCTTTACTGTAACTCTTTTTTTTCCGTTACTGCATCACAATTATATATATATATATTTATCACAGTACATCATAATTTTATAATTCACATCCACATCATTTTGCTAAACCAAATTCAACGTGGTAAAGGAAATTGTCATTAATTCCTTTCCTTATGCCATATGGTCTTATTCTTTCCCATCACCTTTTCCTTATCAATTTTGGAAATAGTTTGCTTCTTCTATATAAATCACCTGTCATGCCATATTTCATACAGAAACCAAAAAACAACTTTTTCATTTCAACGTGAAGACTCATTTAACAATTTTGATTTTTCTTCATTCATCCACCATGACCGAACATCATTTAAAGAAGATAAAAATTCTATTTAAGAATATGGATGCTATTCACTGGAAGCAAATTTCGTGGTCAAAACTTGATGTTTTAAAATATTTTCAAAATTTTAAATTGGACCAATCCTTCTTACATGCCGTGGCTTCCTTTGGAATATGTCCCTTGATTGAAGAATTTGAGAATATGGATTCTAGGGCATTTAAAATTAACGGTTTTGAGATATGTCCCTTGATTGAAGAATTTGAGGCCATCCATGGATATCCAAATAATTAACAAATGGTGTTACCCACATTGGTTTCCAAAACTCAACAAAAGATGTAGATGTTATTTCAAATTCCAAAACCTGAAGTTCTTCGGTTGATGAGAGGTGAAAAAATTCTACTTACTCCCTTGATTGATTTTTGTCTCTCTCATTTGGCTCCTACCAAGGCATGGGGACGCATGCTTTGTCTTTGCTTGCTCGACCAATTCTTGCTTGTTTCTTCCAAAGGTGATATTGATCCATGATTATTGGATATTATGGACCAAATGAAAGGAGTCTTGTCGCCGGTACCTATGATCTTAGTCGAGACCTTAGTTGGATTAGACCGACTTAAATCAGGATTGTTAAAGAGACTGATTGGTAGTCCGTTGTTGCTTCAGGTAATTACCTAAACTGCCTTTCGGGTTTTCAATTTAAGTTTTCTTTTTTCTTCTTTTTATTGCTCTAATTTTTGCCTAGTCCGCCGATGTGGGTTTTCGGAACTAGCGAGCTATCCTAATTTTTGTCTAAGCTTCCCTTGCGGGTTTTCAACTTAGCGGACCTTTTTTTTAATTTAATTCTTGCTTCCATATTTGGCTTCAGGAGCATCTTTGTTTTCTTGATACTCCATCCATGGATTTTGCCAGATATCTGCCACATCATCATTCTGCTAGGAAGCTACTCCATCCTGCTTCTTCATATGATGATTGGGTTGACTGGATCCACTCACGCTCTAAAGTTAATATCTGTTGGTTGGTACCTTGGTGGAAGATTTCTCGTATCACCATGTAGACATACTTGATGTACGTTCCCCTTGCTGCTCTTCGTCAAGGTACATAATATGATCCTTGCCGACTTAGCTATCAGTACGAAGCTGAGCCTCGCTGTAACACCCCCTACTCTATATAAGTACTATACGTATACCTCATATACATACAGTACATATATAAAGTATAGGAATGTCACTTTTCGTTTCAGATTAAAAACCTTTCCTTTAGTTCCAAACAGTAACACATTTTATTTAAAGAACATTTACAAACTCATTTTACTTTTAATGATATTACATATATATAATGATCTTGTCTTTACCAAAATTCATTTATACATATGAAAACATTTTTATCAAAATACAACATAATTAAAATTGTACATGTATGCATCACCATCTAGTTGGTCTCGAAATACTCTTACCTTGCTCGTGGCATAACGACTTGACTTTAGATCAACCACCTACTCACCTGCGCGATTTACACAACCGCGCTAAGCTAGAAAGCTTAGTAGTACAAATAAATATTATAAACATATATTACAGAAAATCATACTTATATATTAAATTCATGTATCATTATTTTCTTATCATGTTTTCCTCATTTCAATTACACTTTTTATATGTTTCTACCAATCTCATAATTATATACATATATATACATACATCATTAACATAAACCACCTTTTCATAACTTATTAGAACATTCATAAGGTAATATTCACAATTTTCCACATCCATAAACTTATTACACATCATGTTGTATCTTTATAGTTTCATTACTCAACATAGCTTTCCAAGCCACATTCATTTTCAATAAGATACTTATGTATTATAATCATCTCATAACATTATATCTCACAAACATGTATCTCATTATTCATTGGTTTCACCATTCAAGAATCACATTGAAAACAAAGACAAGCATGGGCCTAAAGACACTAATATGCCATTCAACTTTCAGAGTTAATGTTTTGGTTCAATTATCACATTTATCTTTATCATTATCCCAACTAGGCTTCAAGGATTTAGGTTCAACCAAGCTTCAAGGGGAACAAAGCATGCTAAGTATCAACCCAACTTGGCTTCAAGAACCAAACCCAACCTAGCTTCAAGGGTTGTAACATCTCAACTAGGCTTCAAGGACTAGACCCAACCAAGCTTCAAGGGGAGTAAAACATGTTAAACTTCAACCCAACTTGGCTTCAAGGATCAAGCCCAACCTAGCTTCAAGAGATTGTTACCATTAGGCATGCCACCAACAACAAAACTCTGAAAATGGAATAACATATTAGACACACAATTCATTATTTCATTATCAATTTCATTCTCATTTTCTTATCATCATTTAGGCAACCATGCCTCAATCATCTCATTTGCATCATTATAGCCAACAACAATGGCTTCACATCTCATCAATAGAATTTACATAACCAATTGCATTGAACATATATTTTGAATTCATCATCATCTAGGCAAACATGCCTCATTTATTTCATTTGAATCATTATAGCCAACCACAATGGCATCACATCTCATCATTTCTCAAACCACATTAAAGCAATTCATCATTAAAGTATTTATCATAACAAATTGCATTGCACATACCTTTTTGAATGATCATCATATCTTTCACACTATACAAATCACAACATTAGTCACATTGTATTAACAATATAGTAAATTACTTAACACATTTATAACTAAATGTGTTAAGTCTCAAAATCATGTAAAAGAATGCATCCATGTAAGTTTGTACTTACCTCAAGAGCAACTCACATCAATCTATACACTTCCTTTTCCAAGAATTCTTCACATCTAGGTTAAGGTAACTCAACCTCTTCACAACCTAATCCAAAAGGAAGAATACACACTTACTTATAAATACACATGAATTCCAATACACTTATTCACCTATTAGTCTCATACTAGACCCATAGATCACAAATTACAAACCAAAACCCTTATCTAAGTCCCCACGGTCGTGGCCTCACAACCCCACGGCCGTGGGTTAGCAACCAAAATTTCCCACTTTTCTCTAAACCCCCACGGTCGTGTCCCTCACTTGCCATGACCGTGGCACTCATTTGCCACTACCACGACATCCATTTTGCCTCTGTTTCGGACCAAACTCATGTATTTTGTATTTTTAACTTCAATAAACACAAACATATAGAAAATTCAAGATAATAGTTTATCAAACTCATCACATACATCAATTACCAATTAACCTAACACTTATATAACTTCAACATATCATAATAATAATCATAATATACATCATCAATATATCAATTATTCAATTTCCCAACTCATTTATATTAAACCTTTACTAAACAATTCCAACAATCCATCATCATCCTCACAAACTAACCATATTATCATCATTTAAATACCAATTCAACATATCTATATACTTCAATCTTTCATTATCATCATCTTCACACACTAACCATATGAATTATAAGCTCAATCAATAGCAATCAATACAAGGAAATGAATACTTACTTGAATATTTTGCCAAATCATCAATATCCACCTTCAATTCTCTCAAAACCCTTATGAATTTGATGTGTATGTAAATAAAATCACATCTCTCTCTCTCTCTCTCTCTCTCTCTCTCTCTCTCTCCACGTCAAGAACAAGAAGAAGAAGAAGAAAGAAAGAAAATCTTCTTTCTTTATTTACTTATCATATATATATATAATAATAATAATATAATAAAATATCCCAAAAATCCTCCACCACAATTATTCTTCCCTTTGACTTTCTTTTCTTCTTTTTCTTTTGTCATTATTATTATTATTTAATTATATACACTTACTTTTCCTACTCCAATATATACATCATGTATATGTGATGTATATGTTGCTATATGTATATCTCTTATATATTGTATTTATATTTCCCATATTTTTCAAATACCATATATATACATATCATCCTTCATATACATTTATCTCTTATAATATTTCCTTTTAATTAACTTATCTTCTTTTGACTTCCATTTCTTGGACTTGTATATGTTATATATATATATATCTATATATACAACATATACACTCTCTCTTTACTTCTTTTATCTTTTTATAAAACATATACATTAAATCCAAATACAACCATAATTCCAAAACTTTTAGGGTATACTTTGGGATATTACAATTCTCTCCCCCTTAAATAATTTCGTCCTCGAAATTATCCAGTATAGTAACAACCTAATCTTAACAAAATACCATCTTGACTTTCATATGAAGTTAATTATATTATTAAGTTATTATGTCATCAAATCACATAACTTCTACTCTCCCCCTTAGAGTCAATCATCTTCTCTAAATTTCATAACTCAACATTATATATATATATATCTTATTACTTCTTAACCAAACATTCAAAATAACTCATTACATTCCCAATTAATTTATCTTTATACAAGAATCAAATCATCTTATAATATCCATATACTTCGTCCAATTATTACATTCAAGATATTTTATCACTTCATCTCTTTATAAATACTCTCTTAACTTTAACCTTAAAAATCATTGATTTATATCTTACTATTGATTATCCCATCATTACAATCACTTTCAGAATATACATTTATCAACCCTTAATTGATACCAATATCTTTATTTTATTTTATTTTATTTTTTTATACACTTAATTCCTTCTTTAGCATGCTTCTCACTTAACATAAATATTAATACAATGCCCTTAAACTTACTTTACAGGTAATCAACCTTTTCCTTTTTTATCATCATTTACAACTGTTATAGCTCAATTCGTTCCTATCCAGTTATTTGTCAGAATATTACATCATATACATTACCATTTAAATTTTTATACTCTTGATACAATTATACATATTAAATCTCAATATTGATTCGCAACCTTAGCGAAATCTAGATCAATTGATCTATCTGTCACAATATACCCACGTTTCAATCTTGTTCGATTCAAACCAACAATTAATTTATTTAAACTTATCATTAAATTTCACAATATATATGACCTAATTCCATTAAGTCAAACTTATATTCAACTTCTAATCTCTTCAGATCATTATGATTATTAATAACAAATCATTTCAAATTATCTTAGTACAATTTCCATAAAATTCTCATGATTATCTCATACCATATTTACTACCCATAGTTCACTCACTTAAACCTTAAGTCCATCCACTTATTCATTTTGTACCATAAACATATCCAGTATTACGTTCAATCACATTTAGTAATTTCTCCCATTTAATATCTCCTCATATTTCATACCACTACTATTTTTAAAATAATTTTTTTCTTTTTTTTTTCACATTATCCATAACTCAAAACATTTTCACAGTTCTCTTTCCTTCCATACTTTCTATAATTATAAACAAATTTCTAACATAAAAATGATAAAGTACAACTTTACCCATCATAACTCTTGATCATGTTTCTAGAAACATAAATATCAATGTCATCAAAACTATACTACAGTCATGTTATCTCAGGCTCAAATCTGTGGATAACAAAACTAACCAGCCAGATATACTAAACAAATCATATGGCCATAGGAGATTAATGGTCACACCTGTGGCTTATAAATCAATACTGTCCCTTTATTATTCTGCTTCCAACTTTTCCAATTACAATGCTAAGTTTGTATCACAAGGATTACATAGTCATTCTCTAAACTTTTGCGACACCAAAAGTTAACACATTTCAACTCCGTTTCAAACCAATTTGCACTCGATTATATGATCATCATTAACCTAATTCATGTTTCCACAATAATACTATTAACATTTCTTACATATACATATTCGATCATATGCAAATCTTACAAAATTTCCATTTGTTACTCCATTTCTAATCTATCTCTTCTAAAAATTTTTATTCATTATACCTCCCCTTTTTCCTTAAAAACTCTTATTATACACATATACATAGAACCTTTCCATATGTAAATACTTTGGGACTTAAAATAGTATATAATCATCAAGTTTAGTGATTACCATAATAATTTCACTGTCCAGTATTACTCGAATCCATTCCCACTCTCAATTTCATCACATAGCCTAGCTCTGCGCAGATCAAAACCTAATCTCTCTTAGGTTCATTAATACTTGAAATATCATTCTCAATATCACTAGACCAGTAGGTATACCACATACACATTTATAGGTCACATTCATAATGTGACTTACTTTCCACATTTCTTACATAATACAATTACATTCATATCGAAAAACTCATCTTACATATCCTATACATGTATACACATACTCATACAATTATATTTAATTCCTCTTTTGCATATAATCTATACAAATTTAACATTTATTACTTTTCTTTGAACATTATCATTCTCATTCTTTTAACATGACTTAAATTATTCATCAACTCAACAAATATATGCACTTTAACCATAATAAGACTTCACATAAGTCTTAGTCACATTTCTAATGTGACATCTCTCTCATATTTGTTTTTTAAAAACATTTAGTATACCCTTCATATCCATCTTTATCATTTCCAATCAAATTACTTAAAGTAACTCATTTTCCTTTTATTTTAAAACAAATTTTTGTATTATTAATTACATTATCCACTTCATAATACTTTCATGTGCAATAATAGTCATTCCACATAGCTCATATGTTTAATACACATTAAACTGTTGATATCTAAATAATCCTCATTAGAATTCTATTAAAACTCTAACTTTCAACTTACTACTTTTCCTAAACTTCAATTTACAAATCTCATTTTCTTAATATTAATTTTAAAAGCATTATATATACATATACCATAATGTAACATCAAAACATATCATTTTCACAATTATTAAAGCTCATTTCAAAAATTCAACTTTCACCTATTACCACCATTTATATGAGCTTTATTAACACTTAAACATATCACATTTCTAACATTGAGATCACAATGTTTGCATTAAAATAACAATATAAGTAATACCATTATATCTCCTTACTTTAACCAACTCCATCCTTTTTTTAAAACCTAAATTCTACATACCCAAACCTTAATTTGTCACACTTTGTCTATACCAATCAACTCACTCAATATTCCACCATACTTTCTTCAATTTAATAACATATTTATCCATTTTAACATTCAAACAATATTTCCTCTCTCTAGCAATCCAAACATAAGCTTTATTAGAGAGATCCAAACTTTAGAGAAAAGAGTAATTACTTTAATCTTGATTTTTTTAAACTCATTTCCAACATTATTCTCCTATTAATTTCTTTATGACCTTTTTCACAAGCACACTTCCATACTAAAAAATTTCAAAATTTACTTTACTTAAGTAAACTTCAATTCTTTAATTTATCAATTATACTTGTACAAATTTTTCTATATCATTTCTTTCTCTAGCTTTACTTTCATGTAAAACATCATTCACACACTATCATCCATCTCATATAATTCATGTAACACCCCCACATCCAATGCACACACACTACAACTACAACCATGTAGCATAAGTGCACCAAACATAGGGATGCTACGGTTTTCTTCAACATTCAAAACATTTAAATAGATACAATACTAATATCATTATATAATATAGAAAAGTAGATCATTTACTTTTAAAATAAAACACATTAGATATATATATACATACATATAGTTATTTCACAGCGGAAGTCATAAAATATTTACATATTTGAAAACACTTAATTCCATATTTACAAATATACAAATATGTACATTTAATCAATACTTTACAAAATATAAAAAGAGTTATACATGATTGGCAAATCTCCTTTGATCTTTAAGTCTCCAAAATCAACTCTTCAATGTCTACCCTCACTCGGTCTCGAAGAGCTCTCGGGTTCGATTCTAACAGTTCTATCACCTGCGCGATTAAACACTATCGCGCTAAGCCAAGGGCTTAGTAAGATAATCATGCTAATGATATGACTTCGTGCAATGCAATGTCATTTCTCAAACCATAATATATATGTAACATCATATATGCAAAATTAACAATATACTTTCACATTACATATCACATTTTATTATCTTTTCATATACTTCATTAGTATTCATTTAATCATCAATACAAAGCAAAACAAACATCATTCATGACTCACATTAACCATAGACAAGCATGGGCCCAAGACACACTAATATGCCATTCAATTTTCAGAGTTAATGTTTTGGTTCTATCATTACATTTATCAATATCATATACCCAACTAGGCTTCAAGGATTAGGTTCAACCAAGCTTCAAGGGGAGCAAAGCATGCTAAGCTTCAACCCAACTTGGCTTCAAGAACCAACCCAACCTAGCTTCAAGGGTGGTAACATCTCAATTAGGCTTCAAGGATTCAATCCAACCTAACTTCAAGAGATTGTTACACTTATTAGGCATGCCACCAACAACCAACTCTGAAAATGGAATAACACATTAGCCACACAATTCATTTATTATTCAATTATCATTTCCATTTCCAATTATCATCAACATTTAGGCATACATGCCTTCTTTCTCTCAATATCATCATCATAGCCAAAAACAATGGCTTTGTATCACATTTCACATTTCAATTCATATTATGCATAAAGCATCATTGATATCACATCTTTGATATAACATTTCAAAGTACATTACTCATAAAACACATTACCTTTCACAATGCATAACATGACCTTGTTTAAATCTCAACAATGCAATTAGGGCAAAGAACAATTTATATGATTCATAGCTTTAGGATCTTTCATATGCATTTGATTAGCTCATTCATAGTTTAAAGTATGTTTAGAGTGTTTAAGTTTAGGTTTAGGAACCAACCTACCTTTGAAGAACCAAAACATTGCAACTAGGTCAAGGAAAACAAAACTTACCTAACCCATATGAGAGACACGGGCAGCACACATGAGGGACACGGCCAAGCTTGTGGCCGTGTCTCTCAATTCAACTTTGGCAGTAGCAAACACGGCTTAGGGACACGGCCGTGTCTCTTCAACCAAAACTCACAGTAGCTCACACGGCTTGGGAACACGGCTGTGTCACCCAAAAATCAATCCAACACCTTCAAAATTTCATGTCTTGGCCGTGTTTCCCATAGCTTTTGGCCGTGTCACCCATAATCAAAACCCTAACCAAAGCCAACACTTTCCAAATTGCATTTAAACTCAATATACATCATACCACATGCTTCAAATGAACATAATCAATGTTCTAAACACATATTCATTACAATAATCACTTTAAAACACATTAATATCACAATTAAACAAACACCATCTCAAAACCCTAATTAACCACCATCCTTTTTCATCTTTCAAAAACAACATCCATTTAAACATACAATCCTCACAATCAACCCAACACTAATTCCATCTTTTAACTTACAATCAATTTTAACACTTAAAAACATAACACAAACTCATCTCATCATCACACCAACAAAACCTAATTCCTTTCTCACACCACTTCAAAAGAATTGAAGAAATTAAAGAGAAGATCTTACCTTATATGAAGAAATTCCACCAATCTTTCACCAAATCTCTCAATTCCTTCATCAATTTGAGTATAGCATCAAGAACACTTCTCCTTCCCTTTGTCTTCTTCAATGGCCGGCACAAACATGAGAAGAGAAGAAAATTCAACAAAGGCAAATGACTTTTCTTCTTTAAATCTCCACCAAGAGATTTTATCCAAGCAATTACCAAAATGCCCTCAATCATATAACTAACTTTTTGTCTTATATAAGCCCATATATGTAATTACACACTCAACAATAAAATATCTTCTTCCACTAACCAACACCTTGACTCTTCTTTTGACCATTTTATATGTTATATATATCACAATATACACAACATATAAACTTGTCTCTAAACCCTAAATTCTTTCCCAAAACACTTATACTTTTCTTTTCTCAATTTAAACCAACAATACAACAACAACAACAACAACAACAACAACAACAACAATAACATGCAAAACTTCTAGGGCATAAATGAGGATATTACAATTCTCCCCCTCTAAAAAGAAATTTCGTCCTCGAAATTACCTGATATCAAGGCCGAAACAGCTGAGGATATTGCTCTCGCATGGTTTGCTCACTTTCCCATGTTGCTTCTTCTTTTGCATGATTCTTCCAAAGAATCTTCACCAATTGTACTCTCTTGTTCCTCAATTCTTTCACTTCCCGTGCCAAGATAGCAACTGGTTCCTCTTCAAATGACAAGTCTGGGCTCACTTCAATAGATTCAAATGGCAACACATGAGATGGATCTGACCTGTACCTCCTCAACATAGATACATGGAACACATTATGAATACGATCCAACTCAGGTGGCAAAGCAAGCCGATAAGCCACTGGCCCAACTCTTTCTAACACTTCATACGGTCCGATGAAACGAGGACTCAATTTCCCTTTCCGACCGAACCTCAAAATCTTCTTCCAAGGAGATACTTTCAAAAATACCTTATCCCCAACATCAAACTGAATGTCTCTCCTCTTCAGATCTGCATAAGACTTCTGTCGGTCTGAAGCTGCTTTCAATCTGCCTCGAATCAACTTCACTTTCTCTTCAGTTTCTTTAATCAAATCAGGCCCAATCAACTTGCTATCACCAAGTTCACTCCAACAAAGAGGTATTCTGCACCGTCTGCCATACAATGCCTCGAATGGGGCCATTCCGATGCTGGATTGGTGACTGTTGTTGTAAGCAAACTCCACAAGAGGTAAGAATCTATCCCAACTTCCCGAGAAATCAATGACACAGCTTCTCAACATATCCTCAATAATCTGTATCACCCTCTCAGACTGTCCATCCGTCTGTGGATGAAAAGCAGTACTGAAATGCAGTCGAGAACCCAAAGCACCATGCAAACTCTTCCAAAATCTCGAAGTAAACCTGGGATCTCGATCAGACACTAAAGAAGTTGGAACACCATGCAATCTCACAATCTCATGGATATACAACTCAGCTAACCTTTCCAAAGAGTAATCCATCCGAACCGGAAGGAAATGAGCTGTCTTAGTCAATCTATCCACAATCACCCATATGGCATCATGTTTCCTTTGTGTCAATGGCAAACCAGACACAAAGTCCATGGTCACTCTTTCCCACTTCCATTCTGGCACTGACAACGGTTGAAGCAACCCAGTTGGAACTTGATGCTCTGCTTTAACCTTCTGACAAGTGAGACATTTCGATACAAACTCAGCAATGTCTCTCTTCAACCCAATCCACCAATAATGCTGTCTCAAATCATGATACATCTTCGTATTACCCGGATGCATAGAAAACATCGACTGATGAGCTTCCTCTAAAATGATCCTCTTCAAATCAGCATTATCGGGTACACACAATCTGTTCTTGAACCATAGGCTCCCATCATTCCTCACAACAAAATCTCTACTCTCTCTACTCTGACAATCTAAAATAATCTTCTGAATCTTCTTATCAGCTAACTGAGCCTCTTTGATCTGATCCAACAAAACAGGCTTCAATTGCAACTGTGCCAATAATGCACCATCATCACAAAGTACAAAACTGGCACGCAAAGCTCTCAACTCAACAAGCAACGAGAGCGAGTAAACTGTTAAACCAGCTAAAGACTTCCGACTTAAGGCATCAGCAACCACATTTGCTTTACCTGGATGATAATCTATCAAACAGTCGTAGTCTTTAATCAATTCTAACCATCTCCTCTGCCGAAGGTTGAGCTCTTTCTGAACACCCAAATACTTCAAACTTTTGTGATCAGTGTAAATGAAACATTTCTCCCCAAACAGATAATGGCGCCAAATCTTTAATGCAAAAACAATGGCTGCCAATTCCAAATCATGGGTAGGATAGTTAAGCTCATGCGGTTTCAACTGACGAGATGCATAAGCTATAACTTTCCCTTCCTGCATCAGCACACATCCCAAACCACTATGTGACGCATCACTGTAGATCACATATGGTTTGCCTTCTACAGGTAAAGTAAGAACAGGCGCTTGAGTCAACATATCTCTCAACTGCTCAAAGCTAGCCTGACACTGATCTGTCCACACAAACTTCACTCCCTTGCGAAGCAATCTGGTGAGTGGAGTAGCTATTGTTGCGCTCAAATTAACTCTACCACAAAGCGTCACTCGCAAGTATACGAGGTAGCTGTAGCAAAGGTGATCGCCCCAAGGTCGTTCTCTCAAGGAAGCTAAAGTGGATACTTGCTTATCAAATTAAAAGTAACAAGTAATTAAAGAAATTTAAATGGCAAAGTAATTTAGAAGATTGATTAAAGTTGAAAACAATAAAAGTAAATAAAAGCTGATGTTTAGATTCACTTGATAAAAGAGTCTAGGGTTTGCACTTCTCTACTACTCATATGTATGAACGGTTATTCCACTTAACTAATTTAATTCCTAAGATTAAATCTCAAACAACTTAATTAATTGAGTCAAGGAAGTAAGCTCTCGCATTCAAACCTCTTACAACTAATCTTGTTATAATTGAATAATCTTTTTAATAGGTTATATCTCTAATTCACCTAAGTCCTTAATTGAATTATTCCAGTATTAGACTTCATCTCTCAATCCATCATCTAATACCTAAAACACACAATTGGTGGCCAATCAATTATATGTAACAATTTTTCATTCAATAAAGGCTAAAGAAATCAATAGTTAAGAGAATAACCAATTCATGCAATTCATAGCAAATCCATACAAACCCTAGACTAGATTAAATTAGTTCATGATGTTATCAAGCATACTCATCGCATTAATAATCAAAGAAATCAATTTAAACATGATAATGTTCATAAACACAATTTCAATGAAACTAAAGAGACAAAGTTTAAGAATGAAACCAAGTTACAAACTCCTTGAAGCTTTTGATGAATCTCTTGATCGAATCTTGCAAGAATGATGAAACAATGGCTAGAACAATCTAATCTAATCTAGTTTTGGTCCAAAGTGAATCAAAATTAAAGAATACAAAAGTTTAAACCCTAAGATCTCTCTCAGTCGGCTAAGCTCTGCTCAAAATCGTCCACCCCCAAACCTAACTTTTCTTTTTGCTTTTATACGAAACGTCGGCTTTAAAATTCGGTGCGGGCTTGGAACATGAGGGACACGGCCAAGTCAGATGTGACTTGGCCGTGTGAGTGGCTTTTGGAGGGACACGGCCAGGTGACACGGCCGTGTCCCTTGCCAGTGTTCGCTACTGCCTGCCTTTAGATCCCCTTATCTTCTTTGTTGAGTGACACGGCCAAGTGAAGCTTGACTTGGCCGTGTTGCAGCTTGATGGAGGGACACGGCCAGGCGACACAGCCGTGTCCCTTGCCAGTGTCTTCTACTGCTTCTTTTGGTCTTCTCTTCTTCTTTGCTGAGTGACACGGCCAAGTGGAGCTTGACTTGGCCGTGTGAGTGAATTGGGAGGAACACGGCCACAAGACACGGCCGTGTCCCTTGCCAGTGTTTGCTTCTGTGTCTTGAACTTCCTTTTAACTTGATATGGGACACGGCCAGTGACTTGGCCGTGTCCTATGCCCGTGTCAGCTACTGTCCCTTTTTATCTTTAATTCATTTCCTTGCCTGTTCTACCTGACACACAACTTACAAACAAAAACTTAAACAAGACATAAATAAACATCAATAATCAAAACATAAAACTTACCTAAAATTAGATCAAACACGACCTAAATACTAAAACAAACTAAAATTACACAATTAAAGAAAACACTAAACAAATCAATAAAAACTAACAAAAGACCTAAATAAAACAATAATTAACATAATAAACAAGACACAAACTATAACAAAAACTAATAAAACAACTACCCCACACTTAAAACTTTGCTTGTCCTCAAGCAAATTCACATGGCATAAATTAAAAACTCAAACAACCTTAACTATAATTCCAGTACATAGATGAAATACTTTAAGACTCAGACATAAATAATTGCATCTTACTTCAATCAAGGATTTTCTTAACTCATTCATTAATCCAGACATACAAATCTCACCTCTCATCTAAGTGTTTCACTCGATTTCATAGGTTAATTCACTCAAACCACTCATGACTGCATGCTACCATAAACTTGCTTAATTATCCAATCTCCCTCACTGATTTTCTCAAGAAATAATCCGAAGGTCTTTCATTTGGATGTAATGGGGCTAAGGTAAAGGTGTGAGAAAAGGAATTTAAGCTGGAGCATAAAGAAATGGAGTATCTAAATTAGACACTACTCTTACTAAGAAACTCATAACTCCCTCAAACGGCATACTCACCAACCCTTGATAATCTTACATATTTGCATAAATACATGAGTCAACATTCCTCTTTTGATAACCAATGCTAGAACATATATGAATTTTGTATATATATATATAACTTTTCTTTTATTTACTCTTTTTTTTTTTACTTTTATCATTCATTTTTTTTTATTTTTTTTTAAATATATATATATACAAAATTAAGAATTTAATGGAACATCTAGCTTAAAATGTAGAGGAAAAGAATAATGACTCTTAATCAAATATAATTTGCAAAGTATGCATTTCAACCCCCAATTAGCAATTCCATTAATTTTTTACTTGCTTACCCCACACTTTGAAATAAACTACCCTATTGTCTAATCATACAACTCCATTCCTTAATGCATAGGTATGATGATAATAAGAACATGTTAAGTTGAGAATTATGTTAATCAAACAAGAAACGGTCAATGGCTCAACTTGGCTTACTAAGGAAATCAATATAAAGGGAAGTCTCTTTAAGCTAAAGGGGCTAACCTAATTGCCTTCATCATTTTAAAAACTTGAGAATAAATCATAATGTGAGTTCAATAAGTATGCAAAAGCAAACTCTAGAGATGCAACATCATGAAGGTGCACACTTAAGAAAGGAAAATTAATTGACAATAATATCAAATTTTATGAGGCTCAAAGCTCACACAGGTGGTTTCACAAAGATTTACATGTCATGAATTGCAGAATGCGAAAATTAATCCCGAATGAATTCAAATGCACATTACTATGCTGATACCAAAGTCTCAACTATAATGCTAGAATCACAGCAAAGATCAATAAATTTTCAACAATTATACCATGCATAACAAACACAATAAACAAAACAACACGATAAGCACAACAAGAATTAAAGGAAAGCTTAAAGAGTACCCCACACTTAAAATTGACATTGTCCTCAATGGAAAACAAGAATAATAAATAAAAAGAGTTAAAGGACAACCTGTCTTCCATCGTACTTGGTGAGGCAAAATCCTAGCTTTCCATCACAAACACAAAAGTTTGATAACAAAAATACAATAAAATATCCAAACACAAAAGTTTTAACAGGAAAAACAAAAAGGAAAAATAAAACAAAAGTACACTAAATAAAATAAAATAAAACAAGGAACACAAAGTCTAAGGAAAAGGCGGGCGAGAAGATGATGCAGCCGAGGGATGAAGACTCAGAATTTTGGCAAGGTTGCTGTTAATCTGATCCATCTGTTGCAACATCTCAATATGGTTTCGGTTCACCGTGCCTGTCAGTCCATCTATCTTTCCCTCCAATCGATCTACCTTGCCCTCCAGGGCCTCAATCCTCAAAAGTACGTTTTGATGTTCCGAGACCGGAGCATCCTCATCTAAATCAAGAGAATCCGAGTCGGACTCCCCTTCAACCCGGGCTCTCTTTTGCCTGTCTCCCTGTGCTTCAGGCTCAGCTGAAGGCATCACAAAAGTTCCCCTCCTACACACCACCATGTTCATCTTTGCCAATGTAGCTAAATCAAGAGAGTCATTACCCAATATCCTAGTCATACGAGTAGCACTCGGATCAAAATCCTCAACCAGGGCTACTGCTAGTGTGGTAACCAACCCTCCAACACAAATTGCCCCCTTTTTTCCGTTAGCCACAGAATCAAAAATATCGGCTAACCAATAGCCAGCACTGACATTCATCTCATTCAAAACACTATCAAGGAAAAATAATTCATTCAGCGCAACCACACCCGGGCTTTCCTTCCGGGCAAAGAATCCGCAGGCCATAAACCTATGCAAATATCTTATAGCAGGCTTTCTCAATCTAGATGCTTTAGCCGATTTGGCAACATAGGTACCAGAGCCCAAGGCTCCCCAAGCAAACTGTTGCCTAAATTCTTTGGGTAATGACCGTTCCCCATGCTGATGAAAACCATAAATAGCATTTAACTCATCAATATTAAGCACAAATGGTTTTCCCAACAACTTAAACATCAATTTCTTGCAAATTTTCTTATCATCCCTTTCCACCTTAAGGGATGTCAAAAATTCCAAAGTAAGCTCCTCAAACTGCAACGGTCTTAAGGTGACAAAAGTCTCCCACCCAAGGTATTGCACATATTTATAGAAATCAGTCCTAATTTTCAAGGCATCAAGCGATTCATCATTTACATACCTTGTTGGGTAAAAACCCCTAGCCAAAAGACTTGCTCGTTTCGAAGGTACAGCGGATGAAGAAGAAGAAGCTCCTCCGGTGCTAGGCCTCTTCGCCTTGTGGTGTGAAACAGTCTTTGTTCTTGGCATCCTTAGGAATCTGAAAATTCAACCCAAAACTGAATTAAAGCACAAGTATATGAGTAAAGATGGAGTTTTAAATGAATATGTCAAGATTTGTTGAAGAAATTTGATGCGGTAAGGAAAGAATTGGAAAATTGCAATCAAAACAATGGCTATGGCGATAAGAGAGAGCGAGAGAGAGAGAGAACGAGAGAGGGACGAAGAAAAGAGATTAGGGATTAAAAATGAAATCTGTGCAAAAATCGTGACTTTTAAAGTTAAAAAAAATGATGGACACGGCCGTGTTTATGGGAACTTGGCCGTGTCTGGTGTGTGAAATTGGAGAGACACGGACAAGTCAAGCTAACACGGCCGTGTCTGAAGCAAAATGGGGGACACGGCCAAGTCAAGCTAACACGGCCGTGTCTGAAGCAAAATGGGGGACACGGCCAGGTGACACGGCCGTGTCCCCTGGGTGTGTCCCATTCTGTGCAAATTGGCAAAATTGTTCAAAATTTTTTTTTTTTTTTTATATATATTTGAAAAATTTTGGCCGTGTCCAGTATGTGACACGGCCCAGGGACACGGCCAAGTCCTTTGGCCGTGTCACCTACTGCCTTTTTATTTACTTTTTACAATTTTTTTTTTAAACGATTTTTGCAAACCCTCTTTTATAAACACCCTGAAACACAAAGTAAAGAAAAACCGATTAAAGCACAATCCATTTATTGAAACCGAACATAAATCAAAACTCGCTAAACTGAAAATTACAACTACGAAAAATAAATGCAAACCGATGGGTTGCCTCCCATTTAGCGCTTCTTTAATGTCATATAGCTGGACATCATGCAAGGCTTAGGGATCATGAATCAAAGTACTGTCAATGACCCTCAATTCCTGAAGTCCTTCATTGTATGGCTTAACTCTTTGTCCATTCACTTTGAAAGTCTCACCTGTTCTAGAGTTAAGTAATTCAATTGCACCAGAAGGATATACCTGTGTTATCTCGAAAGGACCACTCCATCGAGACTTGAGTTTACCTGGAAAAAGACGGAGTCGTGAGTTAAAAAGTAAAACCTTCATACCTGGACTCAATGTCTTTCGCACTATAATTCTGTCATGAAGTGCTTTAGTGCGATCCTTGTAAATTCTCGAGCTCTCATAAGCCTCATTCCTCAGCTCATCTAACTCTGAAATTTGCAGAAATCTTTCTCTCTTTGCTTTGTCCAAGTCCAAATTCAGAGTCTTGATTGCCCAATATGCTCTGTGCTCCAACTCTACTGGTAAGTGACAAGCTTTTCCAAATACCAATCGATATGGACTCATACCAAGAGGGGTTTTGAAAGCAGTCCGATACGCCCATAGTGCATCGTGCAGTCTGCTTGCCCAATCCTTCCTGGATGTGTTGACTGTTTTCTCCAAAATTCCTTTTAGCTGCTTGTTTGATGTTTTCACTTGCCCAGAAGTCTGTGGATGGTATGGGGTTGCCACCTTGTGCTTCACACCAGATTTGTGCATTAACTTCTCAAAAAGCCTGTTGCAAAAATGGCTTCCCCCATCACTGACTATCACCCTTGGTGTGCCAAACCTGCTAAGAATGTTTTCCTTCACAAATTTAACAACAATATTAGCATCATTAGTACGGGTGGGGATTGCCTCCACCCATTTTGAAACATAATCTACAGCAACTAAAATGTATTCATAACCAAAGGATTTGGGGAAAGGACCCATGAAGTCTATTCCCCACACATCAAACAGTTCAACAACAATAAATGACTGAAGGGGCATTTCATTTCTTCTCCCAATGTTACCTACTCTTTGGCAACGATCACAGCTCTTACAATAGTCTTGAGCATCTTTAAATAAAGTAGGCCAGTAAAAACCACTTTGAAGCACCTTTTCTGCAGTCTTTCTTCCTCCAAAATGACCCCCACAGTGAAAGTCATGACAAAATTGAAGAACACTCAGTTGTTCTTCCTCAGCTACACACCTGCGAATTATCTCATCTTTGCATATCCGGAATAAATAAGGCTCATCCCAAAAATAAAACTTACTCAAGTGTAGAAACCTTTTCTTTTCCTGAAAGGACATGTTAGATCTCAAAATGCCACAAGCAAGATAGTTAGCAATATCTGCAAACCAAGGGGCATGAATTACCACAAACAGATGCTCATCAGGAAATTCTTCTAAATTTTTATGAATGCTATCAGATGCAAGATTTTCATTAAAGTAAGGTAATCTGGATAAATGATCAGCAACAACATTCTCACTACCCTTAGTATCCCTAATCTGGAAATCAAACTCTTGCAACAGCAACACCCATCTAATTAATCGTGGTTTAGCATGCTGTTTTGTTAAAAGATATTTAAGAGCTGCATGGTCAGAATGCACAATAATTTTTGACCCAATTAAATAAGCTCTAAATTTGTCTAAAGCAAAAACAACAGCTAACATTTCCTTCTCAGTTGTGGTGTAGTTCATTTGTGCACTATTCAGAGTTAAACTGGCATAATAAATTACTCTCAAGTATTTGTCAACTCTTTGCCCAAGAACAGCTCCTACTGCATGGTTAGAAGCATCACACATGATTTCAAAAGGTAAAGACCAGACAGGAGCTACAATCACAGGTGCACTAGTCAACTTTTCCTTAAGGGAATTAAAAGCTTGCATGCATTGTGCTGTAAAATCAAATGGAACATCTTTCCCCAATAAATGGCACAATGGTTGGCTTATTTTGGAAAAATCTTTAATAAACCTCCTGTAAAATCCTGCATGCCCTAGAAAACTTCTTATTCCCTTAACTGAGGTAGGTGGGGGTAACTTAGCAATCAGTTCAATTTTAGCCTTATCTACCTCAATTCCTTTACTTGACACCACATGACCTAAAACAATGCCCTGAGTAACCATAAAATGACTCTTTTCCCAACTTAAAGTGAGGTTACATTCAATGCATCTCTCAAGCACACGAACAAGTTTATTGAGGCAATTATCAAAAGAATTACCAAAAACAGAAAAATCATCCATAAATACCTCAATAAAATCATCGATCATATCTGAGAAGACAGACATCATGCATCTCTGAAAAGTTGCAGGTGCATTGCACAAGCCAAAGGGCATACGTCGAAATGCATAAGTCCCAAAAGGGCAAGTAAAGGTTGTCTTGGACTGATCCTCTGGAGCTATTGGCACCTGATAATAACCTGAAAGGCCATCCAGAAAACAATAATGTGAGTGTCCAGAAAGTTTATCTAACATCTGATCAATAAAAGGAAGAGGGAAATGATCTTTCTTTGTAGCATTATTCAACTTCCTATAATCGATGCACATTCTCCATCCAGTAGTAGTCCTAGTAGGAACCAACTCATTCTTCTCATTTTTCACCACAGTGATTCCAGATTTCTTAGGAACTACATGTACTGGGCTCACCCACTCACTATTGGCAATTGGATAAATTACTCCTTCATCCAGCAATTTGAGCACTTCCTTCTTAACCACTTCACTCATATTTGGGTTAAGTCTCCTTTGGGTTTCCCTCACAGGTTTAGCTCCCTCTTCTAAAGTGATTCTATGCATGCACATGGAAGGGCTAATACCCTTGATGTCACTCAATCCCCATCCTATTACTCTCTTCAATCTTTTAAGCTCACTCACTAACCTCATCTCCTCCCCTTCACTAAGTTCACTAGATATTATCACAGGTAAAGTGTTGTGATCTCCTAAAAACACATATTTCAGATTCTTAGGTAACTCTTTCAGCTCTAACTCTAGTGAGGGGTTCTTCTCTTCTTTTTCAATGGGGGAAAGCTCACAAACTGGATCATCCTTAAGCTCCTCTATTTCAGCACTTTCTAAGGTCTCAAGACAACTGGCTATTTCTGCATCAAAAATTTCCAAATCACTATCCAAGGTCAAAGCCAGCTCCAATTTATCAGTGGAACCTGTCTGCAAGAAAGCATCTGAAACAACTGCATCAATACAATCAATGAAAGAACAATCCTCATATAAGGCAGTTGTAGGAATAGGAGAAGTGTTAAAAATAGAAAATTCCACAGTTTGTCCCAAAACAGTCATTGATAATTTTCCATTCTTAACATCTATCAAAGTATTAGTAGTCGCCATAAAAGGCCTACCCAGCAAAATGGTGTGTGCAGATGGTGAAGAATTACCTACCTCCATGTCAAGAACAATGAAATCCACAGGTACTATCAAACCACCAACTTTAACTAACACATCTTCTATGACCCCTTTCGGGAATCTAAGAGATCTATCAGCTAATTGCAATACCATTTTTGTTGGTTTAAGTTCCCCTAGTTCTAAATCAAGATAAACAGAGTAAGGCATTAAATTCACACTAGCCCCCAAATCACACATGCCATCAGTACATTTCCCATTCCCCATAGCAATTTGAATAATAAAACTTCCAGGATCCTTTAGCTTAGGAGGCAGTTTATGCTGCAAAACAGCACTAGCTACCTCAGAAACTATCACCTTTTCGTTTGGCTCATACCTTTTTTTCTTGGTATTCAGTTCTTTGAAGAATTTAGCATAAGCCGGCATGTTCTTAATTGCTTCAAGTAAGGGTAAGTTGATACTTACCTTAGATAGCATATTGAAGATATCTGAAAACTGCTTATCTTTTTTATCATCCTTCAACCTGCTAGGAAATGGTATAGGTGGCCGGTATGGATTACTTGTCTTGTGCAAATCTGGTGTAGGGGACTTCTCCATTGATCCTTCTTCAGCACCTTTGTTCTCTAATTCTCCTTCCTTGTTCTTTTCTTGCTCACCTGCATTCACAGAGTTATTTTCAACATTATTATTAATTACCTTGCCACTCCTAAGAACAGTTACTGCTTGTGCCTGCTCAGGTTGACTTGGGAACTTCCCCTTTTGTTGAATCTGCATCTGTTGTGCAAGTTGCCTCACTTGGGTCTCCACCTTCTTAAAGGATGCTTCCAAGGAATCCAGTCTCTTGTTGTTCATCTCTTGGTTTTGAGCACTGACTTTGATGAAAGCTTGTAAACTGTCTTCCAAACTCTCTCTTTTAGGCTGTCCTTGATTTTGATTTGAGGATTGGCCCTGCTGTTGGTTCTGTCTCTGGAGTAAATGGAATGGCTGTTGAGCATTATTTGTTGTCCAGGAAAAATTGGGGTGACTCCTCCAACCAGGATTGTAAGTGTTAGAGTAAGGATCATTCCTAGCTCGTGGTTGAAATCCCCCCATAGCATTAACTTGCTCAGCTTCATTCCCAAAAGTCTCATATGCAGAGGGACATATATTTGCTCCATGCCCAAATGTCCCACAGATTCCACACACCTCTTGAGTGGATGAAGAAACGTTGTTCTTCATGTTTAGCATCTGAACCTGCCTTGTCAACTCAGCTATTTGACTAACCATTTCAGTATTGGCTTCCAGTTGATTCACTCCCTTGCTTCTTCCCCTTACACTCTTCTGTTGAGAATTAGCTCCCAACATCTCAAAAATCTCATAAGTCTCATCAGCTGTCTTTTCTCCCATGGCTCCCCCAGCTGCATTATCAACAGTGTTCTGAAATTGCTGGGTGAGACCATCATAGAAAAACTGATTAAGGAGTTGAAGTGGGTAGTGATGATGCGGGCACTGGATCAATAGCATCTTGAATCTGTCCCAAGCCTCATGAAATGGCTCTCCTTCAAATTGAGAGAATGTAGCAATCTTTCCTCTCAACTCAGCTGTCTTCTGGTGTGAATAGAACTTGCCCATGAATTTATTGTAAACTTGCTCCCAAGTTGTCAGTGAATTCTCAGGCAACATCATGAGCCAGCTCTTTGCCCTGTCCTTCAAAGTATAAGGGAAACATCGCATCCTCAACTGATCTTCTGTAAGTCCTCCCAAAGGAAAAGTGTTGAGGGTGGAGTAAAAATCCCGAATAAAATTCAAAGGATCTTCATTTGGAACTCCATAGAATGATGGCATCATATTGTAATGGATGTTCTTCAATTCATAGTTTCTTGCTGCATCTGTCAGTCTTATGCAAGAAGTGGAAGTCCCAATGACAGGTCTAGCAAAATCTCTCATGGTTCTTTGTCTTTCTTCAGCCATTTTAACTGATGGTGTAGATTCTGACTCAAAATCTGAAGTGTCTTCCTCCGAAGTATCAAATCCGGTGTAGAGCTCAAACTCCTCTCTGCTCCTTTTTACTCTCTGAATTTCTGGAATGAATGGGTGCAGCTCTCCTTCGAGTGATCTCCTGCCTTGCATAAACAAAAATATCTAGAAAAAGAAGCAATTAAAAGCAAAAGACAAATAAAATAAAATGAAAACAATGAAAAATAATCTAAAATAATTTTTTTTAATAAACAATTACGCCAATTAGCCTCCCCGGCAACGGCGCCAAAAACTTGTTGCGCTCAAATTAACTCTACCACAAAGCGTCACTCGCAAGTATACGAGGTAGCTGTAGCAAAGGTGATCGCCCCAAGGTCGTTCTCTCAAGGAAGCTAAAGTGGATACTTGCTTATCAAATTAAAAGTAACAAGTAATTAAAGAAATTTAAATGGCAAAGTAATTTAGAAGATTGATTAAAGTTGAAAACAATAAAAGTAAATAAAAGCTGATGTTTAGATTCACTTGATAAAAGAGTCTAGGGTTTGCACTTCTCTACTACTCATATGTATGAACGGTTATTCCACTTAACTAATTTAATTCCTAAGATTAAATCTCAAACAACTTAATTAATTGAGTCAAGGAAGTAAGCTCTCGCATTCAAACCTCTTACAACTAATCTTGTTATAATTGAATAATCTTTTTAATAGGTTATATCTCTAATTCACCTAAGTCCTTAATTGAATTATTCCAGTATTAGACTTCATCTCTCAATCCATCATCTAATACCTAAAACACACAATTGGTGGCCAATCAATTATATGTAACAATTTTTCATTCAATAAAGGCTAAAGAAATCAATAGTTAAGAGAATAACCAATTCATGCAATTCATAGCAAATCCATACAAACCCTAGACTAGATTAAATTAGTTCATGATGTTATCAAGCATACTCATCGCATTAATAATCAAAGAAATCAATTTAAACATGATAATGTTCATAAACACAATTTCAATGAAACTAAAGAGACAAAGTTTAAGAATGAAACCAAGTTACAAACTCCTTGAAGCTTTTGATGAATCTCTTGATCGAATCTTGCAAGAATGATGAAACAATGGCTAGAACAATCTAATCTAATCTAGTTTTGGTCCAAAGTGAATCAAAATTAAAGAATACAAAAGTTTAAACCCTAAGATCTCTCTCAGTCGGCTAAGCTCTGCTCAAAATCGTCCACCCCCAAACCTAACTTTTCTTTTTGCTTTTATACGAAACGTCGGCTTTAAAATTCGGTGCGGGCTTGGAACATGAGGGACACGGCCAAGTCAGATGTGACTTGGCCGTGTGAGTGGCTTTTGGAGGGACACGGCCAGGTGACACGGCCGTGTCCCTTGCCAGTGTTCGCTACTGCCTGCCTTTAGATCCCCTTATCTTCTTTGTTGAGTGACACAGCCAAGTGAAGCTTGACTTGGCCGTGTTGCAGCTTGATGGAGGGACACGGCCAGGCGACACGGCCGTGTCCCTTGCCAGTGTCTTCTACTGCTTCTTTTGGTCTTCTCTTCTTCTTTGCTGAGTGACACGGCCAAGTGGAGCTTGACTTGGCCGTGTGAGTGAATTGGGAGGAACACGGCCACAAGACACGGCCGTGTCCCTTGCCAGTGTTTGCTTCTGTGTCTTGAACTTCCTTTTAACTTGATATGGGACACGGCCAGTGACTTGGCCGTGTCCTATGCCCGTGTCAGCTACTGTCCCTTTTTATCTTTAATTCATTTCCTTGCCTGTTCTACCTGACACACAACTTACAAACAAAAACTTAAACAAGACATAAATAAACATCAATAATCAAAACATAAAACTTACCTAAAATTAGATCAAACACGACCTAAATACTAAAACAAACTAAAATTACACAATTAAAGAAAACACTAAACAAATCAATAAAAACTAACAAAAGACCTAAATAAAACAATAATTAACATAATAAACAAGACACAAACTATAACAAAAACTAATAAAACAGCTATCAAAGAAAACCCTTTCACAAACCGCCGGTAATAGCCTGCCAAACCCAGAAAACTTCTAACCTCTGTCACTGACTTGGGTGGACTCCAATTCAAAATTGCTTCAACTTTACTCGGATCAACTCTGATGCCTTCTGCTGAAACAATATGTCCAAGAAAAGCTACTTGATCCAACCAGAACTCACACTTCGACAATTTGGCAAATAATTGCTTTTCTCTCAAAATCTGCAACACAATCCGCAGATGCAAATCATGTTCCTCTTCATTCCTCGAATACACCAGAATATCATCGATGAAAACCACAACAAACTGATCCAAATAGGGCCTAAACACCCTATTCATCAAATCCATGAAAGCTGCAGGTGCATTCGTCAGACCAAAAGGCATAACTAAAAATTCATAGTGCCCATACCTGGTCCTGAAAGCTGTCTTCGGAACATCTTCAGCTCTGACTCTCAGCTGATGGTACCCAGATCTCAGATCAATTTTAGAAAACACAGCTGCATCCTTCAATTGATCAAAGAGATCATCGATTCTAGGCAAAGGATATTTATTCTTAATTGTCACCTTGTTCAATTGCCTATAGTCGATACATAACCTCATGGTACCATCCTTCTTCTTCACAAACAGCACTGGAGCTCCCCAAGGAGAAACACTGGGGCGAATAAATCCTTTATCCAACAGCTCCTGTAATTGCACTTTCAACTCCCTCAATTCTGCTGGTGCCATTCTGTAAGGAGTAATGGAGATAGGAGTGGTACCCGGCAACAATTCAATACCAAACTCCACCTCTCTCTCAGGCGGCAATCCTGGCAACTCCTCAGGAAACTCATCAGGGAACTCTGCAACCGTGGCAATGCTATCAATAGGAGAACTCTTCACTCTAGTATCTACCACATGAGCAAGATAAGCTTCACATCCCTTTCTAATCAACCTCCTGGCTGCAACAGCTGAAACAAATAAAGAGGCTAACTGTTCCTGCTCATTAGATACTATCACCTCTCTACCATCAATAGTTCTCAAAGAAACAATCTTCTTTTTACAATCCACCACAGCTCCATGTCGAGATAGCCAATCCATGCCTAAAATCACATCATATTCCTTAAATGGCATCTCAATCAAATCTCCAAGGAACTCCTCACCCTGCACCCTCACTGCACTATCTCGATGCACTTTACTCACAATCACACTATGCCCTAACGGATTTGTCACCAAAACATCAAATCCTAGGGACTTAGCATGCACATCAAACACAGGCAATACAGATGCACTAATATAAGAATGGGTGGAACCCGGATCAATCAAAGCAAGTACTGCAGTATCAAATAAAGAAAAAGTACCAGCTATGACCGCCGATGCATCCGGCTGTCTCTGCATAACATACATCCTCTGGGAAGAACCAACCTCCTCCGGTCTAGTCTCCCTGGATGCAGCACCACCTCTAGAACTGAACCCTGCTCTACCACCTCGGCTGGCACCTCTGCCTCCCCTCACACTGGCTCGAGAAGCGGCAGAATCAACTGACATCTGCCTCTGCCTCTCAGGGCAACCTCTCACAAAGTGATCCGGTGACCCACACCTGAAACATACCCCAGCAATACCAGCTTTCCAACATGGACCACCATGGGGCCTCCCACAATGGATGCAAATAGGTAAGGTGGATCTCTGAACCATAGGGGTTGGAGCACTTGCCACTGAAGCTGCAGGTCTGAATCTTTGTCTCTGAAACTGCACTGATCTACCTGCTGGTCTCTGGCTCCTACTATTTCGAGGAACAAAGCTTCCTCTACCCCTCTTTGCTGAAGAAGACCCTGCCTCAAACTGAGGCCTTCTCACTCTGACCTCTTCCTCTGATACAGCTGCAATCACTTGAGCCCTTTCTACATCTCGAGCTGCTGCCACTAGCTGGGAGAAATCGTGATATCTAGACCCGGCCACTAAGCACATGATAGAGGGTCTCAATCCCTCCTGAAACCTCCGGCATCTATCTATCTCATCAGCAATAATGCCACCAGCGTAATGACTCAATCTAATAAACTCAACCTCATATTCAGTTACAGTCTTGCTATCTTGCTTCAAGCTCAAGAACTCCATCTTCTTCATATCCTTATACTCCCTTGGAGTATACTTCAACTCAAATTCTCTCAAGAAATCAGTGTAAGACAGTGTTGGAGGATCATCCATAGAATGGGGCACCGTCTTCCACCAATCGTAGGCATCCTTCTGTAGCAAAGATCTTGCATAGTCAAACTTTTCCTCTGAGGTGGCTTGCAACTGAACAAATACTCTCTGGACTCTGTCAAGCCACTGTTCTGCCACAGCTGGATCAGTGGTACCAATAAAATCCTCAGCTCCATATTTCCTCAGTTTATCATAATGCCTTACTGGTACTGAAGGCTGAGGGGGTGGTGGCACTGGTTGTACTGGCACTTGCCTGAAAGTCTTCATCATATTCACAAACCAAGCTGGTGGAACCTCCTCACCAGTTGGTCTCCCCGACCCAGAAGCAGGTGCCTCCCCAGCACTCTCAACTCTAACTCCCTCATCAGGAGCAACACTCTCCTCACTGCCCTCAACTGACTGTCTCAAATGAGGATCCATCAACACCTAATACTGCAAACACAACAAGACACACCTTATTAAAGATCAAAGATTGCCAATCCCAAACATGTATTTTATTTCAAAAAAACTCACTTTTTAATTCAAAATATTCTTTTTATAACATATTACCTAGGTTGAGAATCTCAAACCTAGGCTCTGATACCAAAACAATTGTAACACCCCCACATCCAATGCACACACACTACAACTACAACCATGTAGCATAAGTGCACCAAACATAGGGATGCTACGGTTTTCTTCAACATTCAAAACATTTAAATAGATACAATACTAATATCATTATATAATATAGAAAAGTAGATCATTTACTTTTAAAATAAAACACATTAGATATATATATACATACATATAGTTATTTCACAGCGGAAGTCATAAAATATTTACATATTTGAAAACACTTAATTCCATATTTACAAATATACAAATATGTACATTTAATCAATACTTTACAAAATATAAAAAGAGTTATACATGATTGGCAAATCTCCTTTGATCTTTAAGTCTCCAAAATCAACTCTTCAATGTCTACCCTCACTCGGTCTCGAAGAGCTCTCGGGTTCGATTCTAACAGTTCTATCACCTGCGCGATTAAACACTATCGCGCTAAGCCAAGGGCTTAGTAAGATAATCATGCTAATGATATGACTTCGTGCAATGCAATGTCATTTCTCAAACCATAATATATATGTAACATCATATATGCAAAATTAACAATATACTTTCACATTACATATCACATTTTATTATCTTTTCATATACTTCATTAGTATTCATTTAATCATCAATACAAAGCAAAACAAACATCATTCATGACTCACATTAACCATAGACAAGCATGGGCCCAAGACACACTAATATGCCATTCAATTTTCAGAGTTAATGTTTTGGTTCTATCATTACATTTATCAATATCATATACCCAACTAGGCTTCAAGGATTAGGTTCAACCAAGCTTCAAGGGGAGCAAAGCATGCTAAGCTTCAACCCAACTTGGCTTCAAGAACCAACCCAACCTAGCTTCAAGGGTGGTAACATCTCAATTAGGCTTCAAGGATTCAATCCAACCTAACTTCAAGAGATTGTTACACTTATTAGGCATGCCACCAACAACCAACTCTGAAAATGGAATAACACATTAGCCACACAATTCATTTATTATTCAATTATCATTTCCATTTCCAATTATCATCAACATTTAGGCATACATGCCTTCTTTCTCTCAATATCATCATCATAGCCAAAAACAATGGCTTTGTATCACATTTCACATTTCAATTCATATTATGCATAAAGCATCATTGATATCACATCTTTGATATAACATTTCAAAGTACATTACTCATAAAACACATTACCTTTCACAATGCATAACATGACCTTGTTTAAATCTCAACAATGCAATTAGGGCAAAGAACAATTTATATGATTCATAGCTTTAGGATCTTTCATATGCATTTGATTAGCTCATTCATAGTTTAAAGTATGTTTAGAGTGTTTAAGTTTAGGTTTAGGAACCAACCTACCTTTGAAGAACCAAAACATTGCAACTAGGTCAAGGAAAACAAAACTTACCTAACCCATATGAGAGACACGGGCAGCACACATGAGGGACACGGCCAAGCTTGTGGCCGTGTCTCTCAATTCAACTTTGGCAGTAGCAAACATGGCTTAGGGACACGGCCGTGTCTCTTCAACCAAAACTCACAGTAGCTCACACGGCTTGGGAACACGGCTGTGTCACCCAAAAATCAATCCAACACCTTCAAAATTTCATGTCTTGGCCGTGTTTCCCATAGCTTTTGGCCGTGTCACCCATAATCAAAACCCTAACCAAAGCCAACACTTTCCAAATTGCATTTAAACTCAATATACATCATACCACATGCTTCAAATGAACATAATCAATGTTCTAAACACATATTCATTACAATAATCACTTTAAAACACATTAATATCACAATTAAACAAACACCATCTCAAAACCCTAATTAACCACCATCCTTTTTCATCTTTCAAAAACAACATCCATTTAAACATACAATCCTCACAATCAACCCAACACTAATTCCATCTTTTAAATTACAATCAATTTTAACACTTAAAAACATAACACAAACTCATCTCATCATCACACCAACAAAACCTAATTCCTTTCTCACACCACTTCAAAAGAATTGAAGAAATTAAAGAGAAGATCTTACCTTATATGAAGAAATTCCACCAATCTTTCACCAAATCTCTCAATTCCTTCATCAATTTGAGTATAGCATCAAGAACACTTCTCCTTCCCTTTGTCTTCTTCAATGGCCGGCACAAACATGAGAAGAGAAGAAAATTCAACAAAGTCAAATGACTTTTCTTCTTTAAATCTCCACCAAGAGATTTTATCCAAGCAATTACCAAAATGCCCTCAATCATATAACTAACTTTTTGTCTTATATAAGCCCATATATGTAATTACACACTCAACAATAAAATATCTTCTTCCACTAACCAACACCTTGACTCTTCTTTTGACCATTTTATATGTTATATATATCACAATATACACAACATATAAACTTGTCTCTAAACCCTAAATTCTTTCCCAAAACACTTATACTTTTCTTTTCTCAATTTAAACCAACAATACAACAACAACAACAACAACAACAACAACATGCAAAACTTCTAGGGCATAAATGAGGATATTACAATTCAGATATACTACAAATCACATAATGCCACATCCGAGACCAACCTAGGTGTTAATGCATATGCATGTATCACAAATTCCACATTTCAAAAATTTCCTCTTTTCTTTTTAAATCTACTTAGGCCGAGAATCTCAGACCTAAGCTCTGATACCAAAATAATTGTAACACCCCCATACTCTATATAAGTACTATACGTATACCTCATATATATACAGTACATATATAAAGTATAGGAATGTCACTTTTCGTTTCAGATTAAAAACCTTTCCTTTAGTTCCAAACGGTAACACATTTTATTTAAAGAACATTTACAAACTCATTTTACTTTTAATGATATTACATATATATATAATGATCTTGTCTTTACCAAAATTCATTTATACATATGAAAACATTTTTATCAAAATACAACATAATTAAAATTGTACATGTATGCATCACCTTCTAGTTGGTCTCGAAATACTCTTACCTTGCTCGTGGCATAACGACTTGACTTCAGATCAACCACCTACTCACCTACGCGATTTACACAACCGCGCTAAGCTAGAAAGCTTAGTAGTACAAATAAATATTATAAACATATATTATAGAAAATCATACTTATATATTAAAATCATGTATCATTATTTTCTTATCATGTTTTCCTCATTTCAATTACACTTTTTATATGTTTCTACCAATCTCATAATTATATACATATATATACATACATCATTAACATAAACCACCTTTTCATAACTTATTAGAACATTCATAAGGTAATATTCACAATTTTCCACATCCATAAACTTATTACACATCATGTTGTATTTTCATAGTTTCATTACTCAACATAGCTTTCCAAGCCACATTCATTTTCAATAAGATACTTATGTATTATAATCATCTCATAACATTATATCTCACAAACATGTATCTCATTATTCATTGGTTTCACCATTCAAGAATCACATTGAAAACAAAGACAAGCATGGGCCCAAAGACACTAATATGCCATTCAACTTTCAGAGTTAATGTTTTGGTTCAATTATCACATTTATCATTATCATTATCCCAACTAGGCTTCAAGGATTTAGGTTCAACCAAGCTTCAAGGAGAACAAAGCATGCTAAGTATCAACCCAACTTGGCTTCAAGAACCAAACCCAACCTAGCTTCAAGGGTTGTAACATCTCAACTAGTCTTCAAGGACTAGACCCAACCAAGCTTCAAGGGGAGTAAAACATGTTAAACTTCAACCCAACTTGGCTTCAAGGATCAAGCCCAACCTAGCTTCAAGAGATTGTTACCATTAGGCATGCCACCAACAACAAAACTCTGAAAATGGAATAACATATTAGACACACAATTCATTATTTCATTATCAATTTCATTCTCATTTTCTTATCATCATTTAGGCAACCATGCCTCAATCATCTCATTTGCATCATTATAGCCAACAACAATGGCTTCACATCTCATCAATAGAATATACATAACCAATTGCATTGAACATATATTTTGAATTCATCATCATCTAGGCAAACATGCCTCATTTACTTCATTTGAATCGTTATAGCCAACCACAATGGCATAACATCTCATCATTTCTCAAACCACATTAAAGCAATTCATCATTAAAGTATTTATCATAACAAATTGCATTGCACATACCTTTTTGAATGATCATCATATCTTTCACACTATACAAATCACAACATTAGTCACATTGTATTAACAATATAGTAAATTACTTAACACATTTATAACTAAATGTGTTAAGTCTCAAAATCATGTAAAAGAATGCATCCATGTAAGTTTGTACTTACCTCAAGAGCAATTCACATCAATCTATACACTTCCTTTTCCAAGAATTCTTCACATCTAGGTTAAGGTAACTCAACCTCTTCACAACCTAATCCAAAAGGAAGAATACACACTTACTTATAAATACACATGAATTCCAATACACTTATTCACCTATTAGTCTCATACTAGACCCATAGATCACAAATTACAAGCCAAAACCCTTATCTAAGTCCCCACGGTCGTGGCCTAACAACCCCACGGCCGTGGGTTAGCAACCGAATCTGCCCACTTTTCTCTAAACCCCCACGGTCGTGTCCCTCACTTGCCACGACCGTGGCACTCATTTGCCATGACCGTCGTATCCATTTTGCCTCTGTTTCGGACCAAACTCATGTATTTTGTATTTTTAACTTAAATAAACACAAACATATAGAAAATTCAAGATAATAGTTTATCAAACTCATCACATACATCAATTACCAATTAACCTAACACTTATATAACTTCAACATATCATAATAATAATCATTATATACATCATCCATATATCAATTATTCAATTTCCCAACTCATTTATATTAAACCTTTACTAAACAATTCCAACAATCCATCATCTTCCTCACAAACTAACCATATTATCATCATTTAAATACCAATTCAACATATCTATATACTTCAATCTTTCATTATCATCATCTTCACACACTAACCATATCAATTATAAAAAAATCAATACAAGGAAATGAATACTTACTTGAATATTTTGCCAAATCTTCAATATCCACCTTCAATTCTCTCAAAAACCTTATGAATTTGATGTGTATGTAAATAAAATCACATCTCTCTCTCTCTCTCTCTCTCTCTCTCTCCACGTTAAGAACAAGAAGAAGAAGAAGAAAGAAAGAAAATCTTCTTTCTTTATTCACTTATCATATATATATATATATATAATAATAATAATAATATAATAAAATATCCCAAAAATCCTCCACCACAATTATTCTTCCCTTTGACTTTCTTTTCTTCTTTTTCTTTTGTCATTATTATTATTATTTAATTATATACACTTACTTTTCCTACTCCTTTATATACATCATGTATATGTTATGTATATGTTGCTATATGTATATCTCTTATATATTGTATTTATATTTCCCATATTTTTCAAATACCACATATATACATATCATCCTTCATATACATTTATCTCTTATAATATTTCCTTTTAATTAACTTATCTTCTTTTGACTTCCATTTCTTGGACTTGTATATGTTATATATATATCTATATATACAACATATACACTCTCTCTTTACTTCTTTTCTCTTTCTATAAAACATATACATTAAATCCAAATACAACCATAATTCCAAAACTTTTAGGGTATACTTTGAGATATTACACTTGCGATTCTAACTTTACTCCTGATTTAGACATGCCTCGCTTGACTGAAGCCTACTTGGATCGGCTGAGGCAAAGCTGGCGTGCACGTTACACTTATCGACTGCCATAGATTTTACATTTGTCAATTCAGAAAGTGTATTGTTAGGATGAAAAATAATTAAAGTAATAAAAGATGCTTCTTTTCCATTTATAATTTTTCATCATCTTTTGCTATTTATTTCATCCATATCTAGTCAAATACTTAACAATGCACCTAGAACAATTTTAATATTAATTCTGTTTAATTAAATTAGGGAACAACCAAACATAAAGCCAGCATACACAAGATCACTCATGTTGCCAACTAGCCCTTTCGAGTTTTCTAATTGATGATTTTCTCTCATTTAGCCCTAATTGTTGCCTAGCTCGCCCTTTCGAGTTTTTAGAACTAGCGGACTGCTCTAACTTTTGCCTAGGCTGCCCTTTTTGGGTTTTCAACCTAGCGAGCTCTCTTTTTATTATTATTATTATATTTTTTTATTTTTTCATTTATACATAAAACCTCTTCAACCTGTCGACGTTATTGGCTCACTAAATTCGTTCCCATCCATGTCTGATAACTTCACCACACCTTTATTCATGACTTGTTTTACGACATATGGCCCTTCCCAACTAGGCCTAAACTTCCCTCTTGGATCAGATATTCAACACCAAATCCCCAACTCTGAGTTTTCTGATTTTAACCCTTCTATTGTAGGCCCGAGCTATCTTCTTTTGATACAGTTGGTGATGATATAGTGCCTTTAACCTTCTCTCTTCTAGTAAAGCTAACTGCGTGTATCTGCTCACTACCCATTATGTTTCAGGCAGTTTGGCTTCCAAGACTACTCTTAATAACTTGATTTCTATTTCAATTGGCAGCACTGCTTCCATCCCATAAACCAAAGAGAACAGTGTCATTCCAGTAGGCGTCCACACACTTGTCCTATATCCCCATAAAGCAAAGGGAAGCATCTCTGACCAATCCCTATAAGTCTTGGTCGTCTTGGACAGAATTTGCTTAATTGTCTTATTTATTGCTTCTATTGTGCCACTAGCCTTTGGTCTATAAGGAGAAGATCTATGATGATGGATTCGGTACTTTGAGAATAAATCTTTAACTACTCCTTGAAACTGTACTCCATTGTCTGATATCACACTGTGTGGGACCCTGTATCTGCAGATGAGGTTCTTTTCAATAAATATAGCCATTTGAATTGCACCCAGTTTGTTAAAAGATTCAGCTTTGACCCATTTTGAAAAATAATCTACTGCTACCACAATGAAACGGTGACCGTTTGAAGCTGTCTCATGTATCTCTCCTATAATGTCGATACCCCAGGTGGCAAAGGGCCAGGGTGAAGACATAGAATGCAATTCTTCAGGAGGCATGTGATTCAAGTTACCATACATCTGACATTGTTGGCACTTCTTTACGATCTCAATACAATCTCTCTCCATGGTCAACCAGTAGTAACCTTGCCGAATAATCTTCTTAACTAGGGCCAAACCACTCATATGCGGTCCGCAACTTCCTGCATGTATTTCTGACATGATACGCTCCACTTCAGGCTTTCTTAAACATCTTAAATGCACCCCATCTTGCCATCTTCAATATAACTCCATGGAATGTGATGTATTTCAATGACCACCGCCTTATGGCTCTTCTTTCTTTCTTTGTTGCCCCCGGCGGGTATTCTCTTTCTTCCAAAAATGGCCTTATAGTATCATACCACGCATCATGGTCTGTATCAATTTCCATGATTGTCTCATATTCATAGCAAGGAGTTGATGAACTGGTCAAAATCAGAGGCTTAAGAAATAAGCTGGCAGAATTTTCCCATATCGAAGCCAATGTGGCTAGGGCATCAGCCATCTGATTTTCTTCTCTTGATAGGTGTATAAACCCACACTCCTTAAAGTTCTTCTGCATCATGGTCAAGTAATGGTGGTATGGTTTTAATTTTTCTTCGTTCAACTCCCATTCTCCATTTACTTGGGATACTACTAGCAATGAATCACCAAAAACTTCTACCTTATCCTCCTTCATAATCATTAGGGTTTCGAAACCAAAAATACAAGCTTCGTACTCCACCATATTATTGGTTGCCCTAAATTTCAACTTTTTGGCTAAAGGGATAAGTTCCCCTTCGGGCGATTCTAGTATAACTCCCAAACCTGCTCCTTTCCTGTTTACTGCTCCATCAAAATTCATTTTCCACCGTTGTACTTCAATTGCTTCTAAATTTTCATCCGAAAATTCCAAGATTACTTCTTCGCTATCTGGTAATGGTTGTTGGGCCATGAATTCTGCCACCGCTCTACCTTTGATTGTTTTCCTGGTTACATATTCAATCTCAAATTCCTCTAATATTATCAACCATGGACCATACTTCCCAATCAAAGAGGGTGTTTCCCTTAAGTACTTCATTGGATCCAACCTGGAAATTGCTTTCACACTATACGATTGAAAGTAATGCCGCAACTTCTTAGAAGACCAAACCATGACTATACAGGTCTTTTCAATGATACTATACTTAATTTCATAAGGCAGGAGCTTTCTACTCAAATAGTAAACTGCATACTCAATCCCTGACTCATCTGCTTGGGCTAGCATGGCTCCTATCGACTCTTCTTCTACTGTTAAGTATAGTAATAGAGGTTTGTCGGGTTTAGGTGGTTTTAAAATAGGTGGATTCAATAAATACTCTTTTATTCACTCAAAGGCCTTTTGACACTCTTCATTCCATATGACTGGCTGATTCTTTTTAAGCAATTTGAAGATAGGCTCACAGATTGTTGTGAGTTTTGCTATAAATCTGCTAATGTATTGTAATTTACCAATGAATCCCCGAACTTCTCTCTCCGTCTTAGGGGCTGGCATATCCTTGATTGCTTTAACTTTGTCAAGATCAATCTCAATGCCATTTGGACCAATCACATGTCCCAATAATTTACCTGAGGTAACACCGAACACACACTTCTTCGGGTTTAGTCTTAGCTTATATTTCAAAGCTCTATCGAAGAATAATTCTAAGTTTTGGAAGTATTGTTCCCTTGTATCTGATTTAACCATCATATCATCAACATATACTTCGACTTCTTTGTGCATCATGTCATGAAATAATGTGGTGGCCATCCTTTGATAGGTTGCTCCAGCATTCTTTAAGCCAAACGACATCACCCTATAACAAAATATACCCCATGTAGTAATGAAAGCAATTTTGGTTTTATCCTTTTGGGCCATTAACACTTGATTGTATCCAGAAAATCCATCTATAAATGAGTGTAGCACACTAGAGACTACACTATCAATGAGAAAATCTATATGAGGTAAAGGAAAATCATCCTTAGGGGAAGCCTTGTTCAAATCTCTACAGACCCTTATTCTCCCATCTTTCTTTGGCACGGGTACTATATTGGCTAGCCAATTTGGATATTCTATCACTTCAAGGAACTTCACTTGTATTTGCTTAGTGACCTCTTCTTTAACCAATTCAGCCCACTCAGGTCTTAATCGACTAAGCTTTTGTTTGACAGGTTTTATGTGAGTGTGAATTGGAATATAATGCTTGGCTATGTCTCGATCTATTCCAAGCATATCCTCATAAGACCAAGCAAACACTTCTTCATATTTTTTAAATATTTTTTCAAATCTCTCTCTCTCATCAGGAGTAAGGTCGGATGCTATGCTAATGTTTTTAGGATTTTCAGTTGTTCCCAAATTTAATGATTGTGTGTTAACAGAATTAATATTAAAGATGCTCATGTAACTGCTATTTGGATGTATGCAACCATCAGGAGAAACATCACACAAGTAAGCAAAATCAGACTTTATTGTATTCATTTTGGAAAAGAAAACATCATCATCCTCATACAAAGCGGACAAATTAAAATCAAAATCAAAATCATTGTTCTCAAGATCAAAAGGCAGGAGGTCTTCAAACTTTTCTTCAACCAGGGCAGCAATCTCTTCCGAAGTCTTCTCAGCTTTCAAGATAGCTTCATTCTTCTCTTTTGGATTGGATTCTTTGTTGGCTGACAAGGTGAGCTCTTTCTTCACTTGGTCCACTACCTCGGCCACATCTGCAAAAATTTCAAAACCCGGGAGCAACTTTCCTATGAACATGTTTGGCTCAGGCTTTCCTTGGAGTGGTCCTATATCTGGAGCTTTGACAAAGATTTCTTCAAGTGGTGGGAAGCTCGTCTTCTCACTCTTGTTTGGCTGGACATCATTGTCTTCATCATATCCAAACCCCTTTTTGGAAGTTTGAGTTCTAAAATCTGGCAACTTTGTTAAACTGGCCTTAACCTTTCCAAGACAAGCTCCGGGAAGGTAGTTCATGTTCTTCATCATATTCAAGACTTTGGAGTCCACTACTTCATCATCAGAAATTGCAGCTACTTGGAAACCATTGAGAGGCCTCTCGATCATTAGGACGTTAATAATCTCATTAACTTCAGCTTCAATGACCGCTGTCCCATCTCCGTTGGGGAACTTGATCTTTTGATGAAGGGTGGAAGGAACTCCACCAAGAGGATGAAACCATGGTCGCCCCAAGAGTAAAGCAAAGGTAACTGGTATGTCTAAAACAACAAACTCAACAATAGATTCAATTGGACCAACCTTGACAGCAGCTTGGAAAGTCCCTTCGGCATGTCTTTTAGTGTTGTCATAAGCCTGAATTGTTACCTCAGTCGGGTTTAGATCTCTTGTTGACATGGGTAGCTTTGGCAATATCTTAAGTGGACAAACATTTATGGCAAACCCATCATCGACCATTACACATGGAGTCCTCTTCCCCTTGACTTCTATTTTGATAAAGAGAGGGCGGATGTGGTCTCTCCCTTCCTCCAGTAAGTCTGCATCTGAAAAAGAAATCACTCCCATATCAACTTCGCTCTTCTCTTGAACCTCTTCACATTTCATTACCCCACCAATTTTTATGAAGTTGATCAGCTCCTCCAATGTTGTGGAGGTAGAAATTGGCATGCTAGCTAAGGCTTTGGCCATAGTTTCTCGGTGCTTTTTAGAAGTAGCTAATAAGTCCCAAATGCTAACACTTGCTTGGGTTCTTTTCAATTGCTTGAGCACAGCATCATCTTCTTCTACTTCAACTTCCTTTCTCTTATTAGTTTCTACCTCCTTAGGTGATGGCCTTGCATAGGGCTTACCGGATCTAGTGTTTATTACTTCATCTTCTTCGGGCTCGGACCAAGTCCACTCCTCCTTCTTGGATACAATATCATCATCACTATCGCTTGAATTCCAAAACCCATTGACAACACAAATTGTCACCTCTTTATTCACCATAGCTTGTTTAATTCCATCAAGTACCTCTTTTTCTTTGGTTGCTTCTCCACCTACATCTTGAAAAGAAGACATGACAAAATCCTCATGCAAACCTCCTCCAATCATGAAGGTTAGCAGTGATGGTACCCTATTAAACTTTGGTAATGGGTTGTCTTTGGTATTTGGCTTGTTGGGCTCGGGTAGCTTCCCATTGTCAATTAGATTTTGGATCTCATGTCTCAACCTCACACATCTATCTGTCTCATGCCCTTGCATTTGGTGAAACTGACAAAATGCTTTAGTGTCGAAGTTAGGTGGGAGAGGGTTAGGCAAAGGGCGAGGATTTAAGGGTTGTAGTAATCCCTTTCTTTGAAGTTTATTGAGAACCCAAGACATCGGCTTCCCCAATTCAAAAAATTGTCTCCTTGTTCCTTGGTTAGTAGCGTTAACATCGATTGCCTTTTGCATGCTTTGGCTACCAGATTGATAGTTCCCTTTCTCGTTCCTTTTTGTTGAAAAATGGTTCTTCTCCCTTTCCCATTCTTCAATTTGCAAACCTACTTGGAGAAGGTCTTTGAAATCACGGATGAGTGTATGAGACATCCTCTCACAATCATCCTTATTTGATCGGATTCATCAGGCCTCTTCTTGAGTAAAGCAGCCTTGTTTCTCCATCTCTTCACATAATCCACAAAATTCTCATTCGACCTTTGCCTAATGGACTTCACTTCCATTAAGGTAACTTCCAACTCAACATTATACCCATATTGCTGGATGAAGACCTTGTATTGCAAATCCCAATTCTTTTGTGTTCCATCATCTAAGGTATTGAACCAATTTTTGACAACAGGATCCAATGAGAGCATGATGAACCTTAGAGTTTGAGCCTTAGTAGCTTGGGCAGACTGCATAGCAGTGATATACTGCTTCACATGGAGATGAGGATTTCCAGTACCATTGTATCTAGCAAAGGATGGCATCTTGAACTTATAGGGGACCTCCTCATCTTATTCAAATAGTTTATCGATCTCTGACATCTCTTCGGTTTTGAGCTTATTCTCAAATTTCTTTTCTAAATCAGCAATCATATTTTTAATATTAGAAGTTTCGGTCTTCTCCATAGTTGATCTTTCAACAATCTTTGGTTCCTTTTTCTTATCTTGAGCATCTTGGTAGTATTGAGCCCAATCATCATCATCATCAATGATCACTTTTTCATCATCAAAAACCACTTCACCAACTTTAGTCTTCCCTTTGTCCTTTGGCTTCTTAGTGCTAGCAGATGCCTCGGCATGATTCTCTAAGATTGCAGTAAATTGGTTCTTCATGGTCTCAGCTAGGGCCTCTTTTATTTCTTCCATCTTGGCGTTGAGAGCTTCATCCACCATTCTTTTAATTTGTTTGGGCTGCATTGTTTTTGGTGAGCAAGTGATTGAGTCGTTGCTAGATACTTCGTCTCTAGCGTAGGTCAAATTGTTGTAAGCTTTTGAACTATCGTAATCCAGGGCTGTGAGCCAAAGAGAATCAATGATTTGAGGCGCAAATGTATGCATGTATGTATGCACAAACAATTATCAAACAAGGACAAATAGGAAGTTCCTTCCAACCTTATAACATCCACACACGAATGGCGAGTCTCTTTTCCTAGGTATATGGTTAACAAAATACCAACATGGGGTACCTTGTTTTTGAATAATTCTCTTGGACGTTTCAACCAATAGTTATATTTTCAAAAATGGAAATCAATCCATGATAATTCCCATTAATTAGGTTTTAATCCATTCAACCAACTAAAGTAGCTTTCATGCTATATCGGATTAAAACTAAATTAAGAGGTTTAATATAAATAGATTTCTCACTTGAAAAAAGTAACTAATGATTCATGCCAAAAACAAGCCCATGATTAATTATTCTTAGTATAAACTAGGCTCACAATTGATTTCTTGTATTTCGTAATTGACCTAAATATTTTTGCAAGCTCTTTGTAAGAAAGGGTTGAATGAAAATAATTTTGTTTCTAAGCCCATTGTAAAAAGATTTTAGAAAAAAATGGATTTTGGGCTTAGTATTTGGGCCATGAGTAAAAGAATTTTTGATTTATTTTTAGAGAAGTCTTATGTCCAAAGACCATCTTGAAAGGTTTTAAAAATAGCTTTGGTATTTTGGACTTTAAAGAAAAAATTTATTTTGTGCTTACAATATACTTAGGTCATATTAGAAAAAGAACAAACCAAATAAGCCATGATTTAAGCCAAAATGAATTAATCATAGTCAAACAACATGCATTTAGGGTAAAAACTAAGGAAAGTATCTAGGCCAATTACATGGTCTTTAGTCTTTGGGTTAAAAGGCTTAGGTTCCCATAGCAAGTATATACCAAAAGGTACGAGGCTATGAGTGGTTATGCCATGCTCGATCTCCATACCTTGAGTGAAAGTATGGTATCCCTTACATAACATAACACGGGCGTCCTAACTCACGCACACAATACAATCTAATATGATGCAATGGATAATATCATTATAAGAAAGAATAGAATAATAAAAAGACCAACGGAATCAACTTCTCTTATCCCCAGTGGAGTCGCCACTGTGAGCGGGGATTTTTGCCCCCACTCCCGGTGGAATGGTTCTTGCGACTTCGGCACTGTTTAGGCTCGGGGCCTTAGAGAACACGGATCTAAGTCCGGAGAAAATGGAATCGCCACCCGAACAGGCTGGGAAAAAAGAAAGTGGTGGATGACTCGATTCCTAAGGAATCCCCAACCCCCTAATGGGTTCGGAAAGTTGGGTACGTGTGGGGAAGGTGAGAAATGGCCCAGCACACCCACAATGCCAGGTTCATTGGAATCGACCTCCTTTACAGGTCTTAATATTATAAAATTCTTAAATATAACAACATTATCCATATTACACATAATAATTAAAATAAAGCATCGATATATTGAAAATCAAAATAATGTCCAAACAAAACAAATAAATGGACACCCATCTGAAGATGGAAACATGTCCTTACATCATATGCCTAAATAGGACACCCACGGAAAGGTAGAAACATGTCCTTTACATTGGTTCTAAAATGGAAAAGCAATTTAAATTACATGATATTTAACTAATGAGGTACCCACCAAGGGGAAACATACCTCTTACATTATTTGCAAATCTAAATAAATTGATAAAAGTAAATAATCATTCATCATAAATAAATCATTCATCAAAGGTATTAAACATCAATAGAAAGTAAACATCCATCCATGATAAATTAAATAAACCAAGCATTGAACTTAAATAAATTAAAGCATATAAAATAAATCAAAGCATAATCAAATATAGAATTGAATAAGGCAAATAAAAATCTAAATAATGGTTACTGTTTCCATTTAGGGTTCTTTATTTCATGTGTTTAGGGTTTTGGAATTTGTGGAATTAGGCTACTGTGAGTTTTTAAAGGAATTATAATAGATTAAGATTTTATGTTTTAAAAGGTTGATAAAGTTCTTTGATTAACTAAATTAGTGTTTGAATGGTGAAATCATGAAACTAGGGTTTGGACACTTTACAATACTTAGATTTATGGCTTATGGTTACTCATTGAATTATGTCTTAAGCTTACTGTGTAAAATTATAATATTTGTGCTTTTATGTTTTTTAAAGTTTTAAAGGATTAGGGTTTAGAAAAAAATTAGGGTTTAAGGTTTTAAAGGGGTTAGGGTTCACTGTTTTGAGTTTTGGAATTGAATTAGGGTTTTAGGATTTTTGAATTAGGGTTTCGAGTAACGAGTTGGTTTTTAGAATTTAGAAAAACAATTGACAATTTTATGAAGTTTTATGAAAATAAACCAAACGATTTAAAGTTTATAAAAGCAAAAAAAAGATGTTTTTAGGGCTTTTGGAAAGAAACATAACTCAATTTAGGGTTTTGAATATTTGGAATGCAAATTTTGATTTTGGGGTTTGAAGAAACAAAACTAATAACTTTAAACTTTTTGGAAAACAAAGCAACGAATTAAGGTTTTCAAACTTCAGAAAAGGTGAGTTAGGGTTCTTAGGTTTTTGAATTAAAAGAAATAATAGGATGATTTAGCTACTGTGAAGAATAAAATTTAAACAATTTATGCATACCTTCGTTTGTTGGTTCCACCAAAAATTTCTTCTTGGATGAACAAAATCAAAGACAAGCTTTACTGCCTTTGAATTGCTTGAATTGTTTTTCTGCTCTCTCAAAAAATTAGATTGATTCACCTCTTTCTTACTTAGTTTCGGATCCAATTTTTCCTCCAAGTTTCTATCCGATTTCTTCCTTCCTTTTTTGTTTGTTTTTTGGTCTTATTTATAGAAGTTTTATATGGTTCATTCCTAATTATTCACGGAACATAATATTGATAAGAAAAGGAAACTGAAACCTAATTGCATTAGGTTTAGGAAAAATTTCGTTGGCGAAAAAAAACTACTGCGGAAAAATTACGTTGGCAAAAAACAATTACCGCAGTTGGCTGAGGCAGGGGCGAGGGACTGGCCCGCGGGCAAAATGGCCCACGACCATTCGTCCCGCGCTGGTTTTCGGCGATGATTTTTCCGTCGCCGATTTTTATTTTTATTTTTTGATTTTTATTTGTTTATTTTTATTTTTTATTAATAAAAATTAGATACTAAAGCAAAAATTATTTAATTAAGATAACAAAAATTATTTTGGACTAATTAAAATATACTGGACAACACAAAAATTATTTTGGACTAAATAAAATATATTGGACCGGACTGGGTCAAAAATTAAGGGTCTACAATATCCTAAGTAAATGGAGAATGGAAGTTGAAGGAAGAAAAGTTGAAGCCATACCATGATCACTTGACTATGATGAAGAACTTTAAGGATTGCAGATTTGTAGACCTTAATTTTGGCCCTAAGCAAATCTGATCCCAATTAATTAAGGCCAAGACAAATTTAGTAGCTTTTGATTAGATTGGTCCAATTTTAAAAAGGCATAAAATAAGTTGGTTTGATTTTTAAAGCCTAAACCTATTCTAATTTAATGTTAAAAGACTAAATTAGGTTTGATCCAATTTTAAAAGATAAAACCAAGACTGAGCTCAAAACCTAAAGCCATGATGAATTGGCTCAACTAATTCACCATGAGGGCTGCCTATGGTGAATTGGCCTTGGCCAGTTTGCTATGGAGGCCAATTCGCCATGGAGGCTTGGCCATGGTGAATTGGCATCTTTTCATTTGGTTTTAATTTTGATTATTGGACAATTTAAGTTTCCTAATCCGTTTTGGACTTTGAATAGCTTTTGGATTAATAGCTTAGGGTTTTTAATTAAGCCATCTTAATTAAGGTGTTTGCCTATAAATATAGGATTAAAGCATGACCAAAAGTAGCAGCAACTAATAACAACTAACAACAACACTAATTAACAAAAAACAAAAGGCATTCAAAGAGCAAAGCAAAGAGACAGCAGTATAAAACATCCATTGATCCTCAAATCATTGAAATTCCCACCAAAACCTAAATTGAGTCAGGCCATTTAGGAAGCAGTAGGTGTTGTTCAACATATAAATTAATGGAGCTAAAAACGCAGGTTTGATTTTCTTTAACTCATCTAATTTAATTATGTTGCTTGCTATTATTCATTAATCAATCACAACAATTCAATTATTTATTGCTTTTGGTTAGTTTATTGCACTTTCAATCAATAAATGATGCTGGAAATTAATCACAATGAGCATGACATTTGGATTCAGGTTGATAGTAATAATTGGGTATTTGATTCACCATTGTATCTGTAAACTAAAAATCCTAATCAAAAACCCTATTTTATACCTAAAACCATAATTTCATCCTAAAAACCTAAAATCCTATTTTATATTTTAAAACCCTAATTTTATTATCAAAACCCTAATTTACATGTAAACCCTAGTTTAGGAAAAACTCTAATTTGTATAAATATAAAACCCTAGTTTAGATAGAAACCCAAATTCCCAAACAAAACCATATCATGTAAATCATTTACTTTTCTGGTGTCCTATTTAATTTTCTTGTAATTGGACATTTGGTATTGTAAGGGCACATTTTCATCTTGTATGGGTGCCCGTTTTATTGGTTTGTTTAGACTTGCCTTGATTTTAATACAATGAAAATTTATTTATTTTCAGATAATTGCATGTATTATGGATTGTATTATGATAAGTAGGAATTTAATAATGTATGAACTTGAAAAAGGCTGATTCTAATGAACTAAGTGCTATAGGTGTGCTGGGTCATTCTCACCTTCCCCATGTATATCCAAAATTTTGAACCTAACAGGGGTTAAGGATTCCTTAGGAATTGAGTTATCCATCCCTTTTTGTCTTCCCGGCTCGTCCGGATTGTAATATCCCAATGTGTGCCCTAGAAGTTTGGATACAATTGTTGTTTTGATTTGAATTAAATGTATATATGTGTTTGTGAAGGAAATGAGTGTGTTAAGAGAATGTATATGTTATGTATATTGTGATGAATATGTGTTAATAACATTGATTATATCCATTTGAATAAGGTTGTAATGTGCATGAGGTGTTTTTATTCAACCAAATGAGAGTTGGCCATTTTTAGGGTTTATATACATGAGAGACACGGCCAAAACCAAGGGAAGAGACACAGCCAAACTATGGATTTTTGAGAGACACGGCCAAGTCTTTGGAATTGTGGCCGTGTTGGGTGATTTTTGGAGGAGACACGGCCAAGTCTTTGGAATTTTGGCCGTGTTGGATGATTTTTGGAGAGGACACGGCCGTGTCCCTTGCCCATGTTGGCTTCTGTTGCTTTTGGTTGAGAGGCTTTTGGTTGAGAGACACGGCCACAAGCTTGGCCGTGTCCCTTGGGTGTGTTGGCTACTGTGATGGTACTTTGCTCTTCTTGTTTTGTGGAGATTGAACATATATTTAATGATGCATATGATTAGGTATGAACAATGTTATGTTATACATTGTGAATCTTATGAATGGTAGTATGTTATATGAACAATGTGACTAATATTATGACTTGTATAGTGTGGAAGAGATGAGGATCATCCAAAAAGGTATGTGCAATGCAATTTATTATGACTAATGTTTTAATAATGAATGGTGTCAATGTGTTTTGAGAAATGATGAAATGTGATATCATCATGGTTGATAATAATGATTGAAATGTTATAAAGGGACATGTTGTTTATATGATGATGAATTTAAGATACATGTGCAATGAAATTGATTATGTATGCTTGAATAATGAAGTGTATAATGTAAATTGAGACATAAAGAGATGTAAAACTAATGATCGGTTTGTTTAGCTAATGTAATTGATGTTGTATATGTGTATAATGATGATTCAAATGTGATGTGAAGCCATTGTGATTGGCTATGATAATTCAAATGTGATGTGAAGCCATTGTGATTGGCTATGATGATTCAATTGAAAGACATAAGGCATGTTTGCCTAATTGATGATGAGAATTGAGAATGAAAGTAATAAATGAATTGTGTAACTAATGTGTTATTCCATTTTCAAAGTTTGTTGTTGGTGGCATGCCTAAAATGAGTAACAATCTCTTGAAGTTAGGTTGGCTAAGTCCTTGAAGCCTAATTGAGATGTTACAACCCTTGAAGCTAGGTTGGATTGGTTCTTGAAGCCAAGTTGGGTTGATGCTTAGCATGCTTTGCTCCCCTTGAAGCTTGGTTGAACCTAATCCTTGAAGCCTAGTTGGGTCTATGATAATGATAAATGTGATGAATGAACCAAAGCATTACTCTGAAAATTGAATGGCATATTAGTGTCGTTGGGCCCGAGTCTGTCGTTGTTGTCAATATGATATATATAAATGTTGTAATAAACGAGTAATGAAATCTATGGTGAATTTGGTTGGAAATGTGATTCATGGTTGATGAATTGTGAATAAAATAATGACATGAAATGTTATGTCATATGTATATTGAAATATTGATTGTGAGTATTAATGTTGGATTGATGATTGGTGATAATGATATGATATGTAATGTGGGTATTAGTATGTTGATGGTGATTATTAGTGATGAATTGTGGTTGGTAAAAATGATATGTATATAATACATGAAATTAGTTAAGATATATGAGAGGTGCAATTTAAAAGGAAAACATGATAAGAAACTAATGGCACATGGAATTGAGATATCATTATATGTTAGTATTTTTATAATGTATGTTTATATGTTATTTTTGTACTACTAAGCTCTCGGGCTTAGCGCGGATGTGTAATCGCGCAGGTAGCTTGATGGAGGATATGAAGTCTTTCGTTATGCCACGAGAAGAGTAAATGTTTGTCGAGACCAACTAGAGGGTAATGCATACATGTAAAACTTTTAATTATGATGTATTTCTGGTGAGAGAATATTTATATGTATAAATGGAGTTTTGATAAAGATAATGATTTTGTAAATGTTATTTAAATTAACGTATTATGGTTTGAACTATGTTACAGGTTTTTAAAAGATAACGAAAAGTGACATCCTTATACTTTATATACTTACTATATGTATACTAAGTATATGTATAGTACTTATATAGGGTATCAGGGTGTTACACGGATGGCCACTCTAATTCTCTAAGTTTAGGCCCATGTTCTCTAAGATCCTGAGCCTAACAGTACCGAAGTCGCAAGAATTATTCCACCGGGAGTGGGGCCAAAAATCACCACTCATAGACTAGAATCCATTCAGACGCCAAACTGCTAGAATATATTCAGATTCATGAACAAGGAAGGGTTTCTTTATTAGTTGGAATGCAGTTACATCGTAGTTTGGGTGAAAAAATTGAGGTAAGCATCATTTTACTACAATTTAATTACTGAACAACACAAATTTATTAGCAAAATAGGATAAATAATGCATGAACATAAATTTCTAGTACCCATTTAGTAGAAATTTAGACTTAATATTAAAGTAGATAAATGAATAGTTTTATATTTTTATTTTATTATTTTATTATTGTTTTATATTTTTATTTATTTTGTTTTTATATTTCATATTTTTATATATTTTATTTTATTATTATTATTATTATTATTATTATTATTTTGTTATATTTTAAATAAAAAGATATAAAATAAAATAGTGGACTCTATAAATAAATTATTAAAGTGCTAAAAAATAAATTTTAGAATTTTCTTACTTGGTACTTACCTGTATTGTGGCAGCACAATGACTGCATTATCCATGCCGGGGATCTATAGGGCCCGCGAGTGGTATGAACGAGCACCCCATCGAGTGAAGCGAATGATTCAAAATTGCAGCTTTAAAGATTTCATTCTGCAACTGCCGGCCCAAGAATTTCATATTGGCAGGAGCATGATCTAGGCACTCGGAGAATGGTGGATGGACATCACCCATACCTTCCATTTGCCAGTGGGGGAATTGTCAATTGGTCTGCTCAATTTTTTTTTTCCATAACTGGCATCTAATGTGATGGGATTCCAGTCTGTTTTAGAGATGATATCTTGACATAGGATGAGATCCAACAACTAATAGGCATGGAGCCCTCATTAAAAGAGCCTTACAAGATAAAATGCCAATCGATTCGAGAATATTGTATGAGTTACGCCCAAATCGATTCATGGGGAAATGGTAGAACAATATGCTCAAGATTCTTGCTGTATCTGTTGGGATCTATCATTTTGTGCAGCATTGAATATGTCATTCACTTATCAGTATTACAGGCTTTTGCTGATATGGACCTTGTAATGTTGTACAACTGGGGAGAGGCTGGCCTTTCTTGCCTTTACCATGGATTCGACAAGCTTTGCTGGAAGGAAAGATCATTTACTGGCTTCATGGTTGTCACTGAGGTATTAACTTCCACCATTTGTAGGTTCTAGTAGATAATGGTCTTGCATGAATTTTATCTTCATTTTCAATTTTTTACAGGTCTGGGCATACGAGCATTGTAACACCCTTATACCCTATATACATATAATACATATACCCAGTATATATAAAATATGCATATACGGCACAAAAATATCACAGCCCGATTTAATAAAAATTTTCAACTTTTCAATTTAAAATCTTAAATACTTTAAAATGTAATTTTAAAGACAAATAAAATATTATTATAAATTATAGGTTCTAAAATAATCATTTTTCATAAAAATCTCTGGAAAAAATTTGACAAAGTTTTATCTGTAATTTGGACATTTTCAAATTCAACAAACAATACAACTTGCACAAAAAAACACTCCCAAATAATATCAAATCATCATTTCACCCATATTCCTCAATTTCTCTAAATTTCACAAAACATTTATACACATATATATATTTATCCTAAAAACACATATAAAATCCATAATATAACATTTATCCAAAACATCCTTTATAATTTACAATATGTATACCAAAAACATAATACAATATATGTAATATCAAAATGTAATAAAACATATACATGTTGGCAGTCAGCACTGATTTCGAAGAAGCAGCCAAAATAACTCAAGCAAACTTAAGGCTAGACCCAACCCGGTCTAGATAAACTCTCCAGCTCTACCGGATCTACCCTATCACCTGCACGATGAATTCAATTGCTCTAAGCTAAAAGCCTAGGGGTACAAACTTTAATAACAATAAAGCTCAAATGCAATGCCAATGAACAATGCTTATGGATATCATATCTCATATCATTTCATTTTAACATATTTTTTAATTGTTTCACAATTCACATTTCACATAAAAACAAACACAAGCATGGGCCCAAAGGATCTAATATGCTATTCAAATTTCAAAGTTACTATTTTGGTCCGTATTGACACCCAGTATCTAGCCCGAAGGCAAGTGACACCCAATATCTAGCCGGAAGGCAAATCATAGTGATGCCCAGCATCTAGCCCGAAGGCAAGTGACGTCCAACATCGAACCTGAAGGTAAATCAATAATTGCTCAAAAGCTAGGCTCGAGCAAATAATGAGGATAACCTCATAGGCATGCCGCCAAATATAGAACTCTGAAAATTGAATAACATACTAGGCACACAATTAATTCACATTTCTCATTATCAATCCTTTTCTCATTTTCTCATAATCAAGCTAGGCATATTGCCTAATTTTTCATTATCTATTAGGCACATTGCCTTATTTTCTCATCTTTTTCTCACTTTTCTCATTTATAGCATATCAATTCATCACATTTCATCATATAATCAATTTGCATCATAATTTACCTTAAAACTCATCACCCAAATATTTTGGGTAATTTCACACAATTCACATATGATTCACATTTTATGAACTTTAGCCATTACTAATGGCTCTTAAATAATGCCTTTAATGCATACACAACAAATAGCATTACCCAAACACTTTGGGTCATTTTCAAATAGTACACATATTTTACATTTTACACAATTTAGCCATTAACACTGGCTTTTCACAATGTATTTGTAGACCCTTAATTTTTGACCCAGTCCGGTCCAATATATTTTAATTAGTCCAAAATAATTGTGTTGTCCAATATATTTTAATTAGTCCAAAATAATTTTTATTATCTTAATTAAATAATATTTGCTTTAGTATTTAATTTTTATAATTAATAAAAAATAAAAAAATAATAATAAACAAATAAAAAAAATAAAAATCGGCGACGAAATTTGGGTTGCGGCTAAATGGTCCACAGCCCGCAGCCACCTGCGGCAGCTTTTTCGCTAGCGCAATTTTTCCGCAGCAGTTTTTTTTCGCCAGCAAAATTTTTCCGACGCAAATTTTTTCGAAACCAAATACAATTATGTTTTGGTTTTTTTTTTCTTAATTAATGTTAGATTCCGTGAATAACTAAAATTAATCATAAAAATCTTCTATAAATAAGGACTAAAACAACACAGATTAAGGAGGAGAAAAATTTGGGACCGAAATTGAGGAGGAAAACTTTGAAAAATAAATCGAATTTTAAGAATTCCTTCTGGCAGTGAAATCGATCGGATTTGTGAGAGAGCAAACAAGCAATTCAGTCCATCAAAGGCAACAAAACTTGTCTTTGTACTTGTTCATCCAAGAAGAAATTTTTGGTGGAACCAACGAACGAAGGTTTGAATCTCTAATTTCTTTATTTTCTCACAGTAGCTTTAATAAATCATTTCTTCTATTTCCAAAAATCCTAAAAATCATTCTTCTGTTTCTTCTAAACCTTAAATCCCTAAAGTGTTTCTTCTATCTCCAATCATCCTAATTCGTTTCTTTTGTTTTCAAAAACCATAAAAACCTTAAATCGTTTCTTTTGTCTCCAAAAACTTCAAAAACCCTAAATCATTTTATTAATTCCCAAAATCCTAATCTCTATTCAAAAAAGTCAGTGGCCTTATTTTTAAGAATCAAAAGCTTTAACCCTAATTAATCCTTCTTTCCAAAATCACACAGTAAGTATTATTCTTTTAAAAATTACACTAGTTTCTTCCAATTTCAAAACCCTATTTTTTAAAATCTTAAACCCTAAAATCTTAATTTTCAACACCGAAACCTATAATCCTAGAAGCCAATTTTCAAAATCTTCCGGGTGCGGACCCGGACCCCGCAAGAGGTGCTGCCCCCTTGACCCCCGCTCGCTAACCGACTAGCGGGACCGCCGTATGAGTTCGGGTCATTATTTATTTATGCATTATAAATCTTTATGTTTTACTTCCATTATTATGATTATTCAAAATACAAACAGTAAACCCAAAACCAATTAATCTAAAAATTTAAGTTTTCCTAATTTCATAATTTTATCCCTCAAACCCTAATTTGATCAATCAAAGAACCTTACTAATTTCTTAAATTATAAAACCCTAATCCTTTTCAATTCTCTTAAAACTTACAGTAGCCTAAACAAATAACAATAATATCTTAAGATTCCAAAACCCTAAATGTTAATTAAAGAAATTTAAATAGAAACAGTAACCCTAATTTGTACCTTTACTTGCTTTATTTACTTTTAGATTTGATCGTGTAGTTCATTATATGCTTTGATTTATTTAAGTTCAATGATTGATTTATTTAATTTATCATGGATGGATGTTTACTTTCTATTTTGATTGATGTTTAATATCTTTGATGAATGATTTATTTATGATGAATGGTTATTTACTTGTATCGATTTATTTAGATTTTCAAATATTGTAAGAGGTATGTTTCCACTTGGTGGGTACCTCATTAGTTAAATATCATGTAATTTAAATTGCTTTTCTATTTTAGAACCAATGTAAAGGACATGTTTCTACCTTTCGGTTGGTGTCCTATTTAGGCATGGATTATGTAAGGGCATGTTTTCATCTTCGGATGGGTGTCCATTTATTTGTTTTGCTTGGACATTATTTTGATTTTCAATATATCGATGCTTTATTTTAATTATTGTGTGTAATATGGATAATATTGTTATATTTAAGAATTTTATAATATTAAGACCTATAAAAGAAGGCCGGTTCCAATGAACCAGGCGTTGTGGGGGTGCTGGGCCATTTCTCACCTTCCCCACATGTACCCAATTTTCTGAAACCATTAGGGGGTTGGGGATTCCTTAGGAATTGAGTCATCCACCCCTTTCTTTTTCCCTGCCCGTTCAGGTGGCAACTCCATTTTCTCTAGACTTAGGTCCGTGTTCTCTAAGGCCCCGAGCCTAAACAGTGCCGAAGTCACAAGAACCATTCCACCGGGAGTGGAGGGCGAAAATCCCCGCTCACAGCATTTAATATATATTTGACATTACACATGTCATAGCACATTATTCATACATATTCCATATATCAAGTAGCTTAACACATTTTCCAATCCAAAATGTGTTAAGCCCAATGTAATGCAAATATAATCAATTCATCCAAAGTTTGTACATACCTCTAAGAGCAACCAAAAACAAGCTTAAACACCACCTCCAACCTTCTCTTCCAACTTGCCTTCAACACTTGGATGGGTCAAATCAACTATGCTTAATGCCTAAACCAAATGTAATCATAAATAATCATTTAGTACCACATTCTAAAACATTTCCAATCTTAAATCATAATTAAACATCTTTAAAACAACAATCCCAAATTTAAGGCTAACCTCACTTTAACTTTGGAAATACCATACTTGTAATATCCCAAAATGTGCTGTAATATCCTCATTTGTGGTCTAGAAGTTTTGATTATGTTATTGTTATTGTTGTTATTGTTGTTGTTGTTGTTGGTTTAAATTGAGAAAAGGAAAGTATATGTATATGTGTTTTGGGAAGAAATAGGGTTTAGAGACAAGTTTATATGTTGTGTATATGGTGATATATATAACATATAAAATGGTCAAAGAGAGAGAGTCAATGCAAGAGGAGATTTTTTTTTATATGGCATGTGAAATTACTTAATTGGGTTTATAAGAGACAAAAGCTAAGTTAAGTGATGAGGGGTATATGAGTAATTGCTTGAAATGAAATGCATGGTGGAGATTAAAAGAAGAAAAGGTGTTTGACTTGTGCATTTTCTTCTTTCTTTCTTGAAGTGGCCGACTCTCCAAATAGCAAAGAGAAAGGGAGGTGTTCTTGAGGCAAGAAGTAAATTGAAGAAGGAATCAAGGGTGTTGGTTAGAGATTTGTGGAAATTCTTCATTTAAGGTAAGTAATTTCTTGTTTTCTTTTATTAATTTTGAAGTTGTGGCTAAGGTATATTGTGAATTGTTGAGTTGATGATTTGGTGTGTTTGATATGTGTTTACAAGTGTTAAAGTTGATTGTTAGTTAAAAGATTGAATTGAGGTTGGTTTGGTTGTGAAGGTTGTAAGTTTAAATGGATTTTGATAGTGGAAGTTCAAGTGTAAAGTTGGTTTTAGGGTTTGAGATGGTATGTGTTTAAATGATTTGGTTGATGTGTTTTAATAAGGAATATTGTGTTAAACATGTAGAATTTGTGTTTAGAACATTGATTTCATTCATTTGAAACATGTTATATGGTGTTGGATGAGTTTGAGTGCAATTGGAGGAGAGTTGTGCATATTAGGGTTTGTGTTTAGGGAGACACGGCCAAAAGCAATGTGAGGCACGGCCAAGCCAAGGGATTTTGGGCGTGTTGGATTAGTTTTTGGGTGACACGGCCGTGTCCCTTAGCCGTGTTCACTACTGGATTTTTGTTTTGGGAGACACGGTCACAAGCTTGGCCGTGTCCCTTGCCCGTGTTGCTTACTGTCCAAGTGGGTTGAGTGACACGGCCATAAGCTTGGCCGTGTCCCTCAAGTGGCTGCCCGTGTCCCTCAAATGTGTGGGTTAGGGTTTTTATACTTTGTTCTATTTGCATTGTTTTGGTCCTTCTAAGGTAAGTTGGTACCTTAACCTAAACCTAAACACATTTAAACAATGATTGACCTAAACAAATGCATATGGAAGATCTTAAAGCTATGAATGATATAAATTATTCTTTGCCCTAATTGCATTGTTAAGATTGAACAATGTTATGTTATGCATTGTGAATGGTTATGTGTTTCATGAATAATGTATATTGAAATGTTATATCAAAGATGCTATGATGATTCAAATAAGAGGTGAAATGTGATGTAAAGCCATTGTGATTGGCTATGATGATGATATTGAAAGAAAGAAGGCATGTTTGCCTAAATGTGATGAGAATTTGAGAATGGAAATTGTAACTATATAATAAATGAATTGTTCGTTTAATATGTTATTCAGTTTCAGAGTTCTGGATTTGGGTGGCATGCCTAAGAAATGATGAAAGGCAACAGTCTTGCCGGGTTGAGGATCTCCTCATATGTGTTGAGTTGATGGTCCAAGAGACTGGGTCTGTTACACTATGAGAATTGTGAATATGAGATATATGATTTGTAACAGTCTTGCCGGGTTGAGGATCTCCTCATATGTGTTGAGTTGATGGTCCAAGAGACTGGGTCTGTTACACTATCCATGGATAGAGATACATGTATATACATTGCCTACGGGCGTGATTATTGTGACTATGAACCAAAGCAGTAACTCTGAACTCTGAATATCGTATTAAATACTTGTTGGGCCCATAGGTGTCAAGGTTATATGAATGTCCTAAATAATGTTATGAGTTAATGAAATGAGATGTTGTTTATTGAGTATGATTGATTAATGTTGAATGTGGAAAGATGTTGAAATGTGGTATGCTCATATGACTATGATTTGTGAAATGCATAATTATGTGGTTAACTTTATATTTATGATGTTGGTCTTGTCAATAACATATGTGGCATTGCATTACATTAAAGCATACCATTAGCATGTTTTATCTTACTAAGCCGTTGGCTTAGCGCGATAGTGTTTAATCGCGCAGGTAGTAGAGTTGATAGAGGTGAACCCGAGAGTTCATCAAGACTAGGTGAGAGTAGACCTTGAAGAATCCATTTTGGGAGCTTAAAGATCAGAGCAGACTTGCCAATCATGTATACTTCTTTATATTTTGTAAAGAAATGTTTAATATGTAAATATGTACATATTTTATAACTTCCGCTGTGTAATATTTAAATGTATATATATATATAACTAATATGTTTTGTTTTATAAGTAAATGATCTACTTTTCTATAATGTATAATGATAAGGGTATTGTATCAAATTTAAAGTGTTTTGAATGTTAAGAAAACCGTAGCATCCCTATATTCGGTGCACTTATGCTACATTGTTGTGGTTGTAGTGTGTGTGCATTGGATATGGGAGTGTTACATGTGCCCTAGAAGTTTTGGGTATAATTATTGTTATAATTGGATTTAATGTATATGTGTATTGGAAAGAAAAAAAAGAAAAGAAAAGAAGAGAGAGTGTATATGTTGTATATATAGCAATATATATACAACATATACAAGTCAAGTTGGTGGAAGTCAAGATGATTAGTTAATGATTTTAATTAATTAAGTTAATTAATGGAAATGGAAAATTAAGTGAGTGGAATGAGATATTTGGATTATTTTAATATATATGCTTCGAGGAGAGGATTTTGAGAAAAGTGGTTCAGATTTGACTTTTGCTTTCTATCTTTTCTTCCTTCTTTCTTTCTTTCTGCGTGGTTCCCTTTCTTTCCTTTCCTTTTCTTTCATTTGGCCGGCTATCAAAGGAACAAGAGAGCAAGGGAGAGTTTTGAACATCCAAACTCAAGAGTGAAGGAAGATTCAAGTAATCAAGTTGGAAATTTAAGAGTTTCTTCATCCTTGGTAAGTTTCCTCTTGATACCTTGATTTTCTTTTAAGATGTGTTTGAGTTTGTTGATTGTTTGTTTATGGTATGTGAATATGTTGGTTAAGATGTGTTTAAGAGTATTTGGTTCAAGTGATTTTGGGATTTTGGGGTAGATTGAAGGAAAGAGTAAGTTGTTGGAAGTGGAAATATTATGGTTGTGTTTTAGGTTTGTGGTGATGATCTTGATTTGTGTTTGATGTATGTTTTGAGTTGTTGTGGTATTTTTGCTAGTTTGTTATGGTTCTTGGGTATGTTGAGCTAAGTTTGTTTGAAGTGGATTTTGGTGAAAAGAAGTGATTTGTTGGATTAGGTGTTGTTGTGGCCGGAATCTAGATTTTTGGCCTGACACGCCCATGAGCATGACCAGGTTTCTAGGCGTGTCGATGGTTCTGTGTCCTTGGATGGGTGACACGAGCAGTGACACGCCCATGTCACTGAGTGTGTCACAACTTCTGTGATGTAGTAGCATTTACACGTCCAGTGACACGCCCATGTCACTGAGCGTGTCATAGCTACTGTGATGTTGGTGGATTAACACGGCCATGAACATGCCCATGTTGTTGGACATGTCAATGTTTTCTGTGAGACAGAATGTATTACACGTTCAGTGACACGCCCGTGGTTCTGAGCGTGTCAAAGCTTCTGTGTTGTGAGTTTAGGGCATGGTCAGGGACACGCCCGTGTTGGTGAGCGTGTCATGTGTAGGGTTTGCCCTAGTTGGTTCTTAGTCTTATTATCTCATGTGTGTCTCTAAGTGAGTATATATTATCACCTTTGGTTTAGGTATTGAAGAGGTTGAATTGTCCTAACCTAGGTGGTGGAGAATTCTTGAAAGAGAAAGGTTGTAGAGTGGTGTGAGTTGTTCCAAAGGTAAGTACAAACTACATTGTTGCATACATTCATATGATTTGATACTTAATATATTTGATTATACATATGCTAAACAATTGATTACAGGGTTAAAACATTTGATGAAATATGAAAGGTATGTTAATGAAATTGATATTGTATATTATCTTGATAAGATATGAAGCCATGATTGATGGCTATAATGATGCTAATGAGATGATTGAGGCATGGTTGCCTATTGTGATTATGAGATATGAAGCCATGGTTGTTGGCTATAATGATGATAATGAAATGAGAAATGAATTGAGAAAGAAATGTAAAAAGATTTTGAGTCTAATGTGTTATTCAACCTTCAGAGTTCTGGGTTTGGCGGCATGCCTATAAAATACTGGATAGGTGAAAAGACAGGGTCGTAAGCCGATTCCAGTTGAATAATGTGAAATGTAAATTAAAGTAACAGTCTAGCCGGGTTGAGGATCTCCTCGGATTTATCCGGGTTGATGGTGCAAGAGAATGGGTCTGTTACAGGTAACAGTCTAGCCGGGTTGAGGATCTCCTCGAGTTTAGCCGAGTTGATGGTCCAAGAGACTGGGTCTGTTACGCTATCCATGGATAGAGATATATGTGTATCGCCTACGGGGCTTGAGTATTATGAATATAGACCAAAGCAGTAACTCTGAACTTTGAATAACATATTAGTGTCGTTTGGGCCCATACTTGTCTTTGTGTCAATGTAAATCATGAGTAATGAACTAATTGGATAAAATGATGAAATGTAATCTTATGATTAATATAAAGATGTCAATTGTGAATATTGTCTTAATTGATGAAATGTGTGACATTAGCATTGCATAGAAGTATATTGTTATTGCAATTTGTACCACTAAGCCGTTGGCTTAGCGCGATTGTGATTTATCACGCAGGTGACAGGGAAGAACCGGAGAGTTCCTCTAGGCCGAGTAGAGTCTAGAGTATGAAGTTTTGATAAGTGGAGCTTAAAGATCAAAGACATATTGCCAACCATGTATATATCTTATGTTATGTAAAATTTGAATTTTGATGTATAAGTATTTGTAAAATACTTGTTATATTTTCTGCTGCGTTTTAAATAAACACTTTATTTATTGTGTCTTTTTTTTTTCTTTTAAATGATTTAAATTTGTTCATGTTTTTATTAAAGGGATGAGTCGTTTGTTTAGTAAACCATGGCAATCCTATATTCAGTATACATATATTACGATAGCATGCTGTATACGTATACGGAGTATAGGGGTGTTACAATACTAGTCCATTCAATTTGGTATTTTAAGTTTATTTATATTATTAAAAACATATTTTAACATGTTTAAACCAATTACATTACAAAAACACACACTTCTAACCAAAATCCTAAAATGGCATAACCTTCCCCCATTAAAGGTTTTCCATTCCAACTCAACCCATTTAACATTTCAAGCTTATTTTCATCCCTTTTATCACTAAATAACATGCTTTAACCAATAAAATTAAACAATTCAACGACTTTGGAAAACACTTTTTCAAACCCCTAAATTAACACTTCCATTCTCAAACTCCAATCAAACTCAACCAAATCCAATATTTAACTTTAAAAATACTTGTTTATGCATCAAAACAACTCATTTAGAATCAATTGCACAATTAAATCACATGATTACAAAAATCCAATTCTCCCATAACCCTAAGTTCTCTCTCTCCATTCTTTAACCAAACTCGACCATTTCTTCAATCTAACCTTAAAATCATTATAACTACCTAAAATAGCTTCATTCATAGCCAAATAGAAAATTATAACATACTACTTCAACAACCCAAAATTCACAAATTCTTAATTTCATGAAAATTCAAAGAAAAAAGTTAGAAAGCTTACTAATTTTGGTGGAAAACACCAAATCTTCAATTAAAACCTTGAAAATCTATCAATTTTGGAAGATTGGATGAAGCAAAATCTTGTCTCTAAACCTCTATGGAATTCAGCCTAGAAGAACGAAGAAGAAGAAGATGAACAAAGATATTAATTTCTCTTTTCTTCCACTCATTTATATCCATATATATATATATATTATTTTAATATTATTTTTAATTGATTATTTATTTATTTAATAAGAATTCAAAATTCATATCTTCCATTCAAAAATAAAATATTTTTGAATTATCTTTTAAAAATTTTAATTTCTAAAGTATATTTACAAAATTGCCCTTTGACCTTGACTTTTCCTTTAAAAAGTGTTGACTTTTTTGTTGACTTTATACACTATGTATATTTTGCATATATATCACATAAACATTTCACTTTTTTCATTTAAAAATACCCCAATTTTCATTTAAAATCATTTATTTAATTTATTCAATTATTTTATAATTTATTTTATTTAATTTTTAAAAATTAAGAATTTTCAAAATTTTGGGATATTACAAGAGCAATCTTGTTAGAGTGCCTGATGTTTCCCGAGCGAGGGTTAGGTCGTTTCCCGAGAGAGGGTTAGGTATCCAGGGCTAAGCTTCTAGTTATCAAGCCACAAAGTAGTGCCTGGCTCTCATCATGTGCATTCTCATTGTTATCACTTGAGTCTGTTGGCCTGGGATTAGGTAAAAAGAAAATTACAATTTATTAAAATTCATGGGGGAAGCAAACTTACCTTTTTCTTGGTACGTGAATATTGCTTAGTCGAGGACTGGTGAGCGGATGACCTAGACACCGTTAATGAAAGTGTCATTGCCTTTTCAAATCTCTTGTTAGGTCATCGCCGGTTCAATTTCTAGTGGTTGGTTCATGGACGAAAGGATATATGACTTGTTCATCGGCCCTGAGCAGCATAGGGTTCCTAGGAATGTTCCATCATACAAACTAGACATAACATCCATAGTATAGGCCTTTTGGGCACATACTTGAAAAGGATATGATATTTTCCTTTGTTCATCTGCTGAATCATATGCCAAGTTTATTCGTGATTATCTCTTGAACTTTGAAGTTTCCACTGTCAGCATTCGAGGTCTTCCTAAAGAAGAAGAAGAAGAAGAAGAAAGAGAAGAAGAAGAAAAAGAAAGATAAGAGGGAGAAGAAAATACAGAAAATGAAAGAGGTGAAGAAATGAGGGAGGAAAAAGAAGAAGAGGACAAGGGAGATAAGGTGGAAGAGGAAGAAGAAGAAAGGATGAAATGAGAGAGAGGTCTGCTTCCCATTCTCGTGGTGATAACAGGGCCAATACTTTTTAGGTGAATAACTTATTTGTAGCTGCTTCCACTTTATTGGTTCAAGCATTTTTGAATTTTACAGACTACTGGTTTGTTTGATCACGAGGCTGGACCATCCAATGCTGTATTGGTTCAATCACAATTTCCTTCATTTACTCATTCTGCAGCACCACCATCTCATACTGATATGTCATTCGATCCTTAAGGCTTCGACTGGGATTACATTGTTTGCAACCATGTTTCATATTGATTCATGTTATATGTATGCATGAAAATATATGAACTTACCTTTTCCTTATCTGGCTCACAACGGATGCTTAAGGAATAGAATAGGAAGTTATAGGAAGAACTGGCTGCCATCTGTCTGCATGTTGCATATCTTGAACAAAACTTTCAAGACTTTCAATTTTAGGGCTACAAGGATCCTAATGCTTCTTCATCAAGGGGGCCTTGAATTGATGACCATGATACGCCTCCTTCTCCCTCAGGCGGTGACTGCTTCCAGGTCAACTTCCAAGGCAATGTACCTCCTCCTCCATCAGGCGATGAGTTCTTTAGAGCTTTATTTAATTATGGACCACCTCTCCCTTCTCAGTGATTAACTTGTAAAATATTTAATGTACATGCTATAAAATTTAATACAAATAATATTTAACTTTTTTTAACTTTGACTTTTCATATAAATTTTTTTAATAAGTCACTTTCCCCCTTATTATTATTATTATATAATTATATATATACACATTGCAATGCCATGTCGAATCCATTAAAAATGAATTCGACATGGATGGTCTATAAAGCCACAACGACTTCGGAGTCCAACCACAACTCAACGTGGATTACTTCTTCCTTATGCAATTTGGTATTCAACGAATTGCTATATAAATTAATAATTCACGTTCTTTTCCTCACCAATTAAAACTATAATCATTCGAACAAATCTCGGATCAAGCCAACCTCATTTTTCGACTCTCACACTTTCAACAATGACTGAAGCTAACTTAAAGAAGATGAAAGATTTATTCAAGAACCTTCAATGTAACACCCCTATATCCCGTATACGTACAAAGCATGCTTATACGATCGTATTATATGTATACTGAATATAGAAATGTCACAAATTAAAAATACACAAATCATATTTAAAGTAAAACTACAAATTTAAGAAATACCAACTAAAGAGAAATGAAAATCATAAGACACAATAGATAAAAATGTTTGTTTATTACGCAACGGAAGTTTCATCCAAAACTTACAAGTGTAAATACATTAAACCTCAAAAATTACAAAATATGAAATATATACATGATTGGAAGCTTGACTCTCTGATCTTTAATCTTTAATCCAACTCTTCACAATCAAAACAACCTCAACTAGGTCTAGAGGAATTCTCCGTCACAACTCTATCACCTCTATCACCTGCGCGATTAATCATAATCGCGCTGAGCCAACAACTCAGTAGTACAAACCATAATGCTATGATGCTTAATCAATAACAATGATATACAATCAAACAATAAAGATCATACTCAATATACAATATTTCATGAATATTACATTATTTCATCACATTATAACTACATTCACAATATCAACATGACATAGAAGCCTATGGGCCCAACAAGTGTTTAATACGATATTCAGAATTCAGAGTTACTACTTTGGTTCATAATCACAATAATCAAGCCCGTAGGCAACATATATATATATATATATATATGTCTCTATCCATGGATAGTGTAACAGACCCAGTCTCTTGGACCATCAACTCAACAAATCAAGGAGATCTTCAACTCGGCAAGACTGTTACCAATCATATATCTCATAATGTAACAGACCCAGTCTCTTGGACCTCAATTCAACTCAAATTGAAGAGATCCTCAACCCGGCAAGACTGTTACTATTCATAATTTCATAGGCATGCCACCCAAATCCAGAACTCTGAAACTGAATAACATATTAAACATACAATTATATCAGTATTCTCTTTATCAATTTGTATCTCAATATCAAATAGGCAATCATGCCTCAACACTTTCATTTGTATAACCATAGCCACTCACAATGGCTTCTCATCACATTTAAATCATCATGTCTCAATTCACAATATAATACATCATCTTTCACATATTCATAATCAATTACATTGAACATAATCATATATGCATACATGTCTCAATTATCTCATTTCACATTAAACATATAGTACATTTCACAAGATTCACAATGTGCAAAACATAACATTATTCATATATAACAATAATGTCATATCAAGTGAATGTATGCAACAATACAAGGTTTGTACTTACCTCAATAACAATTCACACAACTCTAAACACTTCCTTTCCAAGATTCTTTTACTTCTTAGATCAATGATAAATCACTTTCTTCAAGACCTAAACCAAAAATAATAACATACACTTGCTTAGGGATACACATGAGATAATCAAATTAAGAGTTAACTAGGGCAAACCCTAAACATGACACGCTCAACCACACGGGCGTGTCCCTGACCGTGCCCTAACTCCACAACACAGAAGCTTTTACACGCTCAGAACCACGGGCGTGTCACTGGGCGTGTAATACATTCTGCCTCTCTAAAAATATCACAACGTCCAACAATGTGAGCGTGCTCATGGCCGTGTAAACTCTCCAATCTCACAGTAGCTATGACACGCTCAATAACACGGGCGTGTTACTGGACGTGTCAAACCTACTGCCTCCAACACGATTGACACGCCTAAAACTCTGGACGTGCTCCCGGGCGTGTCAGGCCAAAAACTCAGATTCCGGCCAAAACCATAAAACACCCATCAAAACACTTCTTTTCACCAACATCCACTTCAAACAAACTTAACAAAACATACCCCAAAACCATCTTAAACTTACAAAAACACCAAAAAACTCCACATCTATAACAAACACAAATCACAAATATCATCACAAAACCCTAAACACAAATACAACACCATCTCTTCCAACCAACTTACTCTTTTCTTCAATCCATCCTTACAATCCATAATCAATCTAATCAAACACTCTTAAACATATCACAATCAAACAACACACTCCTAAATCATCTATCAATTTCACAACACAACTTCAAATAAGCAAAGATATTAAAAGAGGACTTACCAAAGTTATAAAACTTCTTGAATCACCAACTTGATCACTTAGATCTTCCTTCAATTTGAGCTTAGAACCTCAAAATCCTCTCTTTCTCACTTGCTTTCCCTTGTCTATGGAGGAGCCGGCCACAACAAAAAGAAAAGAAGAAAAGAACAATGAAGAAACAAAGTCAACTCCTCTTTAAATCTCCACCAAGTATTTCAACATGAGCAATTACCTAAACACCCTTATATAATTTGTTTTGATTTCCTTTAAAGCACTTGCCCTCTTTTAGTAATTTTACAAAAAACCAAATAAATATCTTCTTCCCTTGACCACTCTTTTGACTTGCATATATGTTATATATATTATCATATAAACAACATATACACTTCTCTCTATACACTCTTTCCTTTCCCATAACACATATACATTCAATCCAATTTAAAACAACAACAATATTCAAAACTTCTAAGGCATACATTGGGATATTACAATTCTCCCCCTCTAAAAAGAAATTTCTTCCTCGAAATTACCTGTCATTGAGTCCGAAACAACTGAGGATATTGATCTCGCATTGCTTGTTCACTCTCCCAAGTTGCCTCTTCCTTTGCATGATTCTTCCACAAAATCTTCACAAGTGGCACTTTCTTATTTCTCAATTCTTTCACTTCACATGCCAAAATAGCAATTGGTTCTTCTTCAAATGTCAGATCTGAACTTACTTCGATAGATTCAATTGGCAAAACATGTGATGGATCTGACCTGTACCTTCTCAACATAGAAACATGAAATACATTATGGATCCTATCCAACTCAGGTGGCAAAGCAAGCCGATAAGCAACTGGCCCAACTCTTTCCAAAACTTCATACTGTCCAATGAAATGAGGACTCAATTTCCCTTTTCGACCAAACCTCAATATCTTCTTCCAAGGAGATACTTTCAAAAATACCTTATCTCCAACATCAAACTCTATGTCTTTCCTTTTCAAATCTGAATAAGATTTCTATCGGTCTGAAGCTGCTTTCAACCTATCTCGAATCACTTTCACTTTCTCTTCAGTTTCTTTAATCAAATCAGGACCAATTAACTTACCTTCTCCAAGATCATTCCAACATAGAGGTGTTCTACACCGTCTTCCATAGAATGCTTCAAATGGTTCCATACCAATGCTGGATTGATGACTATTATTGTAAGCAAATTCCACAAGTGGCAAAAATCTATCCCAACTTCCAGAGAAATCAATGACACAACTTCTCAACATGTCCTCAATAATCTGTATCACTCTTTCTGACTGCCCATCTGTCTGCGGATGAAAAGCAGTGCTAAAGTGTAATCGAGAACCCAAAGCATCATGTAAACTCTTCCAAAACCTTGAAGTAAATCGGGGATCTCGATCAGACACTACAGAAATTGGGATACCATGTGTAATATCCTAAAGTATACCCTAAAAGTGTTGAGGTTATTGTTGTATTTGAATTCAATGTGTGTATTGAAGGGAAAGAGAAAAGAAGTGAAGAGAAGATTTGGGAAATATAAATGCAATATATATGACATATACATATACTTACATATACATCACATATACATGATATATATAATGGTGTAGGAAAAGTGAGTTATATATATATATATGTGATTAATAATAATGATAATAAGGACAAAAAGAAAAAGAAGAAGAAAGTCAAAAGAAATGGTGTGTGGTGGAGATTTAATTGTATTAATATTATTAATAATATTATTATTGTTATTATTATTATTATTGTCATTATTATTATTATTATATATATATATATGATAAGAATGAAAGAAAGAACGAGATCTTTCTTTCTTCTTCTTCTCCTTCGTCTTCTTTTTCTTAGTGAACGAGAGAGAGAGAGAGAGAGAGAGAGAGAGAGAGAGAAGCTAGAGGGAGAAAGATGATTTTGCTTCTAATTACACCAAAGATTGAGGATATCAAGAGATTTGCAAGTGGAGTTGAAGATTTGGCAAGCTATTCATGTAAGTACTTACCTTTTTAGTTGATTTTATTGATTATGTATATATAAATCTTTCTCTTCTTGTTTTGGATTTCTTTTGGATTGAGGTTATGATTGGTGTATAAGATGATGGAAATGAAAGATTGAAGTATGTAATTGTGTTGAATTGATAGTTAAGTGATGATATTGGGGTAATTGTGAAGATGGTGATGAATTGTTGAGTTAGGGTTTAGTATGAATAAATTGGTATTTGGAATAATTGATTATAGTGATGTATATATATATATATTGATTATTATGATGATATAATGAAGATATATAAATGTTAAAGTGATAGGGAATTGATAGATATGATTAAAGATGATGATTAAAAGGGTTGTGGTATGAATTTTGAAGGGCTTGGTCTTTAAACACTTGAAGGACACGGCCAAGATATGAGAGACACGGCCAAGTTAGGGCAAACTTGGCCGTGTTGGATGATTTTTGGAGAGACACGGCCATTGGCTTGGCCGTGTCCCTTGACTGTGTTTGCCACTGCCTATTTTATGTTAAGAGACACGGCCGTGTCCCTTGCCCGTGTCTGCTACTGGATTTTGGTGTTGAGAGACACGGCCACTGGCTTGGCCGTGTCCATTGCCCGTGTTTGCTACTGTTTGAATTGGTGTTGTGAGACATGGCCACAAGCTTGGCCGTGTCCCTTGAGTGTGTTGGCTAAGGATATTTATTCTTGATTATTCTTACATCGTTGAATCCTCCAATGGTCTTTTTGTATCTACACTTTAAATATACTTGAACAAAGATGACCTAAACTAATGTATATTGAGGATTCCAAATCTATGATTAAGGTAAATTATATATGTGTATATCAATGATTGATCATACTTTTGATGGTAATGAAGATGCATATGATATTATATAAACAATGTTATGTTATATGCATTGTGAATCTAGTGAATTGTAATGTGTTATATGAATGATGTACTTTATAATGTAAAGGATATGATGAGATAATTGATTATGTATAATTGAATAATGAAATATTATAGTATGATTTGATACATGATATGATGTGAAGCCATTGTGATTGGCTATAGTGATTCAAATGAGATGTCAAGCCATTGTTATTGGCTATGATAATTCAATTGAGAATGAAATGAAAATGAAAAGATTTTGTGTCTAATATGTTGATTCAATTTTCAGAGTTCTGGATTTGGCGGCATGCCTAGAAAATGTGAAAATGTAACAGTCTTGCCGGGTTGAGGATCTCTTCAATTTGAGTGAATTGAGGTCCAAGAGACTGGGTCTATTACACTATGTGAATTATTGATACGAAATACATGAAAGGTAACAGTCTTGCCGGGTTGAGGATCTCTTTGCATTGAGATGAATTGAGATCCAAGAGACTGGGTCTGTTACTTGATAACATGTGAAATGTGAATTGTAGTAACAGTCTAGCCGGGTTGAGGATCTCCTCGAGTTTACCCGAGTTGATGATCCAAGAGACTGGGTCTGTTACGCTATCCATGGATAGAGATATGAGATATATTGCCTACGGGCTTGATCATTGTGATTATGGACCAATGCAGAAACTCTGAACTTTGAATAACATATTAGTGTCTGTTGGGCCCGAGTCTGTCTTTGTTGTCAGTGTGATATTTAAATGTTGAAATAAATGAGAAATGAGATCTATGGTTGCCTTTATTGCAAATGTGATTCATGATTGGTATGATATATAATATGATGTGTAAATGTATATGAATGTGGAACTTGTAAGAATTGTTTTCATGAAGGTTTGGATAAATCATTGAATGGTGACTTGTTGAAATAACGTATATGGATATGTATATGAGATAGAAATGGTAAGTATTGCTTGGTGAATGTTCTGTGTAAATATGTGTATAATTTATGAGATTAGTAGGAATATGTGAAGAATGCATTGAGAAAGGAAAACGGGGTAAGAGAAAGAAAATAAAAAAAATGATGCTAAAAATATGAGGTATGATTCTTTAGTAAGGTATATTTTATTATTATTTATATTACTAAGCTTTCGGGCTTAGCGCGGTTGTGTAATCGCGCAGGTGGTTGCGGTTGATCTGGAAGTCCAGCTTTTTTTGCCACGAGAAAGGTATGAGTGTCTCGAGACCAACTAGAAGGTGATGCATACATGTGTGATTTTAAATTATATTGTATTTTTGAGTTAATATATATATTCATATGGATGAATGAAGTTTTGATAAATAAGAATATTGACTTTTGTAAATGTGTTTTAAATTAATGTTCAATTTTATGAATCTGGATAAAGGTTTTTAAATTGAAACTAAAAGTAACATTCTTATACTTTATATACGTATTGTATGTATACTAGGTATATGTATAGTACTTATATGGAGTATCAGGGTGTTACAATTATTTTGGTATCGGAGCTTAGGTTCGAGATTCTCGGCCTAAGTGAAATTAAAAAGAGAAAGTTTTGAAAAGCTTAAAGAGAAGTAAAAAGAAAAGTTTTGAATTGAAGTTTGTAATACATGCATATGCATTCACACCTAGGTTGGTCTCGAACGTGGCATTATGTGATTTGTGATGTTTCTGAACAATAGGAGATGGATGATAGTGTGTAAATGAGGTTTCATATGAAAGCAAATTTTGAAATGTTGATAATTGAGAGGTGATTGTGATATAAAGAATTGATATGGAAGGTATAAGTAAAAAGTTTGATTATTAATATGTGTATGACATTTAAAGAAATGGTTAGAAGAATAAAGTTGGAAATGAGTTAGAAATAAAATTAAAATTAAAGTATGTAATCTTTCCTTTATTATTTGAATCTCTTTCTAATAAACTTTATGTTTGGGTTTCTAGAAAGAGGAAATATTGTTGGATGGGTAATATGGAAAGATACATTATTTAAATGCAAAGAATACAGTGAAATATTGAATGAGTTGATTGGTATAGATTAAGTGTGATAATTTAAAGTGTGGATATGTAAAGTTAAGGTTTTGTTTAAAGGAGAAAGAGATGACGTTGGTCAAGTACAAAGACATATTGGTGTTGTTTGTATTGTTATTTCAATGCAAACATGGTGATTTCAATGTTAGAGATGCGATAGGTTTGAATATAGTGAAAGCTCATATTAATGGTGGTAATATGTAACATTTAGATTTTTGGAATGAGCTTAATAATTGTGAAACTTATATGTATTGATGTTGCTTTGTGGCATATACATATAAGATGTTTTTAAAGTTGATATTGAGAGAATGAGATGAATAAATTGAAGTTTAAGTAAATTAGTAAGTTGAGATTTATAGTTTTAATGGAATGTGGATAAAGACCATTGATATATTGATAGTTTAATGTATTTAATACATGAGATATATGAAATGAATATTAGTGCACATGAAAGTATTAGGAATTGGGAGATGTGATTGTTAGTAGGAAAATTTGGTTTGAAAGTAAAGAAAAGGAATTGAGCAAAAGAAAGTGAGTTACTTTAAGTAATTTGATTGGAAAGGATGAAAAGGATTATGAAAATGTGTTAAAGATATTTATAAACAAATGTGAGAGAGATATCACATTGGAAATGTGATTAAGCTCCTTGTGAAATAATATTATAAGTAGAGTGTATATATTTATTGAAGTTAATAACTTAAGTTATGATAAACAAATGAGAATGATAATAGTCAAAGGAAAGTGATAACTATTAAATTTGTATAAACTATACGAAAAAGGGAAATTTAATAAATTGCATAATTATGTGTTTATATAAAGAGGATTTGTGAAATGAACTTTTTGATATGAATGTAATGGTTATATGTAAGAAAGGTGGGAAGTGAATCACATTATGAACGTGACCTATGAATGTGTATATAATATGTTTATTATTTTATACCAATACATGTTAAATGGTATTAGAAATGAGAATGGACTTGGGTAATATTGAACAGTGAAATTGTTATGTCAATAACTAAATGAGGCTATCATAAGATGTTTTGGAATTCAAAGTATTTGTGTGTGAAAATGTTTTATGTATAAGCGTATAATAAGAAATTGTAAGGAAAGAATATTGTATTTGAAAATTTTTAGAAGAGATGGTTTGGAAATGGAGTAATGAATGAAACTTGTGTAAGATTTGTATCTGATTAAAGGATAGGCGTAGAAAATGTTAAAGATAATATTATTGAACATGAGTTGGGTTAATGACGATTAAATAATCAAAAGCAAACTGTTTTGAAATGGAATTAAAATGTGTTAATTCTTGGTGTAATACAAGTTTGGAGAATAAATATATAATTTTTGTGGTACAATCTAGCCTTATAATTGTAAAGGCTAAAACTCGAATAATAGAAGAACAATATTGAATTACAATCCCTAAGTGTGATTGTTAATATATTATGGTCATATGACTTGGTTAGTGTGATTAATGGTTAGTTTTATTATCTTCAGAGTTAGAACTGAGATGATATGATTGTAATACCGATTTGGTGAAATTGAAATTTTGTTTGAAAAGTATAGTTAAAAGTTATGGTAGATAAAGTTGTACTGTAATATCCTCATATATGCCCTAGAAGTTTTGATTATGTTGTTGATGTTGTTGTTATTGTTGTTGTTGGTATATATTGGAAAGTGAATGTTTGTGAATATGTGTGTTTTGGGGAAAGAAATAGGGTTTAGAGACAAATGTATATGTTGTGTATTTGATGATATATATAACATATAAATTGGTCAAATATTGAGTCAATGCAAGAAGATATTTTTGTGGAATGTGCAATTACATATAAGGGCTTAGATGAGACAAAAGGTTAGTTATATGATCGAGGGCATTTTGGAAATTGCTTGGATAAAATCTCTTGGTGGAGATTTAAAGTGGAGTTGACTTTATTTCCTCCATGTAATTTCTTCTTCTTTTCCATTTTGGCTGATTTCTGGTAGACAAAGGGAAAGAAAAGAGACAAAGAGAAGACTTTGAAGAGTAAGCTCCAATTGTAGGAAGATTGAAGTGATCAAGTGTTGATTCAAGAAGTGTTATAATTTAAGGTAAGAAATCTCTTGTTTTTCCTTTGTAAATTTTGAAGTTGGGTCTAAAAGAAATTGTGATTTGTTGATATGATGATTTGATGTGTTTGTAATGTGCTGAATTTGATTATAAGCCAAAGAGTTTATTATTAATGGTTTTGGATTGAAGGTGGTAAGTAGATGGAGATTGATTTTGAGAAAATAGGAGAGATGTGTATTTTTAGGGTTTTGGTTTGGTATGAATTTAATGTATGGTTATTGTGATTACTAGGGTGAATATGTAAGATATGTGTTTATGACATGAATTGTATCCATTTGAATGAGATGATTGTTGTGTAAAAAGGGTGTAAATGCTTTTAGAAGGGTGTTGGCCATTTTTAGGGTTGTGTATTTGAGTGACACGGCCAAAACAAAGGAGAGACACGGCCAAGCCAAGTGATTTTGGGCGTGTTGGATTGCTTTGAGAGAGACACGGCCGTGTCTAGTGCCCGTGTTCACTACTGGATTTTGGTGTTGGGAGACACGGCCACTAGTTTGGCCGTGTCCTATGCCCGTGTCTGCTGCTGTGATTTGTTGGTTGAGAGACACGGCCACAAGCTTGGCCGTGTCCCTTGCCCGTGTTGCCTACTGTCAATTTAGGTTGAGAGACACGGCCACAAGCTTGGCCGTGTCCCTCAAGTGGCTGCCCGTGTCCCTCAAATGTGTGAGTTAGGGTTTTTATACTTTGTTCTATTTGCATTGTTTTGGTCCTTTTAAGGTAAGTTGGTACCTAAACCTAAACCTAAATACATTTAAACAATGATTGACCTAAACAAATGCATATAGAAGATCTTAAAGCTATGAATGATATAAATTATTCTTTGCCCTAATTGCATTGTTGAGATTGAACAATGTTATGTTATGCATTGTGAATGGTTATGTGTTTCATGAGTAATGTATATTGAAATGTTATATCAAAGCCATTGTGATTGGCTATGATGATGATATGGAAAGAAAGAAGGCATGTTTGCCTAAATGTGATGAGAATTTGAGAATGGAAATGGTAACTATATAATAAATGAATTGTTTGTTTAATATGTTATTCAGTTTCAGAGTTCTGGATTTGGGTGGCATGCCTAAGAAATGTTGAAAGGTAACAGTCTTGCCGGGTTGAGGATCTCCTCAAATGTGTTGAGTTGATGGTCCAAGAGACTGGGTCTGTTACACTATAAGAATTGTGAATATGAGATATATGATTTGTAACAGTCTTGCCGGGTTGAGGATCTCCTCATATGTGTTGAGTTGATGGTCCAAGAGACTAGGTCTGTTACACTATCCATGGATAGAGATACATGTATATATATTGCCTACGGGCATGATTATTGTGATTATGAACCAAAGCAGTAACTCTGAACTCTGAATATCGTATTAAATACTTGTTGGGCCCATAGGTGTCAAGGTTATATGAATGTCCTAAATAATGTTATGACTTAATGAAATGAGACGTTGTATATTGAGTATGATTGATTAATGATGAATGTGGTATGCTCATATGACTATGATTTGTGAAATGCATAATTATGTGGTTAACTTTATATTTATGATGTTGATCTTATCAATAACATATGTGGCATTGTGTTACATTAAAGCATACCATTACCATGTTTTATCTTACTAAGCCCTTGGCTTAGCGCGATAGTGTTTAATCGCGCAGGTGATAGAGTTGATAGAGTTGAACCTGAAGGTTCTTCAAGACCGAGTGAGAGTAGACGTTGAAGTGTTGATTTGGAACTTAAAGATCAGAAGAGACTTGCCAATCATGTATATTTCTTTTATATTTTGTAAAGTATTGGTTTTAATGTAAATATATGTATAACTATAAACATGGATTTGAAAGAGTTTATACATGTAAATATTTTATAAAATTCCGCTGCGTATTAACTAAATGTAAATATATCTATTTGGTTTTGTATTACAACTTGATTACTTATTTTTCTATAATGTATACAACTGAAAGATTATGGTATTGTTTAAAATGTTTTGGATATAAAGAAAATCCGTAGCATCCCTATGTTTAGTGCATGTATACTACATTGTGGTGTTTCTAGTGTGCATATATTGAATGTGGGGGTGTTACAATTGTTTTGGTATCAGAGCCTAGGTTTGAGATTTTCAACCTAGGTAAAATGTAATAAAAAGAATATTTTTACTTAAAAAGTGAGTTTTGAATGACATATACGTTTGAGATTGGCAGTCTCTGATCTTTAATAAGATGTAATCTGCTGTGTTTGCAGTGTTAGGTGTTGATGGATCCTCACTCAAGTTAGTCGGTTGAGGCTAGTGCTGAGAGTATTGCTCCTGATGATGGAGCTAGGATTGTTAGTGCTGGTGAGGCACCTGTTTCTGGGTCGGGAAGACCAGTAGGTGATGAGGTTCCGCCAGCCTGGTTTATGCATATGATGGAAGCTATGAGACAAGCACCAGTACAACCACAGCCACCACCCCCTCAGCCTTTGGTATCTGTGAGGCACTATGACAAATTGAGAAAGTATGGAGCCGAAGATTTTGTAGGTACTACTGATCCAGCTGTAGCAGAGCAGTGGCTTGATAAAGTACAGAGAATCTTTGTTCAGTTGCAAGCCACCTCAGAGGAAAAGTTTGATTATGCAAGATCTTTGTTGCAGAAGGATGCATATAGTTGGTGGAAGACAGTGCCCCATTCTATGGATGATCCACCTACCTTATCCTATACAGATTTTCTGAGAGAGTTTGAATTGAAGTATACTCCAAGGGAGTATAAAGATGGGAAGAAAAGAGAGTTTCTAGATTTAAAGCAAGATCATCGGACCGTAACTGAATATGAGGTTGAGTTTATTCGATTGAGTCAGTATGTTGGGGGTATTATAGTTGATGAGATAGATAGATACCAGAGGTTTGAGGAGGGATTGAGGCCCTCTATCATGTGTCATGTGGCTGGATCCAGATATCAAGATTTTTCCCAGCTAGTGGCAGCAGCTCGAAGTGTGGAGCGAGCTCAGGGTATTGCAGCTGCTTCAGAGGAAGAGGTTAGGGTGAGGAGGCCCCAGTTTGAGGCAGGGTCTTCTTCTGCAAAGAGAGGTAGAGGTAGCTTTATTCCTTGGATTAGTAGAAGTCAGAGGTCAGCTGGTAGGTCAGTGCAGTTCCAGAGGCAGAGATTTAGACCTGCAGCTTCAGTAGCGAGTGCTCCTACTCCTGGAGTTCAGAGATCCACCTTACCTGTGTGTAACCAGTGTGGTGGAAGACATGGGGGCGTTTGTTGGAGGCATAGTAGATCAGGGGTATGCTTCAGGTGTGGATCACCTGACCATTTTGTGAGAGACTGTCCTGAGAGGCAGGAGTAGATGCCAGTTGATTCTGCTGCTTCTCGAGCTAGTGTGAGGGGAGGCAGAGGAGGCAGAGGTGCCAGCCGAGGAGGTAGACCAGGGTTCAGTTCTAGAGGAGGTGCTACATCCAGGGAGGGTAGACCAGAGGAGGTTGGATCTTCCCAGAGGATGTATGTTATGCAGAGGCAGCCAGATGCATCGGCAGTCATAGCTGGTACTTTTTCTTTATTTGATACTTCAGTACTTGCTTTGATTGATCCGGGTTCCACACATTCATATATTAGTGCATCTGTTTTGCCTGTATCTGATTTGCATGCTGAGTCCCTAGGATTTGATGTATTGGTGACAAATCGGTTAGGGCATAGTGTGGTTGTGAGTAAGGTGCACCGAGATATTGTAGTGAGGGTGCAAGGTGAGGAGTTCCTTGGAGACTTGATTGAGATGCCATTTAAGGAATATGATGCGATTCTAGGTATGGATTGGCTATCGAGGCATAGAGCTGTGGTGGATTGTAAAAAGAAAGTTGTTACTTTGAGAACTGCTGATGGTAGAGAAGTGATAGTATTTAATGAACAGGAACAGCTAGCATCTTTGTTTGTTTCAGCTGTTGCAGCCAGGAGATTGATTAGAAAGGGGTGTGAAGCCTATCTTGCTCATGTGGTAGATACTAGAGTAAGAGGTTCTCCTATTGATAGTATTGCCACAGTTGCTGAGTTCCCAGATGTTTTTCCAGAGGAGTTGCCAGGATTGCCTCCTGAGAGAGAGGTGGAGTTTGGTATTGAATTGTTGCCTGGTACCACTCCTATCTCTATTACTCCGTATAGAATGGCACCAGCAGAATTGAGGGAGTTGAAAGTGCAATTACAGGAGTTGTTGGATAAAGGATTCATTCGCCCCAGTGTTTCTCCTTGGGGAGCTCCTGTGTTATTTGTGAAGAAGAAAGATGGTACTATGAGATTGTGCATCGATTATAGGCAATTGAACAAGGTGACTATTAAAAATAAATATCCTTTGCCTAGAATTGATGATCTCTTTGATCAGTTGAAGGGTGCAGCTGTGTTTTATAAAATTGATCTGAGATCTGGGTACCATCAGTTGAGAGTCAGAGCTGAAGATGTTCCGAAGACCGCTTTTCGGACCAGGTATGGGCATTATGAGTTTTTAGTTATGCCTTTTGGTCTGAAGAATGCACCTGCAGCTTTTATGGATTTGATGAATAGGGTGTTTAGGCCCTATTTAGATCAGTTTGTAGTGGTCTTCATTGATGATATACTGGTGTATTCGCGAAATGAAGAGGAACATGACAAGCATCTGCGGATTGTGTTGCAGATTTTGAGAGAGAAGCAGTTATTTGCCAAATTGTCCAAGTGTGAGTTTTGGTTGGATCAAGTCACTTTTCTCGGACATATTGTTTCAGCGGAAGGCATTAGAGTTGATCCGAGCAAAGTTGAAGCAATTTTGAATTGGAGTCCACCCAAATCTGTGACAGAGGTTAGAAGTTTCCTGGGTTTGGCAGGCTATTACAGACGGTTTGTGAAAGGGTTTTCTTTAATAGCTACTCCACTCACTAGATTGCTTCGTAAGGGAGTGAGATTTGTGTGGACGGATCAGTGTTAGGCTAGTTTTGAGCAGTTGAGAGATATGTTGACTCAAGCGCCTGTTCTTACTTTACCTGTGGAAGGCAAACCATATGCGATTTTCAGTGATGCTTCACATAGTGGTTTGGGGTGTGTATTGATGCAAGAAGGTAAAGTTATAGCTTATGCATCTCGACAGTTGAAATCGCATGAGCTTAATTATCCTACTCATGATTTGGAGTTGGCAGCCATTGTGTTTGCATTGAAGATTTGGCGTCACTATCTGTTTGGGGAGAAATGTTTCATTTACACTGATCATAAGAGTTTAAAGTATTTGGGTGTTCAGAAAGAACTCAATCTTCGTCAGAGGAGATGGTTGGAATTGATTAAAGACTACGACTGTTTGATTGATTATCATCCAGGTAAAGCAAATGTTGTTGCTGATGCCTTGAGTCGGAAGTCTTTAGCAGGGTTGATTGTGTACTCGCTCTCGTTGCTTGTTGAGTTGAGAGCATTGTGTGCTAATTTTGTAGCTTGTGATGATGGTGCATTGTTGGCACAGTTACATGTGAAACCAGTTTTGTTGAATCAGATTAGGGAGGCTCAGTTGGCTGATAAGAAGATTCAAAAGATTGTTTCAGATTGTCAAAGTGGAAAAGGTAGAGATTTTGTAGTGAGAGGTGATGGGAGTCTCTGGTATAGGAACAGATTGTGTGTACCCGATGATGCTGATTTGAAGAAGATCATTTTAGAAGAAGCTCATCAGTCAATATTTGCTATGCATCCGGGTAATACCAAGATGTATCATGACTTGAGACGGCATTACTGGTGGATTGGATTGAAGAGAGACATTGCTGAGTTTGTATCGAAATGTCTCACATGTCAGAAGGTAAAAGCAGAGCATCAAGTTCCAACTGGGTTGCTTCAGCCGTTGTCAATGCCTGAATGGAAGTGGGATAGAGTGACAATGGACTTTGTGTCTGGTTTGCCATTGACACAAAGGAAGCATGATGCTATATGGGTGATTGTGGATAGATTGACCAAGACAGCTCATTTCCTTCCGGTTCGGATGGATTACTCTTTGGAGAGATTGGCTGAGTTATATATCCATGAGATTGTGAGATTACATGGTGTTCCAACTTCTTTAGTGTCTGATCGAGATCCCAGGTTTACTTCAAGGTTTTGGAAGAGTTTGCATAGTGCTTTGGGTTCTCAACTGCACTTCAGCACTGCTTTTCATCCACAGACGGATGGGCAGTCAGAGAGGGTGATACAGATTATTGAAGACATGTTGAGAAGCTGTGTCATCGATTTCTCTGGAAGTTGGGATAGATTCTTACCTCTTATGGAGTTTGCTTACAACAACAGTCACCAATCTAGCATTGGTATGGCACCGTTTGAAGCATTGTATGGTAGATGGTGTAGGACACCTCTTTGTTGGAATGAGCTTGGAGATAATAAGTTGGTTGGGCCTGATTTAATTCAAGAAACTGAAGAGAAAGTGAAGTTGATTCGAGGCAGGTTAAAAGCAGCTTCAAACCGATAGAAGTCTTATGCAGATCTGAAAAGGAGAGACATTGAGTTTGATGTTGGAGATAAGGTATTTTTGAAAGTATCTCCTTGGAAGAAGATATTGAGGTTCGGTCGGAAAGGGAAATTGAGTCCTCGATTCATTGGACCGTATGAAGTGTTGGAAAGAGTTGGGCCAGTTGCTTATCGGCTTGCTTTGCCACCTGAGTTGGATCGTATTCATAATGTATTTCATGTTTCTATGTTGAGAAGGTACAGGTCGGATCCATCTCATGTGTTGCCAATTGAATCTATTGAAGTGAGCCCAGACTTGACATTTGAAGAGGAACCGGTTGTTATCTTGGCACGTGAAGTGAAAGAGTTGAGAAACAAGAGAGTGTCTCTTGTGAAGGTTCTATGGAAGAACCATGGGAAAGAAGAAGCAACTTGGGAAAGTGAGCAAACCATGCGAGAGCAATATCCTCAGTTGTTTCAGAGCTGATTTCAGGTAATTTCGAGGACGAAATTTCTTTTTAGAGGGGGAGAATTGTAATATCCTCATATATGCCCTAGAAGTTTTGATTATGTTGTTGATGTTGTTGTTATTGTTGTTGTTGGTATATATTGGAAAGTGAATGTTTGTGAATATGTGTGTTTTGGGGAAAGAAATAGGGTTTAGAGACAAATGTATATGTTGTGTATTTGATGATATATATAACATATAAATTGGTCAAATATTGAGTCAATGCAAGAAGATATTTTTGTGGAATGTGCAATTACATATAAGGGCTTAGATGAGACAAAAGGTTAGTTATATGATTGAGGGCATTTTGGAAATTGCTTGGATAAAATCTCTTGGTGGAGATTTAAAGTGGAGTTGACTTTATTTCCTCCATGTAATTTCTTCTTCTTTTCCATTTTGGCTGATTTCTCGTAGACAAAGGGAAAGAAAAGAGACAAAGAGAAGACTTTGAAGAGTAAGCTCCAATTGTAGGAAGATTGAAGTGATCAAGTGTTGATTCAAGAAGTGTTATAATTTAAGGTAAGAAATCTCTTGTTTTTCCTTTGTAAATTTTGAAGTTGGGTCTAAAAGAAATTGTGATTTGTTGATATGATGATTTGATGTGTTTGTAATGTGCTGAATTTGATTATAAGCCAAAGAGTTAATTATTAATGGTTTTGGATTGAAGGTGGTAAGTAGATGGAGATTGATTTTGAGAAAATAGGAGTGATGTGTATTTTTAGGGTTTTGGTTTGGTATGAATTTAATGTATGGTTATTGTGATTACTAGGGTGAATATGTAAGATATGTGTTTATGACATGAATTGTATCCATTTGAATGAGATGATTGTTGTGTAAAAAGGGTGTAAATGCTTTTAGAAGGGTGTTGGCCATTTTTAGGGTTGTGTATTTGAGTGACACGGCCAAAACAAAGGAGAGACACGGCCAAGCCAAGTGATTTTGGGCGTGTTGGATTGCTTTGAGAGAGACACGGCCGTGTCTAGTGCCCGTGTTCACTACTGGATTTTGGTGTTGGGAGACACGGCCACTAGTTTGGCCGTGTCCTATGCCCGTGTCTGCTGCTGTGATTTGTTGGTTGAGAGACACGGCCACAAGCTTGGCCGTGTCCCTTGCCCGTGTTGCCTACTGTCAATTTAGGTTGAGAGACACGGCCACAAGCTTGGCCGTGTCCCTCAAGTGGCTGCCCGTGTCCCTCAAATGTGTGAGTTAGGGTTTTTATACTTTGTTCTATTTGCATTGTTTTGGTCCTTTTAAGGTAAGTTGGTACCTAAACCTAAACCTAAACACATTTAAACAATGATTGACCTAAACAAATGCATATAGAAGATCTTAAAGCTATGAATGATATAAATTATTCTTTGCCCTAATTGCATTGTTGAGATTGAACAATGTTATGTTATGCATTGTGAATGGTTATGTGTTTCATGAGTAATGTATATTGAAATGTTATATCAAAGCCATTGTGATTGGCTATGATGATGATATGGAAAGAAAGAAGGCATGTTTGCCTAAATGTGATGAGAATTTGAGAATGGAAATGGTAACTATATAATAAATGAATTGTTTGTTTAATATGTTATTCAGTTTCAGAGTTCTGGATTTGGGTGGCATGCCTAAGAAATGTTGAAAGGTAACAGTCTTGCCGGGTTGAGGATCTCCTCAAATGTGTTGAGTTGATGGTCCAAGAGACTGGGTCTGTTACATTATAAGAATTGTGAATATGAGATATATGATTTGTAACAGTCTTGCCGGGTTGAGGATCTCCTCATATGTGTTGAGTTGATGGTCCAAGAGACTGGGTCTGTTACACTATCCATGGATAGAGATACATGTATATATATTGCCTACGGGCATGATTATTGTGATTATGAACCAAAGCAGTAACTCTGAACTCTGAATATCGTATTAAATACTTGTTGGGCCCATAGGTGTCAAGGTTATATGAATGTCCTAAATAATGTTATGACTTAATGAAATGAGACGTTGTATATTGAGTATGATTGATTAATGATGAATGTGGTATGCTCATATGACTATGATTTGTGAAATGCATAATTATGTGGTTAACTTTATATTTATGATGTTGATCTTATCAATAACATATGTGGCATTGTATTACATTAAAGCATACCATTACCATGTTTTATCTTACTAAGCCCTTGGCTTAGCGCGATAGTGTTTAATCGCGCAGGTGATAGAGTTGATAGAGTTGAACCTGAAGGTTCTTCAAGACCGAGTGAGAGTAGACGTTGAAGTGTTGATTTGGAACTTAAAGATCAGAAGAGACTTGCCAATCATGTATATTTCTTTTATATTTTGTAAAGTATTGGTTTTAATGTAAATATATGTATAACTATAAACATGGATTTGAAAGAGTTTATACATGTAAATATTTTATAAAATTCCGCTGCGTATTAACTAAATGTAAATATATCTATTTGGTTTTGTATTACAACTTGATTACTTATTTTTCTATAATGTATACAACTGAAAGATTATGGTATTGTTTAAAATGTTTTGGATATAAAGAAAATCCATAGCATCCCTATGTTTAGTGCATGTATACTACATTGTGGTGTTTGTAGTGTGCATATATTGAATGTGGGGGTGTTACATGTACCTTAACATTTTATGTTAAGAATTTGGTTATAAATTATGAAGGTAAAGAGAGAAAAAGGAAAATTATGGAAATGTGTTGAGATATGGATAATATGACAAAAAGGTAATCAAAATAAATATAACAATGTTTTGCAATTGATTATATTGTTAATATAATGTGACTAGTGTTATGACTTATATAGTGTGAAAGAGGCGAGCATCATTCAAAAGATACGTGTAATGTAATTTGTTATGATAAATGTTTTAATAATAAATGATGTTAATGTGTTTTGAGAAATGATGAAATGTGATATCATCATGGTTGATGATATAATTGAAACATGTCTAGATGATATGATTGAATAATGAGATATTCAATATAGTTGATGATATATGTGTATACTATTTCGATGTGATGAGAAACCATGATTGTTGACAATGATGTTAGAAATAAATTATAATTGAGGTATAATGCCTAAATGATTATGAAAAATGAATTGTGAAAAGACAATTAAGCGGACTTATCTGCCTCCTGCGGAACCATGCAGACCCATTGTGTTGGGCAACCGAACTTGGACTACCGACCTGGTTGGGGGAAAGTTCGTATTTGAAGCCATAGTTGTTGGCTATATTGATAAACTTTGAATGAGTATGAGAGATGATGATATAATTATAATAATAATGAAATGTATATTTATAAGCATGATTCTTATTGATTGAATATATGAATCTGAAAAGATTAGAATTTGAAAATAAGTTTGACCTAATGGAATTAGGTTGTATATATATATGTATTGTGAAATCCAATGATAAATTTCGATAAGGTAATTGTTGGTTTGGATTAAATAAGGTTGAAATGTTAGTATGTTGTGATAGGTAGATCGATTGATCTAGATTTCGCTTAAGTTGCGAGTCAATATTGAGATTTAATACGTACTGTTGTATTGGGAGTGTAAAATTGAAATGGTAATGTGTATGATGTAATATTCTGGTTTATGAATGAACATAAATAAATTGAATTATATCAATTGTACTTGGTGAGAAAAAGGGGAATGTTGTTTACCTGTTAGGTAAGTTTAAAAGTATTGTATTAATATGTATATTAAATGAGAAGCAAGCTAAAGAAAGTAAGGATATTGTTATTCATTGAAGTTTGGTAAATATTTATTTTGAAAATGATTGTAAGAACGGAATCAGCAATGCTAAGATATTAATTAATGATTTTTGAGGTTAAAGTTAAGAAAATATCTATAACTAGATAATGTGATAATCTGACTCATATACAAAGATAAAATTCATTGGAAATGTAATAAGTTATCTTGATTGCTTTGTTGAGAAAGTACTAAGATATAAAGATATATATATATATCTATACAATGATGAATTATGAAAGTCTGAGAAGATGATTGTTTCTAAGGGGGAGACTAGAAGTTATGTGACTTGATGAAATCATAATGTAAGAATACGATTATTTTCATATGATGGTGATTTGTTTTAAATGAGTTGTTATTATGCTGGATAATTTCGAGGACGAAATTATTTAAGGGGGAGAGAATTGTAATATCCTAAAGTATACCCTAAAAGTGTTGGGGTTATTGTTGTATTTGAATTCAATGTGTGTATTGAAGGGAAAGAGAAAAGAAGTGAAGAGAAGATTTGGGAAATATAAATGCAATATATATGACATATACATATACTTACATATACATCACATATACATGATATATATAATGGTGTAGGAAAAGTGAGTTATATATATATATGTGATTAATAATAATGATAATAAGGACAAAAAGAAAAAGAAGAAGAAAGTCAAAAGAAATGGTGTGTGGTGGAGATTTAGTTGTATTATTATTATTATTATTATTATTGTTATTATTATTATTATTGTTATTATTATTATTATTATTATTATTATTATATATATGATAAGAATGAAAGAAAGAACGAGATCTTTCTTTCTTCTTCTTCTCCTTCGTCTTCTTTTTCTTAGTGAACGAGAGAGAGAGAGAGAGAGAGAAGCTAGAGGGAGAAAGATGATTTTGCTTCTAATTACACCAAAGATTGAGGATATCAAGAGATTTGCAAGTGGAGTTGAAGATTTGGCAAGCTATTCATGTAAGTACTTACCTTTTTAGTTGATTTTATTGATTATGTATATATAAATCTTTCTCTTCTTGTTTTGGATTTCTTTTGGATTGAGGTTATGATTGGTGTATAAGATGATGGAAATGAAAGATTGAAGTATGTAATTGTGTTGAATTGATAGTTAAGTGATGATATTGGGGTAATTGTGAAGATGGTGATGAATTGTTGAGTTAGGGTTTAGTATGAATAAATTGGTATTTGGAATAATTGATTATAGTGATGTATATATATATATATATATTGATTATTATGATGATATAATGAAGATATATAAATGTTAAAGTGATAGGGAATTGATAGATATGATTAAAGATGATGATTAAAAGGGTTGTGGTATGAATTTTGAAGGGCTTGGTCTTTAAATACTTGAAGGACACGGCCAAGATATGAGAGACACGGCCAAGTTAGGGCAAACTTGGCCGTGTTGGATGATTTTTGGAGAGACACGGCCACTGGCTTGGCCGTGTCCCTTGACTGTGTTTGCCACTGCCTATTTTATGTTGAGAGACACGGCCGTGTCCCTTGCCCGTGTCTGCTACTGGATTTTGGTGTTGAGAGACACGGCCACTGGCTTGGCCGTGTCCATTGCCCGTGTTTGCTACTGTTTGAATTGGTGTTGTGAGACACGGCCACAAGCTTGGCCGTGTCCCTTGAGTGTGTTGGCTAAGGATATTTATTCTTGATTATTCTTACAATGTTGAATCCTCCAATGGTCTTTTTGTATCTACACTTTAAATATACTTGAACAAAGATGACCTAAACTAATGTATATTGAGGATTCCAAATCTATGAATAAGGTAAATTATATATGTGTATATCAATGATTGATCATACTTTTGATGGTAATGAAGATGCATATGATATTATATAAACAATGTTATGTTATATGCATTGTGAATCTAGTGAATTGTAATGTGTTATATGAATGATGTACTTTATAATGTAAAGGATATGATGAGATAATTGATTATGTATAATTGAATAATGAAATATTATAGTATGATTTGATACATGATATGATGTGAAGCCATTGTGATTGGCTATAGTGATTCAAATGAGATGTCAAGCCATTGTTATTGGCTATGATAATTCAATTGAGAATGAAATGAAAATGAAAAGATTTTGTGTCTAATATGTTGATTCAATTTTCAGAGTTCTGGATTTGGCGGCATGCCTAGAAAATGTGAAAATGTAACAGTCTTGCCGGGTTGAGGATCTCTTCAATTTGAGTGAATTGAGGTCCAAGAGACTGGGTCTGTTACACTATGTGAATTATTGATACGAAATACATGAAAGGTAACAGTCTTGCCGGGTTGAGGATCTCTTTGCATTGAGATGAATTGAGATCCAAGAGACTGGGTCTGTTACTTGATAAAATGTGAAATGTGAATTGTAGTAACAGTCTAGCCGGGTTGAGGATCTCCTCGAGTTTAGCCGAGTTGATGATCCAAGAGACTGGGTCTGTTACGCTATCCATGGATAGAGATATGAGATATATTGCCTACGGGCTTGATCATTGTGATTATGGACCAATGCAGAAACTCTGAACTTTGAATAACATATTAGTGTCTGTTGGGCCTGAGTCTGTCTTTGTTGTCAGTGTGATATTTAAATGTTGAAATAAATGAGAAATGAGATCTATGGTTGCCTTTATTGCAAATGTGATTCATGATTGGTATGATATATAATATGATGTGTAAATGTATATGAATGTGGAACTTGTAAGAATTGTTTTCATGAAGGTTTGGATAAATCATTGAATGGTGACTTGTTGAAATAACGTATATGGATATGTATATGAGATAGAAATGGTAAGTATTGCTTGGTGAATGTTTTGTGTAAATATGTGTATAATTTATGAGATTAGTAGGAATATGTGAAGAATGCATTGAGAAAGGAAAACGGGGTAAGAGAAAGAAAATAAAAAAATGATGCTAAAAATATGAGGTATGATTCTTTAGTAAGGTATATTTTATTATTATTTATATTACTAAGCTTTCGGGCTTAGCGCGGTTGTGTAATCGCGCAGGTGGTTATGGTTGATCTGGAAGTCCAGCTTTTTTTGCCACGAGAAAGGTATGAGTGTCTCGAGACCAACTAGAAGGTGATGCATACATGTGTGATTTTAAATTATATTGTATTTTTGAGTTAATATATATATTCATATGGATGAATGAAGTTTTGATAAATAAGAATACTGACTTTTGTAAATGTGTTTTAAATTAATGTTCAATTTTATGAATCTGGATAAAGGTTTTTAAATTGAAACTAAAAGTAACATTCTTATACTTTATATACGTATTGTATGTATACTAGGTATATGTATAGTACTTATATGGAGTATCAGGGTGTTACACCATGCAACTTCACAATCTCATGGATATACAGCTCAGCCAACCTTTCCAGAGAATAATCCATCCGAACCCGAAGAAAATGAGCTGTCTTAGTCAATATGTCAACAATCACCCAAATAGCATCATGCTTCCTTTGTGTCAATGGTAAACCAAATACAAAATCCATGGTTACTCTATCCCATTTCCATTCAGGCACCGATAACGGTTGAAGTAACCCTGTTGGAACTTGATGCTCAACTTTTACCCTCTGACATGTGAGACATTTGGACGCAAAATCTGCAATGTCTCTCTTTAAACCAGACCACCAGTAATTTTGCTTCAAATCATGATACATCTTTGTATTGCCCGGATGCATAGCAAATACTGATTGATGTGCTTCTTCTAGAATGATCCTTCTCAAATTAGCATCATCAGGTACACACAATCTGTTTTTAAAACCAAAGACTCCCATCACTTCTCACAATAAAATCTCGATTCTTTCCATTCTGGCAATCTGAAACAATCTTTTGAATCTTCTCATCAGCCAATTGAGCCTCTTTAATCTGATTTAACAATACCGGTTTCAATTGCAACTGTGCCAACAATGCACCATCATCACAAGATACAAAGCTAACATGCAATGCTCTCAACTCAACAAGCAATGAGAGCGAATAAACAGTTAAACTTGCTAAAGACTTCCGACTCAAGGCATCAACAACAACATTTGCTTTACCAGGATGATAATCAATCAAACAGTCATAGTCTTTAATCAACTCCAACCATCTCCTCTGTCGAAGATTGAGCTCTCTTTGGACACCCAAATATTTTAAACTTTTATGATCTGTATAGATAAAACACTTCTCCCCAAACAAATAGTGTCTCCAAATCTTCAATGCAAACACAATGGCTGCTAACTCTAAATCATGGGTCGGATAATTGAGCTCATGCGGTTTCAACTGTCGAGAAGCATAAGCTATAACTTTACCTTCTTGCATCAGAACACACCCCAAACCATTATGTGAAGCATCACTGTAAATTACATATGGTTTATCTTCCATAGGCAAAGTAAGAACAGGCGCTTGAGTCAACATTTCTTTCAACTGATCAAAACTAGCTTGACACTGATCTGTCCACACAAACCTAACTCCCTTTCGAAGTAATCTGGTAAGTGGAGTAGCTATCAAAGAAAATCCTTTCACAAACCGTTGGTAATAGCCTACCAATCCTAGAAAACTTCTAACTTCTGTCACAGACTTTGGTGGACTCCAATTCAAAATAGCTTCAACTTTACTCGGATCAACTCTAATACCCTCTGCTGAAACTATATGACTGAGAAAAGTCACTTTGTCAAGCCAAAATTCACATTTCGACAGTTTAGCAAACAATTGCTTCTCTCTCAAAATCTGCAGCACAATCCGCAAATGCTTGTCATGTTCCTCCTCACTACGCGAATACACCAAAATATCATCGATAAAAACTACCACAAACTGATCCAAATAGGGCCTAAACACCCTATTCATCAAGTCCATAAAAACTGCTGGTGCATTCGTCAAACCAAAAGGCATAACTAGAAACTCATAATGCCCATACCTTGTACGAAAGGCTGTCTTAGGAACATCTTCAGCTCTGACTCTTAACTGATGGTACCCTGATCTCAAATCAATTTTGGAAAACACTGCTGCACCCTTTAATTGATCAAAGATATCATCAATTCTAGGCAAAGGATATTTATTTTTAATAGTCACCTTGTTTAATTGCCTATAATCGATACACAATCTCATAGTACCATCCTTCTTCCTCACAAACAAAACAGGAGCTCCCCACGGTGAAACACTAGGGCGAACAAACCCTTTATCTAACAACTCCTGCAATTGCATCTTTAACTCTCTCAGTTCAGCAGGTGCCATTCTATAAGGAGTAATAGAGATAGGAGTGGTACCAGGAAATAATTCAATACCAAACTCCACCTCTCTCTCAGGAGGTAACCCTGGCAACTCTTCTGGAAACACATCTGGAAACTCTGCAACTGTAGGTATACTATCAATTTGAGAACCCCTTACTCTAGTATCCACCACATGAGCAAGATAAGCATCACACCCTTTTCTAATCAATCTCCTAGCTGCAACAGCTGAAACAAACAAGGATGCTAACTGTCCCTGCTCACTAGATACTGTCACCTCTCTACCATCACCAGTTCTCAAAGTAACAAATTTCTTTTGACAGTCTACCACAGCTCCATGTCTAGATAACCAGTCCATGCCTAGGATCAAGTGATATTCCTTAAAAGGCATTTCAATTAAATCTCCAAGGAACTCCTCACCTTGTACCACTACTGCACTGTCTCGATGCACCTTACTAACAATCACACTATGCCCTAAAGGATTTGTCACCAATACATCAAATCGTAGGGATTCAGCATGCAATTCAGACACAGGCAAAATAGATGCACTAATATATGAATGTGTAGATCCTGGATCAATCAAAGCAAGTACTGAAATACCAAATAAAGAGAAAGTACCAGCTATGACTGCCGAAGCATTTGGCTGCCTCTGCATCACATAAACTCGTTGAGAAGGCCCAGCCTCATCTGATCTAGTATCCCTGGATGAAGATCCTCTCTGACTATACCCAGGTCTACCCCCTCTGCTAAAACTTCTGCCCCCTCGACCACCTCTGACACTAGGTCGAGAAACTACAGAATCTGCTGACCTCTGTTCTCGCATCTCTGGACACTCTCTAATAAAATGATCCGGAGATCCACATCTAAAGCACACAGCTGGTCCACTATTCCTCCAATAAGCACCCCTATGTGTTCCACCACACTAAGCACGCACAAGTGGAGGGGATCTCTGAACTACCGGAGTAGGAGCACTCACTACTGAAGCTGTAGGTCTCAATCTCTGTCTCTGATACTGAACCAACCTACCAGCCTATCTCTGACTCCGAATGATTCTGGGAACAAAACTTCCCCTACCTCTCTTCACAGAAGAAGACCCTGCCTCAAACTGGGGTCTACTAACCCTGATCTCTTTCTCAGAAGCAGCTGTTGCAATATTCTGAGCTCTTTCCACACTCCTAGCTGCTGCAACCAGTTGGGAAAAGTCTTGGTATCTAGAACCAGCCACAAGACACATAAATGAGGGTCTCAATCCCTCCTCAAACCTTCTACACCTGTCAATCTCGTCAGAAATAATTCCCCCGGCGTAGTGGCTCAACTGGATAAATTCTAACTCATACTCCGTCACAGACCGGTGATCTTGCCTCAAGGTCAGAAACTCCATCTTCTTCACATCTTTATACTCCCTTGGGGTATACTTCAATTCAAACTCTCTTAGAAAATCAGCATAGGACAAGGTAGGTGGATCATCCATAGCATGAGGCACTGTCTTCCACCAATCATATGCATCCTTCTGCAGCAATGACCTGGCATAATCAAATTTTTCTTCTGGAGTGGCTTGTAACTGAACAAATATTCTCTGTACTTTATCTAGCCACTGCTCAGCTACAGCTGGATCAATAGTACCCAGAAAATCTTCTGCTCCATACTTCCTTAATTTATCATACTGTCTCACTGATACTAAAGGCCGTGGGGGTGGTGGCGGTGGTTGCACTGGTGCTTGCCTCAACAAATCAATCACATGCCTAAACCAAACTGGCGGAACCTCCTCACCAGCTGGTCTCCCCGACACAGAAGCAGGTACCTCTCTAGCACTATCCACTCTTGCTCCCTCTCTAACCTCATCAGGAGCTACACTCTCCGCACTACCCTCTACTAACTGACGTAAGTGAGAATCCATCACAACCTTTATCTGCAAACACAACAGAATACATCTCATTAAAGATCAGAGACTGCCAATACCAAACATGTATGTTATTCAAAAACTAACTTTTAAAGTCAAAATATTCTTTTTCTTTCATTTTACCTAGGTTGAGAATCTCAAACCTAGGCTCTGATACCAAAATAATTGTAACACCCCTATATCCCGTATACGTACAAAGCATGCTTATATGATCGTATTATACGTATACTGAATATAGAAATGTCACAAATTTAAAAATACACAAATCATATTTAAAGTAAAACTACAAATTTAAGAAATACCAAATAAAGAGAAATGAAAATCATAAGACACAATAGATAAAAACGTTTGTTTATTACGCAACGGAAGTTTCATCCAAAACTTACAAGTGTAAATACATTAAACCTCAAAAATTACAAAATATGAAATATATACATGATTGGCAGCTTGACTCTCTGATCTTTAATCTTTAATCCAACTCTTCACAATCAAAACAACCTCAACTAGGTCTAGAGGAATTCTCCGTCTCAACTCTATCACCTCTATCACCTGCGCGATGAATCATAATCGCGCTGAGCCAACAACTCAGTAATACAAACCATAATGCTATGATGCTTAATCAATAACAATGATATACAATCAAACAATAAAGATCATACTCAATATACAATATTTCATGAATATTACATTATTTCATCACATTATAACTACATTCACAATATCAACATGACATAGACACCTATGGGCCCAACAAGTGTTTAATACGATATTCAGAATTCAGAGTTACTGCTTTGGTTCATAATCACAATAATCAGTAATACAAACCATAATGCTATGATGCTTAATCAATAACAATGATATACAATCAAACAATAAAGATCATACTCAATATACAATATTTCATGAATATTACATTATTTAATCACATTATAACTACATTCACAATATCAACATGACATAGACACCTATGGGCCCAACAAGTGTTTAATACGATATTCAGAATTCAGAGTTACTGCTTTGGTTCATAATCACAATAATCAAGCCCGTAGGCAACATATATATATATATATATATATGTCTCTATCCATGGATAGTGTAACAGACCCAGTCTCTTGGACCATCAACTCAACAAATCAAGGAGATCCTCAACCCGGCAAGACTGTTACCAATCATATATCTCATAATCACAATTCTCATAATGTAACAGACCCAGTCTCTTGGACCTCAATTCAACACAAATTGAAGAGATCCTCAACCCGGCAAGACTGTTACTATTCATAATTTCATAGGCATGCCACCCAAATCCAGAACTCTGAAACTGAATAACATATTAAACATACAATTATATTAGTATTCTCTTTCTCAATTTGTATCTCAATATCAAATAGGCAATCATGCCTCAACACTTTCATTTGTATAACCATAGCCACTCACAATGGCTTCTCATCACATTTAAATCATCATGTCTCAATTCACAATATAATACATCATCTTTCACATATTCATAATCAATTACATTGAACATAATCATATATGCATACATGTCTCAATTATCTCATTTCACATTATACATATAGTACATTTCACAAGATTCACAATGTGCAAAACATAACATTATTCATATATAACAATAGTGTCATATCAAGTGAATGTATGCAACAATACAAGGTTTGTACTTACCTCAATAACAATTCACACAACTCTAAACACTTCCTTTCCAAGATTCTTTTACTTCTTAGATCAATGATAAATCACTTTCTTCAAGACCTAAACCAAAAATAATAACATACACTTGCTTAGGGATACACATGAGATAATCAAATTAAGAGTTAACTAGGGCAAACCCTAAACATGACACGCTCAACCACACGGGCGTGTCCCTGACCGTGCCCTAACTCCACAACACAGAAGCTTTTACACGCTCAGAACCACGGGCGTGTCACTGGGCGTGTAATACATTCTGCCTCTCTAAAAATATCACAACGTCCAACAACGTGAGCGTGCTCATGGCCGTGTAAACTCTCCAATCTCACAGTAGCTATGACATGCTCAATAACACGGGTGTGTTACTGGTCGTGTCAAACCTATTGCCTCCAACACGATTGACACGCCTAAAACTCTGGACGTGCTCCCGGGCGTGTCAGGCCAAAAACTCAGATTCCGACCAAAACCACAAAACACCCATCAAAACACTTCTTTTCACCAACATCCACTTCAAATAAACTTAACAAAACATACCCAAAAACCATCTTAAACTTACAAAAACACCAAAACAACTCCACATCTATAACAAACACAAATCACAAATATCATCACAAAACCCTAAACATAAATACAACACCATCTCTTCTAACCAACTTACTCTTTTCTTCAATCCATCCTTACAATCCATAATCAATCTAATCAAACACTCTTAAACATATCACAATCAAACAACACACTCTTAAATCATCTATCAATTTCACAACACAACTTCAAATAAGCAAAGATATCAAAAGAGGACTTACCAAAGTTATAAAACTTCTTGAATCACCAACTTGATCACTTAGATCTTCCTTCAATTTGAGCTTAGAACCTCAAAATCCTCTCTTGCTCACTTGCTTTCCCTTGTCTATGGAGGAGCCGGCCACAACAAAAAGAAAAGAAGAAAAGAACAATGAAGAAACAAAGTCAACTCCTCTTTAAATCTCCACCAAGTATTTCAACATGAGCAATTACCTAAACACCCTTATACAATTTGTTTTGATTTCCTTTAAAGCACTTGCCCTCTTTTAGTAATTTTACAAAAAACCAAATAAATATCTTCTTCCCTTGACCACTCTTTTGACTTGCATATATGTTATATATATTATCATATAAACAACATATACACTTCTCTCTATACACTCTTTCCTTTCCCATAACACATATACATTCAATCCAATTTAAAACAACAATAATATTCAAAACTTCTAAGGCATACATTGGGATATTACATTCAAGATACACATCGGCAACATATATCTTGGTCTCAAATTCATGCTTTGAAGTGCTTCCAAAATATCAATTTAAACTAATCCTTCTTACATATCATGGCTTCTTTTTGGGATGTGGAATCTAGAACTTTCAAGATAACTTGTTGCGCTCGAATTAAGTACTACTACAAGCGTCACTCGTAAGTATACGAGATAGCTGTAGCAAAGGTGATCGCCCCAAGGTCATTTCCCCAAGAAGGTGTGGTTTGTAATAGCTTGATTGACAAGTTATTTAAATACGGAAGTGTTTGTTGTTCAAAATTGTGGAAGGACAATTTAAACCTAAAATTAACGTGTGTAGGGTTGATGTGTGAAGGTTGTACAAGATCAAATCGATTCTTGGGAATGTGCCTAGGGTTATAGGTCCATTCAATCAAAGCTCAATTCTCTATTATCCATTAACATAACCTTGTAATTAATTTGTTCCTTAAGGTTAATTAGTCAATTACCAATCCATTAGTTCTCACATTCATGAATTAGCAATAACCAATTATTTCACATTATCAAATTAATGAAACCCTAGAACTTATATTTCTAATTCATTCATAGGGTGGTCGATTATATAGTTCCGATATCAGATTTCACCTCTCGGTCCGTCATCCAATATTCAAAGATCAATAGGTAGCTAATCTATCAACCTAGCATTTCATGCAATACAATCAACCAATCAACAAGGAATATCAATGGAAATATCAAATCAAAACATTCAACCAAATATACTACAAACCCTAGGCATGGGTATTTAGCTCAACATCATCAATTTATAACATTCATTCAACTCAATATAAAACAAATACAAATTGTTCATTGCAATATCAATCTCTTAATACAACAACAATAATAGAAATGAATTAAAAGAGAGAATAGAAAAACCCCTTGTGAAGATGCCAAGAGTAGGATTACTAGTCTTCCTCCTAGCTCCACTTTGATGTTTGGTGAAGAACTCAAGCCCTCTTCAATGGTTGATTCCCCTTTTGCAATATGGAATGGAGCTTTCTCAAGTCACCAACTCTTCAATTGATTGTCCTTTGGAAGATGGAATGGAGCTTTCTCAAGTCACCAAACCTTTGAATGAAGCTTTTTCAACCTTTAAGAGCTTGTTTAACCCAATTTATCCCAAAGAATCTCAAAGAACTTGTCAATGGAAGATGGAGAAGGTGGAGAGGATTGAAATGGAGATGAAGATGAAGGGACAAGGGAGAGTGTCACTCTCTCCCTCTCCCCACATTTTTGCAGAAATTGTTCAAGAAGCCCCCCATTTCCCTCTTATTCTCTTTTTAATTCATTCAAAACTCAACCCATGCCTTCCAACTTACACCACTTCACCTTGTTCCCCACTTTTTCTTTGTTTAGTATTTCTTTTGGCAAACACAATGTCTTGTTCCCCACTTTGTCTCCCAACTCATGCAAAAGAATTCAACATTTAATAGGTGACATGGCCAAGCCATGAGTGGCTTGGCCATGTCTCTCATGTTTCTTTGGGACACGGCCAAGCTAGTTGGCCATGTCTCTTGCTGCTCCTTTTCTTTCTTTTTCTTTTCTTTGGTCCCAAGAGGAGTAGACATGGCCAAGCTTCTAGCGACATGGCCATGTCATGTGACATGGCCAGTGCTTGGCCATGTCTCTTGCCAGTGTCGCATTCTGCCTTCTTTCTTTTCTTTCTTTTCTTTGGTTTCATGGAGTGACACGGCCAAGCTCCTGGCCATGTCATGTGACATGGCCAGTGGCTTGGCTGTGTCGCTTGCCAGTGTCACCTTCTGCCTTCTTTCTTTTCTTTGTTCTCAAGTGGTGACACGGCCAAGCTCCTGGCCATGTCATGTGACATGGCCAGTGGCTTGGCCATGTCTGTTGCTAGTGTCGCCTTCTGCCTTCTATCTTTTCTTTGTTCTCAAGTGGTGACACAGCCAAGCTGCTGGACATGTCATGTGACATGGCCAGTGGCTTGGCCATGTCTGTTGCCAGTGTTGCCTTCTGCCTTCTATTTCTTTGAGGGACACGCCCAAGACAATGAGACATGGCCAAGCTTCAAGCAACATGGCCATGTCGATCAGACAAGTGCAAAGACATGGCCATGTCTGTGAGTGTGTCAAGTACTGCCTCTATTTTAGGATGAAACATGGCCAAGACAATGAGACATGGCCAAGCTTCAAGTGACATGGCCATGTCGATCAGACATGGGCAAAGACATGGCCATGTCTGTGAGTGTGTCAAGTACTGCCTCTATTTTTTTTCTTTCTTGGTTTCTTTTCCTTGGGTGAGACACGACTAGTGGCTTGGCCGTGTCTCTTGGGTGTGTTAGCTACTGTCTTGGAATTCTTTTGAGGGACATGGCCAAGCTTGCTTTGGCTTGGCCATGTCTTGCTTGATTCATGCTCTTTCTTCATTTTTCTTGATTGTTTTGATCATCCAAGGGAGTTTTTGCACTTAAACATAAAACAAACATTTTAAACAAACTTAAAAGAAAAATCAATTAAAACATTAACTAAAAACACATAAAAATCATACTGAAAACTAGTACAAATATGATCTAAACAAATACCCCACACTTAATTCCTTGCTTGTCCCCAAGCAAGGCTAAAATCAAAAAACACTAACAAGATAAATTTTGTTAAGTTCAAGAGTTATAAAGATGCATCAAGACTTCCCTATCCCTAAATCCACAATCAATATCGAATCAAACAAAATTGGCACTCATGCAATTCAGTGGTTTTCCATGCATAACCTATGTTGTTGCTCCCTCACCAACTCTTACAAGTGTTTGATCATGGTGGTGTTTACAATCATAACAATCAATGAAAGATTATTACCATAGGCTTGCTTATCAATCAAATCTCCACTACAAAATTTCAATCAAGCATCAATCAAAAGGTCTTTATTGGGTTGTAATGGAGCTAAGGTAAAGGCATGGCATTTAGGAAATGTGAGCTAAATCATTCAGTTCAAGAGCACTTTAAGAATGAAGTACCCGATCATATACATAACCCAACAATCCCAAAACACCTTCCTCTCATCTACCCCTTGACATTAAAGAGATTTTCAAGGGAACTCACTTATTAAATCTTGCAATAATACATTCCAACCCTTTCAACAAGAAAAACAATTATTCTTATTATATATATATATATTATTTTTCTCTTATTTATTTATTTATTTATTTTTATTATTTTGCTTTGCAATCTTAAACCTACTAATTTTAACCCCACACTTAATTCAACACAACACTCGGTCATATACGCTCTTAAAATGCTCTTGACCTAATGAAAGGATAAGAGTTAATCAACAAGGTTCAAGCTAATGGTGTTGTGAGAAAGAAAGAAAAGGAAAAATAAAATAGGCTCAAAATTGGCTAACTAAGGTTAAAGATAGGGTTGGTCTTTTTAAGCCAAAGTGGGTTCACCTAATTGCCTTAATCATCTTGATGCCTAATTGAAATTTTTTATGTAATCTTAAAATGTATGTCAAAGCAAGTTCTAGCAAATCATCAATCAAAGATGTTCACCCACAACAATAATGATAAGTTGATGGCTCAATTCCTCACTAGGTTAATGGCAATGCAAGGGAAAAAACCAACAAAATTGACAATAAGCACCAATTCTACTCAATTCTCAATTTCATGCTTCAAAAATTCAAAGGTCATCTATCAACAATTTTTATAACAATTGAACTTTCTAAAACTCATTTATTCAACGAAAAACATTCAAAAACATTAACTAAAACTTAAACAAAAACAAGTTAAAAGTAAAAACACAAAAACACATAATGCAATTAAAAGTAAAAACATAAAACACAAAATGCACCCCACACTTAAAGATTCACATTGTCCTCAATGTGAGCATGCATAGACTAAAAGAGAGTTTAGATGATACCTTATTTCCATCGTTCCCATATACGATGTGTAGGGCTCCTTCCACCCATAATGTAATTGGAGCCCATATGTGAGAGGATGAACAACATGCAACTTTGAAATGTGCCCAATGTATTGAAAAGCCTAGGTAGCATCCTTGGAAGAGAAATTGTCCAAAGAGAACATGTGAGGGTTGTCTTAGCCTGATCCTCTAATGCTATAGGGACGTGGTAAGAATCTTTTTCAGTTTGCAACACGGTTATATATGGTTTTTGCTCATTCTCACCACCAAGGGTGGGAGAGATTATAATTTGTTGCATACTGTAATCCCCAACCAAAAAATCTTTCATAATTCTTGGGGTCTTTTTAAGTTCAACCAAGTTTGGTTGAATCACTTCTTCATCCTCTTTAGCAATTTGAAGCTGCCCCTCAACAATCTCATTATTTAATAGTAAATTACTCTCCTCAATTTCTAAATTGGAAAAATTAGGTTATACTTCTAAGGTCATTGCCACCTCAAGCTTATCTACACTATCTTCACCACAGGGCATGTGATAGAGTTTAGAAAGTTGCATACCTTGTTTCTCTTCATTCAGCCTGCTTGGGAATGGGGTTGGTGTCATACAAGGATTTGGAGGTTCATGCAATGTTGTCAAAGTTGATGCTTCCAAATCCTCCTCCTCCTTTGATTGAATTAACTCCTTTATGTATGGCTGTATTTCCTCACCATCTTCTTCTTGATTATTTCCTGCATCAAAGGAATCACAAAAACTGTTATATATCACATGTTCACTCCTCAAATTTGTGATTACCTTGACTTGCTCTAGTTGGCTAGTAAATTCCTCTTCTTGGTGTGCTTGGAGTTGATGTGCCAGTTGCCCAACTTGAATTTCCACCCTCTTCAATGATTCCTCCAAAGAATCAAACCTCTCATTGCTCCCTTCCTGATTTTGTGTGCTAATTTGAAGGTAAGCATTCAAATAATCTTCCACTGTGGATTTCTCGAATTGATCTTGATTTTGTGCGCTAATTTGAATGAAGTCATTCAAACTATCTTCCAAAGTGGGCTCCTTAAGTCGATCTTGATTTTGTGTGCTAGTTTGAATGAAGGCATTCAAACTATCCTCCAATGTGGGTTTCTTAAGGTGATCTTGATTTGAATATTGTTCTTGAGAGTAAGGATTTCTTTGGTAAGGTTGAAAAAAATTTTGAGGTGGAATTGCTGTTGGTTTTCCCAAGAATAATTTGGGTGGCTTCCCCAGCTTGAATTATAAGGTATGGGATATGGGTCATTTACACCCATGTTCTGGAAACTTTCATAGGCATATTCTTCCTCTTGCCTCTCTTGGTATTGTCCATAACCAAATGAACACATGTTTGCGCTATGTCCTGCAATGCCACATGCTGAACATACTTCACGAGTAGGCATAGGTGTTCTTCCTCTTGCATTTAGCATCTTAAGTTAGTTCGTTAATTCTGCTAATTGCCATGCCATGTCAGAGTGAGGGTTATCATCATAAACCCCACAAAAGGTACTCAGCAATTTAATGAGAACAAATAATAAAAAAATTCAAACAAAACAAACAAACAATTAAAATAAAACAAACAAACAATTAAATTGTAAAGAAAAATCAAACTATCACTACTTAAATAGCCTTCCCTAGCAGAAAATAAAAAAAAAACAAACAACACTTAGTAATTTAAAAAAAACAGACAACCGAGTAAAATAAAAAAATCAAACTATTACTACTTCGATAACCCTCCCCGGCAGCGGCACCAAAAACTTGTTGCGCTCGAATTAAGTACTACTACAAGCGTCACTCGCAAGTATATGAGGTAGTTGTAGCAAAGGTGATCGTCCCAAGGTCGTTTCCCCAAGAAGGTGTGGTTCATAATAGCTTGATTGACAAGTTATTTAAATACGGAAGTGTTTGTTGTTCGGAATTGTGGAAGGACAATTTAAACCTAAAATTAACGTGCGTAGGGTTGATGTGTGAAGGTTGTACAAGATCAAATCGATTCTTGGGAAGGTGCCTAGGGTTATAGGTCCATTTAATCAAAGCTCAATTCTCAATTATCCATTAACATAACCTTGTAATTAATTTGTTCCTTAAGGTTAATTAGTCAATTACCAATCCATTAGTTCTCACATTCATGAATTAGCAATAACCAATTATTTCACATTATCAAATTAATGAAACCCTAGAACTTATATTTCTAATTCATTCATAGGGTGGTCGATTATATAGTTCCGATATTGGATTTTGCCTCTCAGTCCGTCATCCAATATTCAAAGATTAATAGGTAGCTAATCTATCAACCTAGCATTTGATGCAATATAATCAACCAATCAACAAGGAATATCAATGGAAATATCAAATCAAAACATTCAACCAAATATACTACAAACCCTAGGCATGGGTATTTAGCTCAACATCATCAATTTATAACATTCATTCAACTCAATATAAAACAAATACAAATTGTTCATTGCAATATCAATCTCTTAATACAACAACAACAATAGAAATGAATTAAAAGAGAATAGAAAAACCCCTTGTGAAGATGCCAAGAGTAGGATTACTAGTCTTCCTCCTAACTCCACTTTGATGTTTGATGAAGAACTCAAGCCCTCTTCAATGGTTGATTCCCCTTTTGCAACATGGAATGAAGCTTTCTCAAGTCACCAACCCTTCAATTGATTGTGGCTTTGGAAGATGGAATGGAGCTTTCTCAAGTCACCAAATCTTTGAATGAACCTTTAAGAGCTTGTTTAATCCAATTTATCCCAAAGAATCTGAAAGAACTTGTCAATGGAAGATGGAGAAGGTGGAGAGGATGGAAATGGAGATGAAGATGAAGGGATAAGGGAGAGTGTCACTCTCTCCCTCTCCCCACATTTTTGCAGAAATTGTTCAAGAAGCCCCCCATTTCCCTCTTCTTCTCTTTTTAATTCATTCAAAACTCAACCCATGCTTTCCAACTCATACCACTTCACCTTGTTCCCCACTTTTTCTTTGTTTAGTATTTCTTTTGGCAAACACAATGTCTTGTTCCCCACTTTGTCTCCCAACTCATGCAAAAGAATTCAACATTTAATAAGTGACATGGCCAAGCCATGATTGGCTTGGCCATGTCTCTCATCTTTCTTTGGGACACGACCAAGCTAGTTGGCCATGTCTCTTGCTGCTCCTTTTCTTTCTTTTTCTTTTCTTTGGTCCCAAGATGAGCAGGCATGGCCAAGCTTCAAGCGACATGGCCATGTCATGTGACATGGCCAGTGGCTTGGCCATGTCTCTTGCCAGTGTCGCATTCTGCCTTCTTTCTTTTCTTTCTTTTCTTTGGTTTCATGGAGTGACACGGCTAAGCTCTTGGCCATGTCATGTGACATGGCCAGTGGCTTGGCCATGTCGCTTGCCAGTGTCGCCTTCTGCCTTCTTTCTTTTCTTTGTTCTCATGTGGTGACACGGCCAAGCTCCTGGCCATGTCATGTGACATGGCCAGTGGCTTGGCCATGTCTGTTGCTAGTGTCACCTTCTGCCTTCTATCTTTTCTTTGTTCTCAAGTGGTGACACGGCCAAGCTCCTGGCCATGTCATGTGACATGGCTATTGGCTTGGCCATGTCTGTTGCCAGTGTCGCCTTCTACCTTTTATTTCTTTGAGGGACACGCCCAAGACAATGAGATATGGCCAAGCTTCAAGCGACATGGCCACGTCGATCAGACATGGGCAAAGACATGGCCATGTCTGTGAGTGTGTCAAGTACTGCCTCTATTTTAGGATGAAACACGGCCAAGACAATGAGACATGGCCAAGCTTCAAGTGACATGGCCAAGTCGATCAGACATGGCCATGTCATGTCTGTGAGTGTGTCAAGTACTGCCTCTATTTTTTTTCTTTCTTGGTTTCTTTTCCTTGGGTGAGACACGGCCAGTGGCTTGGCTGTGTCTCTTGGGTGTGTCAGCTACTATCTTGGAATTCTTTTGAGGGATATGGCCAAGCTTGCTTTGGCTTGGCCATGTCTTTCTTGATTCATGCTCTTTCTTCATTTTTCTTGATTGTTTTGATCATCCAAGGGAGTTTTTGCACTTAAACCTAAAACAAACACTTTAAAAAAACTTAAAACAAAAATCAATCAAAACATTAACTAAAAACACATAAAAATCATACTGAAAACAAGTACAAATATGATCTAAACAATAAGCAATTTTGAATTGTGTCCCATGATTGAAGAATTTGAAGCTATCCTCGGATATCTTAGCAATAATCAAACTTGAAGTTCATGGCATTATTTCATCTTTCAAAACTTGAAGTTCTTTAATTGACTAGACGTGAGAAAATCTCGCTCGACCCTTTAATTGATTTTTGTGCATTCTATTTGGCTCCCTTCAAAGCATGGAGACACATGTTCTATCTGTGCTTGCTTGGTCAATTTCTGTTTGTCTCTTCTAATGGTGAGATTGATCCGTGAGTATTGGATATTGTGGACCAAATGGAGGGAGGATTTTCACCAATACCACGGTCTTAATTGGAAACCTAGTTAGATTGGATCAATTCCAGACCGGTTCTTTAAGGAGGTTGGTTGGAAGTCCCTTGTTGCTTTAGGTAATTACCTAAATCGCCCCTTTGAATTTTCAATTTAGGTCATTATTTTTATTGCTCTAATTTTTGCTAGTCCACCCTTGCCAGTTTTTGGAACTAGCGAGCTGCCCTAATTTTTGCCTAGGCCTCCCTTGCGGGTTTTCAACCAAGTGGCTCTCTTTTTTTATTTTATATTTTATTTTGGTCCTAATTTTTGCCTAGACTGCCCTTGTAGGTATTCAAAACTAGTAGACCTCCCTAATTTTTTCCTAGGCCGCCCTTGCAGCTTTTCAACCTAGCAGGCTCTCTCTTTTTTTTTTTAAATATGAATTGTACTTCTTTTATATATTTGGCTATAGGAGAGCTTCTACTTGCTCGACACCCCACCTATGGAATACACCAGATATCTGGCCTGAGACCATTCTGGAAGGAAATTGTTTGATCTAACTTCTTCATGCGCAGAGTGGATTGATTAGATCCATTCATGAAGTATAATCAATATCCATTGGTTGGTACATTGGTGAAAAATTACCCATGTCACCATTCGGACGTATATGATGTATGTTCCTCTTACTGCTCTCTGCTGAGGCACTTGCTATGATCCTTATCAACTTGACTGCTAGCATGGAGCCGAGCCTCGGGGTTTTAAGTTCACTCCTGACTTGGACATGCCTCACTTGACTGAAACCTTCTTGGATCGACTGAGGCAAATCTGGCCAGCATGTTATACTTACCGACCTTCTTAAATTCTGAAATTCTCAGGTTTTTAGATAAAATGATGTTAGGATGAATAATAAAAGATGTTTTTCTTTATTTTATAATTTGTCATTACTTTTTGCTATTTTGTGATTTATTTACCCTGTTGGTCAGATATTTGAAATAGTGCACATATGATAATTTTACTATTAACTCTATCTCATTAAATTGAGAACAATAAAAAAATATAAAGCCAGCATACACAAGATCATTCTTATCGCCAACTAGCCCTTTCGGGTTTTTACTTGACAATTTTCTCTCATTTTAGCCCTAATTGTTGCCTAGCCTGCCCTTTTGGGTTTTTGAAACTAGCACACTGCTATAACTTTTGCCTAAATTTTCCTTTCGGCTTTTCAACCTAGCAAGCCTTTTTTTAATCTCAAACATAAAACTTATTCAGCCTATCAATATTCATTGGTTCACTAAACTCATTCCCATCTATGTCTGACAATTTGATGACACCCTTCTTCATGACTTGTTTTACAACATATGACTCTTCCTAACCTGGTATGAACTTCCCTCTTGGATTAAGAATATTAGGCTTACATTGCTTTAACACCAAGTCCCCGATTTTAAGTTTCATGATTCTAACCCTTCTATTATAGGCTTGTGCTATCTTTCTTTGGTATAACTGGTGATGGTGCAATGCCTTCAACTTTCTTTCTTCCAATAGACCTAGCTGCGTATATCTGTTTACTACCTATTCTATTTCAGGCAACTTGGCTTCCCAGACCACCCTTAGTGACTTGATCTCCATCTCAATAGGCAACACTGCTTTCATTCCATAAACCAAGGAAAATCACGTCATTCTGATAGGAGTATGCACACTTGTTGTGAGCAAGGATTTTTGCACCCACTCCCATGTGGAATAGTTGTTGCAACTTCAACACTGTTAGGCTCAGGGCCTTAGAGAACACGGGCCTAAACTCAAAGAAAATGGAGTTGCCACCCAGAAAGACTGAGAAAATAGAAAGGGGTGGATGACTCAATTCCTAAGGAATCCCCAACCCCCCTAATTGGTTCAAAAAGTTGGGTACGTGTGGGGAAGGTGAGAATAACCTAGCACCCACATAATGCCCGGTTCATTAAAACCGACCTCCTTTTCAGGCCTAAATATTATAGAATTCTTAATTATTATGATATAATCCATAGTTCATATAATAATTAAAATAAAATAATCATTGTATAACAATCAAAGCAATGTTCAAACAAAATAAATAAATGGACAACCATTTGAGGCTGGAAACATGTCCTTACATCATCCAATGTCTAAAACTAATAGGACACCCACAAAAATGTGGAAATGTATCCTTTACATTAATTCCAAAATATGAAAATAATTTAAATTACATGAAGCTTAATTAATAAGGTATCTACAAAGTGGAGACATACCTCTTACATTATTAATAAACAAATAATTATAAAGAAAATATTCATCCATTCATTCATCATAAATTAAATAAATTAATCATCAAAATTTAAGCAAATCATTCATAAAATATATAGCCAATCACATAATAAAAAAACTAAATAAATCAATAGATGTATAAATTTAGGGTTTTGGAACTTTAATAACCAAATTAGGTTTTTTAGGGTTTAAGAAAAATATGATTAGGGTTTTTAGGGTTTTGAAAAACAAGGATAAGGTTTTAGAGCTTTGGAAAACAAGATTAAAAAAGTGGTTTTAGAACTTTTATTATTTGAAAGATTGATTTTAGGGTTTATTTTTAAAAACTATTTTAGAGTTTAATATTAAAGGTAAGCTACTGTCATATTTAAGGTTTTAAAGAAAATCTATTTTAAAATGTAGGGTGTTGGAGAATTAATTTTTCAGACTTTAAAACTAGTTTAGCAATTTGTTTTGGAAATCAAATAAACAGTTGAATGTAGTTTGACTAATTAACACAGAAACCAACACATCCGAATGAATTATATTTTAACTCAATGGATTATAGATTTCGTGGATACTATATATGAATGGAGCATCAAGACGTGGACATGGTTACTGCATGAAATAACTAAACAAGCTAATGATTACTGTGATTAATGAAACGATAAAAGCAAACAATGAAACAAAAATGAAAACTAAATGATGAAATAGAATAATTGAATTACTGTAAACTTAAAAACAATTAGATGAAAGTTGCAAACCTCCATTGTAGGTTCCACCAATATTTTACGTCGATCAAACTATATAAAATCTTGGTTGAAACAAATTGAAGACAACTACATTCTGTCTTCTGGCTGGTGGTCTCAAGCTTCTGATCTATATTTTCTTTATGGCTGTTGTTTGCTTTAATAGCTTAATGCTTGCTAATCACGATTGTTGCTACTCTTTTGTTGCCTTCCTTTTTCCCTTTTTCTGTTGCTAATAACGATGGTTAATTTTCCTCCCCTGTTGTTCCTATTTAAAACCTATATTTATAAGTGATGATGAGGTCAAAAACTGTAAACCCGTATCAGTTTCCTACTTAGACACATTTTTCATCTGATGCATCTCAAATTATCTAAGAATATCCACTTACAAATCATTCAAATTCTGGATAAAACATGACTGAGTTAAAAGCTGAATTTGATATGGACTTCCCATGTCAATTTAGGAATTTCCCAAATTGATATGGGGTCCCATATCGACTTGGGAAAGTCCCAAATTGATATGGGACTCTCCATGTCGATTTGGGAATTTCCCAAATCAATATAGGAGTCCATATCGACTTGGGAAGGTCCCAAATCATTATAAACCTTCCCATATCGACTTGGGAAGGTCCCAAATCGATATGGGACCTTCCCATATCGATTTGGGGCTTGCTAAATTGATATGGATTGTCCCATATCAATTTGGAAAGCCCAATTCGATATGGTTACACCCTACTAAATTAGACCCGACCAAACCTTCAAAAATAAGCCCATTTAGGTTTTCAAATATTGAACCATCATATTTTATGCCTTAAGAATCGAACCAATCAAATTTAAAAGCTTAAAATAGGTTTAAGCCATTAAGAATGGACCGATAAATAATTAGAGCATTTTATTTAGACATAACTAGCTTAGAGCTAAAATCAAGGGTCTACAATTTGCCCCTTGCTTGAACGATCTTTAATTTATTCAGAGAGTGAAAAATAACATGAGTTTGAGCTAATTTTGGACATGGATTGGTTCTAGACCCATATTAGTTTGGGTTCTGGACACAGTTTGAGTTCTGGACTTAAAAATAATTTTAGGTTTTAGACCTGAGTTGGTTTAGATTCTAGACCCGGGATGAGTTATGGACTTAAAAAATAATTTTGGGTTCTGGACCCGAGTTGGTTTGATTTTTGGACCCGATTTGGTTTGGATTTTTGACGCGAGATGAGTTCTAGACTCAAAAATGATTTTTGGTTCTGGACTAGAGTTGGTTTGGGTTCTGCACCTGGGATGAATTTCGGACTTAAAATAATGATTTTAGGTTCTAGACCCGAGTTGGTTTGGGTTCTGAACCCTATTTGGTTTGGATTCTAGACTCGAGATGAGTTCTAGACTTGAAAAAGATTTTAGGCTCTGGACTCGAGTTAATTTGGATTCTAGACCTGATTTGGCTTAGGTTCTGGACCTGAGGTATTTGCAAAAATTAATTGTAGTCGGTAAAGTATTTGCAAAAAGTTTAGCTATTTTTTATTTTATCTAGATACCTATAAATTCTTGCCCCCTGCGTGAAAAAAATATTTTAGAAAAATATTTTTTAGACACGCAAATAAAATAGACCCATCATAAATATCTACTATGTGCTCATGTGCTGTGTTCTGAAAAATGAATTATTAAAAAAGTAAATGCAGGAGATGAATTATTGAAATAAATGAGACATAGGACATATTGTCACTTTCTTTGACTTAGGCAAGTGATTATGTTTCACCTTTTAATTTTTTTTAAGTAGTACAAAAGTGACATGCATTTTATCTATAAATAGATGCACTGATGTAGTTATTTCATTCACAACATTGCCAAACCTCAAATCTTCAAGTTGTTCGTGTGGCTCTGAAATTTTTTTTTCAAGTTTTCTAAATTTTTTCAAGTTTTTCAAAGAAATAAGAAGAAAATTGTAGTACCTCAACATGCATCTAGGACTGAACTACGTATGGACCCTGAAATGTGAGCTTACCTCAGAGACTGTGGATTGGATTAAATTCCAATTTTAGCGGGAATGCACCTCCATAGAAGTTCACAAGAAAAAAAACAGGTATTTATTAGAAATTATTATTTTATTTTTTTATAATTTTTATGGGTTTTATGCATTTTTATGTATTTTTTATTGCTAATTTATTATTTACATTAGGAAAACTAAATGAGTTAACTAATTCTAAAAATAATAGGCCTATGCACGAGGAAAATAATTTTAAACATTGGGTAAAATATTATTGCATAAAAATGGAAAAATAGAAATTTATTTTGAAAAAAAATACATATATGTTAACAAGACTAAAAACATGATGTGAAAAAATGCAAAGAATAAGAAAAGAATAAATTAAGTGAGACAATAAAATTATTGGGATGCTAAAAATAATTTTTTATGTATTTTTTATATTTTTTATATATACTTTTTATAAGAGTAATTATTAGGGGTGATATACTTACCTGGCTAGACTTACCTTTATTATGGCAGTTTGATAGCTGTGTGATTGGAATATCCATAAAGCCCGTGAATGGTATGATCAAGTATTGCCTCCAGTTCGATAGATGATCAATGAATGTGGCTTTGAAGACTTTGTATTGCAACTGCCTGCCAGAGGGTATCAAATTGACAGAAGCGTAATACATGCGCTTACTGAGCGGTGGATGGACACCACTCACACTTTTCGTTTGCTTGTTGGAGAAATGACCATTGGCCCCGTAGATTTTACTACGATAATGGGCTTGAGATATGAAGGGATCCCTATCCTTTGACCAATAATATATTGACTGAGGATGAAATTTGTAGATTAATTGGTATATGTCCCAGGTATAAGGGAGCATGCAAAATAAAATATGAATATAACTAAGAGTATTGGATGAGGCAAACCGGACCAGTGCATGGTAGACGTGCAGAGAGATATACCTGTGGATTGTTGCTATACCTGCTTACGACAATAATTTTCTGCAGCATTGAGTTGGCAGTTCACCTGTCGGTGTTGCGTGCTTTGGAGAGGCTGGCCTTGCTTGTATTTATTATGGTTTTGACAAAATTAGCAGGAACAAGATATCATTTACAAGCATGATGGCCATTGTCGAGGTATGGGTTCTCTTTTTTTTTTTGCTAATTAGAACAATGGGTTATGATCAAAACTAATCTCTTTTGAACTTGACAGGTGTGGGCCTATGAACATAATCTTGTGAGAGCACCTTGTATTTCTGGCAGATGGGTGGGGTACCCGAGATTGAGCATTTTGCTATCACGTAGCAGAAAAGTGGCTGGTTGCCATCATATACATTTTCAACATTATCAGTTGAGCCAGTTGACCTGGGATCAGGTAAAAAAAACAATTAGTAATATCATAGAATTTAATGAAAATGACTTATCGGTATCTTTTGTCTTGTCGATGAATGTCCCTTGGTGGAGAGCATATGAAAGGGCTAATTGGACTGCCGATATGAACAATGCATTGCCCTTGAAGAATTCCCGTGGAATTATTGCTGGACTGATGTTAAGGGCTGGTTTCTAGGTGAGAGAGTACACAACTAGTTCCTTGGCCCTAGTTAGAGGCGGGTGCCAGCCAATGTGCCAGTAAATGTGTTGATTTGCAGATATATGAATGAGAACTCTTGGAGTCATGCCCGGGATGGTTTTGATATTGATTTGCTTTTGCTTCGATCATAATTGTCATATAACAAATTTGTACGGGATCAACTTTTGCATTTCAAAGTCTCCCCTGATGGTGATGAAAGTTCTGAGGAAGAAAGGAATGAAGAGGGAGAAGGAGAGGAGGAAGGTGATGAAGAGAAGGATGAGGAAGAGGATGATGAATATGAGATTGATGATGAGGAGAATGGTGATAGTGAGGGGGGCAATGAGGATGAAGAAGATGAAGGGGAGGATGAAGAGCATAATGACACAAGGGGTTTTGCTGCCATGATGACACCATGGTTGTTTCTTTTTCAAGTTGATCAGACATACTTTAATGTGCTTGACTGGCAAGTGACTAACATTTATGAATTTTTACAGACGGTTGAGCACTCGAATGTTGCTGGGCAAGGTAAAGCCGAGCCAAGTAGTGCAGCTCCACTTTAACCAGTTCCTTATGCTGAGTTGTCTTCTACCTCAAGGCTTCGATTTGAGCTATCCAGTTCGTGACCCCTGTTTCATATTCATATATGTTGAATGCATGCATGAAAATGTATGAATCTAATTTTTTTCCTTTTCTGGCTTACAACAAATGCTTGAAGAACAGAATCAAAATCTGCAAGAACAACTGGTTGCCAGCACTTGACTTACTAATTTCTTTGAACAAAAATTTTGGGAGTTTAGATTTCAGGGCTATAGAGATCTCGGGGGATCTTCATTGAGAAGGTCCTGGACTGATGACCACGATGCGCAACCTATTTTTACGGGCACTAATGCCGATTTTTAGGGTGACAAAAATCCAGATGCTTCTTCAGGAGGAAACTGGATAGATAATGTGTTATTCAACTACAAACCACCACCTCATCATAGTGATCAGATTGTATTAAGAAGTTGTATGAAGTTTATTATACATAAATAAACAAAGGGCTTGTAACAATTTATAAATAGTAAACTGTAATTAATATATATATTATACTTTGACTTTTCAAATTTTCTTTTAATTTGGACTTTTTTTTCTTTCTTTTATGATTCTTTGACTTTTCTTTTTTGCTTTTGACATATATACATATATACACAGAAGCATATCTGTGACCATGTCAAATTCATTTAACACGAATTCAACATGGATTTAAATTGATAAAACAAAACCCACATAGATTAGGTTTAACAATGTCCCACTTCACAACGAAACTCTTCCCTCGAAATGGATAAAGATATGAAGCCCTAATTCCACACAAATTTTGTGAGCGGGGATTTTTGCCCCCACTCCCGGTGGAATGGTTCTTGCAACTTCGACACTGTTTAGGCTCGAGGCCTTAGAGAGAACAGACCTAAGTTCAGAGAAAATGGTGTCGCCACCCGGATGGGCCCGAAAAAAAGAAAGAGGTGGATGACTCGATTCCTAAGGAATCCCCAACCCCCTAATGGGTTTGAAAAGTTGGGTACGTGTGGGGAAGGTGAGAAATGGTCCAGCACCCCCACAACGCCTGGTTCATTGGAACCGACCTCCTTTACAGGTCTTAATATTATAAAATTCTTAAATATAACAACATTATCCAAATTACACACAACAATTAAAAGAAAGCATCATTATATTAAAAATCAAAACAATGTCCAAACAAAGCAAATAAATGGACACCCATCCGATGATGGAAACATTCCCTTACATCCCATGCCTAAATAGGACACCCACCGAAAGGTAGAAATATGTCGATTAAATTGGTTCTAAAATAGAAAAAAAAAAATTAAATTACATGATATTTAACTAATGAGGTACCCACAAAGTGGAAACATACCTCTTACAACATTTGGAAATCTAAATAAATCGATAAAAGTAAATAACCATTCATCGTAAATAAATCATTCATAAAAGATATTAAACATGCATTGAAAGTAAACATCCATCCATGATAAATTAAATAAACCAAGCATTGAACTTAAATAAATTAAAGCATATAAAATAAATCAAAGCATAATCAAATATAAAATTGAATAAAGCAAATAAAGATCCAAATTAGGGCTACTGTTTCTATTTAAGATTCTTTATTTAATGTCGTTAGGGTTTTGGAATTTATTACTGTGAATTTTTAAAGGAATTAAAATGGATTAAGGTTTTATGTTTTAAGAGGTTAATAAAGTTCTTTGATTAACCAAATTAGTGTTTGAGAAGTGAAATCATGAAATTAGGTTTGGACACTTTGAAACCTTAGGATTTATGATTTACGGTTACTGGATCATTATTTTGGATTTACTGTATTGAACTTAAACATTAAAATTCATATGGTTTTAAGGTTTTAAAAATTAGGGTTTAGAAAAATTAGGGTTTAGGTTAGCTAGTTTAGGGTTTTAGAGTTGAATTAGGGTTTTAGAATTTTAGAATTAGGGTTTCGGAGAATGCATTAGGTTTTAGGATTTGGAAAAAAAATAGATAATTTTATGAAACTTTATGATAATAAACAAAATGATTTAAGGTTTATATAAATAGAAAAGATGTTTTTAAGGTTTGTGGAAAGAAACAGACTCAAATTTAGGATTTTAAAAAGAAACAGGTTCAATTAGGGTTTTAAAATTTTGAAGAAGCAAAAATAACAATTTTAAGATTTTTGGAAAACAAATAAACGAATTAAAGGTTTTTAAGCTTTAGAAAAGGTAAATTAATGTTCTTAGGGTTTTTTCTTATTTTGAAGAAACATAAATAATTTTTAAGATTTTTGAATGATGAAGCTACTGTGAATTAATGAAACAAATAAAGAAATTCATACCTTCATTTGTTGGTTCCACCAAAAATCACTTCTTGGATGAACAAGAACAAAGACAATCCTTGCTGCCATTGTTGAATTAAAATGCTGGTTTGCTCTCTCAAAAAGTCCGGTTGATTAAAAGTTTTCCTCCTCAATTTCGGTCTCAATTTCTCCTCCAAAATCCCATCCCTTTTTGTGTTGATTTTGGTCTTATTTATCGAAGATTTTTTTTATTAGTTCTAGTTATTCACGGAATATAACATTAATTAAGAAAAGGAAACCGAAACCTAATTGTATTTGGTTTCAGAAAAATTTGCGTCGGAAAAATTTAGCTGGCAAAAAAAAAACCGCTGCAGAAAAATTGCGCTGGCAAAAAAAAATGCTGTGGAAAAATTTCGCAAGCCAATTTTTTTTATTTTTTTGTTTATTATTATTTTTTATTAATAAAAATTAGATATTAAAGCAAATATTTTTAAATTAAGTTAACAAAAAATATTTTGGACTAATTAAAATATATTAGACAACACAAAAATTATTTTGGACTAATTAAAATATATTGGATCGGACTAGGTCAAAAATTAAGGGTCTACAGTTTGCCCCCTGCTTTAACGATCTGAGACTTTAGAGAGTGAAAAGCAACAAGACTTAATTTTTGATGTGATGGTTATTTGAATTTGTGTTGGGTACTTGAACCCGAGACTGAACTTGATTTGGCTACTTGGACTCGAGATTGAATTTGATTTGGGTACTTGGACCTGAGATTGGATTGAATTTGGGTACTTGGTCCTGAGATTGGATTGAATTTGGGTACTTGGACCTGAGATTGGTACTCGGACCTGAGATTGATTTGATTTGGGTACTTAGACCCGAGATTGGGTACTTGGACCCAAGATTGGATTGAATACTTGGACCCAAGATTAATTTGATTTAGGTACTTGGACCTGAGATTGGGTACTTGGACCTGAGAATGATTTGATTTGGGTACTTGGACTCGAGAATGGGTACTTGGACCTGGGATTAAATTTGATTTGGGTACTTGGACCGAGATTGGATTCTTGGACCTGAGATTGGATACTTGGACCCGAGATTGGGTACTTGGACCTGAGACTGATTTGATTTGGGTACTTGGACCCGAGAATGATTTTGATTTGGGTACTTGGACCCGAGATTGGATTCTTGGACCCAAGATTGGATTGGATTTGACTGACCTTTTATCAGCTGAGGATTCTGACTGCTCCGGCAGTTCTATGCATTATGGTTCTTTACCCTAAAAATGGATCTTCATCGTTGGACCTTGGATCTTCATCCTTAGCATCAAATCTTCACCTTTGAAAATGGATCTTCATCCTGAGAGATCAGGTCTTCACCCTTGAAATTGGATCTTCATCTTTTAAATTGGATCTTCATCCTTGGAATCAAGATCTTCATACTTGGAAATCGGGTCTTCACCCTTGAAAGCGGATCTCCATCCTTTAAGCTGGATCTCCATCCTTGGAAATCGAGTCTTCACCCTTTGAAAAATGGATCTTCATCCTTGTAAATCGGGTCTTCACCCTCAAAAATGGATCTTCATCCTTTGGACTTCGGGTCTTCACCCTTTGTAAATGGATCTTCATCCTTTGAGATCAGGTCTTCACCCTTGAAAATATGGATCTTCATCCTTTGAGATTGAGTCTTCACCCTTGAAACATGGATCTTTATCCATTGGAGGTTGGGTCTTTACCCTGGCTTCAGCTCTTTTAGTTGAACTGATCTTTTGTCTTTTGCATCTTCATTCTTTTGATAGTTCTAATGTTCCATTCTTTTGTTCTTCCTTTTTGCAAAAAATTAGCTATTTTTAGTTGGCTCTCATATCTTCTCCTACCCCCTGCGTGGAGAAATATTTGCAAGTGAGTTTGAAAATATTTGGTATATAAACTCAAAAAATTGAAAAGGAGAAACTTTACCCCCTGTGTAGGCTCAAACCAAAGATTTTTTCCATGCAAGCTTTGATTGATGTTTTTGCCGTGTAGTTTTTCGCACAAGCACATATTTCTTCTCTTTGCAAAACGACTGGAGCTTCCACAAGCGAGTAGGCTTTCATGCCCCTTGATTTAATATCTTCTTTTGATTCTTTACTTCGCAGGGTGTTTGCTGTTCAATTTTACAAGGAATAGACAACACAAGACAAGAAAGTGCGATGTGATATGCTCATGTATGCATCATATGCATGATAATACTCACAGAGGTTTCATTGACTCACAAACCGAGGTGATCAGCAGAAGTATTCTCATTGACTCCTTTTCGACGCTCGTTCAAGTCTTGCATTGGAATGATAGAAAGCTTTGCATTTATGGCTTTTATCTTCAAGATGTTGAAAACACGAGTAATGGAGGCCCCGAGCAGCAGAGTCAGGGATTCATCTATTTCAAACTATGTTTCAGCATGTCAGTTGATAGCTTCTTCATGACCTTGACAATAATAATTTCCTTTGTCCAATGTGTCCTTTGGAGGTTCAACATACTTCCTTTAACTTGAAGTCTTTGTTTGACAAAACATTTTTTTTATTTGATTTTTTTTGTAATCAAATGTTGGCTTTGCCAAACTATTGTCAACGTACCTCAGGACTTGATTTTTCCAAATTAACATATCTATAACATGACAACCCCAGTTACCGTACTAAACTCTGGAATCATTTCTATTTAAGCAAGAATTATTGCACTTCAGATAGGCACATACACATTACTTGGCCAAAGGTCTCATTGAGTTTAAATACTGTCTATCTCACATGCATGCTTATCCAAACTATCTCCACTAATAGACTCTACCTACCAAGAGAGATCAACAGGTCTTTGATAGGCTTGAAATGGGGTCTATGAGGGACATGGGTTAAAGTGAAGGCCATTTTGAGATTGGAGCTGGTGTGACACAATGGACAAACCTTCACACTACAAACTTCTCATTTGAACTTTAGGTAGCTTGGAGGCAATCTTAATTCCTTCTATCTTCTTGGCATTAATCTGGATCTTGATTAGGACAGTTTTTGCCCTTGCAAAAAGTTTGTTACCCAAATTTGTGTCTTTTCTTCTTCTCCCTTTTCTTTCCTTTTATTTTTCTTACTCTTCCCTTTCTTGGAGCATTTTATTATTTTGTCCTTCTCCCTTTTACGACTGTCAAGTACATAACTTTTAAGCACTGGATGGTCTTTCTCCTTTTCCTCTGATTTTGATCAAATCTTTAATTGGGTTGGGCCAATTCAAGTCAAAATGTCCATATAACCCAAATGGAAGCCTTTTGCTGCTTTAGGTAAAAGAGAACTCAGTTGGCTTTCTGAATCGCCTTTTTCGGTTTTCTTTTTCTTTTTTTCTTTTTGTTTTCTTCTTTTGTTTTCTTCTTTTTTCTTCTTTTTTTCTTTTTCTCTTCTTCTTTTTTTGTCTTTTTTGTCTTTTTTTTTTCTTTTCTTCTTTTTCTTCTCTTTTTTTGTTTGGTTCTAGCTCTAAAAGAGTTGTCTTGTTTGTACTAACTTAGGCTTCCAATAATGGATGAGTGGTGTAACATAAATCTTCTTTAACAGGGATAAATCATTTGTTACTCTAACGTTGATGTTGTCTTGATATATTGGAGATAGTAAGTGAACTTCAACTACCCTTATGGTCTTAAAAACATCAACTACCCTTATGGTTTTGAGAACTTCAATTATCTTTAGGGTCTTGAGAACTTCAACTATCCTCATTATCTTGACTAATCATTGCTTTCTTTGATCTTCTTGCCTCTTCATCTTAGTGATCAAAAGACTTGTCAAAAGTATCACAACAGCTCAGGGTAGGTTGTTGGGGTTTTTAAGCCAATGAAAAGAAAGCTAAAATTTTATGAAGGCTCAAAGGGACAATTAGGGATTGATATTTAATAGGGTGGATACTAGTTGTTGGCTCGTCAAACAATGCCTAGATCATCTCTTCCTTAACTAAGCAGAGTTGCAATTTCTCCTCGAAAGTTTTTCAAAGCATGTTCTAAGACTGACTAGGACCTAAACAAAGATAATTATGCAGGAGCCCTCTCTAGGTAAGCATACACAACTCAATGCTATAGAGCAATTCCCTCATCTAGTAAAGTCATTCAAGTCATGATACCTAGACACATTAATTTATAAACATCAAGCTAAATTCCTCATCAGTTGAACACCAAAATGAACAAAGACCAACAAAATTTTTTGATAATAGTAATTTATTCAAACAAATTTAAATTTGAAAAACACGATAGTTCCAATTAAATATTAAAGAAAGCAAAATTGAAAAGCAACATTCAAGCTAAGGAAAGTTCATTGAGTTGGAGTCGAAGATGCTTTATTTATTTAGACATCTCAAGGGCAAGGATTTTTTCCATCATCAAGGATCATTGCTTCATCATCCATAGTTAGTCCAAGCTTGCTTAGTAGTATATCATCTTTAGTAGCTTCTCTATTCATATCATGACAAGGTGACAATATAAAACTCTTCATGAAGGTTGTAAGCGATGATGCCCTTCCAAATTTAGGCTGAGGACTATTCTTAGTATTGGGCTTATCAGGCTTAGGCAACTTTCCACTGTCAATCAAATCTTGGATTTCATGCCTTAATCGAACACATTTATCTATCTCATGCCCTTGCATTTGATGGAATTGACAAAAGACCTTGGCAACAAAATTTGGCGATGGAGACTTATGTAGAGGCTGAGGTGCCAATGGTTGTAGCAAATCCATTTTCATTAGATTTTCTAACATCTTTGACAAAGGCTCCCTTAAGTCTGAGAATTTACGCTTCTTTGTTTGCTTAGTTGTTGCCTCTTTCTCAAAACCTCCTCTTTCCCTTTGACTTTGCCCACTAGGGTGATAGCCACTCTTATTGCTCCATTTAGATAGCACATGGTTCAATTGGTCCTCTAGAATAGGGATTGATCTCTCATTTTTCATTCGATCTCTATCAGTAGACATGTTCTCCGTTGATGCTGCCTTTCCTCTCTTTCTTATGTCAATGGGAGATTCCTTATTAGCATTGTTGATGATCTCCAGAATTTCAATCAACTGGGTCTTCATAATTTCAACCAATTGGTCCTGTAGTTCGGCCATCCTAGCTTTGACAACTTCATCAACTATGTCCCTTAGCTGGTTTGTATCCATCCTTGAAATGTTGTAGGTGGTGTCGTTGTATGCTCTTGAATTATCGTACTCTAGGTCTGTGAGCCAGAGAGGATCAAGGATATGAGATGCAAATGTATGTATGCATGTACATGTATGCATAAACAATCAACAAAGAAAAATAATTAGGACGTTCCTTCCAACCTTATAACATCCACACACGAATGGCGAGTCTCTTTTCCTAGGTATATGGTTAACAAAATACCAACATGGGGCATCCCATTTTAAAATATTTTCCTCGGACGCTTCAACCAATAGTTATATTTTCAAAGATGGAAATAAACTCATAATAATTCCCATTAATTAGGTTTTAATCCATTTATCCAACTAAAGTAGCTTTTACTATATTGGATTAAAACTAAATTAAGAGGTTTATAGATTTCTCACTTGAAAACCGTAACTAATGATTCATGCCAAAAACAAGCCCATGATTAATTATTCTTAGTATAAACTAGGCTCACAATTGATTTTTGGTATTTCGTAATTGACCTAAATATTTTTGCAAGCTCTTTGTAAGAAAAGGTTGGGTGAAAATAATTTTGTTTCTAAGCCCATTGTAAAAAGATTTTAGAAAAAAACATATTTTGGGCTTAGTATTTGGGCCATGAGCAAAAGAATTTTTTATTTGTTTTTAGAAAAGTCTTATGTCCAAAGACCATCTTGAAAAGTTTAAAAATAGTTTTGGTCTTTTAGATTTTAAAGAAAAATTTATTTTGAGCTTACAATATACTTAGGTCATATTAGAAAAAGAACAAACCAAATAAGCTATTATTTAAGCCAAGATAAATTAACCATAGTCAAACAACATGCATTTAGGGTAAAACCTAAGGAAAGTAACTAGGCCAATTACATGAGCTTTAGTCTTTGGGTAAAAAGGCTTACGTTCCCATAGCAAGTATATACCAAATGGTATGAAGCTATGAGTGGTTATTCCATGCTTGATCTCCATACCTTGACTGAAAGTATGGTATCCCCTACATAACATAACACGGGTAACACGGGCGTCCTAACTCACGCACACGATGCAATCTAAATGATGCAATGAATAATATCATTATAAGAAAGAATAGAATAATATAAAGACCAATGGAATCGACTTCTCTTATCCCCATTGGAGTTGCCACTATGAGCAAGGAATTTTGCCCCCACTCCCGGTGGAATGGTTCTTGCAACTTCGGCACTGTTTAGGCTCGGGGCCTTAGAGAACACGAACCTAAGTCCGGAGAAAATGGAGTCGCCACCCGGACAGGCTGAGAAAAAAGAAAGGGGTGGATGACTCAATTCCTAAGGAATCCCCAACCCCCTAATGGGTTCAGAAAGTTGGGTATGTGTGGGGAAGGTGAGAAATGGCCCAACACCCCCACAACGCCCGATTCATTGGAACCGACCTCCTTTACAAGTCTTAATATTATAAAATTCTTAAATATAACAACATTATCCATATTACACACAACAATTAAAAGAAAGCATCATTATATTAAAAATCAAAATAATGTCCAAACAAAGCAAAAAAATGGACACCCATCTGAAGATGGAAACATGCCCTTACATCCCATGCCTAAATAGGACACCCACCGAAAGGTAGAAACATGTCCTTTACATTGGTTCTAAAATAGAAAAGAAATTTAAATTACATGATATTTAACTAATGAGGTACCCACAAAGTTGAAACATACCTCTTACAACATTTGGAAATCTAAATAAATCGATAAAAGTAAATAACCATTCATCGTAAATAAATCATTCATCAAAGATATTAAACATGCATTGAAAGTAAACATCCATCCATGATAAATTAAATAAACCAAGCATTGAACTTAAATAAATTAAAGCATATAAAATAAATCAAAGCATAATCAAATATAAAATTGAATAAAGCAAATAAAGATCCAAATTAGGGCTACTGTTTCTATTTAAGATTCTTTATTTAATGTCTTTAGGGTTTTGGAATTTATTACTGTGAGTTTTTAAAGGAATTAAAATGGATTAAGGTTTTAAGTTTTAAGAGGTTGATAAAGTTCTTTGATTAACCAAATTAGTGTTTGAGAAGTGAAATCATGAAATTAGGGTTTGGACACTTTGAAACCTTAGGATTTATGATTTACGGTTACTAGATCATTATTTTGGATTTACTGTATTGAACTTTAACATTTAAATTCATATGGTTTTAAGGTTTTAAAAATTAGGGTTTAGAAAAATTAGGGTTTAGGTTAGCTAGTTTTGGGTTTACTATTTTGGGTTTTGGAGGGTTTTAGAATTTTAGAATTAGGGTTTCGGAGAATGCATTAGGTTTTAGGATTTGGAAAAACAATTGATAATTTTATGAAACATTATGAAAATAAACAAAATGATTTAAGGTTTATATAAACAAAAAAGATATTTTTAAGGTTTATGGAAAGAAACAGACTCAAATTTAGGATTTTGAAAAGAAACAGGTTCAATTAGGGTTTTAAGAATTTGAAGAAGCAAAAATAACAATTTTAAGATTTTTGGAAAACAAATAAACGAAATAAAGGTTTTTAAGCTTTAGAAAAGGTAAATTAAAGTTCTTAGGGGTTTTTTTAATTTTGAAGAAACAGAAACAATTTTTAAGATTTTTGAATGATGAAGCTACTGTGAATTAATGAAACAAATAAAGAAATTCATAACTTCATTTGTTGGTTCCACTAAAAATCACTTCTTGGATGAACAAGAACAAAGACAAGCCTTGCTGCCTTTGTTGAATTAAATTGCTGGTTTGCTCTCTCAAAAAGTCCAGTTGATTCAAAGTTTTCCTCCTCAATTTTGGTCTCAATTTCTCCTCCAAATTTCCATCCCTTTTTGTGTTGTTTTTGGTCTTATTTATAGAAGATTTTTTTGATTAGTTCTAGTTATTCACGTAATATAACATTAATTAAGAAAAGGAAACCGAAACCTAATTGTATTTGGCTTCGAAAAAATTTGCGTCAGAAAAATTTCGCTGGCTAAAAAAAACTGCAGTGGAAAAATTGCGCTGGCGAAAAAAACAGCTGCAGAAAAATTGCACTGGCAAAAAAGTTGCCGTAGTGGGGGACAAAATTGGCCTGCAGGCCATTTCGCCGTAGCCAATTTTTTTTATTTTTTTTGTTTATTATTATTATTTTTTATTTTTTATTAATAAAAATTAGATATTAAAGGAAATATTTTTTAATTAAGATAACAAAAATTATTTTGGACTAATTAAAATATATTGGATCGGACAAGGTAAAAAATTAAGGGTCTAAAGATTTCTTTAAGCAACATGGGCTTCAGCTAGCAATTATATAAATCACAAATCATTGTCTTTTCCTTAATGTCCAAAGCAGTAACACTTCTAATACAATTTCCTCTTGCTCTAACTCAAATTCAACAATTCAACTTCTGCCATCCCCGACTCTTCTTTATAAAATTAATGGCATTTGTCACACCATCACCATGACTAAGATCAATTTAAAGAAGATAAAAAATTTATTCAAATATCATGGTCTCAGCTTAACATCTTGAAATGTTTTTAAAATGTCAAATTAGACCAATCATTCTTATATGCCATTGCTTCTTTTTGGGATATAAAAACTAGGACTTTTAAGATAAACAACTTTGAGATATGTCCTATGATTGAAGAATTTGAGGCTATTATTGGATATCCGAGCAACCAACCAATGGCGTTACCCATACTGGATTCCAAAACTCAACAAAAGATGTAGATGCTTTTTCAACTTTCAAAACCTGAAGTTTTGGAATTAACCAGAGGTGAGAAATTCTTTCTTGGTCCTTTGATTGACTTTTGCACTTTCCATATAGGTTGCACAAAAGCTTGGGGACGCATGTTCTGCTCATGCTTGCTTGGTCAATTCTTGCTTGTTTTTGCTGATGGCCGCGAGAACTGGACATCGTGGACCAAATGGAAGGAGGCTTGTCACCAGTACCGATGATCTTAGCTAAAACCTTGGTTGGATTGGACCAATTCAAATCAGAATCTTGAAGGAGATTGGCTAGGAGTCTACTGTTGCTTTAGGTAATTACCTAAATTGCCCTTTCGGGTTTTCAATTTAGGTCTCTCTTCTAATTTTTGCCTAGCCCGCCCTTGCGGGTTTTCAAGACTAGCGAGCTGTCCTGATTTTTTCCTAAGCCGCCCTTGCGGGTTTTCAACTTAGCGGACTTCTTCCTTTTATTATATTTTTTATTATATATTTTTTTATGGGTTCTAATTTTTGCCTATACCGCCCTTACAGGTTTTTGGATCTAGAACTGCCCTAATTTTTACTCAGGCTGCCCTTTCGGGTTTTCAACTTAACAACTCTTTTTTCTTCTTTATATATATATATATATTAATTGTTGCTTGCCTTTACAGGAGCATCTCTGCTTACTAGATGCCCCATCTGTGGATTTCACCAAATATCTACCACGACATCACTCTGCCAGGAAATTACTTTGCCCTGCCTTTTCATATGCAGACAGGATCGACTAGGTTGGTTCATGAGCTGTGATCAACATCCGTTGGTTGGTACCTTGGTAAAAGATTACCCATGTTACCATTCGGTTGTATCTAATTTATGTCCCACTTGCTGCTCTTCATCAAGGTACCAACTATGATCCTCATCGACTTGACCATCAGTATGGAGCCAGGCCTCGAGGTTCTGAATTTACTCCTGACTTGGAAATGCCATGTTTGACTGAAGCCTTCCTGGATCGACTGAAGCAAAGCTTGCCTGCGTGTTACACTTATTGTCTGGCATAGATTTTACATTTGTCAATTTCTTAGAAAAAATAATGTTAGGATGAACAAAAATGATAAAAAAAAATGTTTTCTTTCCTTTTATTATTTGTCATCATATTTTTCTATTGTGGTATTTATTTTAACCTAATGATCAAATAATCCAAAATAATGCACATAGAAAAATTTTAATATAAACTCTGTTTTATTGAATTGGGGAGCAGCCAAAACATTAGGCTAGCATACACAAGATCACTCATGTCGCCAACTAGCCCTTTCGGGTTTTCTAATTAACAATTTTCTCTCACTTAGCCCTAATTATTTCCTAGCCCGCCCTTTTGGGTTTTTGGAACTAGCAGGCTGCTCTAACTTTTGCCTAGGCTGACCTTTTTGGGTTTTCAACCTAGTGAGTTTTATTATTATTATTATTGTTTATTTTAAACATAAAACCTCTTCAACCTATCAACGTTTACTGACTCACTAAACTCATTCCCATCCATTTCTGACAGCTTGACTACTCCTTTGCTCATGACTTGTTTCACAATGTACGACCCTTCCTAACTAGGTCTAAACTTCCCTCATGGATCAGAAACATTGGGCTTGCACTGCTTCAACACTAACTCCCGGGCTTTAAACTTTTTGAACTTAACTCTTCTGTTGTAGGCTCGGGCAATTTTCCTTTGATACAACTGGTGATGATACAATGCCTTCAACCTTCTTTCTTCTAGTAAGGCCAATTGTGCATATATGCTCACTACCCATTCCATCTCAGGCAATTCAACTTCCAAGATCACTCTTATCGACTTGATCTCTATCTCAATTGGCAACACTGCTTCCATCCCACACACCAAGAAAAATGATGTCATTCCAGTCGGGGTTCGCACACTTATTCTATATCCCCATAAAGCAAAAGGAAGCATCTCTAACCAATCCGTGCATGCCTTGGTTAACTTGGATAAAATTTTCTTAATTGTCTTGTTTGTTGCTTCTACTACACCATTATCCTTTTGTTTATAAGGGGAGGATCGGTGATGATGGATTTGGTACTTTGAGAATAAGTCCCTAACTGCTCCTTGAAACTATACCCCATTGTCTTATATCACACTGTGTGGGACCTCGTATTTGCAGATGAGATTCTTTTCGATAAACTTAGCCATTTTGTGAGCGGGGATTTTCGCCCCCACTCCCGGTGGAATGGTTCTTGCGACTTCGGCACTGTTTAGGCTCGGGGCCTCAGAGAACACGGACCTAAGTCCGGAGAAAAATGGAGTCGCCACCCGAACGGGCTGGAAAAAAGAAAGGGGTGGATGACTCGATTCCTAAGGAATCCCCAACCCCCTAATGGGTTCACAAAGTTGGGTACGTATGGGGAAGGTGAGAAATGGCCCAGCACCCCAACAACGCCCGGTTCATTGGAACCGGCCTCCTTTACAGGTCTTAATATTATAAAATTCTTAAATATAACGACATTATCCATATTACACACAATAATTAAAAGAAAGCATCATTATATTAAAATCAAAGTAATGTCCAAACAAAGAAAATAAATGGACACCCATCCAAGGATGGAAACATGTCCTTACATCACATGCCTAGATAGGACACCCACCAAAAGGTAGAAACATGCCCTTTACATAGGTTCTAAAATAGAAAAGCAAATTAAATTACATGATGTTTAACTAATGAGGTACCCATCAAGTGGAAACATACCTCTTACAACTTTTGGAAGTCTAAATAAATTGATAAAAGTAAATAACCATTCATAATAAGTAAATCATTCATCAAAGGTATTTAAATATCAATAAAAAGTAAACATCCAGCCATGATAAATAAAATAAACTAAGTATTGAACTTAAATAAATTAAAGCATATAAAATAAATTAAAGCATAATCAAATATATAATTGAATAAAGCAAATAAAATGTCCAAATTATAGCTACTATTTCCATTTAGGGTTCTTTATGTCATGTGTTAAGGTTTTGGAAATTTCATGAATTTAAGCTACTGTGACTTTTATGGAATTAAAATAGATTAAAGATTTTATGTTTTTAAAAGGTTGGTAAGACACTTTGATTAAACAAATTAAGGTTTGAATGGTGAAATCATGAAACTAGAGTTTTAGACACTTTAAAATACTTTGATTTATGATTTTCGGTTATTGGGTTTCTAAGCTACTGTGTAAATTTAATCTATTTATGGTTTTATGGTTTTTAATGTTTTAAAAGGATTAGGGTTCATAAAAATTAGGGTTTAAAGTTTTAAAAGGATTAGGGTTCATTATTTTGAATTTTGGAAGTTGAATTTGGGTTTAGTATTTTTGGAATTTAGGGTCACGGGTGGTGAATTAATTTTTAGGAATTTGGAAATCAATTTGATAATTTCATGAAGTTTTATGAATTTAAACAAACAAATTAAAGTTTTTATAAGTAGAAAAGATTTTTTTAAGGCTTTTTGAATGAAATAGAACCTACTTTAAAATTTTAAAAGAAACAAAATTTAAATCTTAGTTTTGTTGAAAAATATGTTCAATTAGAGTTTTAAGATTTTTAAGAAGTAAAAATAACAATTTTAAGCCTTTTGGAAGATATACCAACGAAATAAAGCTTTTAACTTTAGAAAAACTAATTTAAGGTTATAGGATTTTAGATTTTGAAAAAAAGCAAATTCCTAGTTTTAGCTATTGTGTAAAAAAATAAAGAAATTAGAATTTCATACCTTCTTTTGTAAGTTGCACCAAAATTGCTTCTTGGATGAACAAGCTCAAAAGATTTTGCCTTTTTCCTCTCTTAAATCGTGTTTCTACTCCTTTTAAAATCAATTCAATTCAAGCTTTTTCCTTTATGGATTTGGATTTGCTTTTTCCAAGCTACTGTTGGATTTTGGCTCCCTCTTTTTAAATTGCCTTTGGTCCTTATTTATAGTGGTTTGATGTGGTTTATTCCTAATTAGTTAAGGTAAGTAATATTAATAAAAAAAAAGAAACCAAAACCTAATTGAATTAGGTTTCAAAAAATTTGCGTCGGAAAAATTGCGCTGCCGAAAAAAACTGCTGCTGAAAAACTGCGCTGGCAAAAAAATCTGCCGCAGCTGGCTGCGGCAGAGCGCGCGGAATGGGCCCATAAGCTATTTCACAGGCAGAATTTTTCTGCTTGCGAAATGCCCACGGGCCCGCGCGATGATTTTTTTGTTGCCGATTTTTCCGACTCCGATTTTTATTTTTTGACTTTTATTTGTTTATTTCTATTTTTTATTAATAAAAATTAGATACTAAAGCAAAAATTATTTAATAAAAATTATTTTGGACCAATTAGACAACAAAAATCATTTTAGACTAAATAAAAACATATTGGATCATATTGGGTCAAAAATTAAGGGTCTACAGTTTGCCCCATGCTTGAATGATTTGAAACCTTAGTGAAAGAGAGTGAAAAACAATAAGACTTAATTTTTGAGGTTTTGGGTCCTGGACCCGAGAGATTTGGACACTCGATCCTAAACTAGACATGGATACTCGATCCTATCTGGATTTGGGTACTCGATCCTAAACTGGATTCGGATACTCGATCCTAACTGGATTTGGATGCTCGATCCTATATTGGATTGGGATACTCGATCCTAACTTGTTTTGGATACTCGATCTTAACTTGGATTCGGATACTCGATCCTAAACTTGATTGGGATACTCTATCCTAACTGGATTCGGATACTCGATCTTAAATCGGATTTGGATACTCGATCCTAAACTGGATTTGGATACTCGATCTTAAATCGGATTTGGATACTCTATCCTAAACTGGATTTGGATACTCGATCCTAACTTGGATTTGGATACTCGATCCTAACTTGATTGGGATACTCGATCCTAACTGGATTTGGAAACTCGATCCTAAATAGGGTTTGGATACTCGATCCTAAACTGAATTGGGATACTCGATCCTAACTGGATTTGGATTGGGATACTCGATCCTAAATTGGGTTCGGATACTTGATCCTAACTAGATTTGGATTGGGATACTCAATCCTAAATTGGGTTCGGATACTCGATCCTAAATTGGATTGGGATACTCGATCCAAACTGGATTTGGATACTCGATCCTAAACTGGATTGGGATACTCGATCCTAAACTGGATTGGGATACTCGATCCTAACTTGATTTCGGATACTCGATTCTAAAATTGATTGGGATACTCGATCCTAACCTGGGTATTTTGACTTGAGATTTGAATTGATTTTGATTTAATTTGGGTACTTGGACCCGAGATTAGATTTGATTTGGGTACTTGGACCCGAGAATGGGTGCTTAGACCATAGATTGAGTTTGACTGACCTTTTATTATTTGAGAAATCTGACTGCTCCGGTTATTCTATGCATTATGGTTTTTCACCCTCAAAATGGATCTTCATCCTTGGAGATTGGGTCTTCACCCTTGCAAATGGATCTTCATCATTGAAAATGAATCTTCATCTTTTGACATCGGGTCTTTATGTAATATCCTCATTTATGCCCTAGAAGTTTTGAGTATGTTGTTGTTATTGTGGTTGTTGATATATATATTGGGAAGTGAATGTTTGTGCATATATGTGTTAAATTGTAAGAGAAAAGAAATGGGAAGAGAATGTATATGTATATGTGTTTTGGAGAAGAAATTTAGGGTTTAGAGACAAATGTATATGTTGTTTATATGATGATATAATTAACATATACATTGGTCAAATGAAGAGTCAAGGTGATGGTTAAGTGGAAGAAGATATTTTTGGTTGTTAATGAAATTACTATAAAGGGCTTATATGAGACAAAGAGTTAGTTATATGGTTAAGGGTGTTTTGGTAATTTTCCTTGTAAGATGCATGGTGGAGATTAAAAGAAGAAAAGGTGTTTGACTTGTGCATTTTCTTCTTTCTTTCTTGAAGTGGCCGGATTCTCCATAGACAAAGAGAGAAAGAGAGGTGATCTTGAGGTTTGAAGCATTTTGAAGAAAGAAACAAGGGTTTTGGTTAAAGATTTGTAGATTTCTTCATTTGAGGTAAGATCTTTTCTTTAATTTCTTCAATTCTTTTGAAGTGGTGTGAGAAAGGAATTAGGGTTTGTTGGTTTGATGATGAGAAGTTGAGTTGGTGAAGGTGTTGGAAGTGATTGTGTTGAGTAAGAGTTGTGTTTAGTGAAATTGTTTCTGTTTTACAATTAGTAAAGGCTGTGATTTGTATGATTTTTAATTAATTATAGAAAAATGTTCTTGAAGTGAATTTTTGATATGTTGTGCCTCTATGAGTGTAGAATGACTGAAAAATATGTTGATTCGATTTTGGAATGGTTATGAGTTTAGAAAGATTATTTTCATTAGACCTGTTCCAGCAGGTACCTTAACTGGGACAGCTATATTTCGTGATTTTTAATAAAATGTAGAAAAATCATATCCAATCGAATTTTGGATATGTTGTTGCTTAGTGAGTCTAGTATTTGAGAAAAATAATTTGGAACCACGTTGATTGAATTTGATTTATGGAATTCACAAAGTTCAGAACTGCTGCCAGGATGCAGGGCAATTGGGGCAGTCTGGTTAGGTGAACTATTTGACCAAGATTTTGTGTTCAGTTTGATCTGAAATTTTAAAGGGATGATTTTAAGATACAAAACTAAATTCTGTAAAAATTTTAGAATTTTTAGTCAAGTAGATTATTTTATACAATTTTTCAAAATAAGGATAAAATGGAGTTTAAAACCAGAATGTACTATTTATGGTTAGGGTTTTAATTCTTTGTTCTTTTTGCATTGCTTTGGTTTTCCAAAGGTAGGTTGGTCCTTAAACCTAACCCTAAACACTTTAAACACACTTGAATCAATGAATGTTATAATCAATTGTTCTTTGCCCTAATTGCATTGTTGAGATTGAACAATGTTATGTTGTGCATTGTGAATGGTAATGTGTTTCATGAGTAATGTGGTATGAAATGTTGATATTTATGAATGATGCTATGTGAGATATAATGTGATCATGGATGAGATATATATATATATATATACTTGAATAATGAGATGTTATATTGTGAAATGAAATGTGAAGCCATTGTTATTGGCTAAGATGATGTAATTGAAAGAAAGAAGGCATGTTTGCCTAAATGTGATGAGAATTGAGAATGGAAATGAATTGTTTGTTTAATATGTTATTCAGTTTCAGAGTTCTGGATTTGGGTGGCATGCCTAAGAAATGATGACAGGTAACAGTCTTGCCGGGTTGAGGACCTCCTCATAGGTGTTGAGTTGATGGTCCAAGAGACTGGGTCTGTTACACTATGAGATATATGATTTGTAACAGTCTTGCCGGGTTGAGGATCTCCTCATATGTGTTGAGTTGATGATCCAAGAGACTGGGTCTGTTACACTTGCCTACGGGCGTGATTATTGTGACTATGAACCAAAGCAGTAACTCTGAACTCTGAATATCGTATTAAATACTTGTTGGGCCCATAGGTGTCAGGGTTATATGAATGTCCTAAATAATGTTATGAGTTAATGAAATGAGATGTTGGTTATTGAGTATGATTGATTAATGTTGAATGTGGAAAGATGTTGAAATGTGGTATGCTCATATGACTATGATTTGTGAAATGCATAATTATGTGGTTAACTTTATATTTATGATATTGATCTTATCAATAACATATGTGGCATTGCATTACATTAAAGCATACCATTAGCATGTTTTATCTTACTAAGCCGTTGGCTTAGCGCGAATGTGATTCTTCGCGCAGGTGACAAGGAAGAACCAGAGAGTTCCTCTAGGCCGAGTCGAGCCTAGATTTTGAAGATTGAATAGTGGGCTTTAAGATCGAAGACTGACTGCCAAACATGTATAAATTTTATTTGTTGTAAAACTTGAGTTTTGATGTATATGAATTTGTAAATATTGTTACTTTCCGTTGCATAGTGAACAAAGATTTTATCTGCTGTATTTCATAATAAACCTTTACTTTATTTTGTACTAGAAGTGTAAATCCTTTTTGCAGGTTGTAGTTGAGGTTATAAGGGGGATTTATTGGAAGTGTACTGAGAATGATTTTGTTTGCATTGGTTTGTGTAAAAATGTTTTCAAAAATTAGAAAAAAAACCAGTTTTGTCGACACTTGGGATTGAATTTTTAGGCAAAACTATGGCAAAATTTCTATAAAAATCGGAACAAAAATTTGACTAAGTAAAAGTGGTAGCAACATTAGGATAGGGTGGCGCCTCTACTCAGCTTACACACGTAGGTCGGGAAGGGGTGTTACAATTTTTGGTATCAGAGCCTAGGTTTGAGATTCTCAACCTAGATCAATTGTAAGAAAAAGAATATTTTGATTTTTAAAGTGGGTTTTTGAGTAAAATACATGTTTTGGTATGGCAGTCTTTGATCTTTAATGAGGAATATTCTGCTGTGTTTGCAGATATAGGTAGAGATGGCATCTCATTCACGACAATCTGTTGAGGGTAGTGCCGAGAGTATTGCTCCTGCTGAGGGAGCTAGGGTTGATAGTGTTGAGGAGGCACCTGCTTCGGTGTCGGGTAGACCAGCTGGGGAGGAGGTTCCGCCAGCCTGGTTTAGGCCTATGTTGGAAGCTATGAGACAAGCACCTGTGCAACCACAGCCACCGCCACCACCCCCTCAGCCTTCAGTACCAGTAAGGCACTATGATAAGCTAAGGAAATATGGAGCAGAGGATTTCTTTGGTACAGTTGATCCGGCTGTAGCAGAACAGTGGCTTGATAGAGTTCAGAGGGTATTTGTGCAGTTGCAAGCCACTTCAGAGGAGAAGTTTGACTATGCAAGATCTTTGCTACAGAAGGATGCCTACGACTGGTGGAAGACAGTGCCCCATTCTATGGATGATCCACCAACCTTGTCTTATGCGGATTTTCTGAGAGAATTTGAGTTGAAGTATACTCCTAGGGAGTATAAAGATGGGAAGAAAAGAGAGTTTCTAGATTTGAAGCAAGATCATCGGACCGTAACTGAGTATGAAGTTGAGTTTATTCGACTGAGTCAGTATGCTGGGGGTATCATTACTGATGAGATTGATAGATGTCGGCGATTTGAGGAGGGATTGAGGCCCTCGATCATGTGCTTAGTGGCTGGATCCAGATATCAGGATTTCTCACAGCTTGTGGTAGCAGCTCGAAGTGTAGAGCGAGCTCAAGTTATTGCAGCTGCTTCAGAGGAAGAGGTTAGGGTTAGAAGGCCCCAGTTCGAGGCAGGGTCTTCTTCTGCGAAGAGGGGTAGAGGAAGTTTTGTTCCTCGGAGTAGTAGGAGCCAGAGACCAGTGGGTAGGTCAGTGCAGTTCCAGAGGCAGAGATTTAGACCTGCAGCTTCAGTAGCGAGTGCTCCTACTCCTGGAGTTCAGAGATCCACCTTACCTGTGTGTAACCAGTGTGGTGGAAGACATGGGGGCGTTTGTTGGAGGCATAGTAGATCAGGGGTATGCTTCAGGTGTGGATCACCTGACCACTTTGTGAGAGACTGTCCTGAGAGGCAGGATCAGATGCCAGTTGATTCTGCTGCTTCTCGAGCTAGTGTGAGGGGAGGCAGAGGAGGCAGAGGTGCCAGCCGGGGAGGTAGACCAGGATTCAGTTCTAGAAGAGGTACTACATCCAGGGAGGGTAGACCAGAGGAGGTTGGATCTTCCCAGAGGATGTATGTTATGCAGAGACAGCCAGATACATCGGCAGTCATAGCTGGTACTTTTTCTTTATTTAATACTCCAGTACTTGCTTTGATTGATCCGGGTTCCACACATTCATATATTAGTGCATCTGTTTTGCCTGTATCTGATTTGCATGCTGAGTCCCTAGGATTTGATGTGTTGGTAACAAATCCGTTAGGGCATAGTGTGGTTGTGAGTAAGGTGCATAGAGATAGTGCAGTAGTGGTGCAGGGTGAGGAGTTCCTTGGGGATTTGATTGAGATGCCATTTAAGGAATATGACGTGATCTTAGGTATGGATTGGCTATCTCGACATGAAGCTGTGGTGGATTGTAAAAAGAAAATTGTTTCTTTGAGAACGGGTGATGGTAGAGAGGTGATAGTATCTAATGAGCAGGAACAGCTAGCCTCCTTATTTGTTTCAGCTGTTGCAGCCAGGAGGTTGATTAGAAAGGGGTGTGAAGCCTATCTTGCTCATGTGGTGGATACTAGAGTGAAGGGTTCCCCTATTGATAGCATTGCCACAGTTGCTGAGTTCCCGGATGTGTTTCCAGAGGAGTTGCCAGGGTTGCCTCCTGAGAGAGAGGTGGAGTTCGGTATTGAATTGTTGCCTGGTACCACTCCTATCTCTATTACTCCTTATAGAATGGCACCAGCAGAATTGAGGGAGTTGAAAGTGCAATTACAGGAGTTGTTGGACAAAGGATTCATTCGCCCCAGTGTTTCTCCTTGGGGAGCTCCTGTGCTATTTGTGAAGAAGAAAGATGGTACTATGAGGTTGTGTATCGATTATAGGCAATTGAACAAGGTGACTATTAAAAATAAATATCCTTTGCCTAGAATCGATGATCTCTTTGATCAGTTGAAGGGAGCGTCAGTGTTCTCCAAAATTGATTTGAGATCTGGGTACCATCAGCTGAGGGTAAGAAGTGAAGATGTTCCTAAGACTGCTTTTCGGACCAGGTATGGGCATTATGAGTTTTTAGTTATGCCTTTTGGTCTAACGAATGCACCTGCAGCTTTTATGGATTTGATGAATAGGGTGTTTAGGCCCTATTTGGATCAGTTTGTAGTGGTCTTCATTGATGATATACTGGTGTATTCGCGGAATGAAGAGGAGCATGATATGCATCTGCGGATTGTGTTGCAGATTTTGAGAGAGAATCAGTTATTTGCCAAATTGTCGAAGTGTGAGTTCTGGTTGGATCAAGTTGCTTTTCTCGGACATATTGTTTCTGCAGAAGGCATCAGAGTTGATCCGAGCAAAGTTGAAGCCATTTTAAATTGGAGTCCACCCAAGTCTGTGACAGAGATTAGAAGTTTTCTTGGTTTGGCAGGCTATTACCGACGGTTTGTGAAAGGGTTTTCTTTGATAGCTACTCCACTCACCAGATTACTTCGAAAGGGAGTGAGATTTGTGTGGACAGATCAGTGTCAGGCTAGTTTTGAGCAGTTGAGAGAGTTGTTGACTCAAGCGCCTGTTCTTACTTTACCTGTTGAAGGCAAACCATATGTGATCTACAGTGATGCTTCACATAGAGGTTTGGGGTGTGTATTGATGCAGGAAGGGAAAGTTATAGCTTATGCATCTCGACAGTTGAAACCGCATGAGCTTAACTATCCGACCCATGATTTAGAATTGGCTGCCATTGTGTTTGCATTAAAGATTTGGCGCCACTATCTGTTTGGGGAGAAATGTTTCATCTACACTGATCACAAGAGTTTGAAGTATTTGGGTGTCCAGAAAGAACTCAATCTTCGTCAGAGGAGATGGTTAGAATTGATTAAAGACTACGACTGCTTGATTGACTATCATCCAGGTAAAGCAAATGTTGTTGCTGATGCCTTGATTCGGAAGTCTTTAGCTGGTTTAACTGTTTACTCGCTCTCGTTGCTTGTTGAGTTGAGAGCATTGCATGCCAGTTTTGTACCTTGTGTTGATGGTGCATTATTGGCACAGTTGCAATTAAAGCCGATTTTGTTAGATCAGATCAAAGAAGCTCAGTTGGCCGATAAGAAGATTCAGAAGATTTTTTCAGATTGCAAGAATGGGAAGACTAGAGATTTTGTTGTGAAAGATGATGGGAGTCTCTGGTTTAAGAACCGATTGTGTGTACCCGATGATGCTGATTTGAAAAGAGTCATTTTAGAAGAAGCTCATCAGTCAATGTTTGCTATGCATCCGGGTAATACGAAGATGTATCATGATTTGAGACAGCATTATTGGTGGATTGGTTTGAAGAGAGACATTGCTGAGTTTGTATCGAAATGTCTCACTTGTCAGAAGGTTAAAGCAGAGCATCAAGTTCCAACCGGGTTGCTTCAACCATTGTCAGTGCCAGAATGGAAGTGGGAAAGAGTGACAATGGATTTTGTGTCTGGTTTGCCATTGACACAAAAGAAGCATGATGCTATATGGGTGATTGTGGATAGATTGACTAAGACAGCTCATTTCCTTCCGGTTCGAATGGATTACTCTTTGGAGAGATTGGCTGAGCTGTATATCCATGAGATTGTGAAACTGCATGGTGTTCCAACTTCTTTAGTGTCTGATCGAGATCCCAGGTTTACTTCCAGATTTTGGAAGAGTTTGCATAGTGCTTTAGGTTCTCGACTGCACTTCAGCACTGCTTTTCATCCACAGACGGATGGACAGTCAGAGAGGGTGATACAGATTATTGAGGACATGTTGAGAAGCTGTGTCATCGATTTCTCTGGAAGTTGGGATAGGTTTTTACCTCTTGTGGAGTTTGCTTACAACAACAGTCACCAATCCAGCATTGGTATGGCACCGTTTGAAGCATTGTATGGCAGACGGTGTAGGACACCTCTTTGTTGGAATGAGCTTGGAGATAATAAGTTGGTTGGTCCTGATTTGATTCAAGAAACTGAAGATAAAGTAAAGTTGATTCGAGGCAGGTTAAAAGCAGCTTCAGACCGACAGAAGTCTTATGCAGATCTAAAAAGGAGAGATATAGAGTTTGATGTTGGAGATAAGGTATTTCTGAAAGTGTCTCCTTGGAAGAAAATTTTGAGGTTCGGTCGGAAAGGAAAATTGAGTCCTCGTTTCATTGGGCCGTATGAAGTGTTAGAAAGAGTTGGGCCAGTGGCGTATCGACTTGCTTTGCCACCTGAGTTGGATCGTATTCATAATGTATTCCATGTTTCTATGTTGAGGAGATATAGGTCGGATCCATCTCATGTGTTGCCATTTGAGTCTATTGAAGTGAGCCCAGATTTGACATTTGAAGAGGAACCAGTTGCTATCTTGGCACGAGAAGTGAAAGAGTTAAGGAACAAGAGAGTGCCATTGGTGAAGATTCTTTGGAAGAATCATGCAAAAGAAGAAGCGACTTGGGAAAGTGAGCATACCATGCGAGAGCAGTATCCGCAATTGTTTCAGCTTTGATATCAGGTAATTTCGAGGACGAAATTTTCTTTTTAGAGGGGGAGAATTGTAATATCCTCATTTATGCCCTAGAAGTTTTGAGTATGTTGTTGTTATTGTGGTTGTTGATATATATATTGGGAAGTGAATGTTTGTGCATATATGTGTTAAATTGTAAGAGAAAAGAAATGGGAAGAGAATGTATATGTATATGTGTTTTGGAGAAGAAATTTAGGGTTTAGAGACAAATGTATATGTTGTTTATATGATGATATAATTAACATATACATTGGTCAAATGAAGAGTCAAGGTGATGGTTAAGTGGAAGAAGATATTTTTGGTTGTTAATGAAATTACTATAAAGGGCTTATATGAGACAAAGAGTTAGTTATATGGTTAAGGGTGTTTTGGTAATTTTCCTTGTAAGATGCATGGTGGAGATTAAAAGAAGAAAAGGTGTTTGACTTGTGCATTTTCTTCTTTCTTTCTTGAAGTGGCCGGATTCTCCATAGACAAAGAGAGAAAGAGAGGTGATCTTGAGGTTTGAAGCATTTTGAAGAAAGAAACAAGGGTTTTGGTTAAAGATTTGTAGATTTCTTCATTTGAGGTAAGATCTTTTCTTTAATTTCTTCAATTCTTTTGAAGTGGTGTGAGAAAGGAATTAGGGTTTGTTGGTTTGATGATGAGAAGTTGAGTTGGTGAAGGTGTTGGAAGTGATTGTGTTGAGTAAGAGTTGTGTTTAGTGAAATTGTTTCTGTTTTACAATTAGTAAAGGCTGTGATTTGTATGATTTTTAATTAATTATAGAAAAATGTTCTTGAAGTGAATTTTTGATATGTTGTGCCTCTATGAGTGTAGAATGACTGAAAAATATGTTGATTCGATTTTGGAATGGTTATGAGTTTAGAAAGATTATTTTCATTAGACCTGTTCCAGCAGGTACCTTAACTGGGACAGCTATATTTCGTGATTTTTAATAAAATGTAGAAAAATCATATCCAATCGAATTTTGGATATGTTGTTGCTTAGTGAGTCTAGTATTTGAGAAAAATAATTTGGAACCACGTTGATTGAATTTGATTTATGGAATTCACAAAGTTCAGAACTGCTGCCAGGATGCAGGGCAATTGGGGCAGTCTGGTTAGGTGAACTATTTGACCAAGATTTTGTGTTCAGTTTGATCTGAAATTTTAAAGGGATGATTTTAAGATACAAAACTAAATTCTGTAAAAATTTTAGAATTTTTAGTCAAGTAGATTATTTTATACAATTTTTCAAAATAAGGATAAAATGGAGTTTAAAACCAGAATGTACTATTTATGGTTAGGGTTTTAATTCTTTGTTCTTTTTGCATTGCTTTGGTTTTCCAAAGGTAGGTTGGTCCTTAAACCTAACCCTAAACACTTTAAACACACTTGAATCAATGAATGTTATAATCAATTGTTCTTTGCCCTAATTGCATTGTTGAGATTGAACAATGTTATGTTGTGCATTGTGAATGGTAATGTGTTTCATGAGTAATGTGGTATGAAATGTTGATATTTATGAATGATGCTATGTGAGATATAATGTGATCATGGATGAGATATATATATATATATACTTGAATAATGAGATGTTATATTGTGAAATGAAATGTGAAGCCATTGTTATTGGCTAAGATGATGTAATTGAAAGAAAGAAGGCATGTTTGCCTAAATGTGATGAGAATTGAGAATGGAAATGAATTGTTTGTTTAATATGTTATTCAGTTTCAGAGTTCTGGATTTGGGTGGCATGCCTAAGAAATGATGACAGGTAACAGTCTTGCCGGGTTGAGGACCTCCTCATAGGTGTTGAGTTGATGGTCCAAGAGACTGGGTCTGTTACACTATGAGATATATGATTTGTAACAGTCTTGCCGGGTTGAGGATCTCCTCATATGTGTTGAGTTGATGATCCAAGAGACTGGGTCTGTTACACTTGCCTACGGGCGTGATTATTGTGACTATGAACCAAAGCAGTAACTCTGAACTCTGAATATCGTATTAAATACTTGTTGGGCCCATAGGTGTCAGGGTTATATGAATGTCCTAAATAATGTTATGAGTTAATGAAATGAGATGTTGGTTATTGAGTATGATTGATTAATGTTGAATGTGGAAAGATGTTGAAATGTGGTATGCTCATATGACTATGATTTGTGAAATGCATAATTATGTGGTTAACTTTATATTTATGATATTGATCTTATCAATAACATATGTGGCATTGCATTACATTAAAGCATACCATTAGCATGTTTTATCTTACTAAGCCGTTGGCTTAGCGCGAATGTGATTCTTCGCGCAGGTGACAAGGAAGAACCAGAGAGTTCCTCTAGGCCGAGTCGAGCCTAGATTTTGAAGATTGAATAGTGGGCTTTAAGATCGAAGACTGACTGCCAAACATGTATAAATTTTATGTGTTGTAAAACTTGAGTTTTGATGTATATGAATTTATAAATATTGTTACTTTCCGTTGCATAGTGAACAAAGATTTTATCTGCTGTATTTCATAATAAACCTTTACTTTATTTTGTACTAGAAGTGTAAATCCTTTTTGCAGGTTGTAGTTGAGGTTATAAGGGGGATTTATTGGAAGTGTACTGAGAATGATTTTGTTTGCATTGGTTTGTGTAAAAATGTTTTCAAAAATTAGAAAAAAAACCAGTTTTGTCGACACTTGGGATTGAATTTTTAGGCAAAACTATGGCAAAATTTCTATAAAAATCGGAACAAAAATTTGACTAAGTAAAAGTGGTAGCAACATTAGGATAGGGTGGCGCCTCTACTCAGCTTACACACGTAGGTCGGGAAGGGGTGTTACACTTTACCCTTGAAAAATGGATCTTCATCCTTTGAGATCGGGTCTTCACCTTTGCAAATGGATCTTCATCCTTTAAGATCGGGTCTTTACCCTTGAAACATGGATCTTTATCCATTGGAGATCGTGTCTTTACCCTTGAAACATGGGTCTTTATTGATTGGAGTTCGGGTCTTTACTCTGGCTTCAGCTCTTTTAGCTGGATTGGTCTTTTGTCTTTTGCATCTTAATTCTTTTGAGAATTCTAATTTTCTTTTTTATTCCATTCTTCTTTGTTCTTCCTTTGCACTTTTGCAAAAAATTCAGCACTTTTAGCTAGCCTTCATATCCTCTCCTTTTCCCCCTACGTGGCGAGATATTTGCAAGTGAGTTTGAAAATATTTTATATATAAACTCAAAAAATTGAAAAGGAGAAACTTTGCCCCCTGTGTAGGCTCAAACCAAATATTTTATCCATGCAAGCTTTGATTTGATGTTTTTACCGTCTAGTTCTTCGCACAAGCACTTATTTCTTCTCTTTGCAAATTTACTGGAGCTTTCTCAAGCAATGGGCTTTCCATGCCCCCCTGATTTGACATCTTCTTTTGATTCTTCACTTCACAGAGTGTTTATTGTTCACCTTGATAAAGAATAGACAATACAAGACAAGAAAGTGCGATGTGATATGCTCATGTATGCATAATATGCATGAATAATATTTACAGTTGTTCCATCGACTCACAGACTGAGGCGATCAGCAGAAGTGTTCTCATTGGTTCCTTTTTGACGCTTGTTCAAGTCTTGCATTGGAATGATCGAAAGCTTTGCATTTGTAGCTTTTATCTTTAAGATGTTGAAAACATGAGTGGTGGAGACCCTAAGTAGCAGAGTCAGGGATACATCCTTTTCAAAGCATGTCGGCTGATAAACTTCTTCATGACCTTGCCAATAATCATTTCAACAGACTTCCCTTAGCTCGAAGGCTTTGTATGACAAAACATTTTTTTTTTGAATTTTGATTTTGAAAACAAATGTTGGCTTTGACAAATTAATGTCAATGTACCTCAAGACTTGATTTTCCAAATTAACACATCTATAACATGACAACCCTAGTTAGCGTACTAAACTCGGGAATCATTTCTATTTAAGCAAGAATTGTTGCACTTCAGATAGGCACATACACATTACTTGGCCAAAGGTCTCATTTGAGTTTAAATATTGTCTATCTCATATGCATGCTTATTTAAACTATCTCGACTAATAGACTCTACCTACCAAGAGAGATCAATAGGTCTTTGATAGGCTTGAAATGGGGTCTATAAGGGACACGGGTTTAAGTGAAGGCCATTTTGAGATTGGAGCTGGTGTGACACAATGGACAAACCTTCACATTATAATTTTCTTGTTTGAATTTTAGGCAGCTTGGAGGCAATCTTGCTAGACTCCAAATTCCTTCTATCTTCTCGGCATTAATCTGGATCGTGATTAGGACAGTCTTTGCCCTTGCAAAAAGTTTGTTACCCAAATTTGTTTCTTCTCTTTTTCTCCCTTTTCTTTATTTTTCTTACTCTTCCCTTTTCTTTCTCTTTATTTTCCTTACTCTTCCCTTTCTTTGAGCATTTTGTCCTTCTTTTTTATAGGACTATCAAGTGCAGAACTTTCAAGAACTGAATGGTCTTTCTCCTTTTCTTTGATTTTGATTGAATCTTTGGTTGGGTTGGACCAATTCAAGTAAAAATGTCCTTATGAACCAAATGGAAGCCTTTTGCTGCTTAGGTAAAAGAGAACTCAGTTGGCTTTCTGAACCACCTTTTTAGGTTTTCTTTTCTTGTTGTTTTTTTCCTTCTTTTCTTTTTCTTTTCTTTTTTCTTTTTTCTTTTTCTTTCTTTTCTTTTTCTTTTATCCTTTTTCTTTTTCTTCTTCTTCTCTTTTCTCTTCTCTCTTTTTTTTGTTTATTTTTATATTTTTTTGTTTAGTTCTAGCTCTAAAAGAGTTGTCTCGTTTGTACTAGCTTGGGCTTCCAATAATGGATGAATGGAGTAACATAAATCATCTTTAGCAGGGATAAATCATTTGTTACTCTAATGATGATGTTGTTTTGATATATTGGAGATATCAAAGGAACTTCAACTACCCTTATGGTCTTGAAAACTTCAACTACCCTTATGGTCTTGAAAACTTCAACTACCCTTATGGTCTTGAAAACATCAACTATCTTCATGGTCTTGAGAACTTTAACTATCTTCATGATCTTGACCAATCATTGTTTTCTTTGATCTTCTTGCCACTTTATCTTAGTGATCATATGACTTGTCAAAAGTATCACAACAGCTCAGGGTAGATTATTGGGGTTTGTAAGCCAATGAAAAGAAAGCTGAAATTTTATAAAGGCTCAAAGGGACAACTAGGGATTGATATTTAATAGGGTGGATACTAGTTGTTGGCTAATCAAACAATGCCTAGATCATATCTCCCTTAAATAAGTAGAGTTCAATTTCACCTCGAAAGTTTGTCAAAGCATGTTCTAAGACTGACTAGGACCTAGAAAAAGGTAATTATGCAGGAGCCCTCTCTAAGTAAGCATACACAACTCAATGCTATAGAGCAATTCCCTCATCTAGTAAAGTCATTCAAGTCATGATGCATGAATTATCAAGCTAGATTCCTCATTGGTTGAGCATCAAAATGAACAAAGACCAACAAAAATTTTGATGAAAGTAATTTATTCAAGCAACTTTAAATTTGGAAAATAAGATTGTTCCGATTAAATATTAAAGAAAGAAAAATTAAAAAGCAACATTCAAGCTAAGGAAAGTTTGTTGAGTTTAAGCTTTTTTCCCTTCACATCTTCCATATTTCCATCTTGAAAGGATGATAAAACAAAATCTTCTTCCAATCCTTTTCCCACCATGAAGGTTGCCAGTGGAGGTACTCTTCCAAACTTAGGCAAAGGGTTGTTCTTGGTATTGGGCTTATCCGGCTCAGGTAGCTTGCCATTATCAATTAAATTCTGGATCTCATGCCTAAACTTCATACAATTGTCCGTTTTGTGTCCAGGCCTTTGATGGAATTGGCAAAATGCATTAGTATCAAAGTTAGGTGGAAGAAGATTAGGCAAAGGATGAGGAGTCAAGGGTTGTAACAATCCCTTCTTTTGCGGCTTGCTAAAAACCCAAGATAGAGGCTTCCCCAGATCTGAAAATTGTCTTTTATTTCCTTGACCGGTTACATTAATATCAACTTCTTTTTGCATGCTTTGATTACTAGGTTGGTAATTCCCTTTCTCATTCCTCTTTATTGAAAAGTGATTATTCTCTCTTTTTACTCTTTAATTTGCAGACCAACTTGGAGAAGATCTTTGAAATCCCTTATAAGAGTGTGAGACATCCTTTCATGGAGATTGGGCAAGACACCTCTCACGATCATCCTTATTTGCTCAGATTCATCGGGCCTTTTCTTGAGTAAAGCGGCCTTGTTTCTCCATCTCTTGACATAATCTAAAAAATTCTCATTCGGCCTTTGCCTAATAGACTCCACTTCCATTAAGGTAACTTCTAACTCAACATTATACCCATATTGTTGGATGAAGGCTTTGTAAAGTAGATCCCAACTCTTTTGTGTTCCATCATCTAAGGTATTGAACCAATTTTGGACAACAGGGTCCAATGAGAGCATAAAGTACCTTAGGGTTTGAGCCTTAGTAGCTCGGGCAGACTGCATGGCAGTGATGTACTGCTTCACGTGAAGATGAGGATTTCCGGTGCCATTGTATTTAGCAAAGGAAGGCATCTTGAATTTATAAGGGACCTGTTCATCTTGTTCAAATAATTTGTTGATCTCAGACATCTCTTCGATTTCAACTTCTTCTCAAATTTCTTTTCTAAATTAGCAATCATCTTTTCAACATCGGATGTCTCGGTCTTTTCAATAGTTGCCTTCTCAACAGCCTTCGGTTCTTTCTTCTTTTCTTGAACATCTTGGTAGTATTGAGCCCAATCATCATCATCAATGATCACCTTATCATCATCAAAAGCTACTTCATCAACTTTAGCCTTACCTTTGACTTTCTTGGTGCTAGCAGATGCTTCGACATTGTTTCCTAAAATTATAGCTAGTTGATTCTTTATGGTCTCGGCCATGGCCTCTTTGATCTCTTCCATTTTGGCACTGAGGGCTTCATCCACCATCCTTTGAATTTGTTCGGGCTCCATTATTTTTGGTGAGCAAGTGATTGAGTCGTTGCTAGATACTTCATCTCCGGTGTAGGTCGAATTATTGTAAGCTTTAGAACTATCGTAATCCAGGGCTTTGAGCCAAAAAGGATCAATGATATGAGATGCAAATGTATGCATGTATGCATGTATGCACAAACAACCAACAAATAAGGATAAATAGGACATTCCTTCCAACCTTATAACATCCACACACGAATGGTGAGTCTCTTTTCCTAGGTATATGGTTAACAAAATACCAACATGGGGTATCTTGCTTTCGAATAATTCCCTTGGACGTTTTAACCAATAGTTATATTTTCAAAAATGGAAATCCATCCATGATAATTTCCATTAATTGGGTTATAATACATTCAACCAACCAAAGTAGCTTTTATGCTATATAGGATTAAAACTAAATTAAGAGGTTTATTATAGATAGATTTCTCACTTGAAAAAGGTAACTAATGATTCATGCCAAAAACAAGCCCATGGTTAATTTATTCTTGGTGTAAACTAGGCCCACAAAGTATTTCATAATTAACCTCAATATTTTTGCAAGCTCTTTGTAAGAAAAGATTGGGTGAAAAATAGTTTTGTTTCTAAGCCCATTGTAAAAGATTTTAGAAAAATGGATTTTGGGCTTAGTATTTGGGCCATGGGCCAAAGAATTTTTTATTTGTTTTTAGAAAAGTCTTATGTCCAAAGACCATCTTGAAAAATTTTGAAAATAGTTTTGGTCTTTTGGATTTTAATGAAAATTTTATTTTAAGCTTACAATATACTTAGGTCATATTAGAAAAAGAACAAACCAAATAATCCATGATTTAGACTAAGATAAACTAACCATAGTCAAATAACATGCATTTGGGGTAAAACCTAAGGAAAGTAACTAGGCCAATTACATGAGCTTTAGTCTTTGGGTTAAAAGGCTTAGGTTCCCATAGCAAGTATATACCAAATGGTACGAGGCTATGAGTGGTTATGCCATGCTTGATCTCCATACCTTGAGTGAAAGTATGATCCCTTACATAACACAACACGGGTAACATGGGCGTCCTAACTCACGCACACGATGCAATCTAAGATGATGCAATGGATAATATCATTATAAGAAAGAATAAAATAATATAAAGACTAACGGAATCAACTTCTCTTATCCCCAGTGGAGTCACCACTGTGAGCGGGGGTTTTTGCCTCCACTCCCGGTGGAATGGTTCTTGCGACTTCGGCACTGTTTAGGCTCGGGGCCTTAGAGAACACGGACCTAAGTCCGAAGAAAAATAGAGTTGCCACCTGGACGGGCAGGGAAAAAGAAAGGGGTGGATGACTCAATTCCTTAGGAATCCCCAACCCCCTAATGGGTTCGAAAAGTTGGGTATGTGTGGGGAAGGTGAGAAATGGCCCAGCACCCCCACAACGCCCGGTTCATTGGAACCGGCCTCCTTTACAAGTCTTAATGTTATAAAATTCTTAAATATAAAGACATTATCCATATTACACACAATAATTAAAAGGAAGCATCATTATATTAAAATCAAAGTAATGTCCAAACAAAACAAATAAATGGACACCCATCCAAGGATGGAAACATGTCCTTGCATCACATGCCTAGATAGGACACCCACCAAAAGGTAGAAACATGCCCTTTACATAGGTTCTAAAATAGAAAAGCAAATTAAATTACATGATGTTTAACTAATGAAGTACCCACCAAGTCAAAACATACCTCTTACAACTTTTGGAAGTCTAAATAAATTGATAAAAGTAAATAACCATTCATAATAAGTAAATCATTCACCAAAGGTATATAAATATCAATAAAAAGTAAATATCCAGCCATGATAAATAAAATAAACTAAGTATTGAACTTAAATAAATTAAAGCATATAAAATAAATTAAAGCATAATCAAATATAGAATTGAATAAAGCAAATAAAAAGTCCAAATTATAGCTACTATTTCCATTTAGGGTTCTTTATCTCATGTGTTAAGGTTTTGGAAATTTCATGAATTTAAGCTACTGTGACTTTTATGGATTTAAAATAGATTAAATATTTTATGTTTTTAAAAGGTTGGTAAGACACTTTGATTAAACAAATTAAGGTTTGAATGGTGAAATCATGAAACTAGGGTTTTAGACACTTTAAAATACTTTGATTTATGATTTTTGGTTATTGGGTTTCTAAGCTACTGTGTAAATTTAATTTGTAACCCCCTATACCCCATATACGCACACTCAATACCATCACCTCCGTAATATACGTATACTGAATATAGAAATGCTACGGTTTACTAAATACAAAAATAATTCCTTTATAATAATATGAGCAAATTTAAAACATTTGAGTTATATTATGAATCACAGTAGATAAAATATATATTCAATACGCAGCGGAAAATATAACAGTATTTACAAATACATATACATCAAAACTCAAGTTTTACAAAACATAAAGTTTATACATGTTTGGCAGTCAGTCTTTGATCTTTAAGCCCACTATTCACACTTCAGAATCTAAACTCAACTCGGCCTAGAGGAACTCTCCGGTTCTACCCTGTCACCTGCGCGATGAACCATAATCGCGCTAAGCCAACGGCTTAGTGGTACAAACTACAATATTATTATGCTTCAATGCAATGCCAATGTCATACAATCAAGTTTCAAAAATAATTCAAAAGAATATTATATTTCACAACCTTGCATTATTCAATAACTTATCAAAACATTCATGAGGTAATACTCATAATTTTCCACATCCATAAACATATTACACATCATGTTGTATCTTCATAGTTTCATTACTCAACATAGCTTTCCAAGCCACATTCATTTTCATTAAGTTACTTATATATTATAATCATCTCATAACATTATATCTCACTCCATATTTCATATTAAAGCAAAGACAAGCATGGGCCCAAAAGACACTAATATGCCATTCAACTTTCAGAGTTAATGTTTTGGTTTAATTATCACATTTATCATTATCATTATCCCAACTAGGCTTTAAGGATTAGGCTCAACCAAGCTTCAAGGGGAACAAAGCATGCTAAGTATTAACCCAACTTGGCTTCAAGAACCAAACCCAACCTAGCTTCAAGGGTTGTAACATCTCAATTAGGCTTCAAGGACTAGACCCAACCAAGCTTCAAGGGGAGTTAAGCATGCTAAACTTCAACCCAACTTGACTTCAAGGATCAAGCCCAACCTAACTTCAAGAGATTATTACTATTAGGCATGCCACCAACAACAAAACTCTGAAAATGGAATAACACATTAGACACACAATTCATTCATTAATTCATTATCAATTTCATTCTCATTTTCTCATCATCATTTAGACAACCATGCCTCAATCATCTCATTTACATCATTATAGCCAACAACAATGGCTTCACATCTCTTCAATAGAGTATACATAACTAATTACATTGAACATCATCATCTAGGCAAACATGCCTCAATTATCTCAATTCACATTAAAACAACTCATCATTGAAGTATTCATCATAACCAATTGCATTGCACATACATTTCATATTTCATCATATCATCATATCTTTCACATTTCATTTTTCATTTTTCATTTCATCATCATATCTTTAGAATCTTCAACATACATTCCACAAAGTTCACATTATGCAAAACATAACATTATTAATGTGCATCAACAACGCAATAGATTACTTAACACATTTACAATCAAATGTGTTAAGTCTCAAGATCATATAATGGTATGCAATAACGTAGGGTTTGTACTTACCTTAAGAACAACTCACACCAAACTATATTCTTCCTCTTCCAAGAATCCTCAACACTTGAATTAGGGCAAACTAACTTCTTCACAACCTAATACAAAAAGAATAATACACACTTAATTACAAATACACATGAATCCTCAATACAATTATACACCTATTAGTCTCATACTAGACCCATAGATCATAAATTACAAGCCAATATCTCTCTCTAGGAACCCACAGTCGTGGCCTCCCAACCCCCACGGGCGTGGGTTAACAAACGGTTCTGCCTCCTTTGCTCAAAACCCACACGGCCATGGCTTCCAATGGCCACGGTCATGGCAGCCAAGGGCCACGAACGTGGCATCCAAGATGCTTCTGTTTCGGACCAAATTCATGTATTCTATTCTTTAAACTTCATCAAACACAATTATCATGAAGATTTGCAAGAATAATTAATCAAACTCAACATCTACAACAATCACCAATTCAAAACCCTAACACAAACACAACTCATACTCTTCCAACACCAACACCAACCTAACTTCTTATCTTCAATTCAATTCCAACACTCTCAAACATACCACTATCAAACATAATCACATTATCACATATCAACAATCAAACTGAATTACAACTCAAAATAAAATAAGAAGATCAAGAGGAAACTTACCAAAAATGATGAAACTTCTTAAATTTCCAACTTAATCACTTGAATCTTCCTTCAATTTGATCTTAGCAAATCAAAACTCTCTCTTGCTCTCTTGTCTTTGGGATACCCAGCCAACCAAATGGAAAAGAAGAAAAGAAGAAGAAAAAGATGCAAAGTCAAATACTCAACCTCCACTTAAACCTCCACCAAGCAATTTATTAAATAAAATATTCAAATATTTCTCTTCCACTCATTTTAATTTCCTTTTTAAATACTTTAATTAAATTAAATTATATAAATATCTTCTTTTGACTTTCCCATATTGACTTGTATATGTTGTATTTCCATATATACAACATATACACTCTCTCTTTAGTTCTTTTCTCTTTCCAATTTAACATATACATTAAATCCAAATACAACAATAAATATTCCAAAACTTCTAGGGCATACTTTGGGATATTACAATTCTCCCCCTCTAAAAAGAAATTTCGTCCTCAAAATTACCTGATCTCAAGTCCGAAATAGTTGAGGATACTAATCTCGCATCACTTGTTCACTCTCCCAAGTTGCCTCTTCCTTTGCATGATTCTTCCAAAGAACTTTCACCAGTGGCACTTTCTTATTTCTCAACTCTTTCACTTCATGTGCCAAAATAGCAATTGGTTCTTCTTCAAATGTCAGATCCGAATTCACCTCAATAGATTCAACTGGTAAAAAATGAGATGGGTCGGATCTGTACCTCCGCAACATAGAAACATGGAAGACATTATGGATTCTATCCAACTCAGGCGGCAAAGCAAGACGATAAGTAACTGGTCCAACTCTTTCTAATATCTCATACGGTCAAATAAAATGAGGACTCAGCTTCCCTCTTCGACCAAATCTTAAAATCTTTTTCCAAGGAGACACTTTCAGAAATACTTTATCTCCAACATCAAATTCTATGTCTCTCCTCTTCAAATCTGAATAAGATTTCTGCCGATCTGAAGCTGCTTTCAACCGATCCCGAATTATCTTTACTTTCTCTTCTGTTTCTTTAATCAAATCGGGACCAACTAACTTGCCTTCTCCAACTTCATTCCAACATAAAGGTGTCCTACATCTTCTACCATACAATGCCTCAAATGGTGCCATACCAATACTGAATTGATGACTGTTGTTGTAAGCAAATTCCACAAGTGGCAAAAATCTATCCCAACTTCCTGAAAAATCAATAACACAACTTCTAAACATATCCTCTATAATCTGTATTACTCTCTCTGACTGCCCATCTGTCTGCGGATGAAAAGCAGTGCTAAAGTGCAATTGAGAACCCAATGCACCATGTAAACTCTTCCAAAACCTCGAAGTGAACCTAGGATCTCGATCAGACATTAAAGAAATTGGGACTTCATGCAACTTCACTATCTCAGTCCATTCTAACTAAAAGAAAATGAGCTGTCTTCGTCAACCGATCAACAATCACCCAGATGGCATCATGCTTCTTCTAAGTCAATGGCAAACCAGACAGAAAATCCATTGTCACTCTCTCCCATTTCCATTCAGGCACTGTTAAAGGTTGAAGCAACCCTGTTGGAACTTGGTGCTCAGCTTTCACCCTCTGACACGTGAGACACTTGGATACAAACTCCGCTATATCTCTCTTCATACCTGACCACCAATAATGCTGCTTCAAATCCTGATACATCTTTGTACTCCCAGGGTGCATAGTAAAAACTGACTGATGTGCTTCTTCCAAAATAATCTTTCTCAAACTAGTATTATTAGGAATACACAACCTATCTTTAAACAAAAGGCTACCATCATTTTTCACATGGAAATCTCTACTTTCTCCATTTTGGCAATCTGAAACAATCTTCTGAATTTTCTCATCTGCCAATTGAACCTCTTTAATCTGATCCAACAATACCGGTCTCAACTGCAACTGAGCCAACAATGCACCATCATCACATGATTCAAAACTAACATGCAACGCTCTCAACTCAACAAGCAACGAGAGCGAATAGACAGCCAAACCTGCCAAAGACTTCTGACTCAAGGCATCAGCAACAACATTTGCCTTGCCAGGATGATAATCAATCAAACAATCATAATCTTTAATTAGCTCCAACCATCGTCTTTGCTGAAGATTAAGCTCTCTCTGAACCCCCAAATATTTCAAAATCTTATGATCCGTGTAGATAAAACATTTCTCCCCATACAAATAATGTCGCCATATCTTCAAAGCAAACACTATGGCTGCTAACTCCAAATCATGCGTCTGGTAATTAAGCTCATGCGGCTTCAACTGTCGAGAAGCATAAGCTATGACTTTACCCTCTTGCATTAAAATACATCCTAAACCATTATGTGAAGCATCACTGTAAATCACATATGGTTTATCTTCCACAGGCAAAGTAAGAACAGACGCTTGAGTCAACATTTCTTTTAACTGCTCAAAACTAGCTTGACACTGATCTGTCCACACAAATCTAACTCCCTTTCGAAGTAATCTGGTGAGTGGAGTAGCTATCAAAGAAAAACCTTACACAAAGCATCGATAATAGCCTGCCAAACCCAGAAAACTTCTAGCTTCAGTTACAGACTTCGGTGGACTCCAATTCAAAATAGCTTCAAATTTACTTGGATCAACTCTAATACCGTCTGCTAAAACTATATGATCGAGAAAAGTCACTCGATCCAGCCAAAACTCACACTTTGACAGCTTAGCATACAATTGCTTCTCTCTCAAAGTCTGTAGTACAATCCGCAAATGCTTGTCATGTTCCTCTTCATTACGCGAATACACCAAAATATCATCAATGAAGACCACAACAAATTGATCTAGATAGGGCCTAAACACCCTATTCATCAAATCCATGAAAGCTACAGGTGCATTCGTCAATCCAAAAGGCATCACTAAAAACTCATAATGCCCATACCTTGTGCGAAAAGCTGTCTTAGAAACATCTTCAGCTTTAACCCTCAACTGATGGTACCCTGATCTTAAATCAATCTTGGAAAACACTGCTGCTCCCTTCAACTGATCAAAGAGATCATCAATCCTAGGCAAAGGATACTTATTCTTGATAGTCACTTTGTTCAATTGCCTATAATCAATGCACAACCTCAAAGTACCATCCTTCTTCTTCACAAACAAAACAGGAGCTCCCCATGGAGAAACACAAGGGTGAACAAACCCTTTATCCAACAAATCGATACCAAACTCAACCTCTCTCTCAGGGGGTAACTCTGGCAATTCCTTAGGAAACACATTTGGGAATTCCACAACTTTGGGTATACTATCAAGTTGAGAACCCACTACTCTGGTATCCACCACATGAGCAAGATAAGCATCACACCCTTTTCTAATCAATTTCCTAGCTGCAACTGTTGACACAAACAAGGATGCAAATTGTTTCTGCTCACTAGACACCATCACATTTCTACCATCACCAGTTCTCAAAGAAACACATTTCTTTTGACAGTGTACCACATCTCCATGTGTAATATCCCAAAATACACCCTAATAGTTTTGGAATTGTTGTTTTAATTGGATTTAATGTATATGTGTAATTGGGAAGAGAAAAGAAGTGAAGAGAGAGTGTATATGTTGTATATATGAAAATATATACAACATGTAACACCCCATCTCAGCCTACGTTTATAGACCAAGATGGACTGTTATCTCATAATGATTGTGTCTTAATATTTTACTTAGCCAACTTTAAGTGTAGATTTTTAAAAAAATTTGCCAGAGTTTCCCATATATTTAGGGGTCCCAAGTGTCGCCAAAACTGATTTTTTTTTAAAACAATTTTGTTCTCAATCCAACAATCTCAATCAATCTCAAACACTTCCATAGTCGAACTCCTTATACCCTCCACTACAACCTGCATTAAAGTTTCACACTTCTATACACACATCCATACACACTAATTCATACAACATACATTAGTTAATATACTTAGCACACGTACTATGGTCTTTTACTAGTCATACATACAATTCTTAGTTACACTAACATATGTACATGCCATTCTAGTTACATTACTTATAATATCTTTCTATCCGAAGAGTTGCCAACACCAGCTGCTCGGAACACTGTAGAAACCAGCTTCTTGCTCAACCTACGAGTTTAGAAAGGAAACTAAACTCGCTAAGCATTTGCTTAGTGGGTACATAAATCATTGCATTTCATAAATAAAATAAATGAGTAATTCAAAACATGCATTTGAATACTTTAATTAAATGAATAAGATATAAACATAATGATAAAAGATTAAATCCCATATTCTGAATTTATAAATTACTCATTTTGCTTTTATCAATTTAGGTGCTCTACTGGTCTAACAGAACATCAGCGGATAAGGAAGAGTCGTGATAAACATATCTCATCATGATCATATTTCATTATCTTTCATCATATTTCTTGCACATGTGCCAATGGCCATTATCATTGCATCATTGATCATATCATTGTAATCATCGGCCTTCAGCCGGAATATCATATCATGTCATAAGCAGTACTGCAGTAATAGTATGATGCATCATACCCTTATCTCAAGGGTTCTGTCATAACCAAGTAGAGCATAAATAATTTATTAAATTACTTTGATCATGATATTCAATAAGCCATGATTTGTCCATAATGCATGTATTGTCGGAATAGCTTGTCATAATGCCTTTCTGATCATTTCCAATTCTCCTTCATGTCATTTTATATGATTTAACATCAATCCATATCATAATATTCAAGTTTTAACACATTTAGAAAAATGACCAAAGGAATAGTAGCGCGGCGCGTAAAATCGGCAACGCAATGGCACGCGACCACTAAATGGTAAAATCTGTTTTTACTGCTGAAAATCAGTCAACTTTGGCAACGGTTTTGACCAAGTAAACAAACTTATTTTTGGCTGAATTTTTGCAGGAAAACACTTTCATAAGTTAACTAAATGCATGTAAAATTTTGTCGAAAAATTCTTTCGTTTGCCCCTTCAACGGTCTGCCCAAAATGAAAGCTGCAGAATGGTGCCCAAAAGGGACCATTTGGCCCAATTTTCCAAACTTGAGGGAAATTCATTTTTTTCTTGCAAAATTGATTTTTAGAATCCTTTTGTGATACCATTGAAGGACTAAGGGTCCCTCTTCCAAAAATCAAACCAAAGGAGTGAGTAAAAACTCATAAAGGTTTATGAATAATTGCATAAATTTAGCTAGTTTGTTTTGTTTTCATTCTTTTCACAATCAATTGATTACAAATGGTTCAAGAGCACTTTCCCACATATTTACCACACATAATAACATCATTTCAAAACCATTTCAAAAATCCCATAATGCAAAATATGTGAATTAATTGAAAAGGTAATGATTTAAGTACCAAACCTTAATTCTTTTCACTTGTTTCTAGTTCTTTTATGTCTTCTTTGCTTCCTTCTCTCTCACTTCTTGATTTCCTATAATTTTCATAAAATCCATGTCAAGAACATAATAAAATTTAAGTGCTTCATGCCTTCTTTTGCTAACTAAACTACTAGTCATCCTTTTTATCCTTAATCTTATATGTGCAAATCACCTCTTTCACTTTTCCTCAACTTCTTAAATTTTCTATAATCATCATATTTATTCTTTCATTTTTATCTTACAAATACTATAACCAATGAAAGAAATAGAACCATAGATGAATTTCCTTACCTCAAAATCTTATTCTCCACCAAAGTTTGCAATCTCTCCCAATTCTCGAAATTTGGCTACGTGAAAAGAAAAACAATCTCTCTCTCTTTTTCCTTCCTTCTATTTTCGGCCAAGCAAGAACAAAGAGAGTTCTTGGCTTTATTTTTGTGGTGTTCTCTCCTTCAAATGGCAGCCAAGAGAGGTTGATAGGTCATGGTGTAGATGTTGATTTCCCATTGGTACACATATGTGAGAAAATGGCCAATTCTCATTGGTCCAAATGTCTCCTTCTTTAATTTATTTACAACCCAAGCCCTTGGACTTCATCTTAATTATATTTTGGCCCCTCAACCTCATTGTGCTGTAATTTTATGCTCTAAGGTGTGAAAAGACCAAAATACCCTCCGGTGGTTACTCGTTCGTAACTTTTAAACCGCGCACTTTCGCCGAATGCTGTGGTACACTTTTTGACTCAGTTTTTCCTCTACTTTTCATTTTTGAGATCCTTTATTACTTTCGAGACACTTTTAAAAATGACCATGATGCCCCTGGTCAAAATCCCCTATATCTTCCAAACCGTGCTTTTTCGGGAAAAACCGTGTCGCACCGTTACTGTCCGATTTTTCTCTACTTTCCATTTATGGAGTCTGTTATGTGCACTATTAAGGACCTCCGGAACAACTTTTGGTAATTACGGTCACCTCCCCAAAACTTTACAATCTTTTCAAATAGGTCCTTTCAATTTTACAGAACTTCCCTTCACTTCGCGCTTTTGAGTAGCTTCTCGGGAGGGTTCCTCTTACTGTACATGGACGTACTGTACATATGTACAAATTGGGTCGTGACATTTCTTCCCCTCTAAAATTTAAGCTTCGTCCCGAAGCTAGTCAGTTGTAAACAAATGCGGGTATTGCTGCTTCATAGTTTCTTCTCTTTCCCAGGTTGCCTCTTCTATCTTATGATTTCTCCACAATACTTTAACCAGAGGAATTTTCTTATTTCTCAATTCTTTAACCTCTCGTGCCAAAATCTTCACTGGCTCCTCTTCATAAGTCAAGTCGGGCTGGACCTCGATATCTTGTGTCTTGATGATGTGTGCAGGGTCTGAACGATATCGTCGTAACATTGAAACATGAAAAACATTATGTATCCTATCCAGTTCGGGTGGTAGGGCTAACCGATAAGCTACTGGGCCTATACATTCGATGACTTCGTATGGTCCAATGAATCTAGGACTTAACTTGCCTTTCTGCTTAAATCTCAGTACTTTCTTCCATGGAGAAACTTTAAGGAAAACTTTGTTCCCTACTGCAAATTCTATGTCTTTTCGTTTCAGGTCTGCGTACGACTTCTGTCTATCTGATGCAACCTTTAGTCTGTCTCGAATGATGTTAACTTTCTCCTGAGTCTCCTTTACAATGTCGGGTCCAAGAACTTTTTCCTCACTTAGTTCTGTCCAACATACTGGCGTTCTACACTTTCTTCCGTACAATGCTTCATAGGGTGCCATCTGTATGCTGGATTGGTAGCTGTTGTTATATGCGAATTCCATTAGGCTTAGGTACTTATCCCAGCTACCTTTAAAATCCATAACACACGCTCTCATCATGTCTTCCAAAATCTGAATTACTCTTTCAGATTGCCCATCCGTTTGAGGATGAAAAGCAGTGCTATAGCTTGCTTGGGTTCCGAGGGCTGTTTGGAGCTTTCTCCAAAAGTTCGAAGTGAACCGTGGATCTCTGTCCGAAATAATGGATGTCGGGACTCCATGCAATCGTACAATCTCTTTGACGTATATTTCTGCCAATTTATCCATTGAATAGTCCATTCGCACAGGCAGAAAATGAGCTGACTTAGTTAATCGATCGACAATTACCCATACAGCGTCATGTTTATCTCTCGTCATTGGCAATCCTGTGACGAAATCCATAGTGATGCGATCCCATTTCCATGTCGGAATTGTAATTGGCTGTAATAGTCCTGATGGCACTTGATGTTCTGCTTTCACTTGCTGGCATGTCAAACACTTAGTTACGAAATCTACGATGTCTCCCTTCATTCCTGGCCACCAAAAAAATTTCTTCAAGTCTTGGTACATTTTTGTAGCCCCTGGGTGCATTGCGTAAGAACTACTGTGGGCTTCATGAAGAATCTTCTTTTTTATATCTCCTGTTGCTGGTATTATTGTCCGACTTTCGTAATATAAACTACCGTCTCTTGAAATTTGAAACTTTGTACTTTTTCCTTCTTGTACTTGCTTGATCCATTTTTTTTGACTTGTTTATCTTTTTGTTGTGCTTGGTGGATTTCCTAAAAAAACGTGGATCGTGTTTGCATTTCTGCTAGCAGTGCTCCTTCTTTGGTTGGTCTCAAACTGATCCTCATAGCCCTTAAAGCTTGCATTGATTTCCTACTAAGTGCGTCAGCAACGACGTTCGCCTTTCCTGGATGATAGTTTATGATATAGTCATAGTTTGCCAAAATTTGGATCCATTTCCTTTGTCGCAAATTGAGGTCCTTTTGTGTTGGCAGATACTTCAAGCTTTTGTGATCTGTATAAATGTAGCATTTTTCTCCATATAGGTAATGTTTCCATGTCTTGAATGCCAATACAATAGCTGCCAATTCTAAATCGTGTGTTGGATAATTCTTCTCGTATGGTTTAAGTTGCCGAGAAACATACGCGACCACTTTACCTTCTTGCATGAGTACACAACCTAAGCCAATGTGCGATGCATCGCTGTATATCACAAAGTCCTTACCGGACACTGGTTGCGTGAGTATCGGGGCATTTGTTAGCTTTCCTTTTAGTTTCTCAAAGCTTCTTTGACATTCATCTGTCCACTGAAATCTAGCATTCTTCCGCAGCAACTTGGTCATTGGGGCGGCGATAATGGAAAATCCTTTCACGAATCGTCGATAGTATCCTGCCAATCCTAGGAAACTTCTCACTTCTTTTACTGTCCTTGGCGGTTTCCAATCCAAAATAGCTTCTATTTTCTTAGGATCCACTCTGATGCCCTCAGCAGTTACAATGTGTCCCAAGAATGTCACTTCTTCCAGCCAAAATTCACACTTATTGAGCTTGGCATATAGTTGTTTTTCTCTCAATGTTTGCAATACAATGCGGAGGTGTCGATCATGCTCTTCTTTGTTCTTTGAATACACAAGAATGTCATCTATAAACACCACTACGAATTGGTCAAGGTACGGATGGAAAATTTGATTCATCAAATCCATAAATACCGCTGGTGCATTTGTAAGCCCAAAAGGCATTACAAGAAACTCATAATGTCCGTACCGAGTTCTGAAAGCAGTCTTTGAAATGTCCCCCTCCTTAATTGGCAGCTGATGGTATCCCAATCGGAGATCTATCTTTGAAAATACACTGGCTCCTTTGAGTTGATCGAATAAATCGTCAATGCGTGGTAGTGGATACTTGTTCTTGATTGTGAGTTTGTTCAACTGTCGATAATCCACGCATAGCCTTAAAGATCCATCTTTCTTTTTGACGAAAAGTACTGGTGCACCCCATGGGGAAACGCTTGGTCGTATAAAGCCTTTGTCGAGTAACTCTTGTAATTGCGTCTTCAATTCCTTGAGTTCCGCTGGCGCTATTCGGTATGGGGCAATCGACACTGGTGCAGCTCCCGGATAAACATCTATGGTGAATTCCACTTCTCTCTTAGGTGGTAATCCGGGTAGCTCATCTGGGAAAACATCGGGAAAATCACGCACCGATGGTATGTCTTGGATCCTAGTAGCGTCTTTCTTTGCTTCCATGGCGCTTACTAGATATGCCTCGCATCCTTTTTGTATTAGCTTCCTTGCCGTCACTGCCGATATTATGTTGTTCAAATAGTCACCTCTTTTTCCGACTACTGTCACTTCCTCTCCGCAAGGGGTATGGAGCGTCACTCTTTTCTTCTCACAGTCAACTATTGCTTTATGCTTTGCTAACCAGTTCATTCCTAAAATTATGTCAAATTCCCGAAATGGTAATTCCATCAAATTTCCAGGAAATACCCTTCCGTGTATCCCTATAGGGCATTCTTTGATTACTTTGTTCATAACTATTTCATCTCCTATAGGGTTTGTAACTAGTATACCGGACTTGACATATTCTACTGGTAATCCTTCTAAATTCTCACTATGCATGCATATGTACGAATGTGTGGATCCGGGATCAATTAAAGCATGTACAGGTTTGTTGAACATATAAAACGTACCAACAATGACGTCCGGTGCTTCTTCTTCTTCTCGGGTTCTCATCGCATATACCCTTGCTGGTGCACTTGTACTAGGCTGGTTAATAGTCTCTGATTGTGCCTTTTGAAAATTTGGATTACCTCCTCTTCCTCTACCTCGGCCTCTGCCAAAGATAAGTTGTGACCTCTCTGTTGGTGCAGGAGTAGTCATCTGTATTTTAGGGCAGTTCACCTTTATATGGTCTAGTGCTCCACACTCCCAGCATCCTTCAGTTAAATACCAACATTCGCCTCCATGTTTCCGTCCACAATGTTCACATAGAGGAAAAGTATATCTTTCAAAACTCGTGTTTCTTCCAAATCCTTCACTAATTCCTGGATTGTTACTTCTTCCTCGGCCTCTACTTAATCCTCTTCCGAAGCCTCTTCCAAACGACCCCGGTGCACTGGCTACAGATGTTTGATAACTCATACCTCGGCCTGACCTCTGATTCTGAAATCGCCCGCCTTGTTGCATAGAACTACTTCCTCCCTTGAATCTCTTTCGGGCTTGCTGAGGTCCCCCTAGGCCTCGAGTTTGTGTTCTTTTTTGCTGCATGCGCTGGTGCCTATTCCTCTCATCCACTTGTACTTTCTCAACGTCCAAAGCCTTTGCAACAAGCTTGGAAAATTCTGATATATCTATGACTACCAATTGCACTTTGATTTCATTGTTTAATCCTTCTAAGAATCTCTGGCATCTTTCCTGTTCTGTTTCTATCATTCTCCTCGCGTACTTACTAAGACGAGTGAACTCTTTTTCATACTCGGATACCGTCATTCTTCCTTGCTTTAAGTACGTGAATTCATTTCTTTTTGCATTTAAGTATGCCTCGGTGATATATCTCTTCCTAAACTCGGTTTGGAAAAATTCCCATGTCTGCTGTTCTGGTGGCACTCGCTGCTGCGTAGTCTCCCACCAAATGTACGCTTCTTCAACCAAAAGAGATGTGGCACAAATAAATCTTTCCTCTGGCGTGCACCTTAATTGATCCAATGCTCTAATAGTACTATCTAACCAGTATTCCGCTTCTTCAGATCCTTCTTCCCTACTAGCTTTAAATTCCTTAGCTCCATATCTCCTTAATTTCTCGATTGGGGGCTTTTTCTCTCTTTCGGCAGCAGCAGGTACCATTCCTGCCATTCGTTGAAATGCTGCTGCCATTTGTCGTAAATAAGCATCGGGGCCTTCCGCGGCCCCGCTGCTGGTTGTGGCATATTTTCAAAATTCTCCTCTACATTTATAGGCACGGAGGCACGTGACTCGCCCTCCTCGTCTACGGCTCTCTGTGATTCAACTTCTTGCGACATTCTACAATCATATACATGTATATCATAATAAAGTTAGCTGCTGGTTTGGCTTGACCTATAAAATTTCCTATATGGCATGTACATAGATAAATTCCAATCGTAATTTCAGATCATACACTTAATATAATTATGGCCTATTTATATCTATTTACAACAAAATGGCCTATCTACTGTTGCATTTTTATCCGCTTATATACATAACCCAAAGGGGTAGCAAAATCATCAGCCCATCACAGCTCAATAAGTAGGAGCTAGGGGAAAGGTAGCACTATCTGAAGCAAACTCCATCGGATCTGGATCTACCTCGTTAGACTGAACTCTAGGAAGGTTACGAGGGAGTTCGTCCATTCTATCCTGTAACATCTCTACCCTTCCTTGCAAGGTCCTAGCCAAACGATTTACATTATCAAGCTCTACTGTAGTTTGCCTCTTATCCACTTGTAACGCCCTAACATCTTCTATCAAGAGCCTAACATTATCCAGGGCTAACACTAAGTCTTCCCGGTCCTGAAGTCTCAAGTCTCTCAGCTGATCTATTACTTCCTCTTGCTCCTCCTGTTTCCTCTTCATTCTAAATACTTCCATTTTCAACTCTGCTATTTCCCGCTCTCTGGCTTCTATTTTAATTTTCTGGCGCAGATTCTCCTTTCCCAATTCAAAAAGCTTCTTATCTATGGCTTGTTCCTCACTTGTGCTGGCCCGAGAATAAGGTTTAGGACCTAAAACCAATTTAGCTGGTTGCTTCGAATCACTCATCTTCACTCCTGTTCTCAATAACACAATACCACTAATAAGTATCATAAACATAAACATCAGCTTATTAAAATTCCCTTCCTAAGCCTATGTGTCAAGCATTCACAGTTTGATTCAACTAACTATCCAGAATCGACTAAACCTGGCTCTGATACCACTAAATGTAGCACCCCATCTCAGCCTACGTTTATAGACCAAGATGGACTGTTATCTCATAATGATTGTGTCTTAATATTTTACTTAGCCAACTTTAAGTGTAGATTTTTAAAAAATTTTGCCAGAGTTTCCCCTATATTTAGGGGTCCCAAGTGTCGCCAAAACTGATTTTTTTTTAAAACAATTTTGTTCTCAATCCAACAATCTCAATCAATCTCAAACACTTCCATAGTCGAACTCCTTATACCCTCCACTACAACCTGTATTAAAGTTTCACACTTCTATACACACAACCATACACACTAATTCATACAACATACATTAGTTAATATACTTAGCACACGTACTATGGTCTTTTACTAGTCATACATACAATTCTTAGTTACACTAACATATGTACATGCCATTCTAGTTACATTACTTATAATATCTTTCTATCCGAAGAGTTGCCAACACCAGCTGCTCGGAACACTGTAGAAACCAGCTTCTTGCTCAACCTACGAGTTGGACAGAATCCATAATGTCTTCCATGTTTCTATGTTGCAGAGGTACAGATCAGATCCATCTCATATTTGGTCAATTGAATCTTTTGTGGTGAGTCCGGATCTGACATTTGAAGAAGAACCAATTGCTATTTTGGCACATCAAGTGAAAGAGTTGAGAAATAAGAAAGTGCCACTGGTGAACGTTCTTTGGAAGGATCATGGTAGAGAAGAGGCAACTTGGGAGAGTGAGCAAGCAATGCGAGATCAATATCCTCAACTATTTCGGACTTGATATCAGGTAATTTCGAGGATGAAATTTCTTTTTAGAGGGGGAGAATTGTAATATCCCAAAATACACCCTAATAGTTTTGGAATTGTTGTTTTAATTGGATTTTATGTATATGTGTAATTGGGAAGAGAAAAGAAGTGAAGAGAGAGTGTATATGTTGTATATATGAAAATATATACAACATATACAAGTCAAGTGTGGAAGTCAAAGAAGATATTGTTTTTATTAATTAATTAATGGAAATGGAAAAAAATAAAATAAGTGGAAGAGAGGAAATTGATTATTTTAATATTAAAACACTTGGTGGAGTTTTAAAGGAGATTTAAGTGGAGATAAATGTTTGACTTTGCTTAATTTTCTTGTTCATTTTCTTTTCTTTTCCTTTCTTGGCCGGACATCACTAAGACAAGAGAGCAAGAGAGAGTTTTGTGTTCCAAGATCAAATTGAAGGAAGATTCAAGAGATTTAGTTGGAAAATTTTGAAGTTTCATCAACTTTGGTAAGTTCTCTCTTGATTTCCCTTGTTTTATTTGAGTTGTGATTGAGTTTGCTTGTTGATTTGTGATAGTATGATTAGGTTTGATTGTGGTGTGTTTGTATGTGTTGGAATTGAATTAAAGATAAGAAGTTAAGTTGGTGTTTGTGTTGGAAGAGGTGAGTTGTGTTTGTATTAGGGTTTTGAATTGGTGATTTTTGTTGTAGATGTTGAGTTTGGTTAATTATTTTTGGTTATCTTCATGATATTTGTGTTTGATGAAGTTAGAAGCATAGAATATGTGAATTTGGTCAGAAACAGAAGTATTTTGGATGCCACGCCTGTGGCCCTTGGCTGCCACAACCGTGGCCAATGGAAGCCATGGCCGTGGGGTTTTGAGCAAGGGAGGCAGAACCATTTCTTAACCCACGCCCGTGGGGGTTGGGAGGCCACGACCGTGGGGTCCTAGGGAGAGATGTTGAATTGTAATTTGTGATCTATAGGTCTAGTTTGAGTTTAATAAGTGATTAATTGTATTGGAATTCATGTGAATTGGTATTAAGTGTGTATGATTCATTTTGGATTAGGTGGTGAAGAGGTTGATTTACCCTAACCTAAGTGGTGAAGAATTCTTGGAAGAGGAAGGTCATAGATTGGTGTGAGTTATCTTAAGGTAAGTACAAACTACATTATTGCATACATTCATATGATGTTGAGACTTAACACACATTTGATTGTAAATGTGTTGAGAAATCTAATGCATTGTTGATGAATATTAATAATGTCATGTTTGGCATAATGTGAATGTTGTGATAATCATTCAAAAATGTATGTTCAATGCAATTAGTTATGTATACTTAAATGATGTAAATGAGATGGTTGAAGCATGTTTGCCTATATGAGGATGAAATGAAATATGAAATGTGAAAGATATGATGATATGATGAATTGCCTTAAGGTGATTTGAGATAATATGAGATATGAGGCCATGGTTGTTGGCTATGATAATGCAAATGAAATATAATTGGGGCATGGTTGCCTATCTAATTATGAGAAATGAAATAAAAAGAGAATTATAAAGAGATAAATGAAATGATTGTGTGCCTAATATGTTAATTCAATTTTCAGAGTTCTGGGTTTGGCGGCATGCCTATGAATCACTGGATAGGTGAAAAGACAGGGTCGTAAGCCTATTTCAGTTGAAAAAATGTAAAATGATAAATGTGAAATGTGATTTTTTGGGGTGAAAGGACTGGGTCGTAAGCCTCAAAAACAGTAACAGTCTTGCCGGGTTGAGGATTTCCTCGGTTCTAACCGGGTTGAGGTCCAAGAGACTGGGTCTGTTACACTATCCATGGATAGAGATATATATATTGCCTACGGGCTTGATGATTGTGATTATGGACCAAAGCAGTAACTCTGAACTTTGAATAACATATTAGATTCTTTTTGGGCCCATGCTTGTGTTTGTTTAAATGGAATTTTCGAATGGTGAAAGAAATGAATAATGTGATACATGTTTGTCCTTCCTTGAATATGAACTATGGAGTGAGATATAATGTTATGAAATGATTATAATACATAAGCAACTTATTGAAAATGAATGTGTGTAATATCCCAAAGTATACCCTAAAAGTTTGGAATAATTATGGTTGTATATGGATTTAATGTGTATGTTTAATGAAAATTAAAAGAAGAGCAATGAATTAATTTAATACTTCGATTTTGGCATACATTGGAGTAGTAGTTGTGAGAAGATATGTTGGTAAAATATGTAAGGAAAATATTATAAGAGAGATATGTATATGAAGGATGATATGTATATATGGTATTTGGAAAATATATGGGAAATACAAAAGTAATATATAAGAAATATACACATACCAACATATACATCATATATATAATGTATAAAGTGGTGGTGGAGATTTAAGGGATTTATTATTATTATATATATATATATATGATAAGTTTAAAGAAGAAGAGAAAAGATCTTCTTTCTTCTTCTTCTTCTTCTTCTTCTTCTTCTTGCACGAGAAAGAGAGAGAGAGAGAGAAAGAGAGAGAGAGAGAGAGAGAGAAAGAGATGTGATTTTATCCTCATACACATCAATCCATAGGGATTTTGAGAGAATTGAAGATGGTTATTGAAGATTTGGCATAATATTCAAGTAAGTATTCATTTCCTTGCATTGATTCCTATTGTTGGAGTTTGGATTTGATATGATTGGTGTGTGATGATGATGATAATGAAAGATTGAAGTATATAAATATGTTGAATTGGTATTTTAGATGATGATGATTTGGGGTATTTGTGAGGATGATGATGAATTGTTGAGTAAGGGTTAGTATATATGAATTGGGGATTTGAGTAGTTGATTCATGGTGATGTATATAATGATTATAATTATGATATATTGAAGTTATATAAGTGTTAAATTGATGGGTAATTGATGAATATAACCAAGATGTCGATTAAGGGTGATGAAGTATGAGTTTTGAAGTATTTGTGTTTTCATGGATGAGAGTTCAAAATTCATAATTTTTTCCTGACATGGCCAGTGACACGGCCATGTGGTTGGGCGTGTCATCGGTACTGAGTTTGACGTTTGTGACACTACCATTAACACGGCCATGTTACTGAGCATGTTATAGCTACTGTGAGAAAAAGTAATTGGCACGGCCATGAACACGCCCGTGTTGTTGGGCGTATAAATGTTTCTGTTAGGCACGTCCAGTGACACGCCTGTGTTACTGAGCGTGTCAAAGCTTCTGTATTGTTGGTTTAGGGCACGATCAGGGACACGCCCGTGTTGGTGAGCGTGTCATGTGTTGAGTCTGCCATAGTTAGTTATCATTCTTATTTTCTTATATGAATAATTACCTTTGGATTAGGTTTTGAAGAGATTTTGGTTGCCATAATTCAAGTGTTGGAGGATTCTTGGAAAAAAAGGAATTTAGATTTGGTGTGAGTTCTCTAGAGGTAAGTACAAACTTACATGGATGTATTCTTTTACATGATTGTGAGATTTAACATAATTAGTTATAAATGTGTTAAGTAATTTACTATATTGTTAATACAATGTGACTAATGTTATTATTTGTATAGCGTGAAAGATATGATGATCATTCAAAAAGGTATGTGCAATGCAATTTGTTATGATAAATACTTTATTGATGAATCAAAAATATATTATGATTATAAATGTGATAAGTACTCCATTGCATTGTTGATGCATATTAATAATGTTATGTTTTGCATAATGTGAATTGAGATAATTAAGGCATGTATGTCTATATGATGATGTTCAATGTAACTGATTATTTATATTTGAATAATGAGATGTGAAGCCATTGGGATTGGCTATGATGACTCAAATGAGATGTGAAGCCATTGTGATTGGCTATGATGATCTAATTGAAATAAATGGGGCATGTTGCCTAGATGGTTATGAGAATTGATAGTGAAATAATAAGTGAATTGTGTGGCTAATGTGTTATTCTATTTTCAGAGTTTGTTGTTGGTGGCATGCCTATAGTAACAATCTCTTGAAGTTAGGTTGGGCTTGATCCTTGAAGCCAAGTTGGGTTGAAGTTTAACATGTTTTACTCCCCTTGAAGCTTGGTTGGGTCTAGTCCTTGAAGCCTAATTGAGATGTTACAACCCTTGAAGCTAGGTTGGATTGGTTCTTGAAGCCAAGTTGGGTTGATACTTAGCATGCTTTGTTCCCCTTGAAGCTTGGTTGAACTTAAATCCTTGAAGCCTAGTTGGGATAATAATGATGATAAATGTGAAAATTAAACCAAAACATTAACTCTGAAAGTTGAATGGCATATTAGTGTCTTTTGGGCCCAAGTCTATCTTTGTTTTCAATGTGATATACAAATGATGAAATAAATGAATAATGAGATCTGTGGTTGTCTTTGTTAGAAATATGATTCATGACTGGTGAATTGTGAATAATGAATTAATTGAATAAAATAAAGACATGAAATGTTATGAAGTATGAGATGTAATATGTGTATTGATATATTCATTGTGAGTATTAGTGTTGGAATTATGGTTGGTGATAATGATATCTATATATGTATATAATATATGATATTAGTAGAGATATATGGAAGGTGTAATTAAAAAGGGAAATAATGATAAGAAATTAATGGTACCTGAAGATTATATATAAATATGTTAGAATTTCTGTAATGTATATTTATATTATTTATTTGTACTACTAAGCTTTCGGGCTTAGCGTGGTGGTGTAATCACGCAGGTGAGTAGATGGTAGATCTGAAGTCGTTCATTATGCCACGAGAAGAGTAAGAGTTTTTTTCGAGACCAACTAGAAGGTGATGCATACATGTATAAGTTAATTATGCTATATTTTTTACAAGAATGTATTCAAAGATATAAATGAATTTTGATAAAGATAAGATTATTATATATATGTAAGATCATTAAAAGTATAATGATTTTGTAAATGTTCTTTGCATTAAAATAATATTGTTGGAACTCAATTAAAGGTTTTTAAATTGTAACGAAAAGTGACATCCTTATACTTTATATACTTACTGTATGTATACAAGGTATATGTATAGTACTTATATAGAGTATCGGGGTGTTACAATGTGGCTTGGGAAACTATGTTAATTAATGAAATTATGAAAATGTAACATGATGTGTAATATGTGTATGGATGTGGAACTTGTGAATATTACTTCATAAATATTGTGATAAGTTATTGAAGAATGTAAGGTTTGAAATATAGTATTCTTATGAATTGTTTTTGAAACTTGATTGTGTGACATTGGCATTGCATCAAAGTGTAATATTATTGTAGTTTGTACCACTAAGCCGTTGGCTTAGCGCGAGTGTGATTCATCGCGCAGGTGATAGGGAAGAACCGGAGAGTTCCTCTAGGCCGAGTAGAGTCTAGATTTTGAGGTGTTGATAGTGGAGCTTAAAGATCAAAGACATACTGCCAAACATGTATATATTTTATGTTTTGTAAAACTTGAGTTTTGATGTATATGTATTTGTAAATATTTGTTATATTTTCCGCTGCGTTTTGAATAAACGTTTTATCTATTGTATTTTATGATATAACTTAAATGTTTTGGGTTTGCTTATACTATTGTAAAAGAAGTGAGTCGTTTGTTTAATAAACAGTGGCATTCCTATATTCAATATACGTATATTACGATCGTAATAGCATGTTGTGTACGTATACAGGGTATAGGGGTGTTACACCATGCTTAGACAACCAATCCATGCCTAAGATCAAATCATACTCCTTAAAAGGCATTTCAATCAAATCACCCAAAAACTTCTCACCTTGTACCACAACTACACTGTCACGATGCACCTTATTCACCACAACACTATGTCCTAAAGGATTTGCCACCAAGACATCAAATCCTAAGGACTCTGAATGCAATTCAGACACAGGAAAAATAGATACACTTATGTATGAATGAGTAGATCCTGGATCAATCAAAGCAAGAACTGGAATATCAAATAAAGAAAATGTACCTGCTATAACTGCTGAAGCATCCGGCTGCCTCTGCATCACATATACTCTCTGAGAAGATCCGAAATCATATGGCCTATTGCCTCTGGATGAAGATCCTCCTCTCTGACTAAACCCAGGTCTACCACCTCTACTAAAACCTCTGCCCCCTCGACCACCTCTGCTGACACTGGGTCGAGAAGCTGTAGTATCAGTCTGTCTATCATCCTGTGACTCAGGACAATCTTTAATAAAATGAGCTGGTGACCCACATCTAAAGCATACTCCCGATCCACCCGTCTTCCAACAAACACCCCCATGGGTGTAACACCCCTATATCCCGTATACGTACATAGCATGCTAATACGATCGTAATATACGTATACTGAATATAGAAATGCCATGATACATTTAACAATGACTCATCCCTTTTGAAAACATGAACAAGTTTAAATCATTTAAAAGAAATTAGAAAAGATAAAAGATAAAATGTTTATTTAAAAGCAGCGGAAAATATAACAAATATTTACAAATATTTATACATCAAAACTCAAGTTTTACAAAACATAAAATATATATACATGTTTGGCAGTTTGTCTTCGATCTTTAAGCTCCACTCTCAAAGCCTCAAAATCTAGACTTTACTCGGTCTATCGAAACTCTCCGGTTCTTCTTTGTCACCTGCGCGATGAATCACAATCGCGCTAAGCCAACGACTTAGTGGTACAAACTACAATAATAATATGCTTTTATGCAATGCCAATGTCACCCATTTCAACAATTCATATAATATTCACAAATGACATTTTCAGATTGTTCATAAGACTACATTTCATCATTTTATGATTTACATTGACACAAAGACACATATGGGCCCACAAGATACTAATTTGTTATTCAAAGTTCAGAGTTACTGCTTTGGTCTATAATCATAATCATCAAGCCCGTAGGCATCAAATATATATATCTCTATCCATGGATAGTGTAACAGACCCAGTCTCTTGGACCTCAACCCGTCTAAACTCGAGGAGATCCTCAACCCGGCTAGACTGTTACTAGTAACAGACCCAGTCTCTTGGACCTCAACCTGGATAAACCCGAGGAAATCCTCAACCCGGCTAGACTGTTACTTTTAATTCACATTTCACATTTTTCAACTGGAATCGGCTTACGACCCGGTCTTTTCACCTATCCAGTAATTCATTGGCATGCCACCAAACTCAACACTCTGAAGGTTGAATAACACATTTGACACAAAATCTTTCATTTATATCTTTATACATTTCTTTCTCAATTCATTTCTCATAATCAAAATAGGCAACCATGCCTCAATTATAATTCATTTGCATCATCATAGCCAACAATCATGGCTTCTCATCACATCAAGATAATATACACATCTATCATCAATTGCATTGAACATTGTCTAGGTAAACATGCCTCAATCATATCATTTACACCATTATAACCCATCACATTGGTTTCACATCTCATTATATTCCAATTCACATTTAGTTGTACATAGTCAATGGCTTTAACTCACAATTTAGATGCTCATTAATAGTCACATTATATCAAACATAACATTGTTAACAAGTATCAACAATACATAGAATTTCTTAACACATTTATAATCAAATGTATGTTAATTTTCAATATCATATGAATGTATGCAATAATGTAGCTTGTACTTACCTTAAACACCACTTATACAAATCTATACACTTCCTTTTCCAACACTTCTTCACCACTTAAGTTAGGGCAAATCAACCTCTTCACAACCTAATCCAAAAGAATAATACATATGAGATAAAATAGATAAGGCTAACTAGGGCAAACCCTAGACATGACACACTCACCAACACGGGCGTGTCCCTGACCGTGCCCTAAACCCACAACATAGAAGCTTTGACACGCTCAGAACCACGGGTGTGTCACTGAACATGTAATATATTCTGTCTCCCAGAAATATTGACATGTCCAACAACATGGGCGTGTTCATGGCCGTGTCAATTCCTCACCAACACAGTAGCTATGACACGCTCAGTGACATGGGCGTGTCACTGGACGTGTAAATACTACTACTACACAGAAGCTATGACACGCTCAATGACATGGCCATGTCACTGCTCGTGTCACCCATCCAAAACACAGAACCATCGATACGCCCAAAATCCTGGTCGTGCTCGTGGGCGTGTCAGGCCAAAAACATAAATTCCGGCCACAACAACACTTAATCCAACAAATCACTTCTTTTCACCCAATCCACTTCAAATAAACTTAGCTCAACATACCCAAAAATCATAAACTTGCAAAAACACTAAAACAACTCAAAACATATATCACTCACAAATTCATAATCATCACCACAAACCCTAAACACAATCACACACTTTCTCTTCCAACCAACTTACTCTTTTCTTCAATCCAAACTCAAAAATCCAAAGATCAAATGAATCAAACACTCTTAAACACAACACAATCAAAACACACTCCTATCATCAACATTTATCCCTCAAACTCAAACATAATTCCAAAATAAACAAGAGAAATCAAGAGAGAACTTACCAAAGTTGATGAAACTTCAAAATTTCCAACTCAATCACTTGATTCTTCCTTCAATTAGCTCTTAGAATTCCAAACTTCTCTTTCTCTCTTGTGACTTTGATGAGCCGGCCAAGCAAAGGAAAAGAAAAGAAAATGAAGAAACAAAGTCAAACTTTTCTTCTCCTAAACCTCCACCAAGCAATCTAAAATTAAAATTACTTCCACACCCTCTTCTATATAAATTTTAATCCTCTTTCACTTATTGCCCTTTTTAGTAATTTCACAAATAACAAAATAAATATCTTCTTCCTTTGACCAACACATTTGACTTGTATATATGTTGTATATATTTCCATATACACAACATATACACTTCCCTTTAAAGTTCTATTCTCTTTAAAATTTAACATATACATTCAATACAATTATAACAATAATATCAAAACTTCTAGGGCATACTTTGCGATATTACAATTCTCCCCCTCTAAAAAGAAATTTCGTCCTCGAAATTACCTGATATCAAGTCTGAAACAGTTGAGGATATTGATCTTGCATTGCTTGCTCACTCTTCCAAGTTGCCTCTTCTTTACCATGATTCTTCCAAAGAACCTTCACCAATGGCACTTTCTTATTCCTCAACTCTTTCACTTCATGTGCCAAAATAGCAACTGGTTCTTTTTCAAATGTTAGATCCGAACTCACTTCAATGGATTCAACTGGCAATATATGAGATGGATCCGATCTATATCTCCTCAACATAGAAACATGGAATACATTATGGATTCTATCCAACTCGGGTGGCAAAGCAAGACGATAAGCAATTGGCCCAACTCTTTCCAAAACTTCATACGGTCCAATGAAACGAGAACTCAGCTTCCCTTTCCGACCAAATCTCAAAATCTTCTTCCAAGGAGACAATTTCAAAAATACTTTATCTCCAATATTAAATTCTATGTCTCTTCTTTTCAAATCTGAATAGGATTTTTGTCGGTCTGAAGCTGTTTTTAACCAATCCCGAATTATCTTCACTTTCTCTTCAGTCTCTTTTACCAAATCAGGACCAATTAACTTACCCTCTCCAATTTCATTCCAACATAAAGGTGTTCGGCATCTTCTACCATACAATGCCTCAAATGGTGCCATACCAATACTGGATTGATGACTGTTGTTGTAAGCAAATTCCACAAGTGGCATAAATCTGTCCCAACTTCCAGAGAAATCAATGACACAGCTTCTCAACATATCCTCAATAATCTGTATCACTCTCTCTGACTGCCCATCGGTCTGTGGATGAAAAGAAGTACTAAAGTGTAATTGAGAACCTAAAGCACCATGTAAACACTTCCAAAACCTCGAAGTAAACCGGGGATCTCGATCAGACACTAAAGAGATTGGGACTCCATGCAACTTCACTATCTCACTAATATACAGCTCAGCCAACCTTTCAAGAGAATAATCCATTCTAACAGGAAGGAAATGAGTTGTCTTTGTTAAACGATCAACAATCACCCAAATAGCATCATGTTTCTTCTGAGTTAATGGCAACCCTGATACAAAATCCATTTTCACTCTCTCCCATTTCCATTCAGGCACTGCTAAAGGTTGAAGCAACCCTGTTGGAACTTGATGCTCAGCTTTCACCCTCTGACAAGTGAGACATTTAGACACAAATTCCGCTATGTCTCTCTTCATACCAGACCACCAGTAGTGCTGTTTCAAATCATGGTACATCTTTGTACTACCCGGATGCATAGCAAAACTCGATTGGTGTGCTTCCTCTAAAATAATCTTCCTCAAATTATTATCATCAGGTACACACAACCTATCCTTGAACCAAAGACTACCATCATTCTTCACATAGAAATCTCGGCTCTCCCCCTTTTGGCAATCTGACACATTCTTCTAAATTTTCTCATCAGCCAATTGAGCCTCTTTAATATGATCTAACAATACTAGTCTTAACTGCAGCTGAGCCAATAATGCACCATCATCACAAACTTCAAAATTAGCATGCAACGCTCTCAATTCAACAAGCAATGAGAGCGAATACACAGCCAAACCTGCTAAAGACTTTCGACTCAAGGCATCAGCAACCACATTCGCTTTACCAGGATGATAATCAATCAAGCAGTCATAGTCTTTAATCAATTCTAACCATCGCCTTTGCCGAAGATTCAGCTCCTTTTGAACACCCAAATATTTCAAACTTTTATGATCCGTATAGATAAAACATTTCTCCCCATATAAATGATGTCGCCAAATCTTCAAAGCAAACACTATAGCTGCCAACTCCAAATCATGAGTCGGATAGTTAAGCTCATGTGGCTTCAACTGTCAAGAAGCATAAGCTATGACTTTACCCTCTTGCATCAAAACACATCCTAAAACATTATGTGAAGCATCACTATAAATTACATATGGTTTATCTTCCACGGGTAAAGTAAGAACAGGTGCTTGAGTCAACATTTCTTTCAACTGCTCAAAACTAGCTTGACACTGATCTATCCACACAAATCTAACTCCCTTCCGAAGCAACCTGGTGAGTGGAGTAGCTATTAAAGAAAAACCTTTCACAAATCGACGATAATAGCCTGCCAAACCCAGAAAACTTCTAACTTCAGTCACAGACTTTGGTGGACTCCAATTCAAAATAGCTTCAACTTTACTTGGGTCGACTCTTATCCCATCTGCTGAAACTATATGACCCAGGAAGGTTACTTGGTCAAGCCAAAACACACACTTTGACAGCTTAGCATACAACTGCTTCTCTCTCAAGATCTGTAATACCATTCACAGATGCTTGTCATGCTCCTCCTCATTACGTGAATACACAAAAATATAATCGATGAAAACCAGCACAAACTGATCCAGATAGGGCCTAAACACCCTATTCATCAAATCCATGAAAGCTGCAGGTGCATTCGTCAACCCAAAAGGCATTACTAAAAACTCATAATGCCTATTCCTGGTGCGAAAAGCTGTCTTAGAAACATCTTCAGCTCTAACCCTCAACTGATGGTACCCTGATCTCAAATCAATCTTGGAAAACACTGATGCTCCCTTCAATTGATCAAAGAGATCATCAATCCTAGGAAAAGGATATTTATTCTTAATATTCACTTTGTTCAATTGCCTATAATCGATGCATAACCTCATAGTACCATCCTTCTTCTTGACAAACAACACAGGAGCTCCCCAAGGAGAAACACTGGGGCGAATAAACCCTTTATCCAACAACTCCTGTAACTGCACCTTCAACTCTCTCAATTCAGCTGGTGCCATTCTATAAGGAGTGATAGAGATGGGAGTGGTACCAGGCAACAGATCGATACCAAACTTAACCTCTCTCTCAGGGGATAACCCTGGCAACCCCTTAGGAAACACATTCGGAAAATCTGCAACTGTGGTGATATCATCAAGTTGAGAACCCTTGACTCTAGTATCCACCACATGAGCAAGATAAGCATCACACCATTTCCTAATCAACTTCCTAGCTATTACAGCTGATAAAAACAAGGATGCAAGTTGTCTCTGCTCACTAGATACTATCACATCCCTACCATCACTAGTTCTCAAGGTGACACACTTCTTTTTACAATCCACCACCGCTCCATGTTTAGACAGCCAATCCATGCCTAGAATCAAATCATATTCTTTAAAAGGCATTTCAATTAAATCTCCAAGAAACTCCTCACCTTGCACCATAACTGCACTATTTCGGTGCACCTTGCTAACAACTACACTATGTCCTAAAGGATTTGTCACCAAGACATCAAATCCTAAGGACTCAGAATGCAATTCAGACACAGGCAATATGGATGCACTAATATATGAATGAGTAGATCCTGGATCAATCAAAGCAAGTACTGAAATGCTAAATAAAGAAAAGGTACCCGCTATGACTGTTGAAGCATCTGGCTGCCTCTGCATCACATACACTCTCTGAGAAGATCCGACCTCTACTGGCCTACTGCTTTCGGATGATGATCCTCCTCTCTGACTGTACCCGGATCGACCACCCCTACTGAAACCTCTACTTCCTCAACCACCTCTGCTGATACTGGGTCGAGAGGCTGCAGACTTAGCCTGTCTATGCTCTTGTATCTCAAGACACTCCCTAATAAAATGATCGGGCGATCAACACCTGAAACACACAGCTGATCTGCCACTCATCCAGTAAACACCCACATGGTTTCTGCCACAAATCTCAAATGTAGGTGGAGTAGACCTCTGAATCCTAGGAGTTGGAGCACTGGCTACAGAAGCTGTAGGTCTTGGTCTCTGTCTCGGATACTGCACTGACCTACCCGGCTGTCTCTGACTCCTACTGAACCTCAGAGCAAAACTTCCTCTACCCCTCTTCACAGATGAAGACCCTGCCTCGAACTGGGGTCTCCTTACCCTAGTCTCCTCCTCAGTAGCAGCTGCGGCTATACTCTGGGCTCTCTCCACACTCCTAGCTGCTGCAACAAGCTGAGAGAAATCCTGGTATCTAGAACTAGCCACGATGCACATAATAGAGGGCCTCAATCCCTCCTCAAACCTTCTGCACTGGTCTATTTCATTAGAGATAATTCCCCTAGCATATCGACTCAACTGGATGTACTCAATTTCATATTCTGTTACCGTCCAGTTGTCTTGCCTCAAATTCAAAAATTCCATCTTCTTAATATCTTTATACTCCCTCGGAGTATATTTCTGTTCGAACTCCCTCAGAAAATCCCCATATGATAGTATAGGTGGATCTTCCATAGCATGGGGAACAGTCTTCCACCAGTCATAGGCATCTTTCTGTAAGAGGGATCTGGCATAGTTAAACTTCTCATCTGAAGTGGCTTGCAACTGAATGAATATCCTCTGTACCTTATCCAACCATTGCTCAGCCACTGCAGGATCGGTAGTGCATAGAAAATCTTCAGCCCCATATTTCCTCAACTTGTCATAATGTCTTACCGGCGCCTGAGGCTGTGGTGGTGGTGGCTGCAGCTTGTCTAAATAATTCCACCACATGCCTTAACCAACCCGGCGGAGCCTCATCTGCAGCTGGTCTCTCTGGCATAGAAACAGGTGCCTCACTAACTCTCTCATCCCTAGCTCCCTCTCTACTCTCTCCTGGAGCTACACTTTCCGCACTACCCTCAACAGACTGTCGTGAATTAGATGCCATCTCTACCTATATCTGCAAACACAGCAGAATATACCTCATTAAAGATCAAAGACTACCATACCAAAACATGTATTTTACTCAAAACCAACTTTTAAAATCAAAATATTCTTTTTCTTACAATTCACCTAGGTTGAGAATCTCAAACCTAGGCTCTGATACCAAAATAAATGTAACACCCCTATATCCCGTATACGTACATAGCATGCTAATACGATCGTAATATACGTATACTGAATATAGAAATGCCATGATACATTTAACAATGTCTCATCCCTTTTGAAAACATGAACAAGTTTAAATCATTTAAAAGAAATTAGAAAAGACAAAAGATAAAATGTTTATTTAAAAGCAGCGGAAAATATAACAAATATTTACAAATATTTATAAATCAAAACTCAAGTTTTACAAAACATAAAATATATATACATGTTTGGCAGTATGTCTTCGATCTTTAAGCTCCACTCTCAAAGCCTCAAAATCTAGACTCTACTCGGTCTAGCGAAACTCTCCGGTTCTTCTCTGTCACCTGCGCGATGAATCACAATCGCGCTAAGCCAACGGCTTAGTGGTACAAACTACAATAATAATATGCTTCTATGCAATACCAATGTCATCCATTTCAACAATTCATATAATATTCACAAATGACATTTTCATATTGTTCATAAGACTACATTTCATCATTTTATGATTTACATTGACACAAAGACACATATGGGCCCACAAGACACTAATTTGTTATTCAAAGTTCAGAGTTACTGCTTTGGTCTATAATCATAATCATCAAGCCCGTAGGCATCATATATATATATATATATCTCTATCCATGGATAGTGTAACAGACCCAGTCTCTTGGACCTCAACCCATCTAAACTCGAGGAGATCCTCAACCCGGCTAGACTGTTACTAGTAACAGACCCAGCCTCTTGGACCTCAACCCGGATAAACCCAAGGAAATCCTCAACCCGGCTAGACTGTTACTTTTAATTCACATTTCACATTTATCATTTCACATTTTTCAACTGGAATCGGCTTACGACCCGGTCTTTTCACCTATCCAGTAATTCATTGGCATGCCACCAAACTCAGCACTCTGAAGGTTGAATAACACATTAGACACAAAATCTTTAATTTATATCTTTATACATTTCTTTCTCAATTCATTTCTCATAATCAAAATAGGCAACCATGCCTCAATTATAATTCATTTGCATCATCATAGCCAACAATCATGGCTTCTCATCAAATCAAGATAATATACACATCTATCATCAATTGCATTGAACATTGTCTAGGCAAACATGCCTTAATCATATCATTTACACCATTATAACCCATCACATTGGTTTCACATCTCATTATATTCCAATTCACATTTAGTTGTACATAGTCAATGGCTTTAACTCACAATTTAGATGCTCATTAATATTCACATTATATCAAACATAACATTGTTAACAAGTATCAACAATACATAGAATTTCTTAACACATTTATAATCAAATGTATGTTAAGTTTCAATATCTTATGAATGTATGCAATAATGTAGCTTGTACTTACCTTAAACAACACTTATACAAATCTATACACTTCCTTTTCCAACACTTCTTCACCACCTAAGTTAGGGCAAATCAACCTCTTCACAACCTAATCCAAAAGAATAATACATATGAGATAAAATAGATAAGGCTAACTAGGGCAAACCCTAGACATGACACGCTCACCAACACGGGCGTGTCCCTGACCGTGCCCTAAACCCACAACACAGAAGCTTTGACACGCTCAGAACCATGGGCGTGTCACTGAACGTGTAATATATTATGTCTCCCAGAAATATTGACACGTCCAACAACATGGGCGTGTTCATGGCCGTGTCAATTCCTCACCAACACAGTAGCTATGACACGCTCAGTGACATGGGCGTGTCACTAGATGTGTAAATACTACTACTACACAGAAGCTATGACACGCTCAATGACATGGGCGTGTCACTGCTCGTGTCACCCATCCAAAACACAGAACCATCGATACGCCCAAAATCCTGGTCGTGCTCATAGGCGTGTCAGGCCAAAAACATTGATTCCGACCACAACAACACTTAATCCAACAAATCACTTCTTTTCACCCAATCCAATTCAAATAAACTTAGCTCAACATACCCAAAAATCATAACAAACTTGCAAAAACACTAAAACAACTCAAAACATATATCACTCACAAATTCATAATCATCACCACAAACCCTAAACACAATCACACACTTTCTCTTCCAACCAACTTACTCTTTTCTTCAATCCAAACTCAAAAATCCAAAGATCAAATGAATCAAACACTCTTAAACACAACACAATCAAAACACACTCCCATCATCAACATTTATCCCTCAAACTCAAACATAATTCCAAAATAAACAAGAGAAATCAAGAGAGAACTTACCAAAGTTGATGAAACTTCAAAATTTCCAACTCAATCACTTGATTCTTCCTCCAATTAGCTCTTAGAATTCAAAACTTCTCTTGCTCTCTTGTGACTTTGATGAGCCGGCCAAGCAAAGGAATAGAAAAGAAAATGAAGAAACAAAGTCAAACTTTTCTTCTCTTTAAACCTCCACCAAGCAATCTAAAAGTAAAATTACTTCCACACCCTCTTCTATATAAATTTTAATCGTCTTTCACTTATTGCCCTTTTTAGTAATTTCACAAATAACAAAATAAATATCTTCTTCCTTTGACCAACAAATTTGACTTGTATATATGTTGTATATATTTCCATATACACAACATATACACTTCCCTTTAAAGTTCTCTTCTCTTTAAAATTTAACATATACATTCAATACAATTATAACAATAATATCAAAACTTCTAGGGCATACTTTGGGATATTACAATGGGTCCTACCATAATGAACACATACAGGTGGAGTAGATCACTGAACCACTGGAGTCGGAGCACTAGCTACAGAAACTGTAGGTCTCAGTCTCTGCCTCTGATATTGAACTGACCTACCAGATTGCCTCTGGCTCCTACTGACTCTCGGAATAAAATTTCATCTGCCTCTCTTCATAGATGAAGACCCTGCCTCAAACTGGGATCTCCTAACTCTAGTCTCCTCTTCAGTAGCAGCTGCTGCAATACCTTGTGCTCTCTCAACACTTCTAGCTGCTGCAACCAATTGAGAAAAATCCCGGTACCGAGAACCAGCAACAATGCACATAATAGAGAGCCTCAACCCCTCCTCAAACCTCTTGCACCGGTCAATCTCATCGAAAATAATCCCACCGGCATAGTGACTCAATCGGATGAATTCTATCTCATACTCTGTCACAGTCCGGTTATCTTGTCTCAGATTCAGAAATTCCATCTTCTTGACATCTTTATACTCCCTCGGAGTATATTTCTGCTCAAACTCCCTCAGAAAATCATTATAAGATAATGTAGGTTGATCATCCATGGCATGAGGAACCGTCTTCCACCAATCATAAGCATCTTTCTGAAGAAGGGATCTTGCATAATCAAATTTCTCTTCAGGAGTAGCTTGCAACTGGATAAATATCCTCTGCACTTTATCCAACCACTGCTCAGCTACTGCAGGATCTGTAGTGCCCAAGAAATCCTCAGCTCCATATTTCCTCAACTTATCATAATGTCTCACATGCACTTGAGGCTGTGGTGGCGGTGGTGGCTGCTGTACGGGAGCTCTCCTCAACAATTCTACCATATGCCGTAACCAACCCGGCGGAACCTCATCAGCAGCTGATCTCCCTGGCACAGGAGCAGGGGCCTCACTAACTCTATCAACCCTAGCTCCATCTCTACCCTCTTCAGGAGCTACACTCTCAGCACTACCTTCTACAGACTGTCGTGACTGAGACGCCATCACTACCTATATCTGCAAACACAGCAGAATATACCTCATTAAAGATCAAAGACTGCCAATACCAAAACATGTATCTTATTTAAAAAAACCAATTTTTAAAATCGAAATGTTCTTTTTCTTACAATTTACCTAGGTTGAGAATCTCATACCTAGGCTCTGATACCAAAATAATTGTAACACCCCTATACCCCGTATACGCACACTACATACCATCACCTCCGTAATATACGTATACTGAATATAGAAATGCTATGGTTTACTAAATTCACAAATCATTCCTTTACAATAATATGAGAAAATTTAAAACATTTGAGTTATATTATGAATCACAGTAGATAAAATATATATTCAATACGCAGCGGAAAATATAACAGTATTTACAAATACATACACATCAAAACTCAAGTTTTACAAAACATAAAGTTTATACATGTTTGGCAGTCAGTCTTTGATCTTTAAGTCCGCTATTCACACTTCAGAATCTAAACTCAACTCGGCCTAGAGGAACTCTCCGGTTCTACCCTGTCACCTGCGCGATGAACCATAATCGCGCTAAGCCAACGGCTTAGTGGTACAAACTACAATATTATTATGCTTCAATGCAATGCCAATGTCATACAATCAAGTTTCAAAAATAATTCAAAAGAATATTATATTTCACAACCTTGCATTATTCAATAACTTATCAAAACTTTCATGAGGTAATACTCACAATTTTCCACATCCATAAACATATTACACATCATGTTGTATCTTCATAGTTTCATTACTCAACATAGCTTTCCAAGCCACATTCATTTTCATTGAGTTACTTATATATTATAATCATCTCATAACATTATATCTCACTCCATAGTTCATATTAAAGCAAAGACAAGCATGGGCCCAAAAGACACTAATATGCCATTCAACTTTCAGAGTTAATGTTTTGGTTTAATTATCACATTTATCATTATCATTATCCCAACTAGGCTTCAAGGATTAGGCTCAACCAAGCTTCAAGGGGAACAAAGCATGCTAAGTATCAACCCAACTTGGCTTCAAGAACCAAACCCAACCTAGCTTCAAGGGTCGTAACATCTCAACTAGGCTTCAAGGACTAGACCCTACCAAACTTCAAAGGGAGTAAAGCATGCTTAACTTCAACACAATTTGGCTTCAAGGATCAAGCCCAACCTAACTTCAAGAGATTGTTACTATTAGGCATGCCACCAACAACAAAACTCTGAAAATGGAATAACACATTAGACACACAATTCATTCATTAATTCATTATCAATTTCATTCTCATTTTCTCATCATCATTTAGACAACCATGCCTCAATCATCTCATTTACATCATTATAGTCAACAACAATGGCTTCACATCTCTTCAATAGAGTATACATAACTAATTACATTGAACATCATCATCTAGGCAAACATGCCTCAATTATCTCAATTCACATTAAAACAACTCATCATTGAAGTATTCATCATAACCAATTGCATTGCATATACATTTCATATTTCATCATATCATCATATCTTTCACATTTCATATTTCATTTTTTGTTTCATCATCATATCTTTAGAATCTTCAACATACATTCCACAAAGTTCACATTATGCAAAACATAACATTATTAATGTGCATCAATAATGCAATAGATTACTTAACACATTTACAATCAAATGTGTTAAGTCTCAAGATCATATAAAGGTATGCAATAATGTAGGGTTTGTACTTACCATAAGAACAACTCACACCAAACTATACTCTTCCTCTTCCAAGAATCCTCAACACTTGAATTAGGGAAAACTAACTTCTTCACAACCTAATACAAAAAGAATAATACACATTTAATTACAAATACACATGAATCCTCAATACAATTATACACCTATTAGTTTCATTCTAGACCCATAGATCATAAATTACAAGCCAACATCTCTCTCTAGGACCCCACGGACGTGGCCTCCCAACCCCCACAGGCGTGGGTTAACAAACGGTTCTGCCTCCTTTGCTCAAAACCCCCACGGCCATGGCTTCCAATGGCCACGGTCATGGCAGCCAAGGGCCACGGGCGTGGCATCCAAGATGCTTCTGTTTCGGACCAAATTCATGTATTCTATGCTTTAAACTTCATCAAACACAATTATCATGAAGATTTACAAGAATAATTAATCAAACTCAACATCTACAACAATCACCAATTCAAAACCCTAACACAAACACAACTCATACTCTTCCAACACCAACACCAACCTAACTTCTTATCTTCAATTCAATTCCAACACTCTCAAACATACCACTATCAAACATAATCACATTATCACATATCAACAATCAAACTCAATTACAACTCAAAATAAAATAAGAAGATAAAGAGGAAACTTACCAAAAATGATGAAACTTCTTAAATTTCCAACTTAGTCACTTGAATCTTCCTTCAATTTGATCTTAGCAAATCAAAACTCTCTCTTGCTCTCTTGTCTTTGGGATACTCGGCCAACCAAATGGAAAAGAAGAAAAGAAGAAGAAAAAGATGCAAAGTCAAATACTCAACCTCCACCAAGCAATTTATTAAATAAAATATTCAAATATTTCTCTTCCACTCATTTTAATTTCCTTTTTAAATACTTAAATTAAATTAAATAAATATCTTCTTTTGACTTTCCCATATTGACTTGTATATGTTGTATATATTTCCATATATACAACATATACACTCTCTCTTTAATTCTTTTCTCTTTCCAATTTAACATATACATTAAATCCAAATACAACAATAAATATTCCAAAACTTCTAGGGCATACTTTGGGATATTACATAATCTATTTATGGTTTTATGGTTTTTAATGTTTTAAAAGGATTAGGGTTCATAAAAATTAGGGTTTAAAGTTTTAAAAGGATTAGGGTTCATTATTTTAAATTTTGGAAGTTGAATTTGGGTTTAGTATTTTTGGAATTTAGGGTCACGGGTGGTGAATTAATTTTTAGGAATTTGGAAATCAATTTGATAATTTCATGAAGTTTTATGAATTTAAACAAACAAATTAAAGTTTTTATAAGTAGAAAAGATGTTTTTTAAGGCTTTTTGAATGAAATAGAACCTACTTTAAAATTTTAAAAGAAACAGAATCTAAATCTTAGTTTTGTTGAAAAATATGTTCAATTAGAGTTTTAAGATTTTTAAGAAGTAAAAATAACAATTTTAAGCCTTTTGGAAGATATACCAACGAAATAAAGCTTTTAACTTTAGAAAAACTAATTTAAGGTTCTAGGATTTTAGATTTTGAAAAAAAACAATTTCCTAGTTTTAGCTACTGTGTAAAAAAAATAAAGAAATTAGAATTTCATACCTTCTTTTGTAAGTTGCACCAAAATTGCTTCTTGGATGAACAAGCTCAAAAGACCAACCTTTTTGCCTTTTTCCTCTCTTAAATCGTGTTTCTACTCCTTTTAAAATCAATTCAATTCAAGCTTTTTCCCTTATGGATTTGGATTTTCTTTTTCCAAGCTACTGTTGGATTTTGGCTCCCCCTTTTTAAATTGCCATTGGTCCTTATTTATAATGGTTTGATGTGGTTTATTCCTAATTAGTTAAGGTAAGTAATATTAATAAAAAAAGAAACCGAAACCTAATTGAATTAGGTTTCAAAAAATTTGCGTCGGAAAAATTGCGCTGCCGAAAAAAAACTGTTGCGGAAAAACTGCGCTGGCAAAAAAATCTGCCGCAGCTAGCTGTGGCAGCTCGAGCGGAACGGGCCCGTAAGCTATTTCGCAGGCAGAAAAATTCTGCATGGCTATTTCACAGGCAGAAAAATTCTGTGTGCGAAATGCCCACGGGCCCGTGCGACATTTTTTTTTCGCTTATTTTTCTGACTCCAATTTTTATTTTTATTTTTTGACTTTTATTTGTTTATTTCTATTTTTTATTAATAAAAATTAGATACTAAAGCAAAAATTATTTAATAAAAATTATTTTGGACCAATTAGACAACAAAAATCGATTTAGACTAAATAAAACATATTGGATTGGATTGGGTCAAAAATTAAGGGTCTACACATTTATCTTGCCCCTAACTTGATGAAAGATTTAGCTTTAACCCATTTTGAAAAATAATCCACTACTACTATGATGAAGCAATGACCGTTTGAAGCCGTCAGATGTATCTCTCTTATAATGTCAATCTCCCAAGTTGTAAAGGGCCAAGGAGAAGATATAGAATGTAGTTCATCGGGCGACAAGTGGTTCAAGTTTTTGTGCATTTGGCATTATTGACACTTTCTCACAAAATCAATATAATCTTTTTCCATTTTTAATGAATAGTAACCTTGTCAGATTATTTTCTTAACCAGTGTAATATCCCAAAGTATACCCTAAAAGTTTTAGAATTATTATGGTATTTGGATTTAATGTATATGTTTAATGGAAAGAGAAAAGATGTAAAGAGAGAGTGTATAGGTTGTATATATATATATAACATATACAAGTCAAAGAGATGGAAGTCAAAAGAAGATAAATTAATTAAAAGAAAATATTATAAGAGATAGAGATGTATGAAGAATGATAAGTATATATATATATATATTGTAATTGTAAAACATGGGAAATATAAAAGCAATATATAAGAGATATACATATACCAACATAAACATCACATATACATAATGTATAAAGTGGTGTAGGAAAAGTAAGTTTATATAATTAAATAATAATAATAATAATAATAAAAGAAAAAGAAGAAAAGAAAGTCAGAGGGTGGATAAGTAGTGGTGGAGGATTTTTGTAATATTTATTATATTATTATATATATATATATAAGGTAAGTTTAAAAAATAGAAAAGAAGATTTTTTTTCTTTCTTCTTCTTCTTCTTCTTTAATGAGAGAGAGAGAGAGAGAGAGAGAGATGTGATTTTAATTTACTTTTACACCAAATTCTTAAGGGCTTTAAGAGAATTGAAGGTGGAGATTGAAGATTTGGCAAAATATTCAAGTAAGTGTTCATTTCTTTGAGTTGATTTCTATTGATTGTGTTTATATTTGATTTGGTTAGTATGTGAAGATGATGATAGCGAGAGATTAAAGTTTATAGATATGTTAAATTGGTATTTAGATGATGATAATATGGTTAGTTGTGAGAATGATGATGAATTATTGAAATTGTTTAATAAGGGTTTAATATAAATGAGTTAGAGAATTGAGTAATTGATATATGATTGATGTATGTTTGTGTTTAAGGAAGTTGAAAACATAGAATACATGAGTTTGATCTGGAAACAGAGGCATTTTGGATGCCACGCCCGTGGCCCTTGGCTGCCACGACCGTGGCCATTGGAAGCCATGGCCGTGGGGGTGTTGAGCAAGGGAGACAGATTCATTTGCTATGCCACGGCCGTGGGGGATGGAAGGCCACGAGTGTGGGGATTTTAGAAAGATTGAGCAGAATTGTTTGCTATGCCACGCCCGTGGGGGTTGGTAGGCCACGACCGTAGGTCCTAGAGAGAGATGTTGGTTTGTAATTTGTGATCTAAGGGTCTAGTATGAGATTAATAAGCGAATAATTGTATTGAATTCATGTGTATCTTTAAGTAAGTGTGTGTTATTCCTTGTGGATTAGGTTGTGAAGAAGTTGTTTTGCCCTAATCCAAGTGTTGAGGATTATTGGAGGATGAGTTTGGTGTTGGGTGATGGCTCATGAGGTAAGTACAAACCCTATATGATTGTATGTATTTGCATGACTATGGGACTTAACACATTTGATTGGAAAATGTGTTAAGTTATTTATTGTATTGTTGATGTGTGAAAAATGTGCTATGATGTGTATTATGTGTACTATGTGGAATGTATGTTGAAGATTCTAAATTTAGGAATAATGTAATTTGCTATGTATATCTCAATGATGAAATATGAAACTATTATAAATGGATATAAAGATGAAATGTGAAAGATATGATGATCATTCAAAGGATATGTGCAATGCAATTGGTTATGATAAATACTTTAATGATGAATTGCTTTAATGTGAATTGAGAAATGATGAGATGTGATACCAGTGTGGTTGGCTATAATGATTCAAATGAAATGAATGGGGCATGTTTGCCTAGATGATGATGAATTCAAAATATATGTTCAATGCAATTGGTTATGTATACTTTATTGATGAGATGTGAAGCCATTGTTGTTGGCTATAATGATGCAAATGAGACACTTGAGGCATGGATGCCTAAATGATGATAAGAAAATAAGAATGAAATTGATAATGAAATAATGAATGAATTGTGCGTCTAATATGTTATTCCATTTTCAGAGTTTTGTTGTTGGTGGCATGCCTAATGGTAACAATCTCTTGAAGCTAGGTTGGGCTTGATCCTTGAAGCCAAATTGTGTTGAAGTTAAGCATGCTTTACTCCCCTTGAAGTTTGGTTGGGTCTAGTCCTTGAAGCCTAGTTGAGATGTTACGACCCTTGAAGCTAGGTTGGGTTTGGTTCTTGAAGCCAAGTTGGGTTGATACTTAGCATGCTTTGTTCCCCTTGAAGCTTGGTTGAACCTAATCCTTGAAGCCTAGTTGGGATAATGATAATTATAAATGTGATAATTGAACCAAAACATTAACTCTGAAAGTTGAATGGCATATTAGTGTCTTTTTGGGCCCATGTGTGTCTTTGTTTCAATGTGATTTATGAAATGTGAAATGAATGAATAATGAGACCCATACTTTTCTTTGTTTTCAATATGAATGATGAAATGTGATTCATGAATGGTGAATTGTGAATAATGAATTAATTGAATAATATAAGGACATGTAATGTTATGAAGTATGATATGAATACAATACATAAGTAAACTATTGAAAAGAAATATGGCTTGGGAAGCTAAGTTGGAAGATGAGATTCTGAAAATATAGTATGACATGCAATATGTGTAGGGATGTAGACATTGTAAGTATTAGTTATGAATGTTCTTATAAGTTATGGAATTGTAGTTTGTGTTAATGATATGTGTATCTGTATATAATTATGAGATTAGTAGAAATATATGGAAAGTGTAATTGAAATAGGAAAACATGATAAGAAAATAAGGATACATGAAGTTAACATATTAATATGTTTATATTATTTATTGTACTACTAAGCTTTCGGGCTTAGCGCGGTTGTGTGAATCGCGCAGGTGAGTAGGTGGTTGATCTGAAGGCCAATCGTTATACCACGAGAAGAGTAAATGTATTTCGAGACCAACTAGATGGTGGTGCATATATGTATAATTTAATTATGTTGTATTTTTGACAAAGATGTATTCATATGTATAAGTAAATTTTGGTAAAGACAAGATTATTATATATATGTAAGATCATCGAAAGTATAATGATTTTGTTATTCTTTAAATAAAATGTATTATTCTTTGAACTCCGAATAAAGTTTTTAACTATAATGACAAGTGACATTCTTATACTTTATGTACATACTGTATGTATACCAGGTATATGTATAGTATTTATATAGAGTATGGGGGTGTTATAATTATTTTGGTATCAGAGCTTAGGTTCGAGATTCTCGGCCTAAGTAGAATTAAAAAGAAAAGTTTTGAAAAGCCTAAATAGAATTAAAAAGAAAAGTTTTTTAAAAAAAAAAATTTGTGATGCATGCATATGCATTAACACCTAGATTGGTCTCGGATGTGGCATTATATGAATTGTAATTTATCTGAATTAGATGAGATGAATGATAGTGTGTGGATGAAGTTCTACATGAAAGGAAAAATTTAGAGAAAGAAATGCTATGGAAAAATTTATATAAGTTCAATTGATAAATTAAAGAATGAGAGTTTACTTAAGGAAAGCAAATATTGAAATGTTGATTATTGAAATGTGATTGTAATATAAAGAAATGAATAAAAGAAAAAAGTTGGAAATGAGTTAAAAATAAAATCAAGAATAAAGTATGTACTCTTTCCTCTACAGTTTGGATCTCTTTCTAATAAACCTTATGTTTGGATTATTAGAGAGAGGAAATATTGTTGGATTGTTAATATGGATAAATATGTTATTAAAATGAAGAAAAAATGGTGGAATATTAAGTGAGTTGATTGGTATAGCTATGTGTGACCATATAAAGTTTGGGTATGTAAAGTTAAGGTTTTTAAAAGAAAAAGAGATGGTATTGATTAAGTAAGGAGATATAATGATGTTGTTTGTATTGTTATTTTAATACAATATTGTGATTTCAATGTTAGAAATGAGATATGTTTAAGTGTTGCTAAAGCTCATGTTAATGGTGGTAATATGTGACATTTGGAATTTTGAAATGAGCTTTAATAATTGTGAAAATTATATGTTTCGATGTTGCTTTGTGGTATATATGTAAGATGTTTTTAAAGTTGATATTAAGAAAAATGAGATTAGTAAATTGAAGTTTAGATAAAGTAGTGATTTGAGAATTTAGAGTTTCAATGGAATGTTGATAAAGATTATTTAGATATCGATAGTTTAATGTATGTTAAACATATGAGCTATTTGAAGGAATATTATTGCATATGAGAATACTATGAATTAATTAATGTGATTGATAGTATAAAAATTTTATTTGAAATAAAAAGAAAGTGATTAAGCAAGTGAAAATGAGTTGCTTAAAGTCATTTGACTAGAAAGGGTGAAAATGGATATGAAGGATATATTAAATACATTTAAAAACAAAAGTGAGAGAGATGTCACCTTAGAAATGTGACTACGATATATGTGAAGTGTTATTATGGTTGGAATGTATATATATTTGTTGTGTTGATGAATAAATTAAGTCATGTTAAAAGAATGAGAACGATAATGTTCAAAGAAAAATGATAAAATTAAATTTATACAGATTCTATGCAAAAGAGGAATTAAATAAAATCGCATAATTATATGTATACATGTATAGGATATGTGAGATGAATTTTCGATATGAATGTAATTGTATTATGTAAGGAATGTGGGAAGTGAGTCACAATATGGAGGTGACCTATGAATGTGTATGTGGAATAACTACTGGTTTAGTGATATGGAGAATGATATTACATATATTAGTGGACCTAAGAGAGATTAAGTCTTGACCTGCATAAAGTTAGATAGACTATGTGACGAAATTAAGAGTAAGAATGGACACGAGTAATCCTGGATTGTGAAAGTTTTATGGTAATCACTGAACTTGATGATCATATAATATTTTGAGTCCCAAAGTATCCACATGTGGAAAGGTTCTATGTATATGTGTATAATAAGAGATTGTAAGGAAAAAGGGGAAGTATAAGGTATAAATTTTTTTAGAAGAGATAGATTAGAAATAGAGTAACAAATGAAAATTTTGTAAGATTTGCATATGATTGTATATGTATACGTAAGAGATGTTAATAGTAATATTATTGAAACATCAATTAGGCTAATAATGATCATATAATCGAGTGCAAATTGATTTGAAACGGAGTTGAAATGTGTTAACTCTTGGTGTAGCAAAAGTTTAGAGAATGAATATGTAATTCTTGTTATATGATTTAGCTTTGTAATTGGAAAGGTTGGAAGCAGAATAATAAAGGAACAGTGTTGATTTATAAGCTTCAGGCATGACCATTAATCTCTTGTGGTCATATGATTTGTTTAGTATATATTTGGCCGGTTAATTTTATTATCCACAGATTTGGGACTGAGATAACATGACTGTAATACAGTTTTGGTAAGATTGGTAATTATGTTTCTAGAAACATGGCCAAGAGATATGACTGGAAAAGTTATACTTTATTATTTTATGTTAGAAATTTGGTTATAATTATGAAAAGTAAGGAAAGAAAGAGAAATGTAAAATGTTTTGAGTTATGGATAATGTGATAAAAAGGTAATTATTGTAAAAATAGTATTGGTATGAAATGTGAGGAGATATTAAATGGAAGAAATTACAAAATGTGATTGGAAGTTATACTGAATATATTTATGATATAAAGTGAATAAGTGATTGGGCTTAAGGTTTAAGTGAGTGAACTATGGATAGTAAATATGGTATGAGATAATCATGAGAATTTTGTGGGAATTGTATTATGATAATTTGAAGTGATTTGTTATTAATAATCATAATTTCAAAAAGCTGAATATGGATCTGAAGAAATTAGAATTTTAAATATAAGGTTGACCTAACGGAATTAGGTCATATATGTATTGTGAAATCTAATGATAAATTTAAATAATTTAATTGTTGGTTTGAATCAAATAAGATTAAGACGTTAGTATATTGTGACAGATAGATCAATTGACCTAAATTTCGCTAAAGTTATGAATTATTATTGAGATTTAATATGTATAGTTGTACTAAGAGTATAAATTTAAATGATAATGTATATGATGTAATATTTTGACAAATGAATGGACGTGAATGTATTGAGTTAAATCAGTTGTAAATGATGATAAAAGGGAAAAGATTGATTACCTGTAAAGTACGTTTAAGGGCATTGTACTAATATTTATGTTAAGTGAGAAGTATGCTAAAGAAGGAATTAAGTGTATGAAAAATAAGGATATTGTTATCAATTAAGGTTCGATAAATATCTACTTTGAAAATGATTGTAGTGACAGGATAATCAATATTAAGATATAGAACAATGATTTTTAAGGTTAAAATTAAGAGAGTAATTATAAAGAGATGAAGTGATAAAATATCTTGAAGGTAATAGATGGACGAAGTACATGTATATTATAAGATGATCTGATTTTTGTATAAAGATAAATTAATTGGGAATGTAATGAGTTATTTTGAATGTTTGGTTAAGAAAGTAATAAAATATATAAATATATAATGATGAGTTATGAAATCTAGAGAAGATGATTGGCTCTAAGGGGGAGAGTAGAAGTTATGTGATATGATGACATAATAACTTAAGAATATAATTAACTTTATATGAGAGTTAAGATGGTATTGCATTAAGAATGGATTGCTATTGTACTAGATAATTTCGAGGACGAAATTAATTAAGGGGGAGAGAATTGTAATATCCCAAAGTATACCCTAAAAGTTTTAGAATTATTATGGTATTTGGATTTAATGTATATGTTTAATGGAAAGAGAAAAGATGTAAAGAGAGAGTGTATATGTTGTATATATATATATATAACATATACAAGTCAAAGAGATGGAAGTCAAAAGAAGATAAATTGATTAAAAGAAAATATTATAAGAGATAAAGATGTATGAAGAATGATAAGTATATATATATTGTAATTGTAAAACATGGGAAATATAAAAGCAATATATAAGAGATATACATAGACCAACATATACATCACATATACATAATGTATAAAGTGGTGTAGGAAAAGTAAGTTTATATAATTAAATAATAATAGTAATAATAATAATAATAATAATAATAATAATAATAATAATAATAATAATAATAATAAAAGAAAAAGAAGAAAAGAAAGTCAAAGGGTGGATAAGTAGTGGTGGAGGATTTTTGTAATATTTATTATATTATTATTATATATATATATAAGATAAGTTTAAAAAATAGAAAAGAAGATTTTCTTTCTTTCTTCTTCTTCTTCTTCTTCAACGACAGAGAGAGAGAGAGAGAGAGAGAGAGAGAGAGAGATGTGATTTTAATTAACTTTTACACCAAATTCTTAAGGGCTTTAAGAGAATTGAAGGTGGAGATTGAAGATTTGGCAAAATATTCAAGTGTTCATTTCTTTGAGTTGATTTCTATTGATTGTGTTTATATTTGATTTGGTTAGTGTGTGAAGATGATGATAGTGAGACATTAAAGTTTATAGATATGTTAAATTGGTATTTAGATGATGATATTATGGTTAGTTGTGAGAATGATGATGGATTATTGAAATTGTTTAATAAGGGTTTAATATAAATGAGTTAAAGAATTGAGTAATTGATATATGATTGATGTATGTTTGTGTTTAAGGAAGTTGAAAACATAGAATACATGAGTTTGATCCGGAAACAGAGGCATTTTGGATGCCACGCTCGTGGCCCTTGGCTGCCACGACCGTGGCCATTGGAAGCCATGGCCGTGGGGGTGTTGAGCAAGGGAGACAGATTCATTTGCTATGCCACGGCTGTGGGGGATGGAAGGCCACGACCGTGGGGATTTTAGAAAGATTGAGCAGAATTGTTTGCTATGCCACGCCCGTGGGATTTGGTAGGCCACGACCGTGGGGTCCTAGAGAGAGATTTTGGTTTGTAATTTGTGATCTAAGGGTCAAGTATGAGATTAATAAGTGAATAATTGTATTGAATTCATGTGTATCTTTAAGTAAGTGTGTGTTATTCCTTGTGGATTAGGTTGTGAAGAAGTTGTTTTGCCCTAATCCAAGTGTTGAGGATTATTGGAGGATGATTTTGGTGTTGCGTGATGGCTCATGAGGTAAGTACAAACCCTATATGATTGTATGTATTTGCATGACTATGGGACTTAACACATTTGATTGGAAAATGTGTTAAGTTATTTATTGTATTGTTGATGTGTGAAAAATGTGCTATGATGTGTATTATGTGTACTATGTGGAATGTATGTTGAAGATGCTAAATTTAGGAATAATGTAATTTGCTATGTATATCTCAATGATGAAATATGAAACTATTATAAATGGATATAAAGATGAAATGTGAAAGATATGATGATCAGTCAAAGGATATGTGCAATGCAATTGGTTATGATAAATACTTTAATGATGAATTGCTTTAATGTGAATTGAGAAATGATGAGATGTGATGCATTGTGGTTGGCTATAATGATTCAAATGAAATGAATGGGGTATGTTTGCCTAGATGATGATGAATTCAAAATATATGTTCAATGCAATTGGTTATGTATACTTTATTGATGAGATGTGAAGCCATTGTTGTTGGCTATAATGATGCAAATGAGACAATTGAGGCATGGATGCCTAAATGATGATAAGAAAATGAGAATGAAATTGATAATGAAATAATGAATGAATTGTGTGTCTAATATGTTATTCCATTTTCAGAGTTTTGTTGTTGGTGGCATGCCTAATGGTAACAATCTCTTGAAGCTAGGTTGGGCTTGATCCTTGAAGCCAAATTGGGTTGAAGTTAAGCATGCTTTACTCCCCTTGAAGTTTGGTTGGGTCTAGTCCTTGAAGCCTAGTTGAGATGTTACAACCCTTGAAGCTAGGTTGGGTTTGGTTCTTAAAGCCAAGTTGGGTTGATACTTGGCATGCTTTGTTCCCCTTGAAGCTTGGTTGAACCTAATCCTTGAAGCCTAGTTGGGATAATAATAATGATAAATGTGATAATTGAACCAAAACATTAACTCTGAAAGTTGAATGGCATATTAGTGTCTTTTTGGGCCCATGTGTGTCTTTGTTTCAATGTGATTTATGAAATGTGAAATGAATGAATAATGAGACCCATACTTGTCTTTGTTTTCAATATGAATGATGAAATGTGATTCATGAATGGTGAATTGTGAATAATGAATTAATTGAATAATATAAGGACATGTAATGTTATGAAGTATGATATGAATACGATACATAAGTAAACTATTGAAAAGAAATATGGCTTGAGAAGCTAAGTTGCAAGATGAGATTCTGAAAATATAGTATGACATGTAAAATGTGTAGGGATGTAGACATTGTAAGTATTAGTTATGAATGTTCTTATAAGTTATGGGATTGTAGTTTGTGTTATTGATATGTGTATCTGTATATAATTATGAGATTAGTAGAAATATATGGAAAGTGCAATTGAAATAGGAAAACATGATAAGAAAATAAGGATACATGAAGTTAACATATTAATATGTTTATATTATTTATTGTACTACTAAGCTTTCGGGCTTAGCGCGGTTGTGTGAATCGTGCAGGTGAGTAGGTGGTTGATCTGAAGTCCAATCGTTATACCACGAGAAGAGTAAATGTATTTCGAGACCAACTAGATGGTGGTGCATATATGCATAATTTAATTATGTTGTATTTTTGACAAAGATGTATTCATATGTATAAGTAAATTTTGGTAAAGACAAGATTATTATATATATGTAAGATCATCGAAAGTATAATGATTTTGTTATTCTTTAAATAAAATGTATTATTCTTTGAACTCCGAATAAAGTTTTTAACTATAATGACAAGTGACATTCTTATATTTTATGTACATACTGTATGTATACCAGGTATATGTATAGTACTTATATAGAGTATGGGGGTGTTACAACCAGGGTCAATCCATTCATATGAGGTCCACAACTTCCCACATGTATCTCGGACATGATTTGCTAGACTTCAGACTTCTTCAAACATCTTAAGTGCATACCATTGGGCCATCTTCGATACAACTCCCCGTGAAAAGTGATATATTGAAAAGACCATCACCTTATAGCTCTTCTCTCTTCCTTTGTTGCATCTTGTGGATACTTCCTACTTTCCAAAAATCATCTTATGGTGTCATACCACACATCATGGTCTGTGTTGGTTCCCATGACTATTTCATACTCATAACAAGGAGTCGATGAGCTGGTCAAAACTAGAGGCTTAAGAAATAACTTAACAAGATCCTCCCATACCAAAGCTACGGTGGCCAAGGCATCGGCCATCTAGTTTTCTTCCCTTAGTAAGTGTACAAATTTGCGCTCCTTAAAATTCTTCTTCATCACAGTCAAGTGATCATGGTATGGCTTCAATTTTTCTTCTTTCAACTCCCACTCACCATTTACTTAGGATACAACTAATAAAGAGTCACCAAAGACCCGTATTTTATCCACCTTCATGATCATCAGGGTTTCTAGGCCAAAAATACAAGCTTTGTACTCCACCATATTATTGGTTGCCCTAAACTTCAACTTCTTAGCTTGGGGAATGAGCTTCCCTTCAGGCGATTCCAAAATAATCCCTACGCCTGCTCCCTTTCTATTTACTGCTCCGTCATAGTACATCTTCCATCCTTGTACTTCTATGGCCTGCAAGTGTTCATCTGGAAATTCTAAGATCACCTCCTCACTGTTTGACAATGGTTGTTGGGCCAGGAATTTTGCTACTGCTCTACCTTTAATGGTTTTCCTGGTTATATACTCAGTTTCAAACTCTTCTAAAATGATCAAGCATCTGCCATATTTTCCAATCAATGAAGGTGTTTCCCTTAAATATTTCACTAGATCTATCCTGGAAATTACTTGCACACTATAAGATTGAAAGTAATGTCGCAATTTCTTAGATGACCAAACCATGACTATGCATGTTTTTTCAATGATACTATACTTAATTTCATAAGGTAGGATCTTTCTACTCAAATAGTAAATTGCATACTCAACGCCTGATTCATTGGCTTGTGCCAACATTGCTCCAATTGACTCTTCTTCTACTGCTAAGTATAGTAATAATGGTCTGCCGGGTTTAGGTGGCTTTAAAATAGGCGGATTCAGTAAATATTCTTTGATATTCTAGAAGGCATTTTGAAATTCATCATTCCACTTAACTGGCTGGTTCTTTTTAAGCAGCTTAAAGATCGGCTCACAGATCATGGTAAGTTTTGGTATGAATCTGCTAATGTACTGCAACCGGCCAAGAAACCCCCGAACCTCCTTCTCCGTCTTAGGAGATGGCATATCATGGATTTCCTTAACTTTGTCAGGGTCATTCTCAATGCCATTTGGATCAATCACATGCCCTAACAACTTTCCTGAAGTAACCCCAAGTACACACTTCTTTGGGTTCAACCTAAGCTTATACTTCACTGCCCTCTCAAAGAATAATTCTAGGTTTTGGAAATGTTGCGCTCTTGTATCCAACTTCACCATCATATCATCCACATTTACTTTAACTTCTTTGTGCATTATGTCATGAAACAAAGTGGTTTCCATTCTTTGGTAGGTTGCTTCAACATTCTTTAACCGAAACGACATCACCCTATAACAGAATATACCCCATATAGTAATAAAGGCAATTTTTACTTTATTCTCTTGGGCCATTAACACCTAATTGTACCCAAAAATCCATCTACGAATGAGTGTAGCACACTAGAGACTACACTATCAATAAGAACATCTATATGGAATAGAGGAAAATCATCTTTAGGGGATGCTTTGCTCAAGTCTCTATAATCCATACAAACCCTAATCCTTCCATCTTTCTTTGGCACTAGAACTATATTGGCTAACAAATCAGGATAGTCTATTACTTCAAGGAACTTGACTTTTATTTGCTTGGTGAATTCTTCTTTGACTAGTTCTACCCATTCTAGCCTTAACCATCTAAGCTTTTGTTTGACAGGTTTCATATGAGTGTAAGCTGGAATCAGATGCTAGGCTATATCTCAATCAATATATCTTCATAAGAACAAGCAAATACTTCTTCATATTTTTAAATATTTTTTCAAATCTCTCTCTCTTTTGGAGTAAGGTCGGATGCTATGCTAATGTTTTTAGGATTATCGGTTGTTTCCAAATTTAAAGATTGTGTGTCAATAGAGTGAATATTAAAAATGTTCATGTAATCATTATCTGAATGTATACAACCATAAGGAAAAACATCACACATGTAAGCAAAATTAGACTTTATTGCATTCATTTTGGAAAAGAAAACATCTTCATCCTTATACAAAATAGACAAATAAAAATAAAAATCATTATTCTCAACATCATAAACTAAAACATCTTCAAATTTCTCTTCAACTAAAGCAACAATTTCCTCTGGAGTCTTCTGGGCTTTCAGGATAGTTTTCTTCTTCTCTTTTAGGTTAGGCTCCTTGTCAACTGGCAAGATGAGCTCTTTCTTCATCTATTCCACCAGTTCAACAACATCAACAAAGATCTTAAAGCCCAGGATCAACTTTCCCATGAATATGATTGGCTTAGTTTTCCCTTGGAGTGGTCCCATATCAGTAGCTTTGACAAAAACTTCTTTGAGTTGTGGGAAACTCATCTTCTCATTCTTCTTTGATTTAATAGCTTCATCATATCCCAACCCTTTCTCGGTAGTCTGAGTCTTAAAGTCTAGAACCTCTATTACACCTGTCTTGCCCTTTCCAAGACCAATGCCAGCTAGGTAGTTCATGTTCTTCATCATAGCTAGGACTTTGAGGTTCACCATTTCATCATCCAAAATTACAGCTACTCGAAACCCATTGAGAGGCCTCTCGATCTTTAGGGCATTCATAACTTCATTATCCTTAGCCTCGATAACCACAGTTTCATCCCCATTTGGGAATTTGATCTTTTGATGAAGGGTGGAAGGAACTCCACCAAGAGAATGAAACCATGGTCATCCCAATAGTAGTTGTAATATCCCAAAGTATGCCCTAGAAGTTTTGGAATTATTGTTGTATTTAGATTTAATGTATATGTTTAATGGAAAGAGAAAAGAAGTTAAGAGAGAGAGAGTGTATATGTTGTATATATAGAAATATATACAACATATACAAGTCAAGGTGATGAAAGTCAAAAGAAGATATTTATTTATTTTAATGAGTGAAATAAATTAATAAGGAAAATAAATGAATGGAAGAGAATATTTTAGATTATTTTATTATATAATTTCTTGGTGGAGGTTTAAAGAGAAGAGAAGTTTGACTTGGCTAATTTCTCTTTTTCTTCTTCTTTTCTTTTCCTTCTTGGCCGGCCATCCAAAGCAAGAGAGAAGAGAGTTTTTGATTATTTTCCAAGCTCAAAATTTAAGAAGATTTCAAGTGATCAAGTTGGAAATTTGAGAAATTTCATTAACTTTGGTAAGTTTCTTCTTGATTCTCTTGTTTTATTTTAAGTTGTAATTGAGTTTGATGATTGATTGTGGATAGTATGAGTATGTTTGATTGTAGTGTGTTTGAGAGTGTTGGATTTAATTGATTGTGATTTTGGAGTTGAATGGAAGAGTAAGAGTTGTGTTTATGTTATGGTTTTGGATTTGGTAATTGATGTATGTTGTGAGTTTGATCAATTATTTTGGTATATCTTCAAGATGTTTATGTTTAATGAAGTTGAAAGCATAGAATACATGAGTTTGGTCCGAAACAGAAGCATTTTGGATGCCACGCCCGTGGCCTTTGGATGCCACGACCGTGGGGTGTTGGACAAATTGGACAGATTCGTTTTCTAACCCACGACTGTGGGGGTTTGTGAGGTCACGACCATGGGGAGGTGAGGCCACGACCGTGGGCCCTAGTTAGGGGTTTTGGTTTGTAATTTGTGATCCATGGGTCTAATATGAGACTAATAGGTGAACAATTGTATTGGAATTCATGTGTATGTTTATATAAGTGTGTATTATTCCTTTTGAATTAGGTTGTGAAGAGGTTGAGTTGCCCTAACCTAAGTGTGGAGAATTCTTGGAAGAAGAAGTGTATAGGTTGGTGTGAGTTGCTCTTGAGGTAAGTATAAACTTACATGGTTGCATTCATTTACATGATTTTGAGACTTAACACATTTTGTTATAAATGTGTTAAGTAATCTACTATATTGTTATTACTATTTGATTAATGTTATGATTTGTATAATGTGAAAGATATGATGATCATTAAAAAGGTATGTGCAATGCAATTGGTTATGATGAATACTTTAATGATGAATTGCTATAATGTGAATTGAGATATGATGAGATATGATGTCATTGTGGTTGGCTGCAATGATTCAAATGAAATAAGTGAGGCATGTTTTCCTATATGATGATGAATTTAAAATATATGTCCAATGCAATTATTATTTATACTCTCTTGATGTGATATGAAGCCATTGTTGTTGGCTATAATGATGCAAATGAGATGATTGAGGCATGGATGCCTAAATGATGATAAGAAAATGAGAATGAAATTGATAATGAAATAATGAATGAATTGTGTGCCTAATGTGTTATTCCATTTTCAGAGTTTTGTTGTTGGTGGCATGCCTAATGGTAACAATCTCTTGAAGCTAGGTTGGATTTAGTCCTTGAAGCCTAGTTGAGATGTTACAACCCTTGAAGCTAGGTTGGGTTTGGTTCTTGAAGCCAAGTTGGTTTGATACTTAGCATGCTTTGTTCCCCTTGAAGCTTGGTTGAACCTAATCCTTGAAGCCTAGTTGGGAAAATGATAATGATAAATGTGATAATTGAACCAAAACATTAACTCTGAAAGTGGAATGGCATATTAGTGTCTTTTGGGCCCATGCTTGTCTTTGTTTCAATGTAATTCATAAATGATGAAACAAGTGAATAGAATAATGAAATGTAGTGTTATGAACAATATAAAGATATCAATTGTGAATATTGTCTTAATTGTTGAAATGTGTAACATTGGCATTGCATTGAAGCATGTTGTTATTGTAATTTGTACCACTAAGCCGTTGGCTTAGTGCGATTGTGGTTCATCGCGCAGGTGACAGGATAGAGCCAGAGAGTTCATCTAGACCGAGTCGAGTCTAGACTTTGAGGTGTTGTTTGTGGGCATAAATATCAAAGATGAACTGCCAAACATGTATAAATGTTATGTTTTTGTAAAAATTGATTTGGATGTTTATGTATTTTGATGTATATAAATATATGTAAATATAACTATATTTTCCGTTGTATATTGAATGAATTTTTTTTTATCATTTGTGTTATATTATAACTTAAATGTTTAAATTTGCTCATATTATTGTATAAAGGGAGGATTTGTTTATTTGAAAGAAAAATTGTGGCATTCCTATATTCAGTATATGTATATTACGATCGTAGTAGCATGCAGTGTACGTATAAGAGGTATAGGGGTCTTACAATTGTTTTGGTATCAGAGCCTAGGTTTGAGATTCTCAACCTAGGTAAATTGTAAGAAAAAGAAAATTTTTATTTTTAAAATGTGATTTTTGAATAAGATACATGTTTTGGTATTGGCAGTCTCTGATCTTTAATGAGGTATATTCTGTTGTGTTACAGACATAGGTAGTGATGGCGTCTCAGTCACGTCAGTCTGTAGAAGGTAGTGCTGAAAGTGTAGCTCCTGAAGAGGGTAGAGATGGAGCTAGGGTTGAGAGAGCTAGTGAGGCACCTGCTCTTGTGCCAGAGAGATTAGCTGCTGATGAGGTTCCGCCAGTTTGGTTACGGCATGTGGTAAAATTGTTGAGGCAAGCTCCAGTGCAGCCGCCACCACCACCACAGCCACAAGTGCCGGTGTGACATTATGATAAATTGAGAAAATTTGGGGCTGAAGATTTTCTTGGTACTACAGATGCTGCAGTGGCTGAGCAGTGGTTGGATAGAGTGCAGAGGATATTTATTCAGTTGCAAGCCACTTCTGAAGAGAAATTTGATTATGGTAGATCTTTACTGCAGAAAGATGCTTATGATTGGTGGAAGATGGTTCCTCATGCCATGGATGATCCACCAACGTTATCTTATAGTGATTTTCTGAGGGACTTTGAGCAGAAATATACTCCGAGGGAGTATAAGGATGTCAAGAAGATGAAATTTTTGAATTTGAGACAAGATAACCGGACTGTGATAGAGTATGAGGTAGAATTCATCCGGTTGAGTCACTATGCCGATGGGATTATTTCTGATGAGATTGATCGGTGTAGGAGGTTTGAGGAGGGGTTGAGGCACTCTATTATGTGTATTGTTACTGGTTCCCGGTACCAAGAATTTTCTCAATTGGTTGTAGCAACCAGAAGTGTTGAGAGAGCACAAGCTTTTGCAGCAGCTGCTACTGAGGAGGAGACTAGAGTTAGGAGATCTCAGTTTGAGGCAGGTCTTCATCCATTAAGAGAGGCCGAGGAAGTTTTATTCTGAGACTTAGTAGGAGCCAGAGACAGTCAGGTAGGTCAGTTCAGTATCAGAGGCAGAGACCTACAGTTTCTGTAGTGAGTGCTCCGACTCCAATGGTTCAGAGATCCATTCCACCTGTATGTGTTCATTGTGGTAGGACCCATGGGGGTGCTTGTTGGAAGACGGGTGGATCATGAGTATGCTTTAGGTGTGGGTCACCAGCTCACTTTATCAAAGATTGCCCTGAGATGCAAGAGGATAGACAGACTGATACTACAGCTTCTCGACCTAGTTTTAGCAGAGGTGGTCGAGGGGGCAGAGGTTTCAGTAGAGGCGGTCGACCTGGGATCAGTTAGAGAGGAGGCTCTACATCCGGAGGCAGTAGGCCAGATGAGGCTGGATCTTCTCAGAGAGTGTATGTGATGCAGAGGCAGCCGGATGCTTCAGTAGTTATTGCGGGTACATTTTCTTTATTTGGTATTTCAGTTCTTGCTTTGATTGATCTAGGATCTACTCATTCATACATAAGTGCATCTATCTTGCCTGTGTCTGAATTGCATTCAGAATCCTTAGGATTTGATGTGTTGGTGACAAATCCTTTAGGGCATAGTGTGGTAGTTAGCAAGGTGCATCGGGATAGTGTAGTTGTGGTGCAAGGTGAGGAATTTTTGGGTGATTTAATTGAAATGCCTTTTAAGGAATATGATCTGATATTAGGCATGGATTGGTTGTCTAAGCATGGAGCTGTGGTAGATTGTCAAAAGAAGTGTGTTACTTTGAGAACCGGTGATGGTAGAAGTGTGATAGTGTCTAGTGAGCAGAGACAACTTGCATCCTTGTTTGTTTCAACTATTGTAGCAAGGAAGTTGATTAGAAAAGGGTGTGATGCTTATCTTGCTCATGTTGTGGATACCAGAATAATGGGTTCTCAACTTGATAGTATACCCACAGTTGCTGAATTTCCAGATGTGTTTCCTAAGGAGTTGCCAGGGTTACCCCCTGAGAGAGAGGTTGAGTTTGGTATCGATTTGTTACATGGTATCACTCCCATCTCTATTACTCCCTATCGATTGGCACCTGCTGAGTTGAGAGAGTTGAAGGTGCAGTTGCAGGAGTTGTTGGATAAAGGGTTTATTCACCCTAGTGTTTCTCCATGGGGAGCTCCTGTTTTGTTTGTGAAGAAGAAGGATGGTACTTTGAGGCTGTGCATCGATTATAGGCAATTGAATAAAGTGACTATAAAAAATAAGTATCCTTTGCCTAGGATTGATGATCTTGTTTATCAGTTGAAGGGAGCAGCAGTGTTTTCCAAGATTGATTTGAGATTAGGGTACCATCAACTGAAGGTTAGAGCTGAAGATGTTCCTAAGACAACTTTCCGCAAAAGGTATGGGCATTATGAGTTTTTAGTAATGCCTTTTGGGTTGACGAATGCACCTGCAGCTTTCATGGATTTGATGAATAGGGTGTTTAGGCCCTATTTGGATCAGTTTGTGGTGGTTTTTATTGATGATATTTTGGTGTATTCGTGTAATAAAGAGGATCATGATAAACATTTGTGGATTGTGTTGCAGACTTTAAGAGAGAAGCAATTGTATGCTAAGCTATCGAAGTGTGAGTTTTGGCTTGATCAAGTAACTTTTCTGGGTCATATAGTTTCAGTAGATGGTATAAGAGTTGATCCGAGTAAAGTTGAGGCTATTTTGAATTGGAATCCACCGAAGTCTGTAACTGAAGTTAGAAGATTTCTGGGTTTGGCAGGCTATTATCGACGCTTTGTGAAAGATTTTTCTTTGATAACTACTCCACTCACCAGATTACTTCGAAAGGGAGTTAGATTTGTGTGGACAGATTAATGTCAAGCTAGCTTTGAGCAGTTGAAGGAGATGTTGACTCAAGCGCCTGTTCTTACTTTACCTGTGGAAGATAAACCATATGTGATTTACAGTGATGCTTCACATAATGGTTTAGGATGTGTTTTGATGCAAGAGGGTAAAGTTATAGCTTATGCTTCTAGGCAGTTGAAACCGCATGAGCTTAATTATCTGACGCATGATTTGGAATTGGCTGCTATATTGTTTGCTTTGAAGATTTGGCGACATTATTTGTATGGGGAGAAGTGTTTTATCTACACAGATCATAAGAGTTTGAAATATTTGGGGGTTCAGAGAGAGCTAAATCTTCGGCAGAGACGGTGGTTGGAATTCATCAAAGACTATGACTGTTTGATTGATTATCATCCTGGTAAGGCAAATGTTGTTGCTGATGCCTTGATCCAGAAGTCTTTGGCAGGTTTAACTGTTTATTCACTCTCGTTGCTTGTTGAGTTGAGAACATTGCATGCGAGTTTTGAATCATGTGATGATGGTGCATTGTTAGCTCAGTTGCAGTTAAGACTGGTGTTGTTGGATCAAATTAAAGAGGCTCAATTGGCAGATGAGAAAATTCAGAAGATTGTTTCAGATTGTCATAATGGGGAGAACTGAGAATTTCATGTGAGAAGCGATGGTAGTCTTTGGTACAAAGATAGATTGTGTGTTCCTGATGATGCTAGTTTGAGAAAGAGTATTTTAGAGGAGGCACACCAGTCGGTTTTTGCTATGCACCCTAGAAGTACAAAAATGTATTAAGATTTGAAGCAGCATTACTGGTGGTTAGGTATGAAGAGAGACATAGCGGAATTTGTATCCAAGTGTCTCACTTGTCAAAGACTGAAAGCTGAGCATCAAGTTCCAACAGAGTTGCTTCAACCTTTATCAGTGCCAGAATGGAAATGGGAACGTGTGACAATGGATTTTGTGTCTGGTTTGCCATTGACTCAGAAGAAGCATGATGCTATTTGGGTGATTGTTGATCGGTTGATGAAGACAGCTCATTTTCTTCAAGTTAGAATGGATTATTCTCTTGAGAAGTTGGCTGAGCTGTATATCAGTGAGATAGTGAAGTTACATGGAGTTCCAATTTCTTTAGTGTCTGATCGAGATCCCCGGTTTACTTCGAGGTTTGGGAAGAGTTTACATGGTGCTTTAGGTTCTCGATTACACTTTAGCACTGCTTTTCATCCGCAGACAGATGGGCAGTCAGAGAGAGTGATACAGATTATTGAGGATATGTTGAGAAGCTGTGTCATTGATTTCTCTGGAAGTTGGGACAAATTTTTGCCACTTGTGGAATTTGCTTACAACAACAGTTATCAATCCAGTATTGAAATGGCACCATTTTAGGCATTGTATGGTAGAAGATGTAGGATACCTCTGTGTTGGAATGAAGTTGGAGAAGGCAAGTTGGTTGGTCCTGATTTGATTAAAGAAACAGAAGAGAAAGTGAAGATAATTCGGAATCGGTTGAAAGCAGCTTCAGATCGACAAAAATCTTATTCAGATTTGAAGAGAAGAGACATAGAGTTTGATGTTGGAGAAAAAGTATTTTTGAAAGTGTCTCCTTGGAAATTTTTTTTGAGATTTGGTCAAAAAGGGAAGCTAAGTCCTCGTTTTATTGGACCTTATGAGGTATTGGAGAGAGTTGGACCAGTTGCTTATCGACTTGCTTTGCCGCCTGAATTGGATAGAATTCATAATGTCTTCCATGTTTCCATGTTGCGGAAGTACAGATCAGATCCATCTCATGTTTTACTAGTTGAATCTATTGAGATGAGTTCGGATCTGACATTCGAAGAAGAACCAGTTGCTATTTTAGCACATGAAGTGAAAGAGTTGAGAAATAAGAAAGTGCCACTGGTGAAAGTTATTTGGAAGAATCATGCAAAGGAAGAGGCAACTTGGGAGAGTGAGCAAACGATGCGGGATCAGTAACCTCAGTTGTTTCAGACTTGATATCAGGTAATTTCGAGGACAAAATTTCTTTTTAGAGGGGGAGAATTGTAATATCCCAAAGTATGCCCTAGAAGTTTTGGAATTATTGTTGTATTTAGATTTAATGTATATGTTTAATGGAAAGAGAAAAGAAGTTAAGAGAGAGAGAGTGTATATGTTGTTTATATAGAAATATATACAACATATACAAGTCAAGGTGATGAAAGTCAAAAGAAGATATTTATTTATTTTAATGAGTGAAATAAATTAATAAGGAAAATAAATGAATGGAAGAGAATATTTTAGATTATTTTATTATATAATTTCTTGGTGGAGGCTTAAAGAGAAGAGAAGTTTGCCTTGGCTAATTTCTCTTTTTCTTCTTCTTTTCTTTTCCTTCTTGGCCAGCCATCCAAAGCAAGAGAGAAGAGAGTTTTTGATTATTTTCCAAGCTCAAAATTTAAGAAGATTTCAAGTGATCAAGTTGGAAATTTGAGAAATTTCATTAACTTTGGTAAGTTTCTTATTGATTCTCTTGTTTTATTTTAAGTTGTAATTGAGTTTGATGATTGATTGTGGATAGTATGAGTATGTTTGATTGTAGTGTGTTTGAGAGTGTTGGATTTAATTGATTGTGATTTTGGAGTTGAATGGAAAAGTATTGCAAATGTTGCGAGAGAAGCAGTTGTACGTCAAACATGACAAATGCGAATTTTGATTGGAAAAAGTGACATTCTTAGAACACACCATATTAGCATAAGGCATTAAAGTAGGTCTTAAGAAAACAAAAGCCATTTTGGAATGGAAAACACCAAAGACAGTAATAGAAGTAAAAATCTTCTTAGGACTGGCTGGGTACTAATAATGTTTTATAAAAGGGTTTTCCATTATTATCATCCCAATGGCAAGGTTGTTTCAAAGGAATGCCAAACTCCAATGGACTGATAAATGTTAGAGGAACTTTGAGAAACTAAAGGAAAAGTTAACGAATGTTGCAATACCCATACGACCCGTGTCCAGCAAAGAATTTGTGATATATAGTCGGTTAAGGTTATATGCATATGAAAAAGGATAAAATAGTTGCATAAGTCTTTTGATGATTTAAACCATACGAAAAAAAAATAATAATAACCCGGCACACTGTTTGGAATTAACAGTTATCTTATTGGCCTTCAAGATTTGGAGATATGATTTATATGGAGAAAAGTGTTATATTTATACAGACACAAAAGTTTAAAATGTCAGCCAACCCATGAGGATCTCAATTTATGGTAAGGAAAGTAAGCCCAAGTTTTGGAAATAATAGCTAAGTTATAAATTATCATCTAGGAAAAGCTAACGTGGTGGCCGATGCACTTGGTGGAAATTTGATACCAGCCTTAGGCGCTATAAAGATCAGTTTAAGACCAATGGAAGAGGAAGTACTAGTAATAGAAATGCAAGTATAAACTATGTTTCTTTTCAAGAAATTCATCAAGTGCAAAAGAAAAATGAACAAATACAAAAATGGATCAAGCAAGTGCAAGGAGGAAAGGATATAAAATTCTAAATTTCTAAGAACAGTGGTTTGTATTATGACAATAGAATAATGATACGAACAATGGGAGACATAAGAAAGAAAATTTTTTTCGAAAAGCATATAGTAGTCTCTACGCAATGCATCCAAGAGTTACAAAAGTATCAATATCTAAAGAAGTTTTAATGGTAGCCTGGAATGAAGAGAGATATTGTTGATTTTATGACCAAATGTTTAATATGTCAACAAGCAAAAGCGAAATATCAAATCCTATCGGGACAGTTACAACTAATTCCCAGTCTGGTATGGAAGTGGGAACATATCACTATGGATTTCGTCATAGAAGTACCAATGACACGAGGCCGGCAGGACGTTGTTCGGATAATCGTTGACTGCCTAACTAAGTTAGCTCATTTTCTACTTTTACTAATGGATTATTCAATAGATAAATTGGTGGAAATGTACGCCAAGGAAATTGTACAATTACACAGGATTCCAACGTCTATCATTTTAGGCAGAGGTCCACAGTTCATCATGAATTTATGATAGAAGTCGCAAACAGCTTCTGAAACCCAAACAAATTATAGCACTGCCTTTCACCCGTAAACAGATGGACGATTTGAAAGAGTAATCCAAATTTTTGGGAGGACATATTAAGAGTATGTGTTATAGAATTTAAGGGTGGCTGGAATAGGTATTTGAATTTAATTGAATATGCATATAACAATGACTATTAATTCAGCATACGGTAACGCCCTATAAAGAAGTATACAAAAGAAAACATGGAACACCGATGTGGGTAGGTTAACGTATGCTGAATTAATAGTAACACCGATATAGGGTAACGCCCAGAGTGTTGGATGGAATTAAGTAGAGACAAGATAAAATCATATGCGGGTAGGTAGAAGCAAAAGCATATGCGGACTCGAAACGAAGGGACATAGAACTCTAAGTGGAAGACAAGGTTTTTCTTAAGACTTTCCTATGAAAGAAGGTATTAAGATTTAAGCAGAAAAGTAAGTTAAGCCTTAGGCTTATTGGACTATACGAGATCATCGAACGCATAGATCAATAGCCTATCGGTTAACTCTATTACCAGAACTGAACAAAATACATAATGTTTTTCACGTTTCAATGATAAGGCAATATCGTTGAACTTCACACACGATATAAAGACACAAAACATCAGAGTCCAATCTGACCTAAATTATGAAGAAGAACCAATAGAAATTTTAGCATGAAAAGTCAAAGGATTAAGAAATAAGAGATTTCCTCCAGTTAAAGTGCGGCGAAGGAACCATAGAATGGAAGAGATATTTTGGGAAAAAGAAGGAATAATGAGGATGGAAGCCTAAATTTTACACCCGATCGGCTTCGGGACGAAGCCTAAATTTTAGAGGGGAAGAAATGTCACGACCCAATTTGTACATATGTACAATACATCCATGTACCGTACATCCGCGTACAGTAACAGGAGCCGTCCCGAGTAATCACCAAAGAACACGAAGTGAAAGGAAGCTCTATAGGACAAAAAGACCTAACTGAAAAGATTGTAAAAGTTTTGGGGAGGTGACTGTAATTTCAAAAAGTTTTGGGGAGGTAACTATAATTTCCAAAAGTTATACTGGAGGTTCTTAATAGTGCATATAACAGACTCCAGAAATGGAAAGTAGAGAAAAATTGGGTCGAAATGGAACACCACGGTTTTTCCCGAAAACGCATAGTTTGAGAGATACAGTGGATTCTTGACCAAGGGTATTTTTGTCATTCTTGTGATAATAATGTATACACTGGAAAACAAGACACGTAAAGGTATCCGAAGTAAACGGAAGGACTCCGCGGTGATCGATGTTGAAGAACGAACCTAAGTGGAGACCCGAATCACGTAAGGACCTAAAGGGAATTTTTACAAAAGTCAAGGGCATGAGTGTAATTTTTATAAATTAGTTCAAAATCAAGAATGAATGTCGGAAATGGAAACGAGAGGTTGAAAGGAGGAGAACGGTACATTTTACGCGTCGTAAAACCACCCGGGTACGAAGAAAAGGTAAAACCTTCCATTGAATGGTATTTTGGTCTTTTCACTTCCACCCATTTTCTAGAAAAGGGACACATGGCATAGTAATTTTCTAGAAAAGGACACATGGCAAAATCTTATTTAAAGACACTTTTGGGTTGGATTAATCTTAACCCTCCATATGGCACCATCCTAGTTAAAGATACTTTTGTGGTGGTTACATCTTAACCCTCCAAAATGAAATTAATTAAATAAATGGAAAATGGAAAAATATAAAAAGGGAGAGAAGGATGATTAAAGAACAAAGGACACATTTTTCTCTCCATTTTTGAGAGGTATGGCCGAAATTCTCTCCATCAAAAAAGGGAAGGAATTTTTCAAGTGTTCAAGTGGATTTTTGGAAGGAAAAGCTTAATTTTAAGGTAAGGATTCCAATTCTAGCTTTAGTTTATTCATTTGATTGATAGTTTTCAAGTTATCAATGAAAGAAAAGTTATGAAAATTATAGGAAATCAAAGGGATAAAGAAGAATAAGGGAAGAAAGTATAGGACAAGCAAGGAACAAAGCAAATAAACAAGGTTTGGTACTTAAATCATTGCCCTTTTCAATTAATTCACATATTTTGCATTATGGGACTTTTGAAATGGTTTTGAAATAATGTTATTTTGTGTGGTAAATATGTGGGAAAGTGCTCTTGAACCATTTGTAATCAATTGATTGTGAAAAGAATGAAAACAAAACAAACTAGCTAAACTTTGCTCAATTATCCATAAACTTTGATGAACTTTTAATCACTCCTTTGGTTTGATTTTTGGAAGAGGGACCCTTAGTCCTTCAATGGTATCACAAAAGGATTCTAAAAATCAATTTTGCAAGAAAAAAATGAATTTCCCTCAAGTTTGGAAAATTGGGCCGAATGGTCCCTTTTGGGCACCATTCTGCAGCTTTCATTTTGGGCAGTCCGTTGAAGGGGCAAACGAAGGAATTTTTCGACAAAATTTTACATGCATTTAGTTAACTTATGAAAGTGTTTTCCTGCAAAAATTCAGCCAAAAATAAGTTTTTTTACTTGGTCAAAACCGTTGCCAAATTTGACTGATTTTCAACAGTAAAAACAGATTTTACCATTTAGTTGTCGCGCGCTATTGCGTTGTCGATTTTACGCGCCGCGCTACTATTCCTTTGGTCATTTTTCTAAATGTGTTAAAACTTGAATATTATGATATGGATTGATGTTAAATCATATAAAATGACATGAAGGAGAATTGGAAATGATCAGAAAGGCATCATGACAAGCTATTCCGACAATACATGCATGATGGACAAATCATGGCTTATTGAATATCATGATCAAAGTAATTTAATAAATTATTTATGCTCTACTTGGTTATGACAGAACCCTTGAGATAAGGGTATGATGCATCATACTATTATTGCAGTACTGCTTATGACATGATATGATATACCGGCTGAAGGCCGATGATTACAATGATATGATCAATGATGCAATGATAATGGCCATTGGCACATGTGCAAGAATTATGATGAAAGATAATGAAATATGATCATGACGAGATATGTTTATCATGACCCTTCCTTATCCGCTGACGTTCTGTTAAACCAGTAGAGCAACCAAAATGATAAAAGCAAGAGAAATGATTTAAATTCAAATTATTCAGTCAAGCCTTTTTACCATCTGTGTTTTGTATTGATTCCTTTCAAGTATTTAAAGTATATAAATGTATGTTCAAATCATTCTTTCATTTTATTATTTTATTGCAATGATTTAAGTACCCACTAAGCAATTGCTTAGCGAGTTTAGTTTCCCTCTAAACTCGTAGGTTAAACGAGGAGACGAGATTGCAGCATGTCCTGCGCAGCTGGCCTTGACTACTACTTTGGGTAGGAGTTTGGATATGATTGATTGTAGTAATATGGCATGTACATAAGCTTGTATGATCTAGCAAATAAATGTATAATAATGAAATGCTAGAACACGTACACTGCTAGTAATTTAATAAATCTTATTTGGGTTTAGCACTTATGTATGCAAGTATAGAAGTGTGAATTCTTCTTGCAGGATTGTAGTTGAGGTTATAAGGGTGGATTATTGGGAGTGTGCTTGAGTTGAATTGTGAAACAAAATATTTTTCAAAAATTAAAAAAATCAGTTTTGGCGACACTTGGGACCTCCATTTTTAGGGGAGGTTCTGGCAAATTTTTTTTAAAATCTGCACTTAAAACTGGCTAAGTAAAATGTTAAGACACAACCACCATGAAATAACAGTCCATCTTGGTCTATAAACGTAGGCTAAGATGGGGTGTTACATTTAGTGGTATCAGAGCACCGGTTTAGCCGGTCCTGGAAAATTCAATATAGGAGGATACACATTTTATGTTGGGAGTGGCCATTACCAATGTAAAATGGGATATCCTATAGCAGATAAGAAATGAGAGCATATATCATTTAGGTACAAAATGTCGGTATAGTAGAAAGAATATTATAAATACATAAGTATATAAGGTACATGTGATAAAGGAAAATCTAATAGTGCTTATGTACATGCCATATAGGAAAGTTAATGTGTTAAGTCAAGCCAGCTGCTAATTCTTATCACGACATATGTATACGGTATAAGGTTGCAAGAGGCAGAATCACAAAGAATTATAGATCAAGAAAAGGATTCACACGCTTTCGTATCCATAAATGTAGAAATGGATCTTGGACTTATGCCACGACTCGCAACGGTGGCTGTGGAAGGCCCCAAAGTTTATTTAAGATAGATGATAGTACCATTGCAATAAACGGCAAGAATGGTACCTGTTGCTACCAAAAGAGAAAGGAAGTCCCCAATTGAGTAGTTAAGGAAATATGGGGCTAAAGAATTTAAGGCTAGTAGGGAAGAAGGATTTGAAGAATTTGAGTACTGTTTGGACAGTACCAGTAGGGCATTGGAACAACTGAGATGCATGCCAGATAAAATATTTATTTATGCCATGTCCCTTTTGGTAGAAGAAACATACACTTGGTAAAACATACCTAAACGCAAGGAGAATTGAGTTTATATATCTACAGCAAGGAAGAATGACAGTATCTGAGTATGATAGAGAGTTCACCCGTCTTAGTAAGTATGCAAAGAAAATGATAGAAACAAAGCAAGAAAGACGTCAAAGGTTTTGGAAGGATTAAATAATGAAATTAAAGTACAATTAGTAGTCATGGATGTGTTTGAATTTACAAGATTAGTTGTGAAAGTTTTAGGTATAGAGAGGGTATACATAGATTAGAGAAGTAGAGACCAACGTATGCAACAAAAGAGAGTACAAACTTAAAGCTTGGGAAGATTTTGACAAGTTGAGAAGAAGTTTAGAAGTGAAGATAGTTTTACACAGTAAAGCCGGCGATTGCAAAGCCAAGGATCCGGCCAAGGTTCAAGGTGCCAGACATTCGTAGCTAGTATACCGGGGTCCTTATAAGGGGTTCCAGTAGAAGGTTAGATAGGCGTATATGAATGAAAAAAATGAAAATGTATATAAGAAAATGAAATTTGAAGAATGGAATAAAAAGAGGAACAGAATAAGAGGAAAAAAGAAAAGTACGTAAAATGTTAAGACCAAACGGTAAGAGATAAAATAGATAGAACTTAGATAACAAAGATGAGTGAACAGAAATAAGTATATGAGAAATTCTCATGTCCGGCCACTATAGAATATGTACAGTAACCCCATGTACAATATTCACATAAGCAGATGAAGTAAGCGCACTAAGAAGGTCATGTTGAAATTTAGCAAGAAATCAAAGTTAAACGTGCTCAACCAATGATGATGGGTGACCATCCCGTGAAGTCTTAATAAGGTAGGTGACGTACTATATGAGTAGAAACTAGACGAAATCTAATCAAAACACTGTATTGCGATTTTTCCTGAAAATGCCCCAATGTAATCATCAAAATTAAGAAATTATAAGAAGAGGATATATGAGATTTATGAATTCAGTCAATGATGGAAAAAAAAAAAGAAAGAAGAGAAAGAGAGAAATTGAGAACTAAAGAGGTAGAAAGTGCAAAATTAAAATTAGATCAAAAAGGAAAGAATGAAAGTAATAACAACCCAAGGACTAGGTAAAGGAAAAAGGAAAAAGTAACAATACAAAAATTACTAGAGGATTGGAAAGAAATATAGATTTGAAGGATATATTACTCCTCTATGCAAACACTGTGGATGAAGATATAAGAGTGAATGCTAGGATTTAACAGATGGATGCTGGGAATGCGGGGCACTAGATCATGTTAGGGTAAACTGTCAGAAAGACAAGTGAATGCAACCGCACCGATAGAAAAATCATGACCCGCTTTTGGCCGAGGCCTAAGCAGGGGAAAGGAAAGTGATTCAAATTTTCAAAGAGCACAATCAGAGACCGTTGACTAGCTCAATTCAAGTACACCAGCCAGAGACTACGTGATGAAAACTTAGAAGAATTATCAGTAGGATATGTTAAGTTTGAAACATTAGTTATAAATCCGATAAGAGACGAGGTAGTTACACACAAGTGATTAAAGAATGTTCTATAGAGTTACATGAAAATGCATTTCCAGAAAATTTAATAGAGTTACCATTCTGAGAATTTGACGTAATGTTGGTATTGGATTGGCTAACAAGGCATAAAACAGTGGTAGATTATAAGAAGAAAGAGAGTAACACTTCATACTCCCCATAAGGAGGAAGTGACGGTAGTAGGAAAGAGAGTTGATTACCTAAACAACGTAACAGCAGCAGTTACAACAAGGCATTCCATACAAACAGATGTGAGGCACACTTGGTAAGCACTATGGAAGCAAAGAAGAATGTGATAAAGATTCAAGAGGTATCAACAATGCGTGATTTTCTCGATGTTTCTTTAGACAAGCTACCCGGATTATCACCTAAGAGAAAAGTAGGATTCACTATAAATGTATATCCGGGAATTGCACCGGTGTCGGTTGCCTCATACTGAATGGTACCAGCGGAACCCAAAGAAATGAAAACACAATTATAGAAGCTACTCGACAAGAGTCTTATACGGCCAAGTATTTCTTCATGGGGCATGCCAGTACTCTTTGTCAAGAAGAAAGATAAATCCTTAAGGTCATATGTGAACTATAGTAGTTGAATGAGCTTGCGATTAAGGATAAATATCTATTACCATCCATTGACGATGTATTCAACCAACTTAAGGGAACCAAGGTTTTGTTTAAAAAAAAAAATAGATCACCGAATGGGATATCAGCAGCTACGGATCAAAGGAAAAGACATTCCAAAGACTACATCTAGAACTCGATACGGACGTTATAAGTTCCTTGTAACGCCTTTTGAGCCCACAAATGTGTCAGTAGTATTCATGGATTTAATGAATCATATCTTTCATCCATATTTTGACCAATTTGTAAATGGTGTTCATAGATGACACCTTTATTTATTTAAGGAACAAAGAAGAATACAATCGATACTTTTGCATAGTATTGCAAATGTTGCGAGAGAAGCAGTTGTACGTCAAACATGACAAATGCGAATTTTGATTGGAAAAAGTGACATTCTTAGAACACACCATATTAGCATAAGGCATTAAAGTAGGTCTTAAGAAAACAAAAGCCATTTTGGAATGGAAAACACCAAAGACAGTAATAGAAGTAAAAATCTTCTTAGGACTGGCTGGGTACTAATAATGTTTTATAAAAGGGTTTTCCATTATTATCATCCCAATGGCAAGGTTGTTTCAAAGGAATGCCAAACTCCAATGGACTGATAAATGTTAGAGGAACTTTGAGAAACTAAAGGAAAAGTTAACGAATGTTGCAATACCCATACGACCCGTGTCCAGCAAAGAATTTGTGATATATAGTCGGTTAAGGTTATATGCATATGAAAAAGGATAAAATAGTTGCATAAGTCTTTTGATGATTTAAACCATACGAAAAAAAATAATAATAATAACCCGGCACACTGTTTGGAATTAACAGTTATCGTATTGGCCTTCAAGATTTGGAGATATGATTTATATGGAGAAAAGTGTTATATTTATACAGACACAAAAGTTTAAAATGTCAGCCAACCCCTGAGGATCTCAATTTATGGTAAGGAAAGTAAGCCCAAGTTTTGGAAATAACAGCTAAGTTATAAATTATCATCTAGGAAAAGCTAACGTGGTGGCCGATGCACTTGGTGGAAATTTGATACCAGCCTTAGGCGCTATAAAGATCAGTTTAAGACCAATGGAAGAGGAAGTACTAGTAATAGAAATGCAAGCATAAACTATGTTTCTTTTCAAGAAATTCATCAAGTGCAAAAGAAAAATGAACAAATACAAAAATGGATCAAGCAAGTGCAAGGAGGAAAGGATATAAAATTCTAAATTTCTAAGAACAGTGGTTTGTATTATGACAATAGAATAATGATACGAACAATGGGAGACATAAGAAAGAAAATTTTTTTCGAAAAGCATATAGTAGTCTCTACGCAATGCATCCAAGAGTTACAAAAGTATCAATATCTAAAGAAGTTTTAATGGTAGCCTGGAATGAAGAGAGATATTGTTGATTTTATGACCAAATGTTTAATATGTCAACAAGCAAAAGCGAAATATCAAATCCTATCGGGACAGTTACAACTAATTCCCAGTCTGGTATGGAAGTGGGAACATATCACTATGGATTTCGTCATAGAAGCACCAATGACACGAGGCCGGCAGGACGTTGTTCGGATAATCGTTGACTGCCTAACTAAGTTAGCTCATTTTCTACTTTTACTAATGGATTATTCAATAGATAAATTGGTGGAAATGTACGCCAAGGAAATTGTACGATTACACAAGATTCCAACGTCTATCATTTTAGGCAGAGGTCCACAGTTCATCATGAATTTATGATAGAAGTCGTAAACAGCTTCTGAAACCCAAACAAATTATAGCACTGCCTTTCACCCGTAAACAGATGGACGATTTGAAAGAGTAATCCAAATTTTTGGGAGGACATATTAAGAGTATGTGTTATAGAATTTAAGGGTGGCTGGAATAGGTATTTGAATTTAATTGAATATGCATATAACAATGACTATTAATTCAGCATACGGTAACGCCCTATAAAGAAGTATACAAAAGAAAACATGGATCACCGATGTGGGTAGGTTAACGTATGCTGAATTAATAGTAACACCGATATAGGGTAACGCCCAGAGTGTTGGATGGAATTAAGTAGAGACAAGATAAAATCATATGCGGGTAGGTAGAAGCAAAAGCATATGCGGACTGGAAACGAAGGGACATAGAACTCTAAGTGGAAGACAAGGTTTTTCTTAAGACTTTCCTATGAAAGAAGGTATTAAGATTTAAGCAGAAAAGTAAGTTAAGCCTTAGGCTTATTGGACTATACGAGATCATCGAACGCATAGATCAATAGCCTATCGGTTAACTCTATTACCAGAACTAAACAAAATACATAATGTTTTTCACGTTTCAATGATAAGGCAATATCGTTGAACTTCACACACGATATAAAGACACAAAACATCAGAGTCCAATCTGACCTAAATTATGAAGAAGAACCAATAGAAATTTTAGCATGAAAAGTCAAAGGATTAAGAAATAAGAGATTTCCTCCAGTTAAAGTGCGGCGAAGGAACCATAGAATGGAAGAGATATTTTGGGAAAAAGAAGGAATAATGAGGATGGAAGCCTAAATTTTACACCCGATCGGCTTCGGGACGAAGCCTAAATTTTAGAGGGGAAGAAATGTCACGACCCAATTTGTACATATGTACAATACATCCATGTACCGTACATCCGCGTACAGTAACAGGAGTCGTCCCGAGTAATCACCAAAGAACACGAAGTGAAAGGAAGCTCTATAGGACAAAAAGGACCTAACTGAAAAGATTGTAAAAGTTTTGGGGAGGTGACTGTAATTTCAAAAAGTTTTGGGGAGGTAACTATAATTTCCAAAAGTTGTACTGGAGGTTCTTAATAGTGCATATAACAGACTCCAGAAATGGAAAGTAGAGAAAAATTGGGTCGAAATGGAACACCACGGTTTTTCCCGAAAACGCATAGTTTGAGAGATACAGTGGATTCTTGACCAAGGGTATTTTTGTCATTCTTGTGATAATAATGTATAAACTGGAAAACAAGACACGTAAAGGTATCCGAAGTAAACGGAAGGACTCCGCAGTGATCGATGTTGAAGAACGAACCTAAGTGGAGACCCGAATCACGTAAGGACCTAAAGGGAATTTTTACAAAAGTCAAGGGCATGAGTGTAATTTTTATAAATTAGTTCAAAATCAAGAATGAATGTCGGAAATGGAAACGAGAGGTTGAAAGGAGGAGAACGGTACATTTTATGCATCGTAAAACCACCCGGGTACGAAGAAAAGGCAAAACCTTCCATTGAATGGTATTTTGGTCTTTTCACTTCCACCCATTTTCTAGAAAAGGGACACATGGCATAGTAATTTTCTAGAAAAGGACACATGGCAAAATCTTGTTTAAAGACACTTTTGGGTTGGATTAATCTTAACCCTCCATATGGCACCATCCTAGTTAAAGATACTTTTGTGGTGGTTACATCTTAACCCTCCAAAATGAAATTAATTAAATAAATGGAAAATGGAAAAATATAAAAAGGGAGAGAAGGATGATTAAAGAACAAAGGACACATTTTTCTCTCCATTTTTGAGAGGTATGGCCGAAATTCTCTCCATCAAAAAAGGGAAGGAATTTTTCAAGTGTTCAAGTGGATTTTTGGAAGGAAAAGCTTAATTTTAAGGTAAGGATTCCAATTCTAGCTTTAGTTTATTCATTTGATTGATAGTTTTCAAGTTATCAATGAAAGAAAAGTTATGAAAATTATAGGAAATCAAAGGGATAAAGAAGAATAAGGGAAGAAAGTATAGGACAAGCAAGGAACAAAGCAAATAAACAAGGTTTGGTACTTAAATCATTGCCCTTTTCAATTAATTCACATATTTTGCATTATGGGACTTTTGAAATGGTTTTGAAATAATGTTATTTTGTGTGGTAAATATGTGGGAAAGTGCTCTTGAACCATTTGTAATCAATTGATTGTGAAAAGAATGAAAACAAAACAAACTAGCTAAACTTTGCTCAATTATCCATAAACTTTGATGAACTTTTAATCACTCCTTTGGTTTGATTTTTGGAAGAGGGACCCTTAGTCCTTCAATGGTATCACAAAAGGATTCTAAAAATCAATTTTGCAAGAAAAAAATGAATTTCCCTCAAGTTTGGAAAATTGGGCCGAATGGTCCCTTTTGGGCACCATTCTGCAGCTTTCATTTTGGGCAGTCCGTTGAAGGGGTAAACGAAGGAATTTTTCGACAAAATTTTACATGCATTTAGTTAACTTATGAAAGTGTTTTCCTGCAAAAATTCAGCCAAAAATAAGTTTTTTTACTTGGTCAAAACCGTTGCCAAATTTGACTGATTTTCAGCAGTAAAAACAGATTTTACCATTTAGTTGTCGCGCGCTATTGCGTTGCCGATTTTACGCGCCGCGCTACTATTCCTTTGGTCATTTTTCTAAATGTGTTAAAACTTGAATATTATGAAATGGATTGATGTTAAATCATATAAAATGACATGAAGGAGAATTGGAAATGATCAGAAAGGCATCATGACAAGCTATTCCGACAATACATGCATGATGGACCAATCATGGCTTATTGAATATCATGATCAAAGTAATTTAATAAATTATTTATGCTCTACTTGGTTATGACAGAACCCTTGAGATAAGGGTATGATGCATCATACTATTATTGCAGTACTGCTTATGACATGATATGATATACCGGCTGAAGGCCGATGATTACAATGATATGATCAATGATGCAATGATAATGGCCATTGGCACATGTGCAAGAATTATGATGAAAGATAATGAAATATGATCATGATGAGATATGTTTATCATGACCCTTCCTTATCCGCTGACGTTCTGTTAAACCAGTAGAGCAACCAAAATGATAAAAGCAAGAGAAATGATTTAAATTCAAATTATTCAGTCAAGCCTTTTTACCATCTGTGTTTTGTATTGATTCCTTTCAAGTATTTAAAGTATATAAATGTATGTTCAAATCATTCTTTCATTTTATTATTTTATTGCAATGATTTAAGTACCCACTAAGCAATTGCTTAGCGAGTTTAGTTTCCCTCTAAACTCGTAGGTTAAATGAGGAGACGAGATTGCAGCATGTCCTGCGCAGCTGGCCTTGACTACTACTTTGGGTAGGAGTTTGGATATGATTGATTGTAGTAATATGGCATGTACATAAGCTTGTATGATCTAGCAAATAAATGTATAATAATGAAATGCTAGAACACGTACACTGCTAGTAATTTAATAAATCTTATTTGGGTTTAGCACTTATGTATGCAAGTATAGAAGTGTGAATTCTTCTTGCAGGATTGTAGTTGAGGTTATAAGGGTGGATTATTGGGAGTGTGCTTGAGTTGAATTGTGAAACAAAATATTTTTCAAAAATTAAAAAAATCAGTTTTGGCGACACTTGGGACCTCCATTTTTAGGGGAGGTTCTGGCAAATTTTTTTTAAAATCTGCACTTAAAACTTGCTAAGTAAAATGTTAAGACACAACCACCATGAAATAACAGTCCATCTTGGTCTATAAACGTAGGCTAAGATGGGGTGTTACAGATATGATGAGATATGATGTCATTGTGGTTGGCTACAATGATTCAATTGAAATAAGTGAGGCATGTTTGCCTAGATGATGATGAATTTAAAATATATGTCCAATGCAATTATTATGTATACTCTCTTGATGTGATATGAAGCCATTGTTGTTGGCTATAATGATGCAAATGAGATGATTGAGGCATGGATGCCTAAATGATGATAAGAAAATGAGAATGAAATTGATAATGAAATAATGAATGAATTGTGTGCCTAATGTGTTATTCATTTTCAGAGTTTTGTTGTTGGTGGCATGCCTAATGGTAACAATCTCTTGAAGCTAGGTTGGATTTAGTCCTTGAAGCCTAGTTGAGATGTTACAACCCTTGAAGCTAGGTTGGGTTTGGTTCTCGAAGCCAAGTTGGGTTGATACTTAGCATGCTTTGTTCCCCTTGAAGCTTGGTTGAACCTAATCCTTGAAGCCTAGTTGGGAAAATGATAATGATAAATGTGATAATTGAACCAAAACATTAACTCTGAAAGTGGAATGGCATATTAGTGTCTTTTGGGCCCATGCTTGTCTTTGTTTCAATGTAATTCATAAATGATGAAACAAGTGAATAGAATAATGAAATGTAGTGTTATGAACAATATAAAGATATCAACTGTGAATGTTGTCTTAATTGTTGAAATGTGTAACACTGGCATTGCATTGAAGCATGTTGTTATTGTAGTTTGTACCACTAAGCCGTTGGCTTAGCGCGATTGTGGTTCATCGCGCAGGTGACAGGGTAGAGCCAGAGAGTTCATCTAGACAGAGTCGAGTCTAGACTTTGAGGTGTTGATTGTGGGCGTAAAGATCAGAGACGAACTGCCAAACATGTATAAATGTTATGTTTTTGTAAAAATTTATTTGGATGTTTATGTATTTTGATGTATATAAATATATGTAAATATAACTATATTTTCCGCTGTATATTGAATGAATGTTTTTTTTATCTATTGTGTTATATTATAACTTAAATGAATGTTTTTTTTTATCTATTGTGTTATATTATAACTTAAATGTTTAAATTTACTCATATTATTGTATAAACTATGGATTTGTTTATTTGAAAGAAAAACTGTGGCATTCCTGTAGTAGCATGTAGTGTACGTATACGGGGTATAGGGGTGTTACAGTAGTGCAAAAGTAACAGGTATGTCAAAAACCACGAACTCTACCATAGACTTAATTGGACCAACCTTCACAATAGCTTTGAAGGTCCCTTTAGCATGCCTCTTAGTATTGTCATAAGCCCTAATCATTACTTCTGTTGGGCTTAAATCCCTTATTGACATAGCAAGCTTGGGTAGGATCTTGAGTGGGCACACATTGATGGTAGATCCATCATCAATCATTACACATGGAGTCCATTTCCCCTTAACCTCAACTTTGATAAAAGCGGGTAGACATGGTCCCTTCTTCTTCTAGCAAATCAGCATCGAAAAATGATACCATCCCCACATTAATCTTATTCTTCTTCCGATCATCTACACATCGCATCACTCCTTTAGCTTTCATAAAATTAACCAGCTCCTCTGGAGTTAAAGAAGTGGAAATCAACATGCTAGCCATAACTTTGGCCATAGTCTCTCGATGCTTCTTTGATGTAGTTAGAAAATCCCATATGTTGATACTAGCTTGTGTTCTTTTCAACCGCTTAAGAACAACATCATCCTCTTCTTCTTTGTTTCCAGTTTTAACTTCCTTCCCTTAATTAGCTTCTACTTTCTTGGGTGGTGGCCTTGCATAAGGCTTACCAAATCTAGTTTTCATCACCTCATCTTCTTCAGGCTCGAACCATGTCCATTCTTCCTTCTTAGGCTCATAATCATCCTCACTATCAGTCGAGTTCCAAAACTCATTTACCATATAAATAGCTATTTCTTTTCCAACCATAGGTGGCTCCAACTTGCTAAGCTTTACTTCTTCTTTGGTCATCTCTCCATCTACATCTTGGAAAGAAGACAACATAAATTTTTCACTCAAACCACCCCCAATCATGAAAGTCACCGGTGGTGAAACCCTATTGAATCTTGACAATGGATTGTCCTTCGTATTTGGCTTGTTTCATTTGGGAAACTTTCCACTATCAATCAAGTTTTGAATTTCATGCCTCAACCTCAAGCATTTGTCTATCTCTTGCCCTTGCTTATGGTGGAATTGGCAAAATGCCTTTGCATCAAAATTAGGTGGCAAAGGACTTGGCAATGGGCAAGGAGTTAATGACTGCAACAGTCCCTTCTTTTATAGCTTATTGAAAACCCAGGATAAGGGCATTCCCAATTTAGAAAACTATCTCCTACCCCCTTGGCCAGTTGCATTGACATCAACTGCCTTTTGAGTGCCTTGATTTCTAGACTGATAGTTCCCTTTTTCATTTCTTCTTGTAGAAAATCGGTTATTCTCTCTTTCCCATTCTTTAATTTGTAAACCAACTTAAAAAAGATCTTTAAAGTCTCGGATGAGAGTGTGGGACATCCTTTCACGCATATAAGGTAGCACTCCTCTTACAATCATCCTAATCGGATATGATTCATCGGGCCTCTTCTTAAGTAGCATGGCCTTGTTTCTCCACCTCTTCACACATTCAACAAAGTTTTCTTTTGATTTCTGCCTTATTGATTCGACTTCCATCAAAGAGACCTCCAATTCAACGTTATACCCATATTGTTGGATGAAAGCTTTATACAACAAGTCCCAGCTCTTTTGAGTACTATCCTCTAAGGTGTTAAACCAATTCTGCACAACCAGATCAAATAAATGCATGAAGTACCTTAGAGTTTGAGCCTTAGTAGCTCGAGCAGACTATATAGTTGTGATATACTATTTCACATGAAGATGAGGGTTTCCAGTTCCATCAAATTTAGTAAATGATGGCATCTTGAACTTATAAGGGGCCTCATCATCTTGTTCAAATAGTTTGTCGACCCCGAACATCTCTTCAGTTTTTAGATTCTTCTCAAAACTCTTTTCCAGATCAGCAATCTTTTTTTTCCATATTAGAAGTCTCAGTCTTTTCAAAAGTTGCCTTTTCAAGGACCTTCGGCTTCTTCTTTTTATCTTGAGGATCTTGGAAGTATTAGGCTTAGTATTCATCACCATCCATAACCATCTTGTCATCATCAAAGACTACTTCACCGACTTTAGCCTTTCCCTTGTCTTTTTTGGTGCTTGTAGATGCTTTAGCAATGTTCCCAAATATTGTAGCCATTTGGCTTTTCATGATCTCAGCCAGGGCATCCTTCAGTTCTTCCATCTTAACTTCAAGGGCATCATCCAACATCTTTTGAATATGCTCTAGTTCCATTGCTTTTGGTGAGGAGCTAACTGAGTTGTTGCTGGATTCATCACTACCGGCATAGGACTTATTTTCGTAGGCTTTTGAACTGTTGTAATCCAAGGCTGTGAGCCAGAAAGGATCAATGATAGGAGATGCAAATGCATGTATGCATGTATGTGTTGCGCTTGACTAGCACTGCCACAAGCGACACTCGTAAGTATACGAGGTAATTGTAGCAATGGTGATCGCCCCAAAGTCTTCTCACAAGGAAGGAATTATTTTGCAATAGTTTGATTGAGAAGGAAATTTAAAAGCAAGAGTGTGATGTGTTGGAATGGTGAAAGCAATTTTAATTTAAAAGTAAAATGAGTGGTAGTTGTGTAAGATCAATTCAATTATAGAAATTGTGCCTAGGGTTGTAGGTCAATTTAATCAAAACTTAATTCTCAAATTGTCCATTAATATAACCTTGTATTTTAATTTGTTTCTTGAGTTAAATTAGTAATTACCAATTCATTAGTTTTTCACATTCATGAATTAACAACAACCAATTGTTTTGAAATTACAAATTAACAAACCCTAAAACTTATATTTCTAATTCATTCTTAGGGGGCAAACTGCAGATCCTTAATTTTTGACCCAGTCTAGTCCGATATTTTTTATATAGTCTAAAATAATTTTTATGGTATTTTAATTAAATAATATCTATTTTAGTATTTATTATTTATAATTTTTAATAAAAATAAAAAGGTAATGTTAGTAAAGTTAAAAAAAGTAATAATAATAATAATAAAAATAATAAATAAATATCGGCGATGGAAAAATTGGCGATGAAAATTTTGTCATCGAAAGCAAATTCGCTCGCTCGCAAATTTTCGCCAGCAGCAGTTTTTTTGCCAGCACAATTTTCCAGCGCAGTTTTTTTCGAAACCAAATTCTATTTGGTTTTGATTTCTTTTCCTAAACGGTTTTAATTTCCTCAGACAATTAGAAGTAAGATTATTATATTTTCTATAAATACCACATTAAAACACAGAAAAAGGGGGACAAAACTTTGGACTTCTGACTTGGGGAGGAAAAAAGAGACAGAAAGACCTAGGAGCAACAGACATTAGCAGCAAGAAGCAATCATCAACCCATCAAAGGCAGCAGCATTGCCTTTGTTATTGTTCATCCAGAAATCAGTTTTTGGTGGAACCAACTATGCTAGTTTGATCTTTAATCCTAAATGATATATTCACAGTAGCTTCGTTTTCTTTAATTAATAGGAATATGTAGTAATTTGATCTTTGTTTCAATAACTTTAATTGTTTACTTTAGTTAATACATTAATCAGTTGGTTTTCAAAAACTCCACTTTCATGTTTTATAAAACTAAAAACTTCTAAAAACCCTAAATTATTCTTTTGTTTCCAAAACTTTAAAAAACCCTAAATTACTCTTCTGCTTCCAAAAACTTTAAAAATCCTAAATTGTTTCTTCCTGAACTATTTTCTTAATCATCAAAACTCTAACTTTTTGTCCAAAATTTCCAAATGTCTTCTTAAATCTCCAAACCCTAATCTTCTTTACAGTTTCTAAAAACTTTAATCATAATTGTTTTTATAAAACTCTAAACTGTTTTTCTTAAATCCTAAGATCAAATATGTTTTCCAAAATATCAAAAACCCTAATTTTCTCAAAATAATTTAGGGTTTTAAATTTTTTTCCAAAAACTTTAAAACCCTAAATTGTTTTTCCCTGAACTATTTTCTTAATCATCAAAACTCTAACTTTTTGCCCAAAATTTCCAAATGTCTTCTTAAATCTCCAAACCCTAATCTTCTTTACAGTTTCTAAAAACTTTAATCATAATTGTTTTATAAAACTCTAAACTGTTTTTCTTAAATCCTAAGATTAAATATGTTTTCCAAAATATCAAAAAACCTAATTTTCTCAAAACTCAATCCAGTAAACCCTAGTTTTCCTAAACCCTAATCCTTAAAACATCAAAACTTTATAACAAGTTCATCAACACCTAAAACCATAATCCAGTGAACCTAAAACCCAATCTTTAAAATTATAAACCCTAATGTCTTAAGGTTCCAAAACACTAATTTCATGATGTTTGCTTAAAACCCTAGCTAAACCTACTTTTTTAAATCATAGTAACATTATTTTCATAAAAACTTCCAAAACCTTAAATCTTTTTAACATCCAGTAGCTATGTTATTACTTTAAAATATTTCTCAACAAATTAAACTAGTATATGCAAAACCCTAGTTTTTGAACATTAGACCCTAGAAACCCTACTTAATGCATGAACCCCTAAAGTTAATATATTTACTGTTTTATTTAAATTCGATGAATATTTATTATATATTTTGATGTTTGATATCTTTGATGAATGATTTATTTATTATGAATGGTTATTTTCTTTTATCGATTTATCTTGATTTTCAAATATTGTAAGAGGTATGTTTCCACTTTGTGGGTACCTCATTAATTAATTTATATGTAATTTAAATTGCTTTTATATTTTGGACCAATGTAAAGGACATGTTTCCACCTTTCGGTGGGTGTCCTATTTAGTTTAGACATGAACGATGTAAGGACATGTTTCCATCCTCGGATGGGTGTCCATTTATTTGCTTTGTTTGGACATTGCTTTGATTTTAATATAATGATGCTTTTTTTAATTGTTGCATGTAATATAGATAATATTATTATATTTAAGAATTTTATAATATTAAGACCTGCAAAGGAGGACGGTTCCAATGAACCGGGCGATGTGAGGGGTGCTGGGCCATTTCTCACCTTCCCCACACGTACCCAACTTTTTGAACCCATTAAGGGTTGGGGATTCCTTAGGAATTGAGTCATCCAACCCTTTCTTTTTTTCAGGCCGTCCGGGTGGCAACTCCATTTTCTCCGGGCTTAGGTCCGTGCTCTCTAAGGCCCTGAGCCTAAACAGTGCTTAAGTCACAAGAACCATTCCACCGGGAGTGGGGGCAAAAATCTCCGCTCACAGTGGCGACTCCACTGGGGATAAGAGAAGTTGATTTCATTGGTCTTTTTATTATTCTATTCTTTCTTATCATGATATTATCCATTGCATTATATTAGATTGCATCGTGTGAGCGAGTTAGGATGCCCGTGTCACCCGTGTTGTGTTATGTAAGGGATACCATACTTTCACTCAAGGTATGGAGATTGAGCATGGCATAACCACTCATAGCCTCATACCTTTTGGCATATACTTGCTATGGGAACCTAAGCCTTTTAACCTAAAGACTAAAACTCATGTAATTGGCCTAGTTACATTCCTTAGGCTTTACCCCAAATGCTTATTGTTTGACTATGGTTAATTTATCTTGGTTTAAATTATGGCTTATTTGGTTTGTTCTTTTTCTAATATGACCTAAGTACATTGTAAGCTCAAAATAAATTTTCTTTAAAGTCCAAAAAACCAAAACTATTTTCAAAACCTTTCAAGATGGTCTTTGGACATAAAACTTTTCTAAAAACAAATCAAAAGTACTTTTCTCATGATCCAAATACAAAGCCTAAAATATGTTTTTTCTAAAATCTTTTTAGAAACAAAATTATTGTCATCCAAAAGAGCTTGCAAATTATTTAGGTCAATTATGAGATTCGAAAAATTAATTGTGAGCCTAGTTTATACTAAGAATAATTGACCATGGGCTTGTTTTTTGGCATGAATCATTAGTTACTTTTTCAAGTGAGAAATCTATTTATAATAAACATCTTATTTTAGTTTTAATCTAATATAGCATAAAAGCTATTTTAGTTGGTTGGATGGATTAAAGCCAAATTAATGGGAATTATCATGAACTGATTTCCATTTTTGAAAATATAACTATTGATTGAAACGTCCGAGGGAACTTTTCAAAAATAAGAGACCCCATGTTTGTATTTTGTTAACCATATTACCTAGGAAAAGAGACTCGCCATTCACGTGTGGAAGTTATAAGGTTGGAAGAAACGTCCTAATTATCTTTCTGTGTTTATTGTTTGTGCATACATGCAAACATTTGCATCTCATATCATTAATTCCTTCTGGGTCACAGCCTTGGATTATGACAGTTCAAAAGCTTACGACAATCCAACCTATGCCGGAGACAAAGAATCTAGTAGCAACTCAATCACTTGCTCACCAAAAGCAATGGAGCCCGAACAAATTCAAAGAATGGTAGAGATGCCCTCAATGCCAAGATGGAAGAAATAAAAGAGGCCCTAGCTCAGACCATGAAGAACCAATTGGCTGCAATTTTAGGAAATCATGTCGAAGCATCTGCTAGCACTAAGAAGCCAAAGGACAAAGGGAAGGCTAAAGTTGGTGAAGTGGTTTTTGATGATGATAAGGTGATCATTGATGATGATGATGATTGGGCTCAATACTTCCAAGATCCTCAAGACAAGAAGAAAGAACCGAAGATTGTTGAAAGATCAGCTATAGAGAAAACTGAGACTTCTTATGTTGAAAAGATGATTGCAGATTTAGAAAAAAAATTTTAGAAGAAGCTAAAAACCGAAGAAATGTTCGAAGTTGACAAATTATTTGAGCTAGACGAAGAAGTTTCAAAGATAATGAGGTGGTTAATGTGCTAATGATTGAGAGGCCTCTCAATGGTTTCCAAGTAGTTGCAATTTCTGATGATGAAGTAATGAACTCTAAGGTCTTGAACATGATGAAGAACATGAGCTACCTTCCCGGAACTGGTCTTGGAAAGGGCAAGGCCGGTTTGACGAAGCTTCCAGATTTCAAAACTCAAACTTCCAAGAAAGGGTTAGGGTATGAAGAAGCCAACATAGATGTCCAACCAGAGAAGAATGAGAAAATGAGCTTTTTGCCACTTGAAAAAATCTTTGTCAAAGCTCCAGACATGGGACCACTCCAAGGAAAGCCCGAGCCAATCCTGTTCATGGGAAAGTTGATCCCAGGTTTTGAAATTTTTGCAGATGTTGTCGAGCTAGTGGAGCAAGTGAAGAAAGAGCTCACCCTGCCAGCCAACAAGGAGTCCAATCCGGAAGAGAAGAAGGAAGCTACATTGAAAGCTGAGAAGACTCCGGAGGAGATTGTTGCCCTGGTTGAAGAAAAGTTTGAAGATATTATGTCTTATAATTTTGAGAACAATAATTTTGATTTTGATTTTAATTTGTCTGCCTTGTATGAGGATGATAATGTTTTATTTTCCAAGATGAATGCAATAAAGTCTGATTTTGCTTACTTGTGTGATGTTTCTCCTGATGGTTGCATACTTTCAAATAACAGTTACATGAGCATCTTTAATATTAATTCTATTGATACACAATCATTAATTTGGGAACAATCAAAAATCCTAAAAACATTAGCATAGCATCCGACCTTACTCCTGATGAGAGAGAGAGATTTGAAAAAATATTCAAAAAATATGAAGAAGTATTTGTTTGGTCTTATGAGGATATGCCTAGAATAGATCGAGACATAGTTGAACATCTTATTCCTACTTGCATTCACATGAAACTTGTCGAACAAAAGCTTAGGCAATTAAGACCTGAGTGGGCTGAATTGGTTAAAGAAGAGGTCATTAAACAAATACAAGTAAAGTTTCTTGAAGTGATAGAATATCCAGATTGGCTAGCCAATATAGTACCCGCACTAAAGAAAGATGGAAGAATAAGGTTTTGTGTGGACTATAAAGATTTAAATAAGGCTTCCCCTAAAGATGATTTTCCTTTACCCCATATAGATGTCCTCATTGATAGTGCAGCCTCTAGCATGCTACATTCATTTGTAGATGGATTTTTCGGATACAACCAAGTGTTAATGGCCCAAGAGGATAAAGCCAAAACTGCTTTCATTACTACATGGGGTATATTTTGTTATAGGGTGATGCCGTTCGGCTTAAAAAATGCTGGAGTAACCTACCAAAGGATGGCCACCACACTATTTCATGACATGATGCATAAAGAAGTTGAAGTATATGTTGATGATATGATGGTGAAATCAGATACAAGGGAACAACACTTCCAAAACTTAGAATTATTCTTCAATAGAGCATTGAAATATAAGCTAAGATTAAACTCGAAGAAGTGTGTGTTTGGGGTTACCTCAGGTAAATTGTTGGGACATGTGATTGGTCCGAATGGCATTGAGATTGATCCTGACAAAGTTAAAGCAATCAGGGATATGAAGCCCCTAAGATGGAGAGAGATGTTCGAGGATTCATTGGTAAATTACAATACATTAGCAGATTCATAGCAAAGCTCATAACAATCTGTGAGCCTATTGTATCTGAGGACACCCACCGAAAGCTATTATAAGCCCGAGCTATTATAAGCCCAAGCTTACATCATCCATGTCTAAACTAATAGGACACCCACCGAAAGGTAGAAACATGTCCTTTACATTGGTCCAAAAAAATATAAAAGCAATTTAAATTACATGATATTTAACTAATGAGGTACCCACAAAGTGGAAACATACCTCTTACAACATTTGAAAATCAAAATAAATTGATAAAAGTAAATAACCATTCATCATAAATAAATCATTCATTAACGACATCAAACATCAATCAAAATATAAACATTCATCCATGATAATTTAAATAAACCAAGCATTGAACTTAAATAATGTAATATCCCATATTATACCCTAAAAGTGTTGGGGTTATTGTTGTATTTGGATTCAATGTGTGTATTGAAGGGAAAGTGAAGAGAAGATGTAGGAAAAATAAATGCAAAATATATGACATATACATATAACCACATATACATCACATATACATGATGTATAAAATGGTGTAGGAAAAGTGTGTTGTATATATATATATATATACATTTTTATAATTAATGAATAATAATAATGATGATAAGGACAAAAAGAGAAAAAAAAATGAAGAAAGTCAAAAGGAATTGTGTGTGTGGTGGAGATTTAAGTGTCCTAATGTTATTATTATTATTATTATTATTATTATTATTATTATTGTTATTGTTATTATTATTATTATTATATATATATATATTGGATAAGAACGAAGAAAGAAGATTCATTCTTCTTCTTCTTCTTCGTTTTCTTCGAAGTGCACGAGAGAGAGAGAGAGAGAGAAGTTAGAGAGAGAAAGATGATTTTGCTTCAATTTACACCAAAGACTAAAGGAGATCAAGAGATTTGCAAGTGGAGTTGAAGATTTGGCAAGCTATTCATGTAAGTACTCATTTCTTGAAGTTAATTTTTGTGATTATATATATATATATAAGTTTTCATCTTCTTGTTTTGATTTCTCTTGATTGAGGTTATGTTTGATATAAGTGGTTTGTGAGATGATGATAATGAAAGATTGAAGTGTGTAAAGGTGTTAACCTGGTATTTAAGTGATGATAAGTTGGGGAAATTGTGAGGGTGATGATGAATGGTTGAATTAGGGTTTTGAATTAATGAATTGGTAATTTGAGTAATTGATTATAGTGATGTATATATATTTTGTTTAGTATGATGCTATAATGAAGTTATATAAATGTTAAGGTGATAGAAAATTGATAAATATAACAAAGATGATGATTAAAAGTGTTGTGATGTGAATTTTGAAGTATTTGGTTTTTGAATTATTGAAGAACACGGCCAAGTTGTGAGAGACACGGCCAAGTTAGGGCAAACTTGGCCGTGTTGGATGATTTTTGGAGAGACACGGCCACTGGCTTGGCCGTGTCCCTTGACTGTGTTTGCCACTGCCTATTTTATGTTGAGAGACACGGCAGTGTCCCTTGCCCGTGTCTGCTACTGGATTTTTGGTGTTGAGAGACACGGCCACTGGCTTGGCCGTGTCTATTGCCCGTGTCTGCTACTGTTTGAATTGGTGTTGTGAGACATGGCAACAAGCTTGGCCGTGTCCCTTGAGTGTGTTGGCTAAGGAAATTTATTCTTGATTATTCTTACATTGTTGAATCCTCCAAAGGTCTTTTTGTATTTACACTTTAAATATACTTGAACAAAGATGACCTAAACTAATGTATATTGAGGATTCCAAATCTATGAATAAGGTAAATTATATATATCTATATCAATGATTGATCATACTTTTGATGGTAATGAAGATGCATATGATATTATATAAACAATGTTATGTTATATGCATTGTGAATCTAGTGAATTGTAATGTGTTATATGAATGATGTACTTTATAATGTAAAGGATATGATGAGATAATTGATTATGTATAATTGAATAATGAAATATTATAGTATGATTTGAGACATGATATGATGTGAAGCCATTGTGATTGACTATGATGATTCAAATGAGATATGAAGCCATTGTGATAGGCTATAGTGATTCAAATGAGATGTCAAGCCATTGTTATTGGCTATGATAATTCAATTGAGAATGAAATGAAAATGAAAAGATTTTGTGTCTAATATGTTGATTCAATTTTCAGAGTTCTGGATTTGGCGGCATGCCTAGAAAGTGTGAAAATGTAACAGTCTTGCCGGGTTGAGGATCTCTTCAATTTGAGTGAATCGAGGTCCAAGAGACTGGGTCTGTTACACTATGTGAATTATTGATACGAAATACATGAAAGGTAACAGTCTTGCCGGGTTGAGGATCTCTTTGCATTGAGATGAATTGAGATCCAAGAGACTGGGTCTGTTACTTGATAAAATGTGAAATGTGAATTGTAGTAACAGTCTAGCCGGGTTGAGGATCTTCTCGAGTTTAGCCGAGTTGATGATCCAAGAGACTGGGTCTGTTACGCTATCCATGGATAGAGATATGAGATATATTGCCTACGGGCTTGATCATTGTGATTATGGACCAATGCAGAAACTCTGAACTTTGAATAACATATTAGTGTCTGTTGGGCCCGAGTCTGTCTTTGTTGTCAGTGTGATATTTAAATGTTGAAATAAATGAGAAATGAGATCTATGGTTGCCTTTATTGCAAATGTGATTCATGATTGGTATGATATATAATATGATGTGTAAATGTATATGAATGTGGAATTTATGAGAATTGTGTTCATGAAGGTTTGAATAGGTCATTGAATGGTGTTTTGTTGATGTGATATATATGTATATATATATATATATATGAGATAAAAAAGGGTATGTATTGTGTTGTGAATATGTTATGTAATTATGTATCTAATTTATGAGAATAGTGTGAATATATGAAGAATGTATTGAGAAAGGAAAATGTGGTAAGGGATCAATAAAACATAATGCTAAAAGAACGAGGTATGATTCTTTTGTAAGGTATATTTTATTATTATTTATATTACTAAGCTTTCGGGCTTAGCGCGGTTGTGTAATCGCGCAGGTGGTTGCGGTTGATCTGGAAGTCCAGCTTTTTGCCACGAGAAAGGTATGAGTGTCTCGAGACCAACTAGGAAGTGATGCATACATGTGTGATTTTAAATTATATTGTATTTTTGAGTTAATATATATATTCATATGGATGAATGAAGTTTTGATAAATAAGAATACTGACTTTTGTAAATGTGTTTTAAATTAATGTTCAATTTTATGAATCTGGATAAAGGTTTTTAAATTTAAACTAAAAGTAACATTCTTATACTTTATATACGTATTGTATGTATACTAGGTATATGTATAGTACTTATATGGAGTATCAGGGTGTTACAATTATTTTGGTATCAGAGCTTAGGTTCGAGATTCTCGGCCTAAGTGAAATTAAAAAGAGAAAGTTTAGAAAAGCTTAAAGAGAAGTAAAAAGAAAAGTTTTGAATTGAAGTTTGTAATACATGCATATGCATTCACATCTAGGTTGGTCTCGAACGTGGCATTATGTGATTTGTGATGTTTCTGAACAATAGGAGATGGATGATAGTGTGTAAATGAGGTTTCATATGAAAGTAAATTTTGAAATGTTGATAATTGAGAGGTGATTGTGATATAAAGAATTGATATTGAAGGTATAAGTAAAAAGTTTGATCATTAATATGTGTATGACATTTAAAGAAATGGTTAGAAGAATAAAGTTGGAAATAAGTTAGAAATAAAATTAAGATTAAAGTATGTAATCTTTCCTTTATTATTTGAATCTCTTTCTAATAAACTTTATGTTTGGATTTATAGAAAGAGAAAATATTGTTGGATGGATAATATGGAAAGATATATGATTTAAATGAAAAGAGTACGGTAAATTATTGAATGAGTTGATTGATATAGATTAAGTATGATAATTTAAGGTGTAGATATGAAAAGTTAAGGTTTTGTTTAAAAAAAAATGTTGGTTAGGTATAAATAGATATTGGTGTTGTTTGTATTGTTATTTTAATGCAACCATGGTGATTTCAATGTTAGAAATGTAATACGTTTGAATATTGTAAAAGCTTATGTAAATGATGGTAATATGAGACATTTAGAGTATTGGAATGAGCTTAGTAATGGTGAAACATATATGTTATGATGTTGCTTTGTGATATATACATATAAGATGTTTTAAAATTGATATTAAGAGAATGAGATGAATAAATTGAAGTTTAAGTAAATTAGTAAGTAGGACATTTATAGTTTTAATGGAATGTGGATAAAGATAAATTAAATATTGATAGTTTAATGTATTTAATACATGAGACATATGAAATGAATATTATTGCTCATGGAAGTATTAGAAATTGGGAGATGTGATTGTTAGTAGGAAAATCTGGTTTGAAAGTAAAGAAAAGGAATTAAGCAAATGAAAATGAGTACTTTAAGTAATTTGATTGGAAAGGATAAAAATGAATATGAAAGATGTGTTAAAAATATTTATAAACAAATGTGAGAGAGATATCACATTGGAAATGTGATTAAGCTCCTTGTGAAATAATATTATAAGTAGAGTGTATATATTTATTTAAGTTAATGAATAACTTAAGTTATGATAAACAAATGAGAATGATAATAGTCAAAGGAAAGTGATAACTATTAAATTTGTATAAACTATATGCAAAAGGGAAATTTAATAAATTGCATAATTATGTGTTTATATAAAGAGGATTTGTGAAATGAACTTTTTGATATGAATGTAATGGTTATATGTAAGAAAGGTGGGAAGTGAATCACATTATGAACGTGACCTATGAATGTGTATATAATATGTTTATTATTTTATACCAATACATGTGAAATGGTATTAGAAATGAGAATGGACTTGGGTAATATTGAACAGTGAAATTGTTATGTCAATAACTAAATGAGGCTATCATAAGATGTTTTGGAATTCAAAGTATTTATGTGTGAAAATGTTTTATGTATAAGCGTATAATAAGAAATTGTAAGGAAAGAATATTGTATTTGAAAATTTTTAGAAGAGATGGTTTGGAAATGGAGTAATGAATGAAACTTGTGTAAGATTTGTATCTGATTAAAGGATAGGCGTAGAAAATGTTAAAGATAATATTATTGAACATGAGTTGGGTTAATGATGATTAAATAATCAAAAGCAAACTGTTTTGAAATGGAATTAAAATGTGTTAATTCTTGGTGTAATACAAGTTTGGAGAATAAATATGAAATTTTTGTGATACAATCTAGCCTTATAATCGTAAAGGCTAAAACTCGAATAATAGAAGAACAATATTGAATTACAATCCCTAAGTGTGATTGTTAATATATTATGGTCATATGACTTAGTTAGTGTGATTAGTGGTTAGTTTTATTATCTTCAGAGTTAGAACTGAGATGATATGATTGTAATACCGATTTGGTGAAACTGAAATTTTGTTTGAAAAGTATAGTTAAAAGTTATGGTAGATAAAGTTGTACCTTAACATTTTATGTTAAGAATTTGGTTATAAATTATGAAGGTAAAGAGAGAAAAAGGAAAATTATGGAAATGTGTTGAGATATGGATAATATGACAGAAAGGTAATCAAAATAAATATAACAATGTTTTGCAATTGATTATGTTGTTAATATAATGTGACTAGTGTTATGACTTATATAGTGTGAAAGAGGCGAGGATCATGCAAAAGGTACGTGTAATGTAATTTGTTATGATAAATGTTTTAATAATAAATGATGTTAATGTGTTTTGAGAAATGATGAAATGTGATATCATCATGGTTGATGATATAATTGAAACATGTCTAGATGATACGATTGAATAATGAGATATTCAATATAGTTGATGATATATGTGTATACTATTTCGATGTGATGAGAAACCATGATTGTTGACAATGATGTTAGAAATAAATTATAATTGAGGTATAATGCCTAAATGATTATGAAAAATGAATTGTGAAAAGACAATTGAGCGGACTTATCTGCCTCCTGCGGAACCATGCGGACCCATTGTGTTGGGCAACCGAACTTGGACTACCGACCTGGTTGGGGGAAAATTCGTATTTGAAGCCATAGTTGTTGGCTATATTGATAAACTTTGAATGAGTATGAGAGATGATGATATAATTATAATAATAATGAAATGTATATTTATAAGCATGATTCTTATTGATTGAATATATGAATCTGAAAAGATTAGAATTTGAAAATAAGTTTGACCTAATGGAATTAGGTTGTATATATATATGTATTGTGAAATCCAATGATAAATTTCGATAAGGTAATTGTTGGTTTGGATTAAATAAGGTTGAAATGTTAGTATGTTGTGATAGGTAGATCGATTGATCTAGATTTCGCTTAAGTTGCGAGTCAATATTGAGATTTAATACGTATTGTTGTATTGGGAGTGTAAAATTGAAATGGTAATGTGTACGATGTAATATTCTGGTTTATGAATGAACATAAATAAATTGAATTATATCAATTGTACTTGGTGAGAAAAAGGGAAATGTTGTTTATCTGTTAAGTAAGTTTAAGAGTATTGTATTAATATTTATAGTAAGTGAGAAGCAAGTTAAAGGAAGTAAGGATATTGTTATCCATTGAGGTATGGTAAATGTTATTTTGAAAGTGATTGTAAGAATTGAATAATGACTTTGGAGGTTAAAATTAAGAAAATATCTATAAAGAGGTACAGTGATAATCTGACTCAAGTACAAAGATAAAATTTATAGGAAATGAAATGAGTTATATTGATTACTTTGTTGAGATAGTAATAAGATATAAAGATATATATATCTATACAATGATGAATTGTGAAATTCAGAGAAGATGATTATTCCTAAGGGGGAGAGTAGAAGTTATGTGATTTGATAAAATTATAATGTAAGATACGATTATCTTTGTATGGAAGTTAAGATGGTGATTTGTGCTACATGGGTTGTTCTTATGTTGGATAATTTCGAGGACGAAATTATTTAAGGGGGAGAGAATTGTAATATCCCATATTATACCCTAAAAGTGTTGAGGTTATTGTTGTATTTGGATTCAATGTGTGTATTGAAGGGAAAGTGAAGAGAAGATGTAGGAAAAATAAATGCAAACTATATGACATATACATATAACCACATATACATCACATATACATGATGTATAAAATGGTGTAGGAAAAGTGTGTTGTATATATATATATATTTGTATAATTAATGAATAATAATAATGATGATAAGGACAAAAAGAGAAAAAAAAAATGAAGAAAGTCAAAAGGAATTGTGTGTGTGGTGGAGATTTAAGTGTCCTAATGTTATTATTATTATTATTATTATTATTGTTATTGTTATTATTATTATTATTATTATTATTATATATATATTGGATAAGAACGAAGAAAGAAGATTCATTCTTCTTCTTCTTCTTCGTTTTCTTCGAAGTGCACGAGAGAGAGAGAGAGAGAAGTTAGAGAGAGAAAGATGATTTTGCTTCAATTTACACCAAAGACTAAAGGAGATCAAGAGATTTGCAAGTGGAGTTGAAGATTTGGCAAGCTATTCATGTAAGTACTCATTTCTTGAAGTTAATTTTTGTGATTATATATATATATATAAGTTTTCATCTTCTTGTTTTGATTTCTCTTGATTGAGGTTATGTTTGATATAAGTGGTTTGTGAGATGATGATAATGAAAGATTGAAGTGTGTAAAGGTGTTAACTTGGTATTTAAGTGATGATAAGTTGGGGAAATTGTGAGGGTGATGATGAATGGTTGAATTAGGGTTTTGAATTAATGAATTGGTACTTTGAGTAATTGATTATAGTGATGTATATATATTTTGTTTAGTATGATGCTATAATGAAGTTATATAAATGTTAAGGTGATAGAAAATTGATAAATATAACAAAGATGATGATTAAAAGTGTTGTGATGTGAATTTTGAAGTATTTGGTTTTTGAATTATTGAAGAACACGGCCAAGTTGTGAGAGACACGGCCAAGTTAGGGCAAACTTGGCCGTGTTGGATGATTTTTGGAGAGACACGGCCACTGGCTTGGCCGTGTCCCTTGACTGTGTTTGCCACTGCCTATTTTATGTTGAGAGACACGGCCGTGTCCCTTGCCCGTGTCTGCTACTGGATTTTTGGTGTTGAGAGACACGGCCACTGGCTTGGCCGTGTCTATTGCCCGTGTTTGCTACTGTTTGAATTGGTGTTGTGAGACACGGCCACAAGCTTGGCCGTGTCCCTTGAGTGTGTTGGCTAAGGAAATTTATTCTTGATTATTCTTACATTGTTGAATCCTCCAAAGGTCTTTTTGTATTTACACTTTAAATATACTTGAACAAAGATGACCTAAACTAATGTATATTGAGGATTCCAAATCTATGAATAAGGTAAATTATATATGTGTATATCAATGATTGATCATACTTTTGATGGTAATGAAGATGCATATGATATTATATAAACAATGTTATGTTATATGCATTGTGAATCTAGTGAATTGTAATGTGTTATATGAATGATGTACTTTATAATGTAAAGGATATGATGAGATAATTGATTATGTATAATTGAATAATGAAATATTATAGTATGATTCGAGACATGATATGATGTGAAGCCATTGTGATTGACTATGATGATTCAAATGAGATATGAAGCCATTGTGATAGGCTATAGTGATTCAAATGAGATGTCAAGCCATTGTTATTGGCTATGATAATTCAATTGAGAATGAATTGAAAATGAAAAGATTTTGTGTCTAATATGTTGATTCAATTTTCAGAGTTCTGGATTTGGCGGCATGCCTAGAAAGTGTGAAAATGTAACAGTCTTGCCGGGTTGAGGATCTCTTCAATTTGAGTGAATCGAGGTCCAAGAGACTGGGTCTGTTACACTATGTGAATTATTGATACAAAATACATGAAAGGTAACAGTCTTGCCGGGTTGAGGATCTCTTTGCATTGAGATGAATTGAGATCCAAGAGACTGGGTCTGTTACATGATAAAATGTGAAATGTGAATTGTAGTAACAGTCTAGCCGGGTTGAGGATCTTCTCGAGTTTAGCCGAGTTGATGATCCAAGAGACTGGGTCTGTTACGCTATCCATGGATAGAGATATGAGATATATTGCCTACGGGCTTGATCATTGTGATTATGGACCAATGCAGAAACTCTGAACTTTGAATAACATATTAGTGTCTGTTGGGCCCGAGTCTGTCTTTGTTGTCAGTGTGATATTTAAATGTTGAAATAAATGAGAAATGAGATCTATGGTTGCCTTTATTGCAAATGTGATTCATGATTGGTATGATATATAATATGATGTGTAAATGTATATGAATGTGGAATTTATGAGAATTGTGTTCATGAAGGTTTGAATAGGTCATTGAATGGTGTTTTGTTGATGTGATATATATGTATATATATATATATGAGATAAAAAGGGTATGTATTGTGTTGTGAATATGTTATGTAATTATGTATCTAATTTATGAGATTAGTGTGAATTTATGAAGAATGTATTGAGAAAGGAAAACGTGGTAAGGGATCAATAAAACATAATGCTAAAAGAACGAGGTATGATTCTTTTGTAAGGTATATTTTATTATTATTTATATTACTAAGCTTTCGGGCTTAGCGCGGTTGTGTAATCGCGCAGGTGGTTGCGGTTGATCTGGAAGTCCAGCTTTTTGCCACGAGAAAGGTATGAGTGTCTCGAGACCAACTAGGAAGTGATGCATACATGTGTGATTTTAAATTATATTGTATTTTTGAGTTAATATATATATTCATATGGATGAATGAAGTTTTGATAAATAAGAATACTGACTTTTGTAAATGTGTTTTAAATTAATGTTCAATTTTATGAATCTGGATAAAGGTTTTTAAATTTAAACTAAAAGTAACATTCTTATACTTTATATACGTATTGTATGTATACTAGGTATATGTATAGTACTTATATGGAGTATCAGGGTGTTACAAATAAATTAAAGCATATAAAATAAACTATATAATCAAATAAGGTAAGTAAAGATAAAAATTAGGGTTACTGTTTCTCATTTAAAGTTCTTTAATTAATATTTAGGGTTTTGGAATTTAATTGTTTAGGTTACTATAAGTTTTAAGGGAATTGAAATGGATTAAGGTTTTATAATTTAAGAGATTTATAAGGTTCTTTGGTTAACCAAATTAGGGTTTGAGGTGTAAAATCATGAAATTAGGGTTTTAGAACATCAAAACATTAGGTTTATGATTATTAGCTACTGGATTTTTTTTTTAGGCTTACTATGTTGAATTTTAATATTTAGGTTTATAAGGTTTTAAGGTTCTAAGGATTAGGGTTTAGAAAAACTAGGGTTTAAGATTTTAAGGGAATTAGGGTTTAAGAACACTTAGGGTTTAGATTAGCTAGTTTGGGGTTACTGTCTTGATTTTATAATTGAAGAAAATAATTTAGAGTTTATAAATTTTTTGGAAATTGGCAAGACGATTTAAGGTTTATAGAAATAGAAAATATATTTTTAGGGTTTTTGAAAATAAAAGGATCAATTTAGTATTTTAAGGTTTTGAAAAATTGGAAAGTAGATTAGGGTTTTGGGAATTAGTAAACATTTTAAAGTTTTCGAAAGTTGGAAAGTAGATTAGGGTTTTAAGATTTTGACGAAATAGATTACGGTGCTTAGGTTTTAGAATAAATAGAAAAGCAATTTTAAGATTTTTGAAAAACAAAGAAATGAATTAAGGTTTTTAAAATCAAAAGAAACAATTAAGGATTGAAGCTACTGTAAAGGAAAAAAGATTAGATATTCAAACCTTCATTTGTTGGTTCCACCTAAAATTGCTTCTTGGATTTGATGGATTGATTGCTTGGTTTCTTATTCTTCTCTCAAAAAGTCCGATTGTTTTCACTGCCAAAGGTTTCTCCTAGTCCGATCATTCCAATGTTTTTCCAGTCCAAAAAAATCCTCCATTCCTCCCTTTTCTGTTGTTTTTAGTCTTATTTATAAAAAAATTTAGATGATTAATTCAACTTGTTTATGGAAACTAACATTAATTAAGAAAAGGAATCCGAAACCAAATAGAATTTGGTTTCGGAAAAAATTACATCGAAAAAATTTTGCTGGCAAAAAAAAACTGTTGAGGAAAAATTTCGCTGGCAAAAAAAAACTGTTGCGGGCTGCTGCGAGCGCTGGGGAAAAAAAATTGTGGGGCGGGACTACGGGCCATTTATCTCGCAGAATTTTCCTACAGGCGAAATGACAAAGCCATTTCGCCCATAGAAAAATTCTATAGGCGAAATGGCTTTGACCATTTCGTCCAACCTTTTTGGCGATGAAATTTTTCATCGTTGATTTTTCCATTTCTGATTTTTATTTTTATTTTTATTTATTTGTTTATTATTATTATTATTTATTTTTTTATTAATTACTAAAACAAATATTATTTAATCAAGATAACACAAAAATTATTTTGGACTAATTAAATTATATTGGAACTGACTGGGTCAAAATTAAGGGTCTACAGTTTGTCCCCTGCTTGAACGATCTGAGACTTTAGTAAAAGAGAGTGAAAAGCAATAAGACTTAATTTTTGATGAGATGGTTACGTGAATTTATTTTGGGTACTTGGACCCGAGATTGAATTTGATTTGACTGAACTTTTATCAGCTGAGAATTCTGGCCTAACTGGTTGTTCCATTTTATGAATTGTAGGTCTTTACCCACCAAAAATAGATCTTTATCTATTGGAAATTGGGTCTTTAACCTAGGAACATGGATCTTTATCCATTGGAGATTGGGTCTTTACCCTTGAAACATGGATCTTTATCCTTTGGACTTTGGGTCTTTACCCTTTGAAATATGGATCTTTATCCATTGGAAATCGGGTCTTTACCCTTGAAACATGGATCTTTATCCATTGAAAATCGGGTCTTTACCCTTGGAAAATGGATCTTTATCCATTAGAAATCGGGTCTTTACCCTTGAAACATGGATCTTTATCCATTGGAAATCAGGTCTTTACCCTTGAAACATGGATCTTTATCCATTGGAAATCGGGTCTTTACCCTTGAAAAATGGATCTTTATCAATTGGAAATCGGGTCTTTACCCTTGAAAATGGATCTTTATCCATTATAAATCGGGTCTTTACCCTTGAAACATGGATCTTTATCCATTGAAAATCGGGTTTTTACCCTTGAAATATGGATCTTTATCCATTGGAAATTGGGTCTTTACCCTTGAAAAATAGATCTTTATCCATTAGAAATCAGGTCTTTACCCTTGAAACATGGATCTTTATCCATTGGAAATCGGGTCTTTACTCTTAAAACATGGATCTTTATCCATTAGAAATCGGGTCTTTACCCTTGAAAAATGGATCTTTATCCATTAGAAATCTTTACCATTGAAACATGGATCTTTATCCATTGGAAATCGGGTCTTTACCCTTGAAAAATGGATCTTTATCCATTGGAAATCGGGTCTTTACCCTGGCTTCAGCTCTTTTAGCTGGACTGACCTTTTGTCTTTTGCATTTGAGAATTCTAATTTTCTCTTTTGATTGATTTTTTTTATTCTTTTGAGAATTCTTTTTCTTGTTCATTAATTATGCAAGAACAAAAAAATTCAGCCCTTTTAGCTAGCCTTCATATCTTCTCCTTGCCCCCTGCGTGGCAAGATATTCAAAATATTTTGTTTATGCAGAAACTCAAAAATTGAAAAGGAGAAACTTTGCCCCCTGTGTAGGCTTAAACCCATGATTTTTCTATGCGAGCTCTAATTGATGTTTTTTCCATCTAGTTCTTCGCACAAGCATGTATTTCTTCTTTTTGCAAAATTACTGGAAATTTCTCAAGCATTGAGCCTTCTATGCCCCCCTGATTTGATATCTTCTTTTGATTGTTTACTATAGGGTGTTTGCTATTCACTTTGATAAAGAATAGATAATACAATACAAGAAAATACAATGTGATATGCTTATGTATGCATGATATGCATGAATGATACTTACAGTCGTTCCATCGACTCACAGACCGAGGTGATCAGCAAAAGTGTTCTCATTGGTTCCTTTCAGATGCTCGTTCAGGTCTTGCTTTGGAATGGCAGTATGCTTCACATTTATGGCTTTTATCTTCAAGATGTTGAAAATATGAATAATGGAGACCCCAAACAGCATAGATACATCCATTTCAAATTATGATTCAGTATGACCTTGCCAATAATCATTTATTTTGCCCAATGCGTTCTTTGAGATTTGATGATGCAACAAACTTCACTTAACTTGAAGGCTTTGTATGACAAGCCACATTTTTTTTTTGAATTTTGATTTTGAAATCAAATGTTGGCTTTGCCAAATCGATGTCAATGTACCTCAGGACTTGAACACGACAACCCTAGTTACCGTACTAAACTTGGGAATTATTTCTATTTAAGCAAGAATTGTTGCACTTTAGATAGGCACATTCACATTACTTTGCCAAAGGTCTCATTGAGTTTAAATATTGTCTATCTCATATGCATGCTTATTCAAACTATCTCCACTGATAGACTCTACCTACCAAGAGAAATCAACGGGTCTTTGATAGGCTTGAAATGGGGTCTATAAGGGATACGAGTTAAATGAAGGCCATTTGTAAGTTGGAGCCGTTGTGACACAATGGACAAACCTTCACACTACAAACTGCTTGTTGGAACCTTAGGTAGTTGGAAACATGAAAAGATAGAGCTTTGAGAGTTCTCCCATCTTTTTGGCATTAATCTAGATTCTTGATTGGGATAGTCTTTGCCATTGCAAAAAGTTTGGTACCTAAATTCATTTCTTTTCTTCTTCTCCCTTTTCTTTCTTTTTATTTTTCTTACTCTTCCCTTTCATTGAGGATTTTATCATTTTGTCCTTCTTCCTTGTAGGACTGTCAAGTAAAGAACTTTCAAAAACTGAATGGTCTTCCTCCTTTTTTCCTCCAATTTTGATTGAATCTTTGGTTGGGTTAGACCAATTCAAGTCAAAATGTCCTTATAAACCAAATGGAAGCCTTTTGTTGCTTTAGGTAAAAGAGAACTCAGTTGGCTTTCTGAACCACCTTTTTAGGTTTTATCTTTCTTTTTTTTCTCCTTTTTTTCATTTTCTCTTCTTTTTTCTTTTCATTTTGTCTTCTTTTTTTTTTGTCTTCTTTTCTTTCTTTCTTTTTTCTTTTTTTTTTAGTTCTAGCTCTAAAAGAGTTGTCTTGTTTGTACTAACTTGGGCTTCAAATAATGGATGAGTGGAGTAACATAAATCTTCTTTAACAGGGATAAATCATTTGTTACTCTGATGTTGTCTTGATAGATTGGAGATACTAGGAAAACTTCAACTACCCTTATGGTCTTGAGAACTTCAACTACCCTTATGGTCTTGATAATACCAACTATTTTTAAAGTCTTGGCTATGCATTCCATTCCTTGATCTTCTTGCCTCTTCACCCTATTGATCATAAGACTTGTCAAAAGTATCAAAACAGCTCAAGGTAGGTTCTTGGGGTTTGTAAGCCAATGAAAAGAAAGTTAAAATTTTATGAAGGCTCAAAGGGACAACTAGGGATTGATATTTAATTGGGTGGATACTAGTTGTTGGCTCGCCAAACAATGCCTAGATCATTTCTCTCTTAAATAAGTAGAGTTTAATTTCACCTCGAAAGTTTGTCAAAGCATGTTCTAAGATTGACTAGCACATAGACAAAGTTAATTATGCAGGAGCCCTCTCTAAGTAAACATACACAACTCAATGTTATTGAGCAATTCCCTCATCTAGTAAAGTCATTCAAGTCATGATGCCTAGACACGTTAATTTATGAACATCAAGCTAGATTCCTCATTGGTTGAGCACCAAAATGAACAAAGACCAACAAAATTTTGATGAAAGTAATTTATTCAAACAAATTTAAATTTGAAAAATAAGATTATTCCAATTAAATATTAAAGAAAGTAAAATTGAAAAGCAACATTCAAGTTAAGGAAAGTTTGTTGAGTTTAAGTTTCTTTTCATTTCACATCTTCAATATTTCCATCTTGAAAGGATGATAAAACAAAATCTTCTTCCAATCCTTTTCCCACCATGAAGGTTGCCGGTGGAGGTACTCTTCCAAACTTAGGCAAAGGATTGTCTTTTGTGCTGGTCTTATCAGGCTCAGGCAGCTTACCATTGTCAATTAAATTTTGGATCTCATGTTTTAATCACAAGCATTTGTCTATCTCATGTCCTTGTGTTTGATGAAACTCACAAAAGGCTTTAGTATTAAATTTTGGGGATAAAGGATTCGGCAAAGGTCGAGGGGCCAATGGCTGTAATAGTCCCTTCTTTTGTAGTTTGTTAAAGACCCAAGACAAAGGCTTCCCCAGATCTAAAAATTGCCTTCTATTTACTTGACCAGTTGTATTCATATCAACTTCTTTTTGCATGCTTTGATTTCCAGACTAGTAATTCCCTTTCTCATTCCTTATTATTGAAAAGCGATTTTTCTCTCTTTCCCACTCTTCAATTTGTAAACCAGCTTGGAGAAGATCTTTGAAATCCCTTATAAGGGTGTGAGACATCCTTTCACAGAGACTAGGCAACATCCCTCTCACAATCATCCTTATTTGATCAAATTCATCGAGCCTTTTCTTGAGTAAAGCAGCCTTATTTCTCCACCTTTTCACATAGTCCATAAAATTTTCATTTGGTCGTTGGCTAATGGACTCCAATTCCATTAAGGTAACTTCCATTTCAACACTATATCCATATTGTTGGATGAAGGCCTTGTATAGCTGATCCCAACTCTTTTGTGTTCCATCATCTAGGGTATTGAACCAATTTTGGATAACAGGATCCAATGAGAGCATAAAATACCTTAGAGTTTGAGCCTTAGTAGTTTGGGCAGACTGCATAGCAGTGATATACTGCTTTCACATGGAGGTGAGGATTTCCTGTTCCATCAAACTTCACAAAAGAAGGCATCTTGAATTTGTATGGAACTTCTTCATCTAGCTCAAATAATTTGTCATCTTCGGACATTTCTTTGGTCTTTAGCCCGAGCTGGCGAAAAAAAATTATGGGACGGGGCTGCGAGCCCTTTCGCCGGCAGGAAATTCCTGTAGGCGAAATATCCCAAGGCCATTTCATACGGAAAAATCGGCGACAAAAAATTTTGTCGCCGATTTTTCCGTCGTCGATTTTTTATTTATTTATTATTATTATTTTTTATTTTTTATTAATTACTAAAACAAATATTATTTAATCAAGATAACACAAAAATTATTTTGGACTAATTAAAATATTGTAGATCCTTAATTTTTGACCTAATCCGGTCCAATATGCTTTATTTAGTTCAAAATGATTTTTGTTGTCTAATTGGTCCAAAATAATTTTAATGAAATAGTTTTTACTTTATTATCTAATTTTTATTAATAAAAAAATAAAAATAAAAATAAAAATAAAATAAAAATAAAAATAAAAATAAAAATCTGAGTCGAAAAACAATCGGCAGCGAAAAACAGTCACACGGGCCCGAGGGGGTTTTGCCCAGCAGGAAAATCCTGCGGGCAAAACCTTCTCCTGCAGGCTCCTGCGGGCAAAGTTATTTCGCCCGCAGGAAATTCCTGCGGGCGAAATAACTCCCCGCAGGAATTTCCTGCGGGGGCTGCACAATTCAATTCAACTGATTGTTAAGGAAGCAGTAACACATATTAAGCAATTCAAAGGCAACCAAGGCTTGTCGTTGGAGCTAGTTCATCCAAGAAGAAGTAATTTTGGAGCAACTTACAAAAAAAGGTATGAAATTCTAAATTCTATTTTTACACAATAGCTAAACTAGGGTTTTTTTGTGTTTTTCAAAAGTTAAAATCTTAGAACTTTAATTTAGTTTTCCAAAGTTAAAACACTAAAACGTGACCTTCTTTTCTAAAAAAACATCAAATTATTATTTTTTCTTCTTCAAAAGTCTCAAAACCCTAATTGAACAAGTTTTTCAACAAAACCAAAATCAAATTCTGTTTCTTTTAAGATTTTATAGTAGGTTATATTTCATTCAAAAAGCCTTAAAAAATCCTTTTGTTTAAATTCATAAAACTTCATAAATCATCAAATTGCTTTTTAAAACCCTAAAAGTCATTCACTACCCGAGAACCCTAATTTCAAAGCCTAAAACCCTAATTCAACTTTTTAACCTAAAATAATGAACACTAATCCTTTTAAAACTTTAAACCATAATTTTTATGAACCCTAATCCCTTTAAAACATAAAAAAAACATAAAAACATAAAAACTAAAAAATTGCACAGTAGCTTAAAATTCAATAATCAAAAATCACAAATTAAAGTATTTTAAGGTATTTAAAACCCTAGTTTCATGATTTAATCATTCAAACATTAATTTGTTTAATCAAAGAGTCTTACCAACCTTTTAAAACATAAAACCCTAATCTATTTTAATTCCATAAAAGTCACAGTAGCTTAATTTTAGAAATTTCCAAAACCTTAACACATGAGATAAAAAAACCCTAAATGGAAATAGTAGCTATACTTGAACTTTTATTTGCTTCATTCAATTCCATACTTGATTATGCTTTGATTGATTTCTTATGATTTAATTTATTTAAATTCAATACTTGATTTATTTAATTTATCATGGATGGATGTTTGTTTTATATTTTGGTTAATAGCTTTTATGAATGATTTATTTATTATGGATGATTATTTGCTTTTTCAATCAATTTAGAGTTCCAAAAGTTGTAAGAGGTATGTTTCCACTTGATGGGTACCTCATTAGTTAAACATCATGTAATTTAATTTTCTTTTCTATTTTAGAGCCTTTGTAAAGGGCATGTTTCTACCTTTTGGTGGGTGTCCTATCTAGGCATGTGATGCAAGGACATGTTTCCATCCTTGGATGGGTGTCCATTTATTCGTTTTATTTTGTTTGGACATTGCTTTGATTTTAATATAATGATGCTTTCTTTTTATTGTGTTTAATATTGATAATGTTATTATACTTAAGAATTTTATAATATTAAGACCTGTAAAGGAGGCCGGTTCCAATGAACCGGGCGTTGTGGGGGTGTTGGGCCATTTCTCACCTTCCCCACACGTACTCAACTTTCCGAACCCATTAGGGGGTTGGGGATTCCTTAGGAATCGAGTCATCCACCCCTTTCTTTTTTCCCGGCCCGTCCGGGTGGCGACTCCATTTTCTCCGGACTTAGGTCCGTGTTCTCTAAGGCCCCGAGCCTAAACAGTGCTAAAGTCATAAGAACCATTCCACCGGGAGTGGGGGCGAAAATCCTTGCTCACAGTGGCGACTCCACTGGGGATAAGAGAAGTTGATTCCGTTGGTCTTTTTATTATTCTATTCTTTCTTATAATGATATTATCCATTGCATCATCTTAGATTGCATTGTGTGCGTGAGTTAGGACGCCCGTGTTACCCATGTTGTGCTATGTGAGGGATACCATACTTTCACTCAAGGTATGGAGATCGAGCATGGCATAACCACTCATAGCCTCGTACCATTTGGTATATACTTGCTATGGGAACCTAAGCCTTTCCACCCAATGACTAAAGCTCATGTAATTGGCCTAGTTACTTTCCTTAGGTTTTACCCTAAATGCATGTTGTTTGACTATGGTTAGTTTATCTTAGTCTAAATCATGGCTTATTTGGTTTGTTCTTTTTCTAATATGACCCAAGTACATTTGCAAGCTCAAAATAAATTTTTTCTTTAAAATCCAAAAGACCAAAACTAATTTCAAAACTTTTCAAGATGGTCTTTGGACATAAGAACTTTCTAAAAAATAAATAAATAAATTCTTTGGCCCATGGCCCAAAATCCATTTTTCTAAAATCTTTTACAATGGGCTTAGAAACAAAACTATTTTCACCCAACCTTTTCTTATAAAGAGCTTGCAAAAATATTTAGGTCAATTATGAAATACCAAAAATCAATTGTGGGCCTAGTTTACACTAAGAATAAATTAACCATGGGCTTATTTTTGGCATGAACCATTAGTTACTCTTTTCAAGTGAGAAATCTATTTATAATAAACCTCTTAATTTCGTTTTAATCCAACATAGCATAAAAGCTACTTTAGTTGGATAATTGGATTAAAACCTAATTAATGGGAATTATCATGGATTGATTTCCATTTTCAAGGATATAACTATTGGTTGAAACGTCCGAGGGAATTATTCGAAAGCTAGGTACCCCATGTTGGTATTTTGTTAACCATATACCTAAGAAAAGAGACTCGCCACTCGTGTGTGGATGTTACAAGGTTGGAAGGAACGTCCTAATTTGTCCTTGTTTGTCTATTGTTTGTGCATACATGCATACATGCATACATTTGCATCTCATATCATTGATCCTCTCTGGCTCACAGCCCTGGATTACAAAAGTTCAAAAGCTTTCAACAATCTGACCTATGCCGGAGACGAAGTATCTAGCAACGACTCAATCACTTGCTCACCTAAAACAATGGAGCCCGAACAAATTCAAAGGATGGTGGATGAGGCCCTCAATGCCATGAAGAACCAATTGACTGCAATCTTAGAAAACCATGCCGAAGCATCTGCTAGCACTAAGAAACCAAAGGACAAAGGAAAGACTAAAATTAATGAAGTAGCTTTTGATGATGAAAAGGTGGTCATTAATGATGATGATGATTGGGCTCAATACTACCAAGAGGTTCAAGAAAAAAAGAAAGAACCTAAGGATGTCGAGAAGGCAACTATTGAAAAGGCCGAGACATCCGATGTTGAAAAGATGATTGCTGATTTAGAAAAGAAATTTGAGAAGAAGCTAAAAATCGAAGAGATGTCCGAAGTTGACAAGTTATTTGAACAAGATGAAGAGGCCCCTTATAAATTCAAGATGCCTTCCTTTGCTAAATACAATGGCACCGGAAATCCTCATCTCCACGTGAAGCAATATATCACTGCCATGCAATCTGCCCGAGCTACTAAGGCTCAAACCCTAAGGTACTTTATGCTCTCATTGGACCCTGTTGTCCAAAATTGGTTCAATACCTTAGATGATGGAACACAAAAAAGCTGGGATCTACTTTACAAAGCCTTTATCCAACAATATGAATATAATGATGAATTGGAAGTTACCTTGATGGAAGTGGAATCCATTAGGCAAAGGCCGAATGAGAATTTTGTAGACTATGTCAAGAGATGGAGAAATAAGGCTGCTTTACTGAAGAAGAGGCCCGATGAATTCGATCAAATAAGGATGATTGTAAGAGGGGTGTTACCTAGTCTTCGTGAGAGGATGTCTCATACACTCATCCGTGATTTCAAAGATCTTCTCCAAGCTGGTTTACAAATTGAAGAGTGGGAAAGGGAGAAGAGCCGCTTTGCAACAAAAAGAAATGAGAAGGGGAGCTATCAACCTGGTAGCCAAAGCATGCAAAAGGCCGTCGGTGTTAATGCTACTAACCAAGGAACAAGGAGACAATTTTTGGAATTGGGAAAACCGATGTCGTGGGTTCTCAATAAGCTTCAAAGAAAGGGATTGCTACAACCCTTAAATCCTCGTCCTTTGCCTAATCCTCTCCCGCCTAATTTTGACACCAAAGCGTTTTGTCAATTTCACCAAATGCAAGGATATGACACGGATAGATGTGTGAGATTGAGACATGAGATCCAAAACTTAATTGATAATGGGAAGCTACCCGAGCCCAACAAGCCAAATACCAAAGACAACCCATTGACAAAGTTTAATAGAGTACCACCACCAGCAACCTTCATGATTGGAGAAGGTTTGCATGAGGATTTTGTCATGTTTTCTTTTCAAGATGTGGGAGGAGAAGAAATCAAAGAAGAAGAGGAATTTAATGAAGTTAAACAAACTATAATGGGTAGAGAAGTAGCAATTTGTGTGGTCAACAGGTTTTGGGATTCAAGTGACAGTGATGATGATATTCCCAAGAAGGAGGAGTGGACTTGGTCCGAGCCCAAAGAAGATGAGGTGATGAATACTAGATCCGGTAAGCCTTATGCAAGGCCACCACCTAAGGAGGTAGAAACTAATAAGGGGAAAGAAGTTAAAGTAGAAGAAGATGATGATGTACTCAAGCAATTAAAAAGAACTCAAGCAAGTGTTAGCATTTGGGACCTGTTAGCTACTTCTAAAAAGCACCGAGAGACTATGGCCAAAGCTTTGGCTAGCATGCCGATTTCTACCTACACAACACCGGAGGAGTTGATCAACTTCATAAAAATTGGGGAAGTAATGAAATGTGAAGAGGTTCAAGAGAAGAGCAAAGTTAGTATGGGAGCAGTTTCTTTTTCTGATGCGGACTTACCAGAGGAAGGGAGAGACCACATCCGCCCTCTCTTTATCAAAGTAGAAGTCAAGGGGAAGAGGACTCCTTGTGTAATGGTTGATGATGGGTCTGCCATAAATGTTTGTCCACTTAAGATACTACCAAAGCCAGCCATGTCAACAAGAGATTTAAACCCAACCGAGGTGACAATTCGTGCTTATGACAACACTAAGAGGCATGCTGAAAGGACTTTCAAAGCAACCGTCAAGGTTAGTCCAATTGAATCTATTGTGGAGTTTGTTGTTTTAGACATACCAGTTACCTTTGCCTTACTCTTGGGATGACCATGGTTTCACCCTCTTGGTGGAGTTCCTTCCACCCTTCATCAAAAGATCAAATTCCCCAATGGAAATGAAACAGTGGTCATTGAAGCTGAAGATAATGGGATTGTTAACGCTCTAATGGTTGAGAGGCCTCTCAATGGTTTTCCAAGTAGTTGTAATTTCTGATGATGAAGCGGTGGACTCCAAAGTCTTGAATATGATGAAGAACATGAACTACCTTCCCGGAGCTGGTCTTGGAAAGGGTAAAACCGGTTTAACAAAGTTGCCAGATTTTAGAACTCAAGCTTCCAAGAAGGGGTTGGGATATGATGAAGCTAATAATGTTCAACCAAAGAAGAAGGAGAAGATGAGCTTCCCACCACTTGAAGAGATCTTTGTCAAAGCTTCAACTATGGGACCACTCCAAGGAAAGCCTGAGCCAATCATGTTCATGGGTAAGTTAATCCCTGGTTTTGAAATTTTTGCAGATGTTGCAGAGCTAGTGGAGCAAGTAAAGAAAGAGCTCACCCTGTCAACCAACAAAGAGGAGAATGAAGCTGCCCTGAAAGCCGAGAAGACTCCGGAAGAGATTGTTGCCCTGGTTGAAAAAAAGTTTGAAGACATCCTGCTTTATGATTCTGAGAATAATGATTTTGATTTTGAGTTTAATTTGTCTGCTTTGTATGAGGATGATGATGTTTTCTTTTCCAAAATGAATGCAATAAAGTCTGATTTTGCTTACTTGTGTGATGTTTCTCCTAGTGGTTGCATACATTCAAATAACAGTTACATGAGCATCTTTAATATTAATTCTGTTAATACACAATCATTTAATTTGGGAACAACTGAAAATCCTAAAATCATTAGCATAGCATCCGACCTTACTCCTGATTAGAGAGAGAGATTTGAAAAAATATTCAAAAAATATGAAGAAGTGTTTGCTTGGTCTTATGAGGATATGCTTGGGATAGATCGAGACATAGCCGAGCATCATATTCCTACTTACACTCACATTAAACCTGTCAAACAAAAGCTTAGGTGACTAAGGCCTGAATGGGCTGAATTGGTTAAAGAAGAGGTCACTAAGCAAATACAAGTGAAGCTCCTTGAAGTGATAGAATACCCAGATTGGTTAGCCAACATAGTACCTGTGCCAAAGAAAGATGGGAGGATAAGGGTCTGCGTGGACTATAGAGATTTAAACAAGGCTTCCCCTAAGGATGATTTTCCTTTACCTCATATAGATGTACTTATTGATAGTGCAGCCTCTAGTGTGCTACACTCGTTTGTGGATGGATTTTCCGGATACAATCAAGTGTTAATGGCCCAAGAGGATAAAGCCAAAACTGCCTTCACTACTACATGGGGTATATTTTGTTATAGGGTAATGCCTTTCGGCTTAAAGAATGCTGGTGCCACTTACCAAAGGATGACCACCACATTATTTCATGACATGATGCACAAAGAAGTTGATGTATATGTTGATGATATGATGGTTAAGTCAGATACAAGGGACCAACACTTTCAGAATTTAGATTTATTTTTTTATAGAGCTTTGAAGTATAAGCTAAGATTGAACCCGAAGAAGTGTGTATTCGGGGTTACCTCAGGTAAGTTGTTGGGACATGTAATTAGCCCGGATGGCATCGAGATAGATCCTGAAAAAGTCAAAGCAATCGAGATAGCCCGGATTGTTCGGAGAGTCATTGGTAAACTACAGTACATTAGTAGATTTATAGCAAAGCTCACAACAATCTGTGAGCCTATCTTCAAGTTGCTAAGGAAGAATCAGCCGGTCGTATGGAATGAAGAATGTCAAAAGGGCTTTGATCGAATAAAAGAGTATTTGTTGAATCCACCTATTTTGAAACCACCTAAACCCGGCAAACCTCTATTACTATACTTAGCAGTAGAAGAAGAGTCGATAGGAGCCATGCTAGCCCAAGCAGATGAGTCGGGGATTGAGCATGCCGTTTACTACTTAAGTAGAAAGCTCCTACCTTATGAAGTTAAGTATAGTATTATTGAAAAGACATGCATAGCTGTGGTTTGGTCTTCTAAGAAGTTGCGACATTACTTTCAATCATATAGTGTGCAAGCAATTTCCAGGTTGGATCCAATGAAATACTTAAGGGAGACACCCTCTTTAATTGGGAAATATGGTCAATGGTTGATAATATTAGAAGAATTTGAGATCGAGTATGTAACCAGAAAAACAATCAAAGGTAGAGCGGTGGCAGAATTTCTGGCTCAACAACCATTACCAAAAAGTAAAGAGGTAATCTTGGAATTTCCAGATGAACATTTAGAAGCAATTGAAGTACAAGGGTGGAAAATGTATTTTGATGGAGCAGCAAACAGGAAAGGAGTAGGTTTGGGAGTTATACTTGAATCGCCCGATTGGGAACTCATCCCTTTAGCCAAAAAGTTGAAATTTAGGGTGACTAATAATATGGTGGAGTACGAAGCTTGTATTTTCGGTTTGGAAACCCTAATGATTATGAAGGTAGATAAGGTGGAAGTTTATGGTGATTCGTTGTTAGTAGTATCCCAAGTAAATGGAGAGTGGGAGTTGAAAGAAGAAAAATTGAAACCATACCATCATTACCTGACCATGATAAAGAAGAATTTTAAGGAGTGTAGGTATATACACCTGTCAAGAGAAGAAAATCAGATGGTTGATGCCCTAGCCACATTGGCTTCGGTATGGGAAAATCCTGTTAGCTTATTCCTTAAGCCTCTAGTCTTGACCAGTTCGTCAACTCCTTGTTATGAATATGAAATATTCATGGAAATTGATACAGACCATGATGCATGGTATGATACCATAAGACGTTTTTTGGAAGAAAGAGAATACCCGCCGGGGGCAACAAAGAAAGAGAGAAGGGCCATAAGGCGGTGGTCATTGCAATACACCACATTCCATGGGGAGTTATATCGAAGATGGCCCGATGGGGTGCATTTGAGATGTTTAAGAAAGCCTGAAGTGGAGCGCATCATGTCAGAAATACATGCGGAAAGTTGCGGTCCGCACATGAGTGGTTTGGCCCTAGTTAAGAAGATTATTCGACAAGGTTACTATTGGTTGACCATGGAGAGAGACTATATTGAGTTTGTCAAGAAGTGCCAACAATGTCAGATGTACAATAACTTGAATCATATCCTTCCTGAAGAACTGCATTCAATGTCTTCACCCTGGCCCTTTGCCACCTGGGGTGTCAACATTATAGGAGAGATACATCCGACAGCTTCAAATGGGCACCGTTTTATTATGGTAGCAGTTGATTATTTTTCAAAATGGGTCGAAGCCGAATCCTTCAACAAGCTGGGTGCAAGTCAAATGGCTAGGTTTATCGAAAAGAATCTCATCTGCAGATATGGGGTCCCGCACAGTGTGATATCAGACAATGGGGTACAGTTTCAAGGAGCAGTTAAGGATTTATTCTCCAAGTACCAAATCCATCATCACCAATCCTCTCCTTATAGACCAAAGGCTAATGGTGCAGTGGAAGTAACAAACAAGACAATTAAGCAAATTCTATCCAAGATGACCAAGACTTACAGGGACTGGTCAGAAATGCTTCCCTTTGCTTTATGGGGATATAGGACGAGTGTGCGATCACCTACTGGAATGACACCGTTCTCTTTGGTTTATGGGATGGAAGCAGTATTGCTAATTGAGATTGAGATCAAGTCGTTGAGAGTAGTCTTGGAAGTGGAGCTGCCTGAAACAGAATGGGTAGCAAGCAGATACACTTAGTTAGCTCAATTATAAGAGAGAAGGCTAAAGGCACTGTATCATCACTAATTGTATCAAAAGAAGATAGCTCGGGCCTACAATAGAAGGGTCAAAATTCGAAGATTCAAGGTTGGGGATTTGGTATTGAAGCAATGTAAGCCTAATGTATCTGACCCAAGAGGGAAGTTTAGACCTAGTTGGGAAGGACCATATGTCGTGAAACAGGTCATGAGCAAAGGTGCGGTGAAGTTATCAGACATGGATGGGAATGAATTTAGTGAACCAGTAAACATTGATAGGTTGAAGAGGTTTTATTTATGAAAAAAAAAGAGCTCGCTAGGTTGAAAACACAAAAAAGGGCAACCTAGGTAAAAGTTAGAGCAGTCCGCTAGTTCCGAAAACCCGAAAGGGCGGGCTAGGCAACAATTAGGGCTAATGAGAGAAAATCGTCAATTAGAAAACCCGAAAGGGCTGATTGGCAATAGGAGTAATCTCGTGTATGCAAGCTTTATGTTTGGTTGTTCCCTAATTTAATAAAACAGAATTAATGATTAAATTGCTCTTTATGCACTGTTATGAGTATATGACCAGACACGGATGAAATAAATAATCATAATTGCAAAAGGTGATGAAATAATAAATATTCCTATAGAGGTTTGGAAGAACCTTGGAGAGGTAGGAGTTGCCTGGTTAACTAAACTCTTTAATGCTATTGTGAAAGGACGTAAGATGCCAAATGCCTGGAGGAAAAGTATCATGGTACCCATATATAAAAATAAGGGAGACATTCAATGCTGTACAAATTATCGGGGTATCAAACTTATGAGCCATACTATGAAATTATGGGAAAGGATTATTGAACACAGATTGAGGAAGCTTACAAGAGTTTTGGAGAATCAGTTTGGGTTTATGCCAGGGAGATCTACCATGGAGGCTATTTCTCTTCTAAGAAGACTAATGGAATTGTATCAAGAGAAGAAGAAAGATCTCCACATGGTATTTATTGACTTGGAGAAAGCCTATGATAGAGTACCAAGAGAAGTGTTATGGTGGGTTTTGAAGAGGAAAGGAGTCAACAGCAAATATATCAACATCATCAAGGACATGTATGAGAATGCATCCACTAGTGTGAAAACACCTGGTGGAGACACTGAGGCTTTCCCTATTACTATCGGATTGCATCAAGGTTCGGCCATGAGTCCATATTTATTTACCCTGGTTATGGACGAGCTAACCAGAAGCATACAAGACGATGTTCCTTGGTGTATGTTGTTTGCTGATGACATTATTTTAATTGATGAGACTAGTGCTGGTGTAAACCGTAAGTTGGAAGTGTGGAGAAAAACCCTCGAGGACAAGGGTTTTAAGTTAAGTAGGAGTAAAACGGAATATATGCACTGTGAGTTCAGTCTAAGGAAGAAGCAGGAACATGAGGTTAAGTTGGATGGATTTTTGGTTCCTAAAACCAAGCACTTCAAATATTTGGGTTCGGTGTTCCAGAATGATGGCCGTATAGATGAAGATGTGGCTCACAGAATACAGGTAGGGTGGTTGAAGTGGAAGGGTGCGACTGGGGTTCTATGTGATAAGAAAATACCTCTGAAAGTGAAAGGCAAATTCTATAGGACGGTTGTTAGACCTGCGATGCTCTATGGTAGTGAGTGTTGGGCACCAACTGGACAACATTTGCATAAGATGAGTGTGGCAGAAATGAGGATGCTAAGATGGATGTTTGGACATACCAGACTGGACAAAATTAAGAATGTTCATATTCGACAAAAAGTCCAAGTAGCGGACGTCGGAGATAAGGTGAGGGAAGGAAGACTTAGATGGTATGGGCATGTTTTAAGAAGACCTCCAAATGCTGCGGTTCGTAAGTGTGAGAATTTGTTGATTGAGGGGGCTAGAGGTCGTGGCAGACCTAGAACTGTGTGGAAGGAGGTGATAGCAAGAGACTTACATGCCTTAGATCTTGATGCGGATTTGATTAATGACAGACTTGAATGGAGACGTAAAATCCGTGTCTTGGAAGGGGCCTAAGGCTGGAGTATCTTTTTTGGTGTCTTTTGAGCTTATTTTGTTGAGAATCCATACAGCCGACCCCAACTTGTTTGGGATTAAGGCTTAGTTGTTGTTGTTGTTGCAAAAGGTGATGACAAATTATGAATGGAAAAGAAGCATCTTTTATTACTTTAGTTATTTTTCATCCTAACAAAATACTTTCTGAATTGACAAATGTAAAATCTATGGCAGTCTATAAGTGTAGCGTGCAGGCCAGCTTTGCCTCAGCCGGTCCAAGTAGGCTTCAGTCAAGCAAAGGCATGTCTAGGTCAGGAATAAAGTCAGAATCATGACGCTCCGCTCAATATTGATGCCCATGTCGATGAGGATCATAGCATGTACCTTGACGAAGTGCAGCAAGAGGAACATACATCAAGTATGTTCGCATGGTAATATGAGAAATCTTCCACCAAGGTACCAACCAACAGATATTGACTTCAGAACTTGAGTGGATCCAGTCAACCCAGTCAGTATATGAAGAAGCTGGGTGGAGTAGCTTCCTAGCAGAACGATGACGTGGCAGGTATCTGGCAAAGTCTATGGAGGGAGTATCAAGCAAACAAAGACGTTCCTGAAGCCAAATCTGCAAAGAAAGAATTAAAAAAAAAGGTCTGCTAAGTTGAAAACCCGCAAGGGCAGCTTAGGCAAAAATTAGGACAGCTTGCTAGTTCCGAAAACCCGCATGGGAGGACTAGGCAAAAGTTAGAGCGATAAAAAAAAACCTAAATTGAAAACCCGGAAGGGCAGTTTAGGTAATTACCTGAAGCAGCAACGGGCTCCCGGTCAGTCTCTTTGACGATCCTGATTTAAATCGGTCTAATCCAACTAAGGTCTCGGCTAAGATCACAGGTACCGGTGACAAGCCTCCTTCCATTTGATCCATGATATCCAATACTCGTGGGTCAATATCGCCGTCAGAAGAAATAAGTAAGAATTGGCTGAGCAAGCAAAGACAAAGCATGCCCCCCCAGGCCTTAGTAGGAGCCAAATGAGAAAAACAAAAGTCAATCAAAGGAGCAAGAAGAATTTTTTCACCTCTCATCAACCGAAGAATCTCGGGTTTCGGAATTTGAAATAACATCTGCATCTTCTGTTGAGTTTTGGAGATCAATGTGGGTAACACCATTTGCTGATTATTGGGATATCCAAGGATGGCCTCAAATTCTTCAATCAAGGGACATATTTCAAAGCCATTAATTCTAAACACCTTGGAATCCGTATTCCACAAGGAAGCCGCGACATGTAAAATGGAGTGGTCCAATTTGACATTTTGAAAGCATTTTAAAACATCAAGCTTTGACCATGAAATTTGTTTCCAATGGTTGGCATCCATATTCTTAAATAGAACTTTTATTTTCTTTAAATGGTGCTCGGTCATGGTTGATGAATAAAGAGGAACCAAAATTACTAAAGAGAGAGTATTCACAGTAGCTTGATTTTTCTTGAAACCAAATCAAGAGAGGAAAAGGGAAGCACAATTCAATTCAACTGATTTTTAAGGAAACAGTAGCACGTATTAAGAAATTCAAAGGCAACCAAGGCTTGTCTTTGGAGCTAGTTCATCCAAGAAGAAGTAATTTTGGAGCAACTTACAAAAACAAGGTATGAAATTCTAAATTCTATTTTTACACAGTAGCTAAACTAGGGTTTTTTGTGTTTTTCAAAAGTTAAAATCTTAGAACTTTAATTTAGTTTTCCAAAGTTAAAACACTAAAACATGACCTTCTTTTCTAAAAAGACTTCAAATTGTTATTTTTTCTTCTTCAAAAGTCTCAAATCCCTAATTGAACAAGTTTTTCAACAAAACCAAAATCAAATCCTGTTTCTTTTAAGATTTTAAAGTAGGTTCTATTTCATTCAAAAAGCCTTAAAAACATCTTTTCTACTTATAAAAACTCCAATCCTTTTGTTTAAATTCATAAAACTTCATAAATCATCAAATTGCTTTTTAAAACCCTAAAAGTCATTCACTACCCGAGAACCCTAATTTCAAAGCCTAAAACCCTAATTCAACTTTCTAACCTAAAATAATGAACCCTAATCCTTTTAAAACTTTAAACCATAATTTTTATGAACCCTAATCCCTTTAAAACATAAAAAAAAACATAAAAACATAAAAACTAAAAAATTGCACAGTAGCTTAAAATTCAATAATCAAAAATCACAAATTAAAGTATTTTAAGGTATTTAAAACCCTAGTTTCATGATTTAATCATTCAAACCTTAATTTGTTTAATCAAAGAGTCTTACCAACCTTTTAAAACATAAAATCCTAATTTATTTTAATTCCATAAAAAGTCACAGTAGCTTAATTTTAGAAATTTCCAAAACCTTAACACATGAGATAAAACAACCCTAAATGGAAATAGTAGCTATACTTGAACTTTTATTTACTTCATTCAATTCCACACTTGATTATGCTTTGATTTATTTCTTATGCTTTAATTTATTTAAATTCAATACTTGATTTATTTAATTTATCATGGATGGATGTTTGTTTTATATTTTGGTTAATAGCTTTTATGAATGATTTATTTATTATGGATGATTATTTACTTTTTCAATCAATTTAGAGTTCCAAAAGTTGTAAGAGGTATGTTTCCACTTGATGGGTACCTCATTAGTTAAACATCATGTAATTTAATTTTCTTTTCTATTTTAGAACCTTTGTAAAAGGCATGTTTCTACCTTTTGGTGGGTGTCCTATCTAGGCATGTGATGCAAGGACATGTTTCCATCCTTGGATGGGTGTCCATTTATTCATTTTATTTTGTTTGGACATTGCTTTGATTTTAATATAATGATGCTTTCTTTTTATTGTGTGCAATATGGATAATGTTATTATACTTAAGAATTTTATAATATTAAGACCTGTACAGGAGGCCAGTTCCAATGAACCGGGTGTTGTGGGAGTGCTGGGCCATTTCTCACCTTTCCCACACGTACCAAACTTTTCGAACCCATTAGGGGGTTGGGGATTCCTTAGGAATCAAGTCATCCACCTCTTTCTTTTTTCCCGGCCCGTCTGGGTGGCGACTCCATTTTCTCTAGATTTAGGTCCGTGTTCTCTAAGGCCCCGAGCCTAAACAGTGCTGAAGTCGCAAGAACCATTCCACCGGGAGTGGGGGCGAAAATCCCCGCTCACAAATATATTGGACCGAACTGGGTAAAAAATTAATGGTCTACAGTTTGCAACAGGAGTGATCTTGTGTATGCTGGCTTTATGTTTTGTTGTTCCCCAATTTAATAAAATAGAATTAATATTAAATTTGTTCTATGTGCGCTTTTATAAGTATTTGACCAGATATGGATGAAATGAATAAACACAATAGCAAAAGGTGATGACAAATTATAAAAGTAAAATAAACATCTCTTATTATTACTTTTATTATTTTCATCCTAACAATACACTTTCTAAAGAAATTGACAAATGTAAAACCTATGGCAGACGATAAGTATAACGTGCAGGCCAGCTTTGCTTTAGCCGATCCAAGTAGGCTTCAGTTAGACAAGACATCTCTAAATTGGGAGTGAATTCAGAACCTCGAGGCTCAGCTCCATACTGACAGTTAAGCCAGCGAGGATCATAGCAAGTACCTCGACGAAGAGCAGCAAGAGGAACATACATCAAGTATGTTCGCATGCTGATACGAGAAATCTTTCACCAAGGTACTAACCAATGGATGTTGACTTCAGCGCATGAGTGGATCCAGTCAACCCAGTCAGCATATGAAGAAGCAGGGTGGAGTATTTTTCTAGAAGAATGATGTCACGTAAAATATTTGACAAAACCCATAGATAGAGTATCAAGCAAGCAGAGACACTCCTAAAGCCAGATCTGTGAGGAAAAATTAGAAATTAAAAAAATGGGTCCGCTATGTTGAAAACCAGCAAGGGCGGTGTGAGCGGGGATTTTTGCCCCCATTCCCGGTGGAATGGTTCTTACGACTTTGGCACTGTTTAGGCTCGGGGCCTTAGAGAGCACGGACCTAAGTCCAGAGAAAATGGAGTCGCCACCCGGACGGGTCGAGAAAAAAGAAAGGGGTGGATGACTCGATTGTTTTGTTAGTTTTTTTCTTAGATTTGTAGTTTATTTGTTATGATAATTATTGCTTTCTTTAGGTATTTTGGTAGTTTCAATCGGTTTATTTAGTGTTTTCATAAGTTTTGGTAGTTTTAATTTATTTCAGTGTTTTTATCATTTTTGTCCTAGTTTTTAGTGTGGTGTTTATGTTTTGTGGTTAATATTTATTTACTTATTGTTTAAAGTTTGTTTCGAGTTTTGTTTTAGGTTAAAAAGCCAAGGAACCAAGAAGAAGGAAAAATTGGACAGTGGCTGACACATGCAGAGGACACGGCCAAGCTTGTGGCCGTGTCCCATACCAAGCTAAGGAGGAAGACCAAGACACAGAGGAGGACACACTCAAGGGACACGGCCAAGCTTGTGGCCGTGTCCCTCCAAAGAAGCTCAAACACGGCCAAGTTGCTTCAACTTGGCTGTGTCTCACTTAAGTCCAATGGAAAAAGAAAATCAAAATCAAGCAGTAGAAGACACAAGCAAGGGACACGGCCAAGCTTGTGGCCGTGTCCCTCCATTGCACCTCCAACACGGCCATGTCTTCCTCAACTTGGCCGTGTCTCTCATGGACCAAAGACCTTAGACACGGCCAAGTCTCCTTTAACCTGGCCGTGTCACTCATGGATTAATGAAGACGCGCGGAGGTTTCGTATAAATATTAAAATTAGGGTTTTCTTAAAGGTTGTTTGGAGTTTGAGATTGGATTGAGCCGTCAAAGAGAAGAACTTAGGGTTTCACATTTGTTTTCTTTGACTTTGATTACACTTTGATTAATCTAGCTTAGATTAGATTGTTCTTGCCATTGATACATCCTTCTTGCAAGATTTGAACAAGAGATTCTTCAGAAGCTTCAGGGAGTTTGTAATTTGGTTTTGTTCTTGAACTTTATCTCTTTATTTTCATTGGAATTGTATTTATGGATATTATCATGTCTAAATTGATTTCTTTGAATATTAATGAGATGAGTATGTTTGATAGCATTATGAACTAATTTGATCTAGTCTAGGGTTTGTATGGATCTGCTATGATTGTATGAATTGGTTATTACTCTTAACTCAATTATTTCTTTAAGCCTTTATTGAATGAATTATTGCTAATATATAATTGATTGGCCACCAATTATGTGTTTTAAGGTATTAGATGATGGATAGAGAGATGAAGTCTAATACTGGAACAATTCAATTAGGGACTTAGGTGAATTAGAGATATAACCTAGGAAAAGATTATTTCAATTGTAACAAGATTATTTGAGAGAGGTTTGAATGCGAGAGCTTATTTCCTTGTTTCGATTAATTAAGTTGCTTGAGATTTAATCTTTGAAATTAAATTAGTTAAGAGGAATAACCGTTCATACATATAAATAGTAGAGAAGTGCAAACCCTAGACCATTCTATTAAGTGAATCAATACATCAGTCTAGTTTACTTTTATTTGTTTTAAAATTCCAATCGATCTATCGTCATTAGTTAGCAATTTAAATTTATTCATTACTTGTAATTTATAATCTGATAATCAATTAGCTACTTTAGCTTCCTTGTGAGACAACCTTGGGGCGATCACCTTTGCTACAACTACCTCGTATACTTGCGAGTGATGCTTTGTGTTAGAGTTAATTCGAGCGCAACAAGTTTTTGGCGCCGCTGCCGGGGAAGCTAATTGGCGTAATTGTTTATTAGGCAAAAATACATTAGATTATTTTTCATTGTTTACTTTTGATTTTATTTTATTTGTCTTTTGCTTTTAATAATTCTTTTGTTCTAGAAATTTTGTTTATGCAAGGCAGGAGATCACTTGGAGGGGAGCTATACCCAGTCATTCTAGAAATTCAGATAGAGAAAAGGAGCAGGGAAGAGTTTGAATTTTATACCGGATTTGATACCGAGGAGGACACTTCTGATTTTGAGTCAGAATCTGCACAATCTGATAAAATGGCAGAAGAAAGACAAAGAACTATGAGAGATTTTGCTAGACCTGTCATTGGAACTTCCACATCTTGTATAAGATTGACAGATGCAGTAAGAAACTATGAATTGAAGAACATCCATTACAACATGCTGCCATCATTCTATGGAGTTCCAAATGAAGATCCTTTGAACTTTATTCGGGATTTTTATTCTACCCTCAACACTTTTCCATTGGGAGGACTAACAGAGGATCAGTTGAGGATGAGATGTTTCCCGTATACATTGAAGGATAGAGCTAAGAGCTGGTTAATGATGTTGCCCAAAAATTCTTTGACAACTTGGGAGCAAGTTTATAACAAGTTCATGGGCAAGTTTTATTCACATCAGAAGACAGCTGAATTGAGAGGGAAGATTGCTACATTCTCTCAAATTGAAGGAGAGCCATTTCATAAGGCTTGGGATAGATTTAAGATGTTATTGATCCAGTGTTCACATCATCACTACCCACTTCAACTTCTTAATCAGTTTTTCTACGATGGTCTAACCCAGCAATTTCAGAACACTGTTGATAACGAAACTGGGGGAACTATGGGAGAAAAGGCAGCTGATGAAACTTATGAGATCTTTGAGATGTTGGGAGCTAATTCTCAACAAAAAAGTGCAAGGGGAAGAAGTAAAGGGGTGAATCAACTGGAAGCCAATAGTGAGATGGTTAACCAGATAGCTGAGTTGACAAGGCAAGTGCAGATGCTGAACATGAAGAACAATATTTCTTCATCCACTCAAGAAGTGTGTGGAATCTGTGGGACTTTCGGGCATGGAGCAAATATATGCCCCTCTGCATATGAATCATATGGGAATGAAGCTGAGCAAGTCAATATTATGGGAGGATTCCAACCAAGGGCCTGAAATGATCCTTACTCCAACACTTACAATCCTAGTTGGCGGAATCATCCTAATTTTTCCTGGGCAACAAATAATTCACAACAGCATTTCCATTTGCTCCAGAGACAGAACCAATAGCAGGGTCAATCCTCAAATCAAGGGCAGTCTAAGATAGAGAGTTTGGAGGAAAGTTTACAAGCTTTTATCCAAGTCAGTGCAAAAAATCAAGAGATGACCAACAAGAGGCTGGATTCCTTAGAAGCATCTTTTAAGAAAGTGGAGACACAAGTTGGACAACTTGCACAACAGATGCAGATTTAACAAAAGGGGAAATTCCTAAGTCAACCTGAGCAGGCACAATCAGTGACTGTTCTTAGAAGTGGTAAGGTGATTAACAATAATGTTGAAAATGATTCTGTGAATGCAGGTGACCAAGAGAACAAGGAGGAAGGAGAACCAGAGAACAAAGGTGCTGGAGATAGATCAATGAAGAAGTCCCCTTCAACAGATTTACACAAGGTAAGCAATCCATACCGGCCACCTATACCATTCCCCAGCAGGTTGAAGGATGATATAAAAGATAAGCAATTTTCTAACATCTTCAACATGCTGTCTAAGGTAAGTATTAACTTACCCTTACTGGAAGCAATAAAGAACATACCAGCTTATGCCAAATTCTTCAAAGAGCTGATCACCAAGAAAAAGAGGTATGAGCCGAATGAAAAGGTGATAGTTTCAGAGGTAGCTAGTGTTGTTCTGCAGCATAAACTACCTCCAAGCTAAAGGATCCTGGTAGCTTTATAATTCAAATTACTGTGGGGAATGGAAAGGGGACTGATGGCATGTGTGATCTAGGAGCCAGTGTAAATTTGATGCCTTATTCTGTGTATAAAGAATAAGAACTAGGGGAACTTAAACCAACCAAAATGGTGTTGCAATTAGCTGATAGATCTCTTAGATTCCCGAAAGGGGTTATAGAAGATGTGTTAGTTAAGGTTGGAGGATTGATAGTACCTATGGACTTTAAAGTTCTTGACATGGAAGGAAGTAACCCTACACCATGAGCACACACTATTTTGCTGGGTAGGCCTTTTATGGCTACTACCAACACTTTAATAGATGTTAAAAATGGTAAATTATCAATGACTGTCTTGGATCAAACTGTTGATTTTTCTATTTTTAACACTTCTCCCATTCCTACAACTGCTTTATATGAGGATTGTTCTTTAATTAATTGTGTTGATGCAGCTGTCCCAGATGTTTTCTTGCAGACAAGTTCCTCAGATAAATTGGAGCTGACACTGACCTTAGAAGAGGGGCCTAAACCAGTGAGGGAGACCCAAATGTGCCTTAACCCAAAGGCATATGAGAGCTCGAGGATTTACAAGGATCACACTAAAGCACTTCATGACAGAATTAAAGTGTGAAAGACATTGAGTCCAGGTATGAAAGTTTTACTTTTTAACTCTCGACTCCGTCTGTTTCCAGGTAAACTCAAGTCTCGATGGAGTGGTCCTTTCGAGATAACTCAGGTATGTCCTTCTGGTGCCATTGAATTGCTTAACTCTCGAACCAATAAGACTTTTAAAGTAAATAGACAGAGAGTTAAACCATATAAAGGAGGATTTCAAGAAGTGAGGATCATTGATAGCACTTTGATCCAAGATCCTTAAGTCTTGCAGTGATGTCCAGCTTTATGACATTAAAGAAGCGCTAAATGGGAGGCAACCCATCAGTTTGAATTTCTTTTTCATAGTTGTAATTTTAAATTTAGCAAATTTTGATTTTATGTTCGGTTTAAATAAATGGAATGGGTGCTTTGATCGGTTTTTACTTTGTGTTTCAGGGTGGTTTAAAGAAGAAGGTTTGCAAAATCTTTAAGAATTGAATTTTAAAAAAAAAGTTAAAAAGGGCAGTAGGTGACACAGCCAAGGAGCTTGGCCGTGTCCCTTGGCCGTGTCACATGGGACATGGCCAAGCTTCACCACCAAATCAACTTTCTTTCGTTTTTGCAAATTTTTCTTACAGTAGAGGACACACCCATGGGACATGGCCAAGTCACTGGTCGTGTCCCTCCAAGTGTATCAGACACGGCCGTGTCCACCCAGACTTGGCCGTGTCTCTTCAATTTCACACACTAGACACAGCCAAGCTCACCCAAGCTTGGCCTTGTCCCTTCACTTTTGCTCTTTAAAAAACACTATTTTTGCACTTTTTCCTCATTCAATCCCTAATTTTTCTGTTTTGGTCTTTCTTTCTCTCTCGACTTCTCTCTCTCGCAAACCTCCATTGTTGTGTTTCAAAAGCTTCAAAACCTCCATTAAATCCCATTTATCTGCACCAAAGTTAAAAATAATCCATTAAAACGTTTTCTTTTCTCACAAAAGATCACTTTAATCCGTTTTTGTTTCCAATTTTTCAGATTTTGCAAGATGCAAAGAACAAAGATAGTTTCACACCGCAAGAAGAAGAGACCTACAACTGAAGGGGCTTCTTCATCTTCATCATTTTCATCTTTGAAGAGAGTGCATCTTTTGGCTCGGGGTTTCTTCCCGACGAGGTATGTTAATGATGAATCCCTTGATGCTCTGCAAATTAGGACTAATTTTTATTGTTATGTGCAAATTCTTGGGTGGGAGAACCTAGTCTCCTTGCGACCTTTGCAGTTTCAAGAGCTGACTTTGGAATTTTTGACATCTCTTAAGGTTGAAAGAGATGAACAAAAAATTTGCTCTAGGATGAGTTTTAAATTGCTTGGGAAATCATTTGTGATTAATATTGAACAATTGAATGATATATATGGTTTCCATCAACATGGGGAAAGGTCGGTACCTAAAGAGTTTAAACAACAATTTGCTTGGGGAGCATTAGGCTCGGGGACTTATGTGGCCAAATCGGCCAAAGCATCTAAATTGAGCAATCCCGCTTTGAGGTATTTGCATCGTTTTATGTCCTGCGCATTCTTTGCTAGGAAGGAGAGCCCGAGTGTAGTGGAATCGAGTGAGCTCTTTTTCTTGGATTGTGCATGTAATGTCGTGCCCACTAGTTTCGGCTATTGGTTAGCCGATGTTTTTGATAGTGTGGCCAATAAAAGGAGGGAGGCAATTTGTATTGGAGGACTGATTACCACATTAGCAGTAGCCCTTCTTGATGATTTTGACCCGAGTACCAGTCGCATGACTAGAATTTTGGGTAATGACTCTTTGGATTTGGCCACATTAGAGAAGATGCATATGGTGGTGCATAGGAGAGGGGCTTATATGATGGCTTCAGTTGAGCCAGAAGTACCGGTGGACAGACAGAAGAGAGCACGGGTCCAAGAGGAGTCCGATTCGGATTCTCTTAGTTTAGATGAAGATGCTCCGGTCTCGGGTAATCAAGAAATACTTAATAGGATTGAGGCATTGAAGGGCAAGGTGGACAGTAACCATGCTGTGGTCTTGCAGCAGTTGGAACAGATTAATAGCAACCTTGCAAAGATTTTGAGTCTTCATCCCTCGGCTGCTTCATCTTCACATCCGCCTTCACCGTAGATTTTGAGTTCCTTGCTTTATTGTGTTTAGTGTATTTTTGTTATTATTTTTCATTTTTTGTTTTTAATGTTAACGTTTTATATTTTGGATATTTTATTCTTATATATTGTATTTTGTTTTTGAACATTTGTGTTTGTGATAAAAAGTTAGGGATTTGCCTCACCAGGGTACGATGGAAGACAGGTTGTCCTTTAACTCTTTTTCTTTATTATTCTTATTTTCCATTGAGGACAATGTAAATTCTAAAGTGTGGGGTAATCTTTTAGCTTTTCTTTGATTTTTGTTTTGTTTGTCTTGGTGTGTTTTATTGAGTTATGCATGGCATAATTGTTGAAAATTTATTGATCTTTTTCTGTGATTCTAGCATTATAGTTGAGACTTTAGTATCAGCATAGAAATGAGCATTTGAATTCATTCAGGATCAATTTTCACATTCTGCAATTCATGACATATAAATCTTTGTGAACCCACCTTTATGAGTTTTGAGCCTCATAAATTGAATATTAGTGTCAATTGATTTTCTTTTCTTAAGTGTGCACCTTCATGATTTTGCATCTCTAGAGCTTGCTTTTGCATACTAATTGAACTCACATTATGATTTTATCTCGAGTTTTAAAATGATGAAGGAAAATTAGGCTAGCCTTTTAGCTTAAAAAGACCTCCCTTAATATTGAATTCCTTAGTGAGCCAAGTTGAGCCTTTGACCTTTTCTTATTTGATCAACACAATTCATAACTCAACTTTCTCTTATTATCATCATACCTACATTAAGGAATGGAGTTCTTATGATTTGACAATAGGGTGGTTTAATTCAAAAGTGTGGGGTAAGCAAGTAAAAAAAAAGAAAGAAAAAAAAATGGTATTGCTATTTGGGGTTGAAATGCATATTGTGCACATTGTATTTGACTAAGAGTCGCTTATTCTTTTCCTCTACATTTTAAGCTAGATGTTCCATGCAAGTTTATATTTTGTATATATATATATATATATAAATGATGATAAAAATAAAAGAAAAAGAAAAAGAGAAAATATATATATATATACAAAATTCATATATTTTCTAGCATTAGAGGAATGTTGACTCATGTATTTTTCTTGAAGCATGCAAGTATATGAAAGTATCAAGGGTTGGTGAGTATGCCATTTGAAGGGAGTTATGAGTTTCTTAGCAAGAGTATTGTCTAATTTAGATACTCCATTTCTTGATGCTCCAGCTTAAATGTCTTTTCTCACTCCTTCACCTTAGCCCCATCACATCCAAATGAAAGACCTTCAGATTATTTCTTGAGAAAATCAGTGAGGGAGATTGGATAATTAAGCAAGTTTATGGTAGTATGCAGTCATGAGTGGTTTGAGTGAATTAACCTTTGAAATCGAGTGAAACACTTAGAAGAGAGATGAGATTTGTATGTCTGGATTAATGAATGAGTTAAGAAAATCTTGATTGAAGGAAATTGCAATTATTTATGGCTAAGTCTTGAAGGATTTCATCTTATATACTGGAATTATAGTTAAGGTTGTTTGAGTTTTTAATTTATGCCATGTGAATTTGCTTGAGGACAAGCAAAGTTTTAAGTGTGGGGTAGTTGTTTTGTCAGTTTTTGTCTTAGATTTGTAGTTTATCTATTATGATAATTATTGCTTTCTTTAAGTATTTTGGTAGTTTTAATCGGTTTATTTAGTGTTTTCATTAGTTTTGGTAGTTTTAATTTATTTCAGTGTTTTTATCATTTTTGTCCTAGTTTTTAGTGTGGTGTTTATGTTCTGTGGTTAATATTTATTTACTTCTTGTTTAAAGTTTGTTTCGAGTTTTGCTTTAGGTTAAAAAGCCAAGGAACCAAGAAGAAGGAAAAATTGGACAGTGGCTGACACATGCAGAGGACACGGCCAAGCTTGTGGCCGTGTCCCATACCAAGCTAAGGAGGAAGACCAAGACACAGAGGTGGACACACTCAAGGAACACGGCCAAGCTTGTGGCTGTGTCCCTCCAAAGAAGCTCAAACACAGCCAAGTTGCTTCAACTTGGCCATATCTCACTTAAGTCCAAAGGAAAAAGAAAATCAAAATCAAGCAGTAGAAGACACAAGCAAGGGACACGACCAAGCTTGTGGCCGTGTCCCTCCATTGCACCTCCAACACGGCCGTGTCTTCCTCAACTTGGCCGTGTCTCTCATGGACCAAAGACCTTAGACACGGCCAAGTCTCCTTTAACCTGGCCATGTCACTCATGGATTAATGAAGACGCGCAGAGGTTTCGTATAAATATTAGAATTAGGGTTTTCTTAAAGGTTGTTGAGAGTTTGAGATTGGATTGAGCCGTCAAAGAGAAGAACTTAGGGTTTCACATTTGTTTTCTTTGACTTTGATTACAATTTGATTAATCTAGCTTAGATTAGATTGTTCTAGCCATTGATACATCCTTCTTGCAAGATTTGAACAAGAGATTCTTCAGAGGCTTCATGGAGTTTGTAATTTGGTTTTGTTCTTGAACTTTATCTCTTTATTTTCATTGGAATTGTATTTATGGATATTATCATGTCTAAATTGATTTCTTTGAATATTAATGAGATGAGTATGTTTGATAGCATTATGAACTAATTTGATCTAGTCTAGGGTTTGTATGGATCTGCTATGATTGTATGAATTGGTTATTACTCTTAACTCAATTATTTCTTTAAGCCTTTATTGAATGAATTATTGCTAATATATAATTGATTGGCCACCAATTATGTGTTTTAAGGTATTAGATGATGGATTGAGAGATGAAGTCTAATACTGGAACAATTCAATTAGGGACTTAGGTGAATTAGAGATATAACCTAGGAAAAGATTATTTCAATTGTAACAAGATTATTTGAGAGAGGTTTGAATGCGAGAGCTTATTTCCTTGATTCAATTAATTAAGTTGCTTGAGATTTAATCTTTGAAATTAAATTAGTTAAGAGGAATAATCGTTCATACATATAAATAGTAGAGAAGTGCAAACCCTAGACCATTCTATTAAGTGAATCAATACATCAGTCTAGTTTACTTTTATTTGTTTTAAAATTCTAATCGATCTGTCTTCATTAGTTAGCAATTTAAATTTATTCATTACTTGTTATTTATAATCTGATAATCAATTAGCTACTTTAGCTTCCTTGTGAGATGACCTTAGGGCGATCACCTTTGCTACAGCCACCTCGTATACTTGGGAGTGACGCTTTGTGGTAGAGTTAATTCTAGTGCAACATCGATTCCTAAGGAATCCCCAACCCCTTAATGGGTTCAAAAAGTTCGGTATGTGTGGGGAAGGTGAGAAATGGACCAGCACTTCTACAACGCCCGGTTCATTGGAACCGGCCTCCTTTATAGGTCTTATTATTATAAAATTCTTAAATTTAATAACATTATCCATATTACACATAATAATTAAAAGAAAGCATCATTATATTAAAATCAAAGCAATGTCCAAACAAAGCAAATAAATGGACACCCATCCAAGGATGGAAACATGTCCTTACATCACATGCCTAGATAGGACACCCACCAAAAGGTAGAAACATGCCCTTTACATAGGTTCTAAAATAGAAAAGCAAATTAAATTACATGATGTTTAACTAATGAGGTACCCACTAAGTCGAAACATACCTCTTACAACATTTGGAAATCTAAATTAATTGATAAGAATAAATAATCATTCATCATAAATAAATCATTCATCAAAGGTATTAAATATCAATAGAAAGTAAACATCCATCCATGATAAATTAAATAAATCAAGTATTGAAATTAAATAAATTAAAGCATAAGAGATAAATCAAAGCAAAATCAAATATGGAATTGAATAAAGCAAATAAAAGTCCAATTATAGCTACTGTAACTTTTTATGGAATTAAAATAAATTAGGGTTTTATGTTTTAAAAGGTTGGTAAGACTCTTTGATTAACTAAATTAATATTTGAATGGTGAAATCATGAAACTAGGGTTTTAGACACTTTAAAATACTTTTGCTTCATGGTTTTAAATGGTGATTTCAAGCTACTATGTAATTTTAAAATATTTATATTTTTATGGTTTTTTAATGTTTTAAAGGATTAGGGCTTAGAAAAAAAATTAAGATTTAAGATTTTAAAGGAGTTAAAGTTTAATATTTTAGGTTTAGAAGTTGAATTAGGGTTTTAGTGTTTTAGAATTTGGGTCTCGGGTGATGAATTTGAATTAGGGTTTAGAAAAATAATTTCATGATTTCATGAGATTTTATAAGTTTAAACCAAATAAATTAAAGTTTTTATAAATAAAAAAGATTTATATAATTGGAAAAAGTATTTTAGGGTTTTTTTATAAGAAACATAATATGTTTTAAGAGTTTACATAATTTGAAAAGTAAATTGGAGTTTTGGGGTTTTGAAGAAATAAAATTAATAACTTTAAATTCTTTAGGAAATAAAGCAACGGATTAATGTTTTTAACTTTGAACAAAAAGGTGGATTCAATTCTGGTTTTTTGAATTAAAAGAACAAAGGAAAATTTAGCTACTGTATATAAAAAAAAGAATTTAATACATACCTTTTTTTTATGATTCCTCCAAAAATAATTCTTCTTGGATGAACAAGCTCCAAAGACAAGCCTTTTTTGCCTTTGAATTGCTTAAATCGTGTTTCTGCTCCTTAAAAATCAATTGAATTGAATTATTGCTTTTCCACTTCACTTTCGGATTCAAATTCTCAAAGCTACTGTGAAATTTTTCCTCCCTCAATTTGGTTGCCTTTGGTCGTTATTTATAGAGGTCTTTCTATGTATATTCCTTATTATTCACGGAAAGTAATATAAATAAGAAAAGGAAACCAAAACCTAATTAAATTAGGTTTCAGAAATTTTGCGTCGAAAAAAATTTCGCTGCCGAAAAAAATTGCCGCAGGAAAAAATGCGCTGGCAAAAAAATTCTGCCACAGGAAACTGCGGCAGTGGGATCTCGGTGGGCCTGCGGGTGAAATAGAAAATCTATTTCGCTCAAAGGAAAATCCTGCGAGAGAAATAGAAAAACTATTTTGCCCGCAGGAATTTCCTGCGGGCCAAATGCCCATAGGCCCGCACGACGATTTTGTCGTCGCCGATTTTTCTGACTCCGATTTTTATTCTTATTTTTTGATTTTTATTTGTTTATTTTTATTTTTTATAAATAAAAATTAGATACTAAAGTAAAAATTATTTAATAAAAATTATTTTGGACCAATTAGACAACAAAAATCATTTTGGACTAAATAAAACGTATTGGACCGGATTGGGTCTAAAATTAAGGGTCTACAGCCAAAAATTAGGATAGCTCGCTAGTTCTAAAAACCCACATGGGCGGACTAGGCAAAAATTAGAGCAATAAAATAAAAAAAAAGGGGTCCGCTAAGCTGAAAACCCGCAAGGGCAGCTTAGGCAAAAATTGTGACAGCTCGCTAGTTCCGAAAACCCGCATGGGAGGACTAGGCAAAAATTAAAGCAATAAAAAAAAGAGAAAAGAAAAAAAAAGGGATCCGCTAAGTTGAAAACCCACAAGGGCAGCTTAGATAAAAATTAGGACAGCTCGCTAGTTTTGAAAACCCAAAAGGGCAGACTAGCAAAAATTATAGCAATACAAAAAAAAAAAAACCTAAATTAAAAACCTAAAAGGGCAGTTTAGGTAATTACCTGAAGCAACAATGGACTCCTGGTTAGTCTCTTTGACAATCCTGATTTAAGTTGGTCTAATACAACTAAAGTCTCAACTAAGATCACGGGTATCGGCAATAAACCTCCTTCCATTTGGACCATGATATCCAATACTCATGGATCAATATCGCCATCAGAAAAAACAAGCAAGAATTGGCCAAGCAAGCATAGATAAAGCATACATCCCCATGCCTTAGTATTAGACAAATGAGAAAGGCAAAAGTCAATTAAGGGACGAAGCATAATTTTCTCACCTCTCATCAACTGTAGAACTTCTGGCTTTGAGATTTGAAATAACATCTGCATCTTTTGTTGAGTCTTGGAAATCAATATAGGTAACTCCATTTGTTGATTGCTTGGATATACAAGGATGGCCTCAAATTCTTCAATCAAGGGACATATTTCAAAGCCATTAATTTTAAATGTCCTAGAATCCACATTCCAAAAAGAAGCCATGGCATGTAAAAAGGAATGGTCCAATTTAACATTTTGAAAACACTTCAAAGTATCAATTTTTGAACAAGATATTTGTTTCCAATGAATGGCATTCATATTTTTAAATAGAAATTTTGTTTTTTTCAAATGGACTTCGGTCATTGTTGATGAATGAAGGAAAATTAGAATTTTTAAAAGGAGTTTTTACGTTGAAGTAGATAATCTCCTGGCTTTTGTATGAAATTATGGCATGAAAAGTGATTTTTATAGGAGGATTGTGCTATTCCAAAATTGATAAGGAAAAGCATGAGACCGAGATGCACGAGAATAGGGAATTGCCGACGAAAGATCTTGAATTGCCGTGTTGCATTTGGTTTTAGTAAATTGGTGTGACTGTGTAAATATTAAATATGAAGAGGAAAGTTTAATAATTGTATCATAGTAATAATGATGATATAAAAAAAAGAGAAAAAAAGAGAGTTGCATTAAAGATAAAAATTATATATTGTCATTATTATTTTTATACTTATTATACAATATTCCCTCAATTGATACAATATTTATATATCACTAAGAAGGAGGTGGTAGATCATTAAATAAAGCTCTAAAAAAATCATCGCCTGTCAGAGGAGGAGGCATATCACCAGTCCCGAGTCTGCCTGAAGTAGGAGCACCTGGATCTCTATTACCTTAGAATTCAGATCTGTAATGGTCCTCATCCGAAGTAGATGAAAGGATCTCATGGTCATCAGCTTGGGGCCCTCTAGATGAAGAAGCACCAGGATCTCTCATCCCCAGAAATTGAAAGTCTCAAAAATTTTGCTCTGATTGATGGTACAATTTTTCAAAATGGGAAACCTGTTGATGACTAGCGGCCAACTCTTCTTGAAGTTTCTTGTTTTGTTCTTCAAGCATCCACTGTGAGCCAGAAAGGAAAACAATAAGAGCATACATATAGCATAAATTATCATGGAACAAGAAAACCTACCAGGTAATTCATATCAATGCCCTATGGATGAGATGGCATCTCCTGTTGATTAGATTGAGCAAATGGAGGAGCGGTAAAAGAAGGTCCAGCCTCATGACCAAATGAGCCAGCAGCCTGCATCAATCATTAAAAAGTCAAATAAGTTAAGAAAGAAGCGATTGCAGTGGAAAAATGGTAAAAGTTTACCTAAGAAGTGCTAGCCCCGAGATGTGAGACAAACTCTTCTCCCTCTCCATGATACTCCTCTTCATCTCTATCCTCATTTTCCTTGGGAATCTCCCACACACCAATAGGGGATACATCAAAGTTCAAGAGCCCTATTTGAATAAACTGGGTATAAGATGCACCCCCAGTGGAGAGAGAAATGTTTCAAAATCATAATTGTGCCGAGCCAACCACTATGCATTCTCCGGCATTGATGTCATATTTAAAGTATATTTTAGGAAATGCATCGAGATCCTCCGCTGCTCGGGACCAAGAAACCACTCATATAATCTCTCTCTGAGAAACCAGCCACTAGACACATGGCCAGCAATGACTCGGCGGGCATGTTGAAATGGCAGTGCGGCATTCATGGAGGAAGTCTAGTTCGTCCGCTCTTTTGTGTTCCACCAGGCCAAATTGACCTACAAAATGACATAAGGTAAGTGGACTTTTATACAAAATTCAAAGTATACTAATGCTATTTTACCTGGCCCTAGGTTAAGCAACTTAAGAGATAGCGTTGGGTGTGCACATGGTGAGAGCCGGGAACTTCTACACGATCTGACAACCAAAAATTTAATATTGGATACCCAACTCTCTCTCAGGAAATACCAGGCACCCTCACAAGATTGTGCTCATATGCCCATTCCTACAACAATAATAAAAATCAAATTTATGCAAGAATAAGAATGGAATTGACATTGGTGGAAGAAGAGTACCTCGACAACTACCATAAAGACAACAAAAGACTTCTTATTTATGCAAATTTTGTCAAGTCCATGGTAAAGATAGGCAAGACCGGCTTCACCCCAGCCATAAAGCGGTACCATACTCATATCAGTAAGGGCCCTCAACACCAACAAATGGATGGCAGATTTGGTACTGCCTAAAATGGTTGACCCGAGCAAATACAACAAAAATCCTCGAGCATATTGTTTGGTTGTTTCTCTATGAACCTGTCCTTCGTAGTTAATCCAATAACTCCGAATTCGCTCAATTTTTATCTTGAAAGGCCCTTTAAATGGTGGTTCCATACCAATTAACTGGTGAATTTTTTCGAATGTCAGAATATCATTGGTAAGAGGGACTGGAAGGCCATAGTACCGGATATCAATTATGGCTGTATAATCGACTGGGCCAATGGTCATTTCTCCTATAGGTAGGTGAAAAGTATGGGTCATGTCCATCCCCCGTTCTAACAATGCTTGAACTACACTCTTGTCTATCGGATACTCCTCAGATGGTAATTGCAAGATAAAGCTTTCAAAATCGCAATCTCGGATAATTCATCTTGCCCGAGAAGGCGCTACATCATACCATTGTCGGGCTTTGTAGACACACACTCCGCCCCGGATAACGCAACGATCACGCTAACACGGAGCCAAGTAAGTCAACACAAGGTAAGTATATCATTATATCAATACCACTGATTTTTAGGCTAAATTTATTTTTACTCAATCTATTTACTTAAATTATTCATCTAATTAATTTATTTTTCCTAAATCTTTAAAAAAACAACAAAAAACAAACAAAAAAATATAAAGAACATAAAAAAAATATTAAGAAAAAGAAAAAAATAAAAGAAACATAAAAGGAAAATGAAAAAAACAAACACACAAAAAATAATAAAAACACAAAAAAAATGAAAAAACGAAAAAATGAAAAATAATCTGTCGTTAAAATAAATAATTACCTTGCTCTTTTGATTTGAATTGCGATGAAGTGGCATCCCGGCTAGTAGACTTATATTTCCATCTTCATGCCACCAAATAAATTTTAATAACTCAGCATTAGATCGAGTTCCTGATCTTGAAGCATGCATTTTTTCCAAAACTCTTTGCTAAACTCTCTAAAATAAAAGATGTATAGCTATGAATGAAATGAAGAAATGAGCTGAAATGTTTATATAGAGAAATGGCAAAGGAAAAAAAAAAAAAAGAAAAAAAAATAGTATTCTCGTGAAAAAAAAGAGAAAAAGTAAATTTTACTATTGACAAATAGTAATTAATATTTATAAATAGTAAATGAATAGTGATGAATAGTGCATAAATAGTAACTACACAATAAGTAAATAGGAAACTCAATTATTCAATTCAATCATTCAAATATTTGCGTGTATATAAATATTTTTGCACTTTTAAATGTTTTTACACGCAGGGGGCAAGGAGAAGATATGAGCCTGGTAAAAATTAGCTATTTTTTTTGCAAATTCCTTTAGTATCCTACTGACTACAATTATTTTTTGCAAACAATTAAATCTCACTTAGCTCGGGTCCAGAACCCAAATTATCCTTAAGTCCAAAACTTAGCTCGGGTCTAGAATCCAAATCTCTCTTAAGTCCAGAACTTAGCTCGGGTCCAGAACCCAAATCTCTCTTAAGTCCAGAACTTAGCTTGGGTCTAGAACCCAAATTATCCTTAAGTCCAGAACTTAGCCCGGGTCCAGAACCCAAATCTCTCTTAAGTCCAGAACTTAGCTCGTGTCTAGAACCCAAATTTACTCTTAAGTCCAAAACTTAGCTCGGGTCCAGAACCCAAATTACCCTTAAGTCTCTTCCGAGTCCAGAACTCAAACCAGGTTCAGAACCCAAACCATCCCTAGTCCAGAACCCGAGTCTCTTCTGAGTCCAGAACTCAAACAGGGTCTAGAATCCAAACCATCCCTGGTCCAGAACCCAAGTCACTTTCGAGTCCAGAACTCAAACCGGATTCAGAATCCAAACCATTCCGGGTCCAGAACCCAAACCATCCCGGGTCCAGAACCCAAGTCTTTTCCTAGTTCAGAACTCGAACAGGGTCTAGAACCCAAAACCTAAACCATCTCAGAAAAATTAAGTCTTATTACTTTTCACTCTCTTTTGCCGTAGTCTTAGATCGTTCAAGCAGGGGGCAAACTGTAGACCCTTAATTTTTTACCCAGTATGGTCCAATATTTTTTATAAAATCCAAAATAATTTTTGTGATATTTTAATTAAATAATATCTATTTTAGTATTTATTATTTATAAGTTTTAATAAAAATAAAAAGGTAATGTTAGTAAAGTTAAATAATAATAATAATAATAAATAAATAAAAATAAATAAATAAATAAAAATCGGCGACGAAATTTTTGTCGCCGAAAATGAATCGGCTTGGGCAAAATTTCCTGCGGCGAATTGGCGCCCGCCCCAGTAATTTTCACTCGCTCGCAAATTTTTGCCCGCAGCAGTTTTTTTGCCAGCGCAATTTTTTTTAAAACCAAATTCTATTTGGTTTTGATTTCTTTTCCTAAACGGTTTTAATTTCCTTAGACAATTAGAAGTAAAATTATTATTTTTCGTATAAATACCACATTAAAACAGAGAAAAGAGAGGACGAAACTTTGGACTTCTGACTTGGGGATGAAAAAGAGACAGAAAAGCCTAGGAGCAAGAGACATTAGCTACAAGAAGCAATCATCAACCCATCAAAGGCAGCAACATTACCATTGTTATTGTTAATCCAGAAATTAGTTTTTAGTGGAACCAACTACGCAGGTTTGATCTTTAATCCTAAATGATATATTCACAGTATCTTCATTTTCTTTAATTAATAGGAATATGTAGTAATTTGATCTTTGTTTCAATAACTTTAATTGTTTCCTTTAGTTAATACATTAATCAGCTGGTTTTCAAAAACTCCACTTCCGTGTTTTATAAAACTAAAAACTTCTAAAAACCTAAATTATTCTTCTATTTCCAAAACTTTAAAACCCTAAATTACTCTTCTGCTTCCAAAATCTTTAAAAACCCTAAATTGTTTCTTTTGTTTCCAAAAAGTTTAAAACCCTAAATTGTTTTTCCCCGAACTATTTTCTTAATCATCAAAACTCTAACTTTTTGTCCAAAATTTCCAAATATCTTCTCAAATCTCCAAACCCTAATCTTCTTTATAGTTTCTAAAAACTTTAATCATAACTTTTTTTATAAAACTCTAAACTATTTTTCTTAAATCCTAAGATCAAATATGTTTTCCAAAATATCAAAAACCCTAATTTTCTCAAAACTCAATCCAGTAAACCCTAGTTTTCCTAAACCCTAATCCTTAAAACATCAAAACTTTATAACAAGTTCATCAACACCTAAAACCATAATCCAGTGAACCTAAAACCCAATCTTTTAAAATTATAAACCATAATATCTTAAGGTTCCAAAATCCTAATTTCATGATGTTTGCTTAAAACCCTAACTAAACCTACTTTTTTAAATCACAGTAGCATTATTTTCATAAAAACTTCCAAAACCTTAAATCTTTTTAACATCCAGTAGCTATGTTATTACTTTAAAATATTTCTCAACAAATTAAACTAGTATATGCAAAATCCCAGTTATTGAACATAAGACCCTATAAAGTTAACATATTTACTGTTTTATTTAAATTGGATTAATGTTTATTATATATTTATATTGATGTTTGATATCTTTGATGAATGATTTATTTATTATGAATGGTTATTTATTTTTATCGATTTATCTTGATTTCCAAATATTGTAAGAGGTATGTTTCCACTTTGTGGGTACCTCATTAATTAATTTCTATGTAATTTAAATTGCTTTTATATTTTAGACCAATGTAAAGGACATTTTTCACCTTTTGGTGGGTGTCCTATTTAGTTTAGACATGAACGATATAAGGACATGTTTCCATCCTCGGATAGGTGTCCATTTATTTACTTTGTTTGGACATTGCTTTAATTTTAATATAACGATGCTTTATTTTAATTGTTGCATGTAATATGGATAATATTATTATATTTAAGAATTTTATAATATTAAGACCTGCAAAGGAGGTCAGTTCCAAAGAACCGGGCATTGTGGTGGTGTTGGGCCATTTCTCACTTTTCCCACACGTACCCAACTTTCTGAACCAATTAGGGGGTTGGGGATTCCTCAGGAATCGAGTCATCCACCCCTTTCTTTTTTCTGGCTCATCCGGGTGGCGACTCCATTTTCTCCAGGCTTAGGTCCGTGTTCTCTAAGGTCCTAAGCCTAAATAGTGCCGACAAGAACCATTCCACCGGGAGTGGGGGCGAAAATTCTCGCTCACAGGTTGATTACATAGTTCCTATATCGAATTTGACCTCTTGGTCATCATTCAATATTAAGTGATTAATAGGTGGCCAATCTATCAACCTAATATTCAATCCAATGCAATCAACCAATAACAAGGTATACTAATAGAATTATCAAATCAAGTCATCTAATTAAATCTACTACAACCCAAGACATGAGTAAAATAGATCATCATCAACATAAAACAAATATCCATCTCAATATTCATCAAATCAAAATTATACATTGTAATATTAATGTTCATAATAAAATTACAACAATATAGAAATGTGTAATATCCCTAAGTGTGCCCTAGAAGTTTTCATATTAGTATTGTTTTATTTGGATTAATGTATATGATTCTTTGGGAAGAGAAAAGAATTATAGAAAGAGTGTATATGTTGTGTATATGAAAATATATACAACATATACACAAGTCAAAGTCAAAGAAAGTTAATGGAAGAAGATATTTATGTTATGATTTATGGAATTAATTAATAAGGAAATTATGAATGGATGAGATTAATTTGGATTATTTTAAATATTAAAATAACTTGGTGGAGGCTTAAAGAGATAAGTGTTTGACTTGTTGTCTTCATTTCTTCTCTATTTCCTTTTCTTTTCTTTTGTTGGCCGGCCATCTAAAGCAAGAGAGAGAGAGAGAGAGAGAGAGAGAGAGTTTTGTGATCCAAGCTCAAATTGAAGGAAGATTCAAGTGAAGAAGTTGAATTTGAGAAGTATCATCAACTTTGGTAAGTTCTCTCTTGATTTCTCTTGTTTATTTTGGAGTTATGTTTGAGTTTGAGGGATTATTGTTAATGATAGGAGTGTGTTTTGATTGTGTTGTGTTTAAGAGTGTTTGATTCATTTGATTTTTGGATTTGTGAGTTTGGATTGAAGAAAAGAGTAAGTTGGTTGGAAGAGAAAGTGTGTGATTGTGTTTAGGGTTTGTGGTGATGATTATGATTTGTGATTGATATATGTTTTGAGTTGTTTTAGTGTTTTTGCAAGTTTGTGATGATTTTTGGGTATGTTGAGTTAAGTTATTTGAAGTGGATTTTGGTGAAAGGAAGTGTTTTGTTGAAGGTAATGTTGTTGTGGCCGGAATCTGTATTTTTGGCCTGACACGCCCATGAGCACGACCAGGTTTTAGGCGTGTCAATGGTTCTGTGTTTTTGGATGAGTGGCACGAGTAGTGACACGCCCATGTCACTGAGCGTGTCACAGCTTCTGTGTAGTAGTAGTATTTACACGTCCAGTGACACGCCCATGTCACTGAGCGTGTCATAGCTACTGTGTTGGTGAGGAATTGACACGGCCATGAACACGCCCATGTTGTTGGACATGTAAATGTTTCTGTGAGACAGAATGTATTACACGTTCAGTGACACGCCCGTGGTTCTGCGCGTGTCAAAGCTTCTGTGTTGTGAGTTTAGGGCACGGTCAGGGACACGCCCGTGTTGTTGAGCGTGTCATGTGTAGAGTTTGCCCTAGTTAGCCTTATATATACATATATATAACCTAATTTCATTAGGTCAAATTTATATTCACATTCTAATCTTTTTATATTCATAAATTCAATCAATAAGAATCATGCTTATAAATATACATTTCATTATTTCAATAATTATATTATCATTTCTCATACTCATTCAAAGTTTATCAGTATAGCCAACCACTATGGCTTCATAAACAAACTTTTCCCCAACCAGATCGGTAGTCCAAGTTCGGTTGCCCAACACAATGGGTCCGCAAGGTTCTGCAGGAGGCAGACAAGTCCGTTCATTTATCTTTTCACAATTCATTTCTCATAATCAATTAAGCATTCTACCTCAATTATAATTCATTTCCAACATCATTGCCAACAATCATGGTTTCTCATCACATCAAGATAGTATACACATATATCATCAATTATATTGAACATCTCATTATTCAATCATATCATCTAGACATGTTTCAATCATATCATTTCCTTTTATTATTTCTTCACTTCACATATTATTACTATATTTATATAATTATTTTTCTATCACATAATTCATAGCTGAAAACCTTATCACAATTCTCTTCCCTTGCGTTACCTCTCATAATTATAATTAAATATATATATATATATTTAACATAGAAATTATAAGATATAACTTTACCAATCATATCTTTTAACCATGTTTCTGGAAATATAGTTATCAATCTCACCAAAACTGTACTACAGTTATATCATCTCAGTTCTAAATCTGAAGATAATAAAACTAATCAACTAGTCACACTAACCAAATCATATTACCATTATATATTAACAATCACGCCTGGGGTTTGTAAATCAATATTGTTCTTCTATTATTTGATTTCCAGCCTTTACGATTATTAGGCTAGATTGTATCACAAAAATTATATATATATATATATATTCTCCAAACTTTTATTACACCAAGAGTTAACACATTTTAAATTTCATCTCAAAACAGTTTGCTTTTGATTATTTGATCATCATTAACCTAACTCATGTTCAATAATATTATCTTTAACATTTTCTACGCCAACTTTCAATCATATACAAATCTTACACAAGTTTTATTCATTACTCCATGTAACACCCCCACATCCAATACACGTACTCCACAACACCACAATGTAGCATATGTGCACCGAACATAGGAATGTTACGGTTTTTCGTCAACATTCAAATCATTTTAAAAGATACCATCACCTTTCTCATTATGCATTTTAGAAAATAAGTAATTAGCTTGTAATACAAAACAAAATAGATATATAAATACATTTAGTTAATACGCAGTGGAATTTGTAAAATAGATTTACATATATAAAAACATTTAAATCCATATTTACAAATATACATATATTCTCATTATAAACAATACTTTACAAAATATTAAAAGAGTTATACATGATTGGCAAATCTGCTCTAATCTTTAAGTTCCCAAAATCAACTCTTCAACGTCTACTCTCACTTGGTCTCGAAGAACTCTAGGGTTCAACTCTATCAACTCTATCACCTGCGCGATTAAACACTATCTCGCTAAGCCAAGGGCTTAGTAAGATAAATCATGCTAATGTCATGCTTTAGTGCAATGCAATGTCAATTCTCAATCCATATTATATATGTAACATTATATATGCAAAGCTAACAACATACCTTTACATTTCATAATTCAACATATGTAGACATATCACATTTCAACATCTTTTCATATACCTCATTAGTTACTCATTAAACCATTCATAAACAACACTAAACAAAGACAAGCATGGGCCCAAGACACACTAATATGCCATTCAATTTTCAGAGTTAATGCTTTGGTTTTGTTATCACATTTATCAATATCATAATCCCAACTAGGCTTCAAGGATTAGGTTCAACCAAGCTTCAAGGGGAGCAAAGCATGCTAAGCTTCAACCCAACTTGGCTTCAAGAACCTACCCAACCTAGCTTCAAGGGTTGTAACATCTCAATTAGGCTTCAAGGATTCAATCCAACCTAACTTCAAGAGATTGTTACTCATATTAGGCATGCCACCAACAACAAACTCTGAAAATGGAATAACACATTAGTCACACAATTCATTTATTTTTCATTCTCAATTCTCATCATCAATTAGGCAAACATGCCATATATCATTCAATTGGATCATTATAGCCAATCACAATGGCCTTGTCTCATATCATATCTTATTTGAATCATCATAGCATCTTTGATATAACATTTCAATATACATTACTCATGAAACACATTACCATTCACAATGCATAACATAACATTGTTCAATCTCAACAATGCAATTAGGGCAAAGAACAATTTATATCATTCATAGCTTTAGGATCTTCCACATCCATTTGATTAGGGCATTCTTTGTTTGAAGTATGTTTAAAATGTTTAGGTTTAGGTTTAGGCACCAAAATACCTTTGAAGAACCAAAACCATGCAAAATAACAAAGAATAGAAACAATAAGTAACTCATTTGAGGGACACGGGCAGCACACTTGAGGGACACGGCCAAGCTTGTGGCCGTGTCTCTCAACTAAATTTTGGCAGTGACAAACACTGGCATGGGACATGGCCGTGTCTCTCAAAAACCAATCCAACACACCCAAATTTCCTTGACTTGGCCGTGTCTCTCATTGCTTTTGGCCGTGTCACCCATGACTAATACCCTAACCAAAGCCAACACTCTTTCAATTTCATTTACACACTTTTTACATAACAACAATCTCATTCAAATGAACACAATCAATGACATAAACACATATTTCACATCTTCATCACAAGAATCACTTTAACAATATATTAACATTACATTTAAACACCAACCATCTCAAAACCCTAAACCAACATCTTTCCCCATCTTTCAAAATCAACATCCACCACTTCCAACAACAACACCTATTTAAACTCTTAATTTAAAACCAATTTTAACACTTGAACACACATCACAAACACATCCCATCATCAAATCCACAAACCCTAATTCACTTCAAAAGAATAGAAGAAATCAAAGAAAAGAACTTACCTTAGTTAAAAACTTCTTGAATCAACACTTGATCACTTAATCTTTCTTCAATTTGAGCTTAACTCTTCAAGATATTCTCTTTGCCTCTTGCTTTCCTTTTTCTATGGAGGAGCCGGCCAATAATGGAGAAGAAGAAGAAATTATGAAGAAGCGAAGTCAAATTTTACTTTTAATCTCCACCAAGAGTTTTTAACTAAACAATTACCAAAATACCCTTTTTCCATTTGTTCTAGCTTTCTTTTAACTTAAATGCCCATATATGTAATTCCACCCTCACAAAATAAATATCTCTCTTCCATTGACTCTCCCTTTGACTTATGTATATGTTAATTATACAAGCATATAAACAATATATACACTTCTCTCTACACCCTTTTTCTTTCCCAAAACACATATACATAACCATTCTCTTACCAATTTCTTTTCTTATCACATAACATATACATTCAATCCAATTTAAACAACAACAACAATAACATAATCAAAACTTCTAAGGCATACATGAGGATATTACAATTCTCTCCCTCTAAAAAGAAATTTCGTCCTCTAAATTACCTGATATCAAGTCTGAAACAACTGAGGATATTGATCTCGCATTGTCTGCTCACTCTCCCATGTTGCCTCTTCCTTTGCATGATTCTTCCATAGAACCTTCACCAATGGCACTCTCTTGTTTCTCAACTCTTTCACATCACGTGCCAAGATAGCAACTGGTTCCTTTTCAAATGTCAAATCGGGACTCACTTCGATTGACTCAATTGGCACAATATGAGATGGATCCGACCTATATCTCCTCAACATAGAAACATGGAATACGTTATGAATACGGTCCAACTCGGGTGGCAAAGCAAGCCGATAAGCAACTGGCCCAACTCTTTCCAAAACTTCATACGGTCCAATGAATCGAGGACTCAATTTCCCTTTTCGACCGAACCTCAAGATCTTTTTCCAAGGAGATACTTTCAAAAATACCTTATCTCCAACATTATACTCAATGTTCCTCCTTTTCAGATCTGCATAAGATTTCTGTCGGTCTGAAGCTGTTTTCAACCTATCTCGAATCACTTTCACTTTCTCTTCAATTTCTTTAACCAAATCAGGACCAATTAATTTACCTTCACCAAGTTCATTCCAACATAGAGGTGTCCGACACCGTCTACCATACAGTGCTTCGAATGGTGCCATACCAATGCTGGATTGGTGACTGTTATTGTAAGCAAATTCCACAAGTGGTGAGAAACTATCCCAACCTCCAGAGAAATCAATGACACAGCTTCTCAACATGTCCTCGATAATCTGTATCACCCTCTCTGACTGCCCATCTGTCTGCGGATGGAATGCAGTACTGAAGTGTAATCGAGAACCCAAGCATCATGTAAACTCTTCCAAAACCTGGAAGTAAACCGGGGATCTCGATCAGATACTATAGAAGTTGGAACAACATGTAACTTCACAATCTCATGGATATACAGCTCAGCTAATTTCACCAAAGAGTAATCCATCCGAACCGGAAGAAAATGAGTTGTCTTAGTCAACCTGTCAACAATCACCCAGATAGCATCATGCTTCCTTTGTGTCAATGGCAAACCAGATACGAAATCCATAGTTACTCTATCCCATTTCCATTCAGGCACTGACAAAGGTTGAAGCAACCCTGTTGGAACTTGATGCTCAGCTTTTACCCTCTGACAAGTGAGACACTTGGATACAAACTCCGCAATGTCTCTCTTCATACCAGACCACCAGTAATATTGTTTCAAACCATGATACATCTTTGTATTGCCTGGATGCATAGCAAACACTGACTGATGTGCTTCTTCTAAAATGATCCTCTTCAATTTAGCATCATCGGGTACACTCAATCTGTTCTTAAACCAGAGACTCCCATCATCTCTCACAATAAAATCTCTACTCTTCCCATTCTTGCAATCTGACACAATCTTTTGAATCTTCTCATCAGCCAACTGAGCCTCTTTAATTTGATCCAACAAAACTGGTTTCACATGCAACTGTGCTAACAATGCACCATCATCACAAGATACAAAAATGGCACGCAATGCTCTCAATTTAACAAGCAACGAGAGCGAATATACAGTTAAACCAGCTAAAGACTTCCGACTCAAGGCATCAGCAACAACATTTGCTTTACCTGGATGATAATCAATCAAGCAGTCGTAGTCTTTAATCAATTCTAACCACCTCCTCTGTCGAAGATTGAGCTCTTTTTGGACACCCAAATATTTCAAACTCTTGTGATCAGTGTAGATAAAACATTTCTCCCCAAACAAGTAGTGGCGCCAAATCTTTAATGCAAACACAATGGCTGCCAATTCCAAATCATGGGTCGGATAATTAAGCTCATGCGGTTTCAACTGACGAGATGCATAAGCTATAACTTTACCTTCTTGCATCAGCACACACCCCAAACCACTATGTGAAGCATCACTGTAGATCACAAATGGTTTGCCTTCTACAGGTAAGGTAAGAACTGGCTCTTGAGTCAACATTTCTCTCAACTGTTCAAAGCTAGCCTGACACTGATCCGTCCACACAAATCTCACTCCCTTTCGAAGCAATCTGGTAAGTGGAGTAGCTATCAAGGAAAATCCTTTCACAAACCGTCGATAATAGCCTGCCAAACCAAGAAAACTTCTAACTTCAGTCACAGACTTTGGTGGACTCCAATTCAGAATAGCTTCAACTTTACTAGGATCAACTCTAATGCCTTCTTCTGAAACTATATGACCAAGAAAAGCTACTTGATCCAACCAAAACTCACACTTCGACAGTTTAGCAAACAATTGCTTCTCTCTCAAGGTTTGCAGCACAATCCGCAGATGCTTGTCATGTTCTTCCTCATTACGTGAATACACCAGAATATCATCGATGAAGACCACCACAAACTGATCAAGATAAGGTCTAAACACCCTATTCATTAAATCCATAAAAACTGCAGGTGCATTCGTCAAACCAAAAGGCATTACTATAAACTCATAATGCCCATATTTGGTCCGAAAGGCTGTCTTGGAAATGTCTTCAGCTTTAACTCTCAATTGATGGTACCCAGATCTCAATTCAATTTTGGAGAACACTGCTGCTCCCTTCAATTGATCAAAGAGATCATCAATTCTAGGCAAAGGATATTTATTTTTAATAGTCACCTTGTTCAATTGCCTATAATCGATACACAATCTCATAGTACCATCCTTCTTCTTCACAAATAATACAGGAGCTCCCCAAGGAGAAACACTGGGGCGAATAAATCCTTTATCCAGTAACTCCTGTAACTGCACCTTCAGTTCTCTCAACTCAGCCGGTGCCATTCTGTAAAGAGTAATAGAAATAGGAGTGGTACCAGGCAACAATTCAATACCAAACTCCACCTCTCTCTCAGGAGGCAATCCTGGCAACTCTTCTGGGAATACATCTGGGAACTCTGCAACTGTGGCAATGCTATCAATAGGAGAACCTCTTACTCTAGTATCTACCACATGAGCAAGATAGGCTTCACATCCCTTTCTAATCAACCTCTTAGCTGCAACAGCTGAAACAAATAAGGAGGCTAGCTGTCCTTGCTCATTAGATACTATCACCTCTCTACCATCACCAGTTCTTAAAGAAACAATTTTCTTTTTACAATCCACCACAGCTCCATGTCTAGATAACCAATCCATGCCTAGGATCACATCATATTCCTTAAAAGGCATCTCAATAAAGTCTCCCAAAAACTCCTCACCTTGCACCATTACTGCACTATCTCGGTGCACTTTACTAACAATCACACTATGCCCTAATGGATTTGTCACCACTACATCAAATCCTAGGGACTCAGCATGCAAATCAGACACAGGCAAAACAGATGCACTAATATATGAATGTGTGGAACCCGGATCAATCAAAGCAAGTACTGACATATCAAATAAAGAAAAAGTACCAGCTATGACTGCCGAAGCATCTGGCTGCCTCTGCATCACATATATCCTCTGAGAAGATCCAGCCCCCTCTAGTCTACTCTCCCTGGATGTAGAACCTCCTCTAGAACTGAACCCAGACCTACCTCCTCTGCTGACACCCCTGCCTCCTCGACCTCCCCTCACACTAGGTCGAGAAGCTGCAGTATCAACTGACATCTGCTCTTGCCTCTCAGGACAATCTCTCACAAAGTGATCAGGGGATCCACATCTGAAACAAACCCCTGCTACACCAGTCTTCCAGCAAGGACCTCCATGTGGCCTACCACAATGAATGCAGATGGGTGGGGTGGATCTATGAGTCACCGGGGTCGGAGCACTCGCCACTGAAGCTGTAGGTCTAAATCTCTGTCTCTGGAACTGCACTGACCTACCAGCTGATCTCTGACTTCTACTGACCCGAGGAACAAAGCTACCTTTACCTCTCTTTGCAGAAGAAGACCCTGCCTCAAACTGGGGCCTCCTCACCCTAACCTCTTCCTCTGTAGCAGCTGCAATACCTTGAGCTCGCTCCACACTCCGAGTTGCTGCCACAAGCTAGGAAAAATCATGATATCTAGATCCAGCCACCAAACACATAATAGAGGGCCTCAATCCCTCCTAAAATCTCCTGCATCTATCTATCTCATCAGATATAATACCCCCAGCATAATTACTCAACCGTATAAACTCAACCTCATATTCAGTTACTGATCGATTGTCCTGCTTCAAGCTCAAGAACTCCATCTTCTTCCTGTCTTTATACTCCCTCGGAGTATACTTCAATTCAAACTCTCTCATGAAATCAGCATAGGACAAGGTTGGTGGATCATCCATAGCATGTGGCACTGTCTTCCACCAATCATATGCGTCCTTCTGTAGCAATGATCTGGCATAATCAAAATTTTCCTCTGGGGTGGCTTGCAACTGAATGAAGATTCTCTTCATTTTATCAAGCCACTGCTCTGCTACAGCTGGATCAACATTGCCTAAGAAATCCTCTGCCCCATACTTCCTTAGTTTGTCATAGTGCCTTACTGATACCAAAGGCTGAGGGGGTGGTGGCTGTGGTTGTACTGGTGCTTGCCTCAAAGCCTCTACCACATGCCTAAGCCAGACTGGCGGAACTTCCTCACCAACTGGTCTCCCCGACACCGAAGCAGGTGCCTCCTCAACACTATCAACTCTAGCTCCCTCTCTAACCTCATCAGGAGCAACGCTTTCAGCACTACCCTCTACTGATTGCCGTAAATGAGAGTCCATCACAACTTATGTCTGCAAACACAGCAGATTATACCTTATTAAAGATTAGAGATTGCCAATCCCAAACATGTATTTTATTTCAAAACATTTCTTTTTCTTACGTTTTACCTAGGTTGAGAATCTCAAACCTAGGCTCTGATACCAAAACAATTGTAACACCCCCACATCCAATACACATACTCCACAACACCACAATGTAGCATACGTGCACCGAACATAGGAATGTTACGGTTTTTTGTCAACATTCAAATCATTTTAAAAGATACCATCACCTTTCTCATTATGCATTTTAGAAAATAAGTAATTAGCTTTTAATACAAAACAAAATAGATATATAAATACATTTAGTTAATACGCAGTGGAATTTGTAAAATAGATTTACATATATAAAAACATTTAAATCCATATTTACAAATATACATATATTCTCATTATAAACAATACTTTACAAAATATTAAAAGAGTTATACATGATTGGCAAATCTGCTCTGATCTTTAAGTTCCCAAAATCAACTCTTCAACGTCTACTCTCACTTGGTCTCGAAGAACTCTCGGGTTCAACTCTATCAACTCTATCACCTGCGCGATTAAACACTATCGCGCTAAGCCAAGGGCTTAGTAAGACAAATCATGCTAATGTCATGCTTTAGTGCAATGCAATGTCAATTCTCAATCCATATTATACATGTAACATTATATATGCAAAGCTAACAACATACCTTTACATTTCATAATTCAACATATGTAGACATATCACATTTCAACATCTTTTCATATACCTCATTAGTTACTCATTAAACCATTCATAAACAACACTAAACAAAGACAAGCATGGGCCCAAGACACACTAATATGCCATTCAATTTTCAGAGTTAATGCTTTGGTTTTGTTATCACATTTATCAATATCATAATCCCAACTAGGCTTCAAGGATTAGGTTCAACCAAGCTTCAAGGGGAGCAAAGCATGCTAAGCTTCAACCCAACTTGGCTTCAAGAACCAACCCAACCTAGCTTCAAGGGTTGTAACATCTCAATTAGGCTTCAAGGATTCAATCCAACCTAACTTCAAGAGATTGTTACTCATATTAGGCATGCCACCAACAACAAACTCTGAAAATGGAATAACACATTAGTCACACAATTCATTTATTTTTCATTCTCAATTCTCATCATCAATTAGGCAAACATGCCATATATCATTCAATTGGATCATCATAGCCAATCACAATGGCCTTGTCTCATATCATATCTTATTTGAATCATCATAGCATCTTTGATATAACATTTCAATATACATTACTCATGAAACACATTACCATTCACAATGCATAACATAACATTGTTCAATCTCAACAATGCAATTAGGGCAAAGAACAATTTATATCATTCATAGCTTTAGGATCTTCCACATCCATTTGATTAGGGCATTCTTTGTTTGAAGTATGTTTAAAATGTTTAGGTTTAGGTTTAGGCACCAAAATACCTTTGAAGAACCAAAACCATGCAAAAGAACAAAGAATAGAAACAATAAGTAACTCATTTGAGGGACACGGGCAGCACACTTGAGGGACACGGCCAAGCTTGTGGCCGTGTCTCTCAACCTCAATTTGACAGTAGGCAACACGGGCAAGGGACACGGCCAAGCTTGTGGCCGTGTCTCTCAACTAAATTTTGGCAGTGACAAACACTGGCATGGGACACGGCCGTGTCTCTCAAAAACTAATCCAACACACCCAAATTTCCTTGACTTGGCCGTGTCTCTCATTGCTTTTGGCCGTGTCACCCATGACTAATATCCTAACAAAAGCCAACACTCTTTCAATTTCATTTACACACTTTTTACATAACAACAATCTCATTCAAATGAACACAATCAATGACATAAACACATATTTCACATCTTCATCACAAGAATCACTTTAACAATATATTAACATTACATTTAAACACCAACCATCTCAAAACCCTAAACCAACATCTTTCCCCATCTTTCAAAATAAACATCCACCACTTCCAACAACAACACCTATTTAAACTCTTAATTTAAAACCAATTTTAACACTTGAACGCACATCACAAACACATCCCATCATCAAATCCACAAACCCTAATTCACTTCAAAAGAATAGAAGAAATCAAAGAAAAGAACTTACCTTAGTTAAAAACTTCTTGAATCAACACTTGATCACTTAATCTTTCTTCAATTTGAGATTAACTCTTCAAGATATTCTCTTTGCCTCTTGCTTTCCCTTTTCTATGGAGGAGCCGGCCAGCAATGGAGAAGAAGAAGAAATTATGAAGAAGCAAAGTCAAATTTTACTTTTAATCTCCACCAAGAGTTTTTAACTAAACAATTACCAAAATACCCTTTTTCCATTTGTTCTAGCTTTCATTTAACTTAAATGCCCATATATGTAATTCCACCCTCACAAAATAAATATCTCTCTTCCATTGACTCTCCCTTTGACTTATGTATATGTTAATTATACAAGCATATAAACAATATATACACTTCTCTCTACACCCTTTTTCTTTCCAAAAACACATATACATAACCATTCTCTTACCAATTTCTTTTCTTATCACATAACATATACATTCAATCCAATTTAAAACAACAACAACAATAACATAATCAAAACTTCTAGGGCATACATGAGGATATTACACACCATTTCCAATCCATCTTTTCAAAAAAAAATTTCAATACATTACTCTTCCCTTACAATTTCTTATTATACACTTATACATAAAATTTTTCTACACACAAATACTTTGAGTTCCAAAACATCTTATGATCGCCTCATTTAGTTATTGCCATAACAATTCCACTGTTCACTATCACCCAAATCCATTCTCATTTTCTATTTCATCACATAATCTATTCTACGAAAATTTAATCTCTATTAGATCCACTACTATATGCAATCTCATTTCTAATACCATTAAACATACAATGGTATAAAATAATAAACATATTATATACACATATTCATAATGTGACTCTCTTCCCACCTTTCTTACATACATTCATTACATTACTGTCGAAAATTCCTTTCACATATCCTTTATATATATACACATAATTATGCAATTTATTAAATTTCTCTTTTGCATGTAGTTTATACAAATTTAATATTTATCACTTTCCTTTGACTATTATCATTCTCATTCTTTTAACATAACTTAAGTTATTCATTAACTTCAATAAATATATACACTCTACTTATAATATTATTTCACAAAGATCTTAATCACATTTCCAATGTGATATCTCTCTCACATTTATCTTTAAATACCTTTAACATATCTTTCATATTCATTTTCATCCTTTCCAATCAAATTACTTAAAGTAACTCATTTTCATTTGCTCAATTCCTTTTCTTTTCTTTTATTTCAAACCAAATTTTCCTACTATCAATCTCATCCCCCAATTCTTAATACTTTCATGTGCACTACTATTCATTTCGTATATCTCATGTATTAAATACATTAAACTATCAATATCTAAATGATCTTTATCCACATTCCATTGAAACTATAGATTTTCAACTTACTAGATTCCTTAAACTTCAATTTATTCATCTCATTCTCTTAATATCAACTTTAAAACATCTTATATGTATATACCACAAAGCAACATCAAAACATATATGTTTCACCATTACTAAGCTCATTCCAAAACTCTAAATATCACATATTACCATCATTTACATGAACTTTTACAATATTCAAACATATCACATTGCTAACATTGAATCACCATGTTTGCATTAAAATAACAATACAACAACACCAATATCTCTTTATACTTAACCAACATCATCTCTTTTTTTCCTTTTAAACAAAACCTTAACTTTTCATATCCACACCTTAAATTATCACACTTAATCTATACCAATCAACTCATTCAATAATTCACTGTACTATTTTCTTTTAAATAATATATCTTTCCATATTACCCATTAAACAATATTTCCTCTTTCTAGAAATCGAAACATAAAGTTTATTAGAAAGAGGTTCAAATAGTAGAGGAAAGATTACATACTTTAATCTTAATTTTTTTTAACTCATTTCCAACTTTATTCTTCATTAACCTAACTCATGTTCAATAATATTATCTTTAACATTTTCTACGCCAACTTTCAATCATATACAAATCTTACACAAGTTTTATTCATTACTCCATTTCCAATCCATCTTTTCAAAAAAAATTTTCAATACATTACTCTTCCCTTACAATTTCTTATTATACACTTATACATAAAATTTTTCTACACACAAATACTTTGAGTTCCAAAACATCTTATGATCGCCTCATTTAGTTATTGCCATAACAATTCCACTGTTCACTATCACCCAAATCCATTCTCATTTTCTATTTCATCACATAATCTATTCTACGAAAAATTAATCTCTATTAGATCCACTACTATATGCAATCTCATTTCTAATACCATTAAACATACAATGGTATAAAATAATAAACATATTATATACACATATTCATAATGTGACTCTCTTCCCACCTTTCTTACATATATTCATTACATTACTGTCGAAAATTCCTTTCACATATCCTTTATATATATACACATAATTATGCAATTTATTAAATTTCTCTTTTGCATATAGTTTATACAAATTTAATATTTATCACTTTCCTTTGACTATTATCATTCTCATTCTTTTAACATAACTTAAGTTATTCATTAACTTCAATAAATATATACACTCTACTTATAATATTATTTCACAAAGATCTTAATCACATTTCCAATGTGATATCTCTCTCACATTTATCTTTAAATACCTTTAACATATCTTTCATATTCGTTTTCATCCTTTCCAATCAAATTACTTAAAGTAACTCATTTTCATTTGCTCAATTCCTTTTCTTTTCTTTTATTTCAAACCAAATTTTCCTACTATCAATCTCATCCCCCAATTCTTAATACTTTCATGTGCACTACTATTCATTTCGTATATCTCATGTATTAAATACATTAAACTATCAATATCTAAATGATCTTTATCCACATTCCATTAAAACTATAGATTTTCAACTTACTAGTTTCCTTAAACTTCAATTTATTCATCTCATTCTCTTAATATCAACTTTAAAACATCTTAAATGTATATACCACAAAGCAACATCAAAACATATATGTTTCACCATTACTAAGCTCATTCCAAAACTCTAAATATCACATATTGCCATCATTTACATGAACTTTTACATTATTCAAACATATCACATTGCTAACATTGAAATCACCATGTTTGCATTAAAATAACAATACAACAACACCAATATCTCTTTATACTTAACCAACATCATCTCTTTTTTTCCTTTTAAACAAAACCTTAACTTTTCATATCCACACCTTAAATTATCACACTTACTCTATACCAATCAACTCATTCAATAATTCACCGTACTATTTTCATTTAAATAATATATCTTTCCATATTACCCATCCAACAATATTTCCTCTTTCTAGAAATCCAAACATAAAGTTTATTAGAAAGAGGTTCAAATAGTAGAGGAAAGATTACATACTTTAATCTTAATTTTGTTTTTAACTCATTTCCAACTTTATTCTTCTAGCCATTTCTTTATATGTCAAACACATGTCAATAATCAAACTTTTTACTTATAAATTCCATATCATTCTTTTATATTGCAATCACCTTTCAATTATCAACATTTCAAAATTTGCTTTCATATAAAACCTCATTTACGCACTATCATCTATCTCATGTAATTCAGATACATCACAAATCACATAATGCCACGTTCGAGACCAACCTAGATGTGAATGCATATGCATGTATCACCAATTGCATTTCAAAACTCTTCCTTTTTAATTCTATTTAAACTCTTCAAATTTTTTTTTAATTTCACTTAGGCCGGGAATCTCGAACCTAAGCTCTGATACCAAAATAATTGTAACACCCCCATACTCTATATAAGTACTATACATATACCAAGTATACATATAATACGTATATGAAGTATAAGAATGTCACTTTTCGTTTCCAATTAAAAACCTTTATCCAAGTTTAAGCAATATTGCATTAAAATAACAATAGCATTTACAAAAATCATTATTCTTATAAAAAATACAACATAATTAAAGTCACACATGTATGCATCACCTTCTAGTTGGTCTCGAGACACTCTTACCCTTCTCGTGGCATAACAGCTGGACTTTCAGATCAACCGTATAACCACCTGCGCAATTACACCAGCGCGCTAAGCCCGAGAGCTTAGTAATACAAATAAATATAAAATATATATATACTTTACATAAAGATCATACCTTATACTTTTAGCATCATGTTTTATTGTTTTCTTACCCTGTTTTCCTTTCTCAAAGCATTCTTCATATATTCCCACTGATCTCATAAATCATACACATATTTACATAGAACATTCACAAAACTATACTTACCATTTCTATCTCATATACATATACATATACATCATTTTAACAAATCACTATTCAATGATCTATCCAAACCTTCATGAGAACAACTCTCACAAATTCCACATTCATAAACATTTTACACATCATACTATATTCTCATAAACTCATATCTCAACAAAACTCCTCAAGCCATATTCATTTTCAATATATCATTACACACATTACCAAATCATACTTCATAACATTATTTTATTCACAAATTTATTAATCATGAAACACACTTCCAACAAAAGCAACCATAGATCTCATTACTCATTTAGTTCAACATTTGGATATCACATTAACAACAAAGACAGACTCGGGCCCAAACAAAACACTAACATGCCATTCCATTATCATAGTTAATGCTTTGGTTTAATCATCACATTTATCATTATCCCAACTAGGCTTCAAGGATTTAGGTTCAACCAAGCTTCAAGGGGAACAAAGCATGCTAAGTATCAACCCAACTTGGCTTCAAGAACCAATCCAACCTAGCTTCAAGGGTTGTAACATCTCAATTAGGCTTCAAGGATTTGACCCAACCAAGCTTCAAGGGGAGTAAAACATGTTAAACTTCAACCCAACTTGGCTTCAAGGATCAAGTCCAACCTAACTTCAAGAGATTGTTACTCATATTAGGCATGCCACCAATAACAAATTCTGAAAATGGAATAACACATTAGCTATACAATTCATTTATCAATTTCATTCTCAATTGAATTATCATAACTAATAACAATGGCTTCACATGTCATTTGAATCATCATAGCCAATAACAATGGCTTCACATGTCATTTGAATCATCATATCTAATAACAATGGCTTCACATGTCATTTGAATCATCATAGCCAATAACAATGGCTTCATATCTCAATTTATGTTATAACCTTTCATTATTCGAGTATACATAATCAATTACCCCATCATATCACTCACATTATACATATAGCATCATTAGTATCACATTTCAAATACATTATTCATATAACACATCACCATTCACAAGACTTACAATGCATAGTACATAACCTTGTTCATATAATATCATATGCATTATCAAATGTAAGTTCAATTCCAATCATTTAAGAAGAACAAAAACCAAACACAGTAACCAACACACCCAAGGGACACGGCCAAGCTTGTGGCCGTGTCTCTCAATCCAACACTTCAGTAGCAAACACGGGCACAGGACACGGCCAAGCTTGTGGCCGTGTCTCTCAAAACAAATTGGCAGTGACCAACACTGGCATAGAACACGGCCGTGTCTCCTCAAAATCCACCCAACACGGCCAAAATTACCTTGACTTGGCCGTGTCTCTCATGAATTGGGCGTGTCTCTCCTTGCTTTTGGCCGTGTCACTCATGGATTGAAACCCTAACTTATACAAGTCTCCTCTAATTGCACTCAAACTCATCATACACAAAATAGCATAGTTCAAATGAATGGAATCAATGTTCTAAACACAAATTCTACATGTTTATCACAATATTCACCTTATTAAAAACACATCCACAAAGCATTTAAACACATACTATCTCAAAACCCTAAAACCAACATCCTTCTCCATCTTCCAAAATCAACATCCACCACTTCCAACAACAACACCTATTTAAACTCTTAACTTAAAACCAAATTTAAAACTTGAAAACACATTACAAACACATCTCATCATCAAATCAACAAACCCTAATTAACTTCAAATACCACTTCAAAAGAATAAAAGAAATCAAAGAAAAGAAATTACCTTAGTTATAAACTTCTTGAATCATCACTTGATCACTTAATCTTCCTTCAATTTGAGCTTAACTCTTTAAGATCTTCTCTTTGTCTCTTGCTTTCCTTTGTCTATGGAGGAGCCGGCCAACAATGGAGAAGAAGAAGAAATCATGAAGAAAACAAAGTCAATTCTTCTTTAAATCTCCACCAAGAGTTTTTAACCAAACAATTACCTATATACCCTTATCCATTTAACTAACCTCTTGTCTCTTATATGCCCATATAAGTAATTTCACCTATCACAAATGAAAATATCTTCTTGCATTGACTCTCCCTTGACCAACTTATATGTTATATATATTATCATATAAACAACATATACATTTCTCTCTAAACCCTCTTTTCTTTCCCAAAACACATATACATAAGCATTCACTTTCCAATTCTCTTTTTTTTTTCTTTCAAATCAACATATACATTCAATCCCATTTAAAACAACAACAACAACAACAACAACATTCAAAACTTCTAGGGCATATATGGGGATATTACAATTCTCCCCCCCCTTTAAATAATTTCGTCCTCGAAATTATCCAGCACCACAACAACCCATTTAAAACAAATCACCATTTTAATTTTCATATGAAAACAATCGTATTCTTACACTATAATTTCATCAAATCTCATAACTTCTACTCTCCCCCTTAGAGATACTCATCTTCTCTGAAATTCATAATTCATTATTGTATAGGTATATATATATATATCTTTGCATCTTATTAATTTCTCAACAAAGCAATCAAGATAACTCATAACATCTCTAATGACTTTTATCTTTGTACTAGAGTCAGATTATCACTTTATCTCTTTAGAGATATTTCCTTAACTTTAACCTCAAAAAAAAATCATTAATTAATATCTTAGCATTGTTTATTCCATTCTTACAATCACTTTCAAAATAAACATTTACCAAACCTCAATGGATAACAATATCCTTATTTTCTTTAGCTTGCTTCTCACTTAATATAATTATTAGTACAATACCTTTAAACTTACTTAACAGATAAACAACATTTCCCTTTTTCTCATCATGAACAAATGATATAATTCAATTTATTTATGTTTATTCATAAGCCAGAATATTACATCATACATATTACTATTTAAATTTTACACTCCCAGTACAACTGTACGTATCACATCTCAATATTGATTCGCAACTTTAGCGAAATCCAGATCAATCGATCTATCTATCACAATATACTAACATTTAAACCTTATTCGATTTAAACTAATAGTTAACTTATCGAAATTTATCATTGGATTTCACACAATATATACATATATATATAACCTAATTTCATTAGGTCAAATTTATATTCACATTCTAATCTTTTTATATTCATAAATTCAATCAATAAGAATCATGCTTATAAATATACATTTCATTATTTCAATAATTATATTATCATTTCTCATACTCATTCAAAGTTTATCAGTATAGCCAACCACTATGGCTTCATAAACGAACTTTTCCCCAACCAGATCGGTAGTCCAAGTTCGGTTGCCCAACACAATGGGTCCGCATGGTTCTGCAGGAGGCAGACAAGTCCGTTCATTTATCTTTTCACAATTCATTTCTCATAATCAATTAAGCATTCTACCTCAATTATAATTCATTTCCAACATCATTGCCAACAATCATGGTTTCTCATCACATCAAGATAGTATACACATATATCATCAATTATATTGAACATCTCATTATTCAATCATATCATCTAGACATGTTTCAATCATATCATTTCCTTTTATTATTTCTTCACTTCACATATTATTACTATATTTATATAATTATTTTTCTATCACATAATTCATAGCTGAAAACCTTATCACAATTCTCTTCCCTTGCGTTACCTCTCATAATTATAATTAAATATATATATATTTTTTAACATAGAAATTATAAGATATAACTTTACCAATCATATCTTTTAACCATGTTTCTGGAAATATAGTTATCAATCTCACCAAAACTGTACTACAGTTATATCATCTCAGTTCTAAATCTGAAGATAATAAAACTAATCAACTAGTCACACTAACCAAATCATATTACCATTATATATTAACAATCACGCCTGGGGTTTGTAAATCAATATTGTTCTTCTATTATTTGATTTCCAGCCTTTACGATTATAAGGCTAGATTGTATCACAACAATTATATATATATATATTCTCCAAACTTTTATTACACCAAGAGTTAACACATTTTAAATTTCATCTCAAAACAGTTTGCTTTTGATTATTTGATCATCATTAACCTAACTAATGTTCAATAATATTATCTTTAACATTTTCTACGCCAACTTTCAATCATATACAAATCTTACACAAGTTTTATTCATTACTCCATTTCCAATCCATCTTTTCAAAAAAAAATTTCAATACATTACTCTTCCCTTACAATTTCTTATTATACACTTATACATAAAATTTTTCTACACACGAATACTTTGAGTTCCAAAACATCTTATGATCGCCTCATTTAGTTATTGCCATAACAATTCCACTGTTCACTATCACCCAAATCCATTCTCATTTTCTATTTCATCACATAATCTATTCTACGAAAATTTAATCTCTATTAGATCCACTACTATATGCAATCTCATTTCTAATACCATTAAACATACAATGGTATAAAATAATAAACATATTATATACACATATTCATAATGTAACTCTCTTCCCACCTTTCTTACATATATTCATTACATTACTGTCGAAAATTCCTTTCACATATCCTTTATATATATACACATAATTATGCAATTTATTAAATTTCTCTTTTGCATATAGTTTATACAAATTTAATATTTATCACTTTCCTTTGACTATTATCATTCTCATTCTTTTAACATAACTTAAGTTATTCATTAACTTCAATAAATATATACACTCTACTTATAATATTATTTCACAAAGATCTTAATCACATTTCCAATGTGATATCTCTCTCACATTTATCTTTAAATACCTTTAACATATCTTTCATATTCATTTTCATCCTTTCCAATCAAATTACTTAAAGTAACTCATTTTCATTTGCTCAATTCATTTTCTTTTCTTTTATTTCAAACCAAATTTTCCTACTATCAATCTCATCCCCCAATTCTTAATACTTTCATGAGCACTACTATTCATTTCGTATATCTCATGTATTAAATACATTAAACTATCAATATCTAAATGATCTTTATCCACATTCCATTAAAACTATAGATTTTCAACTTACTAGTTTCCTTAAACTTCAATTTATTCATCTCATTCTCTTAATATCAACTTTAAAACATCTTATATGTATATACCACAAAGCAACATCAAAACATATATGTTTCACCATTACTAAGCTCATTCCAAAACTCTAAATATCACATATTGCCATCATTTACATGAACTTTTACATTATTCAAACATATCACATTGCTAACATTGAAATCACCATGTTTGCATTAAAATAACAATACAACAACACCAATATCTCTTTATACTTAACCAACATCATCTCTTTTTTTCCTTTTAAACAAAACCTTAACTTTTCATATCCACACCTTAAATTATCACACTTACTCTATACCAATCAACTCATTCAATAATTCACCGTACTATTTTCATTTAAATAATATATCTTTCCATATTACCCATCCAACAATATTTCCTCTTTCTAGAAATCCAAACATAAAGTTTATTAGAAAGAGGTTCAAATAGTAGAGGAAAGATTACATACTTTAATCTTAATTTTGTTTTTAACTCATTTCCAACTTTATTCTTCTAGCCATTTCTTTATATGTCAAACACATGTCAATAATCAAACTTTTTACTTATAAATTCCATATCATTCTTTTATATTGCAATCACCTTTCAATTATCAACATTTCAAAATTTGCTTTCATATAAAACCTCATTTACGCACTATCATCTATCTCATGTAATTCAGATACATCACAAATCACATAATGCCACGTTCGAGACCAACCTAGATGTGAATGCATATGCATGTATCACCAATTGCATTTCAAAACTCTTCCTTTTTAATTCTATTTAAACTCTTCAAATTTTTTTTTTAATTTCACTTAGGCCGGGAATCTCGAACCTAAGCTCTGATACCAAAATAATTGTAACACCCCCATACTCTATATAAGTACTATACATATACCAAGTATACATATAATACGTATATGAAGTATAAGAATGTCACTTTTCGTTTCCAATTAAAAACCTTTATCCAAGTTTAAGCAATATTGCATTAAAATAACAATAGCATTTACAAAAATCATTATTCTTATAAAAAATACAACATAATTAAAGTCACACATGTATGCATCACCTTCTAGTTGGTCTCGAGACACTCTTACCCTTCTCGTGGCATAACAGCTGGACTTTCAGATCAACCGTATAACCACCTGCGCAATTACACCAGCGCGCTAAGCCCGAGAGCTTAGTAATACAAATAAATATAAAATATATATATACTTTACATAAAGATCATACCTTATACTTTTAGCATCATGTTTTATTGTTTTCTTACCCTGTTTTCCTTTCTCAAAGCATTCTTCATATATTCCCACTGATCTCATAAATCATACACATATTTACATAGAACATTCACAAAACTATACTTACCATTTCTATCTCATATACATATACATATACATCATTTTAACAAATCACTATTCAATGATCTATCCAAACCTTCATGAGAACAACTCTCACAAATTCCACATTCATAAACATTTTACACATCATACTATATTCTCATAAACTCATATCTCAACAAAACTCCTCAAGCCATATTCATTTTCAATATATCATTACACACATTACCAAATCATACTTCATAACATTATTTTATTCACAAATTTATTAATCATGAAACACACTTCCAACAAAAGCAACCATAGATCTCATTACTCATTTAGTTCAACATTTGGATATCACATTAACAACAAAGACAGACTCGGGCCCAAACAAAACACTAACATGCCATTCCATTATCATAGTTAATGCTTTGGTTTAATCATCACATTTATCATTATCCCAACTAGGCTTCAAGGATTTAGGTTCAACCAAGCTTCAAGGGGAACAAAGCATGCTAAGTATCAACCCAACTTGGCTTCAAGAACCAATCCAACCTAGCTTCAAGGGTTGTAACATCTCAATTAGGCTTCAAGGATTTGACCCAACCAAGCTTCAAGGGGAGTGAAACATGTTAAACTTCAACCCAACTTGGCTTCAAGGATCAAGTCCAACCTAACTTCAAGAGATTGTTACTCATATTAGGCATGCCACCAATAACAAATTCTGAAAATGGAATAACACATTAGCTTACATTTCATTTATCAATTTCTTTCTCAATTGAATTATCATAACTAATAACAATGGCTTCACATGTCATTTGAATCATCATAGCCAATAACAATGGCTTCACATGTCATTTGAATCATCATAGCCAATAACAATGGCTTCACATGTCATTTGAATCATCATAGCCAATAACAATGGCTTCATATCTCAATTTATGTTATAACCTTTCATTATTCGAGTATACATAATCAATTACCCCATCATATCACTCACATTATACATATAGCATCATTAGTATCACATTTCAAATACATTATTCATATAACACATCACCATTCACAAGACTTACAATGCATAGTACATAACCTTGTTTGTAACACCCCCACATTCAATACATGCACACTACAAACACCATAATGTAGTATACATGCACTAAACATAGGGATGCTACGGATTTCCTTAATATTAAAAAAAAACATTTTTATATAATACCATCATCTTTCTCAATATACATTATAGATAATAAGTAATCAATTTGTAATACATTATGAAAAAAATAGGTAGGTACTTGTAATACAAAACAAAATAAATATATAAATACATTTAGTTAATACGCAGCGGAATTTATAAAATATTTACATATAAGAAACATTTAAATCCATATTTACAAATGTGCATATATTTACATTATAAATATTACTTTTCAAAATATAAAGAAGTAGTACATGATTGGCAAATCTCTTCTGATCTTTAAGTTCCCAAAATCAACTCTTCAAGGTCTACTCTCACTCGGTCTCGATGAACTCTCGGGTTCAACTCTATTACCTACGCGATCAAACACTATCGCGCTAAGCCAACGGCTTAGTAAGACAAATCATGCTAATGTTATGCATTAGTGCAATGCAATGCCACACAATTTATTAATAAGAACAACATCATAGATGTAAAGCTAGCAACATACTTTTACATTCCATAAACCACAATATATGTACATATCACATGTCAACATCCTTTTATATATCTCATTAGTTAATCATTTTACCATTCATGAATCATATTAAACAAAGACAAGCATGGGCCCAAAACACACTAATATGCCATTCAATTTTCAGAGTTAATGTTTTGGTTTTGTTATCATATTTATCAATATCATATACCCAACTAGGCTTCAAGGATTAGATTCAACCAAGCTTCAAGGGGAGCAAAGCATGCTAAGCTTCAACCCAACTTGGCTTCAAGAACCAACCCAACCTAGCTTCAAGGGTGGTAACATCTCAATTAGGCTTCAAGGATTCAATCCAACCTAACTTCAAGAGATTGTTACACTTATTAGGCATGCCACCAACAACAAACTCTGAAAATGGAATAACACATTAGCCACACAATTCATTTATTATTTAGTTATCATTTCCATTCTCAATTCTCATCAACATTTAGGCAAACATGCCTTATTTCTTTCAATTGCATCTTCATAGCCAATCACAATGGCTTTACATCACATTTCACATCTCAATTCATATTTTGCATATAGCATCATTGATATAGCATTTCAAAATACATTATCCATATCACACATTATCATTTACAAGATTCACATTGCATAGTACAAACCCTAGTTCATGTAGTATCATATGCATTATCAATTGTAAAATCAAACTCAACCATGTATGAAGAACAAAAACCAAACACAGTAACCAACACACCCAAGGGACACGGCCAAGCTTGTGGCCGTGTCTCCCAAAACAAATTGGCAGTGGCAGACACTGGCATGAGACACGGCCGTGTCCTCTCCAAAAACTCACACACACGGCCAAATTTCCATGGACTTGGCCGTGTCTCTCCAAAACATTAAGTCTTGGCCGTGTCTCTTCTTCGGTTTTGGCCGTGTCACTCATGAACAAACCCTAACCAAAGCCAACACTCTTCTAAATGCATTCTAACACCTTATGCACAACACAAACTCATTCAAATGGATGCAATCAATGACATACACACATATCTTACATAATCATCACAATAATCACTTAAACAACACATTAACATCACATTTAAACACAAGCCATCTCAAAACCCTAATTCCAACATCCTTCATAATCTTTCACTATCAACCTCTACATAACTTACCATATTCAAAACCAAACCCACACCAATTAAATCTTTTAACTTGCAATCAATTTAAACACTTGTAAAAACATCTCAAACACACCAAATCAAGATTCCAACCAATCAAACCTCACATCAAACATAACTTCAAAAATAACCAAAGCAACAAAAGAATACTTACTTTAAATGAAGAAATTCCACAAATCTCTAGCCAAATCCTTTAATTCCTTCTTCAATTTGGTTCTAGCATCAAGCATACCTCTCTTGCTCTCTCTTTTCTTCAATGGCCAGCACACACATGAGAAGAGAAGAAGAATGAATACAAATCAACCATTTCTTCTTCTTTAAATCTCCACCACAAAATTTAACAAAACAATTGCCAAAACACCCCTCATCACTTAATTTAGCTTTTGTCCCTTGCATGCCCAAATATGTAATTTCACAAATCTCAAATAAAATATCTTCTTGCATTGACTCTCTATTTGACTTATGTATATGTTAATTATATCATCATATAAACAACATATAAACTTGTCTCTAAACCCTCTTTCTTTCCCAAAACACATATACATACACATTCTCTTCTCAATTTCTTTTCTTAACACATAACATATACATTCAATCCAATTTACAACAACAACATAACCAATACTTCTAGGGCAAACATGAGGATATTACAATTCTCCCCCTCTAAAAAGAAATTTCATCCTCGAAATTACCTGATATCAAATCTAAAACAACTGAGGATATTGCTCTCGCATAAATTGTTCACTTTCCCAAGTTGCCTCTTCCTTTCCATGATTCTTCCACAAAATCTTCACCAATGGCACTCTCTTGTTTCTCAACTCTTTCACTTCACGTGCCAAGATAGCAACTGGTTCCTCTTCAAACGTCAAATCTGGGCTCACTTCGATAGATTCAAATGGCAACACATGAGATGGATCCGACCTGTACTTTCTCAACATAGAAACATGAAATACATTATGAATACGATCCAACTCAGGTGGCAAAGCGAGTAGATAAGCAACTGGCCCAACTCTTTCCAAAACTTCATACGGTCCAATGAAACGAGGACTCAATTTCCCTTTCCGACCGAACCTCAAGATCTTCTTCCAAGGAGATACTTTCAAAAATACCTTATCTCCAACATCAAACTCTATGTCTCTCCTCTTCAGATCTGCATAAGACTTCTGTTGGTCTGAAGCTGCTTTCAACCTGCCTCGAATCAATTTTACTTTCTCTTCAGTTTCTTGAATCAAATAAGGTCCAATCAACTTACCATCTCCAAGTTCACTCCAACAAAGAGGTGTCCTACACCGTCTACCATACAGTGCTTCGAATGGTGCCATACCAATGCTAGATTGGTGACTGTTATTGTAAGCAAACTCCACAAGAGGTAAAAATCTATCCCAACTTCCAGAGAAATCAATGACACAGCTCCTCAACATGTCCTCGAAAATCTGTATCACCCTCTCTGACTGTCCATCCGTCTGTGGATGAAAAGCAGTGCTGAAGTGCAGTCGAGAACCCAAAGCACCATGCAAACTCTTCCAAAACCTGGAAGTAAATCGGGGATCTCGATCAGACACTAAAGAAATTGGAACACCATGTAACTTTACAATCTCATGGATATACAGCTCAGCTAACCTCTCCAAAGAGTAATCCATCCGAACCGGAAGAAAATGAGCTGTCTTAGTCAATCTATCCACAATCACCCATATAGTATCATGCTTCCTTTGTGTCAATGGCAACCCAGACACAAAATCCATTGTCACTTTTTCCCACTTCCATTCAGGTACTGACAACGGTTGAAGCAACCCGGTTGGAACTTGATGCTCTGCTTTTACCTTCTGACAAGTGAGACATTTCGATACAAACTCAGCAATGTCTCTCTTCAACCCATTCCACCAGTAATGCTGTCTCAAATCATGATACATCTTAGTATTGCCCGGATGCATAGCAAACACTGACTGATGTGCTTCTTCCAAAATGATCCTTTTTAAATTTGCATCATCGGGTACACACAATCTGTTCTTAAACCAGAGACTCCCATCATTTCTCACAATAAAATCTTTACTTTTCCCGTTCTGACAATCTGACACAATCTTTCGAATCTTCTCATCAGCCAACTGAGCCTCTTTAATCTGATCCAACAAAACTGGTTTCACATGCAACTGTGCCAACAATGCACCATCATCACAAGGTACAAAACTGGCATACAATGTGTTAGTGTATGTGCCCTAGGCCATTTGTTTGGATCTTTATGTTATACATTCATTATTAATAAATGAGGTTTTATTATCATTATTGTTGTTTGCATGTTACACAATTTTGATATTTGTCCCTGGTTTATTATTGTTATAGAGATAAAAAAAAATAAATAATTCTTAACCAGTATGAACATTGATTTGATGATCATCAGATGGTTATGTGTATAGTGATACAAATCAATTTCATAAATACTTGTTAGAGAACAATGTATTGGATAGACCCATCATGAGATTACTACATGGGTTAGTGTCATAAGTAAATCTCATGATAGTTATGTAATAATTCTTTGACTTGAGATTGTCATAGTTTCCAATATAAGGACTATTATATTTTGACATGATCAAACATTATCCGTAACTGGATAGTAATAAAGGTTATGTTCATATATGATAGAAATTATGTAGAGGATAATGAACAATCAAGATAGAATTTGTCCCTCTCTTTGAGAGAGATATCTTTTGGGCCCCTCGATAAGTGAGACTGTGAAATGCATGGCCGTGCTCAAATGAATTGATAATGTGATCAATTTCATTTGTTTTTATCAGTCTACTTGGAGATCGAGTAATCATAAGTTTGGACAATATAAGTATGACGTTGACCATGACTTATGTTCAAGCTAGATATCGTGTGACAAAGGGATTAATGCATATACTATTATTAGGCAAATTGGACATTCCTTATATTAATTGGGTAGTTGTAACGCCTTGCTAGAGGCCAATTATGACTTGTTGATTTAATAGAGATTAAATTGACTGCCAATTAATATGGGCCTATCGGGTCACACACAAGAATGCGTTTTGGGCTGGATATAATATTAATAATATTAATATTAGATATTAATATTTATTATTATTATTATTTTCGTTTTTATATATATATATATATTATTAGATAATATATTCAGAATCCTAATTAGATTTGGATTCTGAATTTGACTTACCTTATCCAATTATATTTATTATTAGATAATGTATTCAGAATCCTAATTAGACTTGGATTCTGAATTTGACTTTCCGTATCCAATTTTGAATTGGATTCTGGAGTGATTATATTCACTCCAGACGTTAAGTCTTCTCAGAGGTAACAATAAAAACAAAGAGGAACAAAAAAGGTAACCCTAATACGTTTTTAGAGAAAACATTTTTCCAGCCTTCGCTGTTGCAGAGAGCTAGCACTCCAAACGGTAGCATTCGTGTGGATACGCGATAGAGGGTGTTTCGCGATCGAGGCATCTCTTCAAAACTGTGATTTCGAATCATCAACAGGTTAGTTCTTTGAACACTTTAGTCGAATTAAACGAACAGCATGGATCCTGGTGGGAAATCAGAGATCAAATATTTTTCCGCTGCGTGTTTTTGTTTGCAGTGATCTCCTTAATTTCCTAACAGTGGTATCAGAGCCACTTGTTGTTTTCGTTTAAGTCGAAAATGCCATGTTGATATGATTACATGAGATATATTGATTTCGTATGGCATGTTAACTATAAAACCTTAATTCGTTTTTTATATGATGAGAAAGGATTGGTTTTTGGTTTCGTTTCTGTAAAACCTTAATTCGTTTTTCATATGATGAGAAAGGATTGGTTTTTGGTTTCGTTTCTGTAAAACCCTAATTCGTTTTTCATATGATGAGAAAGGATTGGTTTTTGGTTTCGTTTCTGTAAAACCCTAATTCGTTTTTCATATGATGAGAAAGGATTGGTGTTTTTAATTTCGTTTTCATGAGATGATCACGTATATATGATTGGTTGATTAAAATGATTTTCATATGATGAAAACGATTAAGTTTATATGTGATATAAACATTTGGTAATGATTCTGTAATGGGTTGTACATATTCGAAATAAAATAGTAAGAAGGTTAATGAGATTAACGGTTCTGTTTTAGGGTTTCGCCAAAGAAAAATGTTAATGAGATTAACGTTTCTGTTTGGCTTCGAGGGGCGCTGCCCCTCGACCCCGCCCAGGGGCGCTGCCCCTTCGGAACCCCGCCCGCTGACCGGCCAGCGGGAGCCCCGCCCGCTAACCGGCTAGCGAGACCGCCGTATGTTCGCGCCCTATAGTTCGTTACCGCGACATTAAGAATGTCAATATATTTGTTTCTATTTAACATGTTGGTGATGAATATGTTATGTTTGTTTGATGTCTTGGCATGGTGCATAGCATGGCCTTATGACCTATGTGATTGGTTTATTCATATCTTTATTTTGGGTAAATACGGCCTGCGTGTCGTTTATTTTGTTGTAATTTATTTTACTAGTAGTTAGATTTTCTTTTATTGTAATATATGAAGATTCAAGCTACAATGTTTGTGATGGAGATTCATACCAAGGAGAAGATGGTTCCATGGTGATGGAAGCACAAGCTCAAGTTTTGAAGATATGTAATATTGCAAGTGTTGTAATAGATAGGTTTTTCACCTAGGGTTGCCTTTATGATCTTCATTTGGTCTCTTGAAGATCATATTTAGTTTGGCCATGCTATGTCACGTTTACATATTTTGTCATTTGGTATATGATGCTTATGTGATAAATTATATATATGCATATAGGATGCTAAAATATAATGATATGTAATGCAAGACATGATAATAATTTAGTTGAACCCTCATTAATAATTTAAGTCTAAATGCCATCCACGTTTTGAACACCTATCAAAACTAAGATTGTATTAAAGTAGGTATTGCCAAAGCAATATGCTTTAAACATTCCTAGCTAAGTAGAATGAGTAATAGTGCTACTCATATGTTTTAAAATTGGTTAGACTTAATTAGGCTATCAAAATGGTTTTGGGCCTAAGGCATTAGATGGAATTCAACATGCTATGATATATGATGTCAATATTCCATAATTACTAAGAGTTACATGAGATGTAATTGGTAAAGATGTTACCTACCTAAATAACTTGATTTTAAGCGTCACGCCAAAGCTGAGTTTAGAATTAAGTGAAATACGGATCTTAGCCTACTAAAATATTTCTTTAGAGGGTTATATTTTTTAGTAGGAGTTTAAATAATTTTAACCTCATTATTAATTAAAATTTGACTTTGCATATTTATCAACAGATGGCTGCTAATAACAATTCCACCTTATCACTGCGATCTATCCTTGAGAAGGAAAAACTGAAAGAATGTGGGACTAATTTTGTTGACTGGTTTAGGAACCTGAGAATTGTTCTCAAACAAGAGAAAAAGTCCTACGTGCTTGATGAAGCTATCCCTGACCCACCTCCTGCCGATGCTTCTAATGCTGCTAAGAGTAAGCATAAGAAGCATGTAGATGATTCCAATGACATAGGATGTCTTATGTTGGCTACTATGTGTCCAGGACTTCAGAAGGATCTGGAACACTTAGAGGCTTATGAGATGAGTGTGCATCTCAAACAAGCTTTCCAACAACAGGCTAGGCAAGATAGGTTTAACACCGCTGTTGCATTATTTGACTACAAAATGTCTGAAGGTGAATCTGTTAGTGCTCATGTTTTGAAGATGAAAGGCTATCTAGATCACCTTGCTAGACTTGGATATCCCCTGAGTTTAGAACTCTCCACGGATTTGATCCTACATTCATTGCCTAGCAGTTTCTCACAGTTTGTCATGAACTATAACATGAATGACATGGAGAAATCCATTCCTGAGCTACATGGTATGCTCAAAACTGCTGAGGGGAATATCAAAAAGCCTACCCAAATATTGAATGTCAATATTAAACAAATGAAAAAGAAAGCCAAAGATACTAAAGGCAAGGGTAAGGCAAAAGGTGCTAAAGGGTCCAAGGGACAAGCTAAACCAAAACCTGTACCTAAGGCTAAAGTTCCTAAGGAAGGGACTTGTTTCCATTGCAACAAGCCTGGGCATTGGAAGAGAAATTGTCAACTCTATTTGGATGAGTTAAAGAAGTTGAAGGGTAGTGCGACTACATCTTCAGGTATTTATGTTATAGAAATTAATTTATCTATTCCTTCTTCCTGGGTATTAGATACCGGATGTGGATCTCATATTTGTACAAATATGCAGGGACTCAAAAGGAGTAGGATGCTGAAGAAGGGCGAAGTGGACCTACGTGTTGGCAATAGAGCAAGAGTTGCTGCTATAGCTGTAGGAACTTATGAGCTTGTTATGCCCAATGGGTTTTTGTTAATTTTGAACAATTGCTTTTATGTTCCTACTATGAGTAGGAATCTTATTTCAGTATCTGTTTTGGATGATGAAGGTTATTCATTTTTTATTAAGAATAAGAAATGTTCTATTTTTGATAAAAATGATCTGCTTTATGGTATTGCAAATTCTTATAATGGCCTTTATATCCTTAATCTTGATGATTCTAATGGTAATTATATCTATAACATAACTTCTAAGAGAACTAAGCCAAATGAGTTAAACCCTACTTATTTATGGCATTGTCGCCTTAGCCATATAAATGAGAAACGCATTTCTAAGCTCCATCAAGATGGATTATTAGATTCATTTGATTTTGAATCATTTGAAACATGTGAGTCTTGTTTGCTTGGTAAGATGACAAAGGATCCTTTTACTGGTCATAGTGAAAGGGCTAATGATTTATTAGGCTTGATACATACAGATGTATGTGGTCCTTTTAGCATTAGTGCCAGAGGAGGATTTCGATACTTCATTACTTTTACTGATGATTTCAGTAGGTATGGCTATGTCTACCTAATGAAACATAAGCATGAGTCTTTTGAAATGTTTAGAACTTTTCAAAATGAAGTACAAAATCAACTTGGTAAAACAATTAAACTACTTCGATCAGATCGAGGTGGTGAATATTTGAGCCAAGAGTTTGATGATCATCTAAGGGATTGTGGAATTGTTTCACAACTGACTCCTCCAGGAACTCCACAGTGGAATGGAGTTTCTGAAAGGAGAAATCGAACTCTATTAGATATGGTTCGATCAATGATGAGTCAAGCGGATCTTCCTTTATCTTTTTGGGGTTATGCCTTGGAGACAGCTGCATTCATTCTGAACCGTGTACCATCTAAGGCGGTTGAAAAGACACCATATGAGATATGGACAGGTAAGACACCTAGTTTGTCTTTTCTTAAGATTTGGGGTTGTGAAGCTTATGTGAAAAGACCAGTTTCAGATAAGTTAGCTCCAAAGTCTATCAAATGTAATTTTGTGGGGTATCCTAAGGAAACTAAAGGATACTATTTCTATACTCCTTCAGAGAACAAAGTGTTTGTTGCTCGAAATGGGATCTTTTTGGAAAAGGAATTTCTTTCTAAGAGAACTAGTGGGAGTATAGTAGAACTTGAGGAAACTCAAGTACCACAAGAAATCATTGAGCCGTCTATAGAGCCTATTTCAGAACCACAAATAGTTGTGGAGTCTGAAGATGTAACACAAATCCCTCGCAGGTCTGATAGGACACGTCGTCATCCAGAGAGATATGGATTTCTTGTGACTGATGATAGTGAAGTAATGCTCATAGATCAAGATGAGCCTACTACCTATCAAGAAGCTGTGTCAGGTCCAGATTCAGACAAATGGCTTGGAGCCATGAAATCTGAGATGCAATCTATGTTTGACAACCAGGTTTGGTCTTTAATTGAACCTCCAGAGGGTATTAAGACTATTGGTTGCAAATGGGTTTTCAAGAAGAAAACTGACATGGATGGGAATGTGCAGACCTATAAAGCAAGGCTTGTTGCAAAAGGTTTCAAGCAAACTCATGGTATAGACTATGATGAAACCTTTTCACCAGTTGCTATGCTTAAGTCTGTTAGAATTCTCATTGCCATTGCAGCATACTATGATTATGAGATATGGCAAATGGATGTCAAAACCGCTTTCCTTAATGGAAACTTGCTTGAGGATGTGTATATGACACAACCTGAGGGTTTTGTAAATCCTGAGAATTCTACAAAGGTTTGCAAGCTTCAAAGATCCATTTATGGATTGAAGCAAGCATCTCGAAGCTGGAATCTTCATTTTGATGAAACAGTTAGGAACTTTGGTTTCATCAAGAATGAAGATGAACCTTGTGTTTACAAGATGGTTAGTGGGAGTGCAGTAGTGTTTTTAGTCTTATATGTGGATGACATATTACTCATTGGGAATGATATCCCTACCTTGCAAAATGTTAAGACTTGGTTAGGGAATTCTTTCTCAATGAAAGACTTAGGTGAGGCTGCCTATATCCTTGGTATAAAGATCTATAGAGATAGATCTAGAAGGATAATTGGCCTGAGTCAAAGTACATACATAGATAAAGTGTTGAAGAGGTTCAACATGCAAGATTCCAAAAAGGGATTCTTGCCTATGTCTCATGGCATTCATCTCAGCAAGAGTCAATGTCCTATGACATCTGATGAGCGAGATCGAATGAATAAGATTCCTTATGCTTCTGCTATAGGATCTATTATGTATGCCATGTTATGTACTAGACCAGATGTCTCATATCCATTAAGCGCAACTAGTAGATTTCAAGCTGATCCTGGTGAAGGTCACTGGACAGCTGTCAAGAATATTCTTAAGTACCTTCGAAGGACTAAAGATGTATTCTTGGTTTATGGAGGTTTGGAAGATGAGCTAGTTGTAAATGGTTACACAGATGCTAGTTTCCAAACTGACATAGATGATTTTAGATCGCAGTCAGGTTTTGTATTCACATTGAATGGTGGAGCTGTTAGTTGGAAGAGTTCAAAACAAAGCACTGTGGCTGATTCTACAACAGAGGCTGAGTATATAGCAGCATCAGATGCAGCTAAGGAAGCAGTCTGGTTGAAGAAATTCATCACTGAGCTAGGAGTGGTGCCTAGCATTGCAAATCCTGTGGACATTTATTGTGACAACAATGGTGCCATAGCACAGGCAAAAGAGCCTAGATCTCATCAAAGATCTAAGCATATACTCAGGCGTTTTCACCTCATTCGAGACATTATCGATAGGGGAGATATCAAGATATGCAAAGTTGACACAAATGATAACATAGCAGATCCATTAACAAAGCCTCTCTCACGGGTCAAGCATGATCAGCACACTAGATCTATGGGTCTTAGAAATTTGTAGGCCTAGTGCAAGTGGGAGATTGTTAGTGTATGTGCCCTAGGCCATTTGTTTGGATCTTTATGTTATACATTCATTATTAATAAATGAGGTTTTATTATCATTATTGTTGTTTGCATGTTACACAATTTTGATATTTGTCCCTGGTTTATTATTGTTATAGAGATAAAAAAAAATAAATAATTCTTAACCAGTATGAACATTGATTTGATGATCATCAGATGGTTATGTGTATAGTGATACAAATCAATTTCATAAATACTTGTTAGAGAACAATGTATTGGATAGACCCATCATGAGATTACTACATGGGTTAGTGTCATAAGTAAATCTCATGATAGTTATGTAATAATTCTTTGACTTGAGATTGTCATAGTTTTCAATATAAGGACTATTATATTTTGACATGATCAAACATTATCCGTAACTGGATAGTAATAAAGGTTATGTTCATATATGATAGAAATTATGTAGAGGATAATGAACAATCAAGATAGAATTTGTCCCTCTCTTTGAGAGAGATATCTTTTGGGCCCCTCGATAAGTGAGACTGTGAAATGCATGGCCGTGCTCAAATGAATTGATAATGTGATCAATTTCATTTGTTTTTATCAGTCTACTTGGAGATCGAGTAATCATAAGTTTGGACAATATAAGTATGACGTTGACCATGACTTATGTTCAAGCTAGATATCGTGTGACAAAGGGATTAATGCATATACTATTATTAGGCAAATTGGACATTCCTTATATTAATTGGGTAGTTGTAACGCCTTGCTAGAGGCCAATTATGACTTGTTGATTTAATAGAGATTAAATTGACTGCCAATTAATATGGGCCTATCGGGTCACACACAAGAATGCGTTTTGGGCTGGATATAATATTAATAATATTAATATTAGATATTAATATTTATTATTATTATTATTTTCGTTTTTATATATATATATATATTATTAGATAATATATTCAGAATCCTAATTAGATTTGGATTCTGAATTTGACTTACCTTATCCAATTATATTTATTATTAGATAATGTATTCAGAATCCTAATTAGACTTGGATTCTGAATTTGACTTTCCGTATCCAATTTTGAATTGGATTCTGGAGTGATTATATTCACTCCAGACGTTAAGTCTTCTCAGAGGTAACAATAAAAACAAAGAGGAACGAAAAAGGTAACCCTAATACGTTTTTAGAGAAAACGTTTTTTCAGCCTTCGCTGTTGCAGAGAGCTAGCACTCCAAACGGTAGCATTCGTGTGGATACGCGATAGAGGGTGTTTCGCGATCGAGGCATCTCTTCAAAACTGTGATTTCGAATCATCAACAGGTTAGTTCTTTGAACACTTTTGTCGAATTAAATGAACAGCATGGATCCTAGTGGGAAATCAGAGATCAAATATTTTTCCGCTGCGTGTTTTTGTTTGCAGTGATCTCCTTAATTTCCTAACACAATGCTCTCAACTCAACAAGCAACGAGAGCGAATAAACAGTCAAACCTGCCAAAGACTTCCGACTCAAGGCATCAGCAACAACATTTGCTTTACCTGGATGATAATCAATCAAACAATCATAGTCTTTAATCAATTCCAACCATCTCCTCTATCGAAGATTAAGCTCTTTCTGGACACCCAAATATTTCAAGCTTTTGTGATCAATATAGATGAAACATTTCTCCCCAAACAAATAGTGTCGCCAAATCTTCAATGCAAACACAATGGCTGCTAGCTCCAAATCATGGGTCGGATAATTAAGCTCATGCGGTTTCAATTGTCGAGATGCATAAGCTATAACTTTACCTTCTTGCATCAGCACACACCCCAAACCCCTATGTGAAGCATCACTGTAAATCACATATGGTTTGCCTTCCACAGGTAAAGTAAGAACAGGCGCTTGAGTCAACATTTCTCTCAACTGCTCAAAACTAGCCTGACACTGATCCGTCCACACAAATCTAACTCCCTTTCGAAGCAATCTGGTGAGTGGAGTAGCTATCAAAGAAAATCCTTTCACAAACCGTCGGTAATAGCCTGCCAAACCCAGAAAACTTCTAACTTCAGTCACTGACTTCGGTGGACTCCAATTCAGAATAACTTCAACTTTACTCGGATCAACTCTAATACCCTCTGCTGAAACTATATGACCCAGAAAAGCTACTTGGTCCAACCAAAACTCACACTTCGACAGTTTAGCAAACAACTACTTCTCTCTCAAAATCTGCAACACAATCCACAGATGCTTGTCATGTTCCTCTTTATTCCGCGAATACACCAGAATATCATCAATAAACACTACCACAAACTGATCCAAATAGGGCCTAAACACCCTATTCATTAAGTCCATAAAAGCTACAGGTGCATTCGTCAAACCAAAAAGCATAACTAGAAACTCATAATGCCCATACCTGGTCCGAAAGGCTGTCTTAGGAACATCTTCAGCTCTGACTCTCAGCTGATGGTACCCTGATCTCAGATCAATTTTAGAAAACACAGCTGCACCCTTCAATTGATCAAAGAGGTCATCAATTCTAGGCAAAGGATATTTATTTTTAATAGTCACCTTGTTCAATTGCCTATAATCGATACACAACCTCATAGTACCATCTTTCTTCTTCACAAATAGCACAGGAGCTCCCCAAGGAGAAACACTGGGGCGAATAAATCCTTTGTCCAACAACTCCTGCAATTGCACTTTCAACTCCCTCAATTCTGCTGGTGCCATTCTATAAGGAGTAATAGAGATAGGAGTGGTACCAGGCAACAATTCAATACCGAACTCCACCTCTCTCTCAGGAGGTAACCCTGGCAACTCCTCTGGAAACACATCTGGGAACTCTGCAACTGTGGGTATATCATCAATAGGAGAACCCCTTACTCTAGTATCTACCACATGAGCAGGATAGGCTTCACACCCCTTTCTAATCAATCTCCTAGCTGCAACAGCCGAAACAAATAAGGAGGCTAGCTGTTCCTGCTCATTAGATACTATCACCTCTCTACCATCAACGGTTCTCAAAGAAACAATTTTCCTTTTACAGTCTACCACAGCTCCATGTCTAGATAGCCAGTCCATACCTAGAATCACATCATATTCCTTAAATGACATCTCAATCTAGTCTCCAAGGAACTCCTCACCTTGCACCCTCACTGCACTATCTCGGTGCACCTTACTCACAATCACACTATGCCCTAAAGGATTTGTCACCAACACATCAAATCCTAGGGATTCAGCATGCACATCAGACAAAGGCAAAACAGATGCACTAATATATGAATGTGTGGAACCCGGATCAATCAAAGCAAGTACAAAAAAACCAAATAAGGAAAAAGTACTAGCTATGACTGCCGAAGCATCTGGCTGCCTTTGCATAACATATATCCTCTGGGAAGATCCAACCTCCTCTGGTCTACTCTCCCTGGATGTTGAACCTCCTCTAGCACTGAACCCAGATCTACCTCCTCTACTGACACCTCTGCCTCCTTGACCTCCCCTCACACTAGGTCGAGAAGCTGCAGTATCAACTGACATCTGTTCTTGCCTCTCAGGACAATCTCTAACAAAGTGATCTGGTGATCCACATCTGAAACAAACCCCTGCTACACCAGTCTTCCAACAAGGACCACCATGTGGCCTTCCACAATGAATGCAGATGGGAAGAGTGGATCTCTGAATCATTGGGGTCGGAGCACTCGCCACTGAAGCTGCAGGTCTAAATCTCTGCCTCTGTAACTGCACTGACCTACCAGCTGGCCTCTGACTCCTACTAACCCGAGGAACAAAGCTTCCTTTACCTCTCTTAGCAGAAGAAGACCCTGCCTCAAACTGGGGCCTCCTAACTCTAACCTCTTCCTCTGAAGTAGCTGCAATAACTTGAGCTCACTCTACACTTCGAGATGCTGCCACTAGCTGGGAAAAATCACGATATCGAGATCCAGCCACTAAGCACATGATAGAGGGCCTCAATCCCTCCTCAAATCTCCTGCATCTATCTATCTCATCAGCTATAATGCCCCCAGCATACTGGCTCAATCGAATAAACTCAACCTCATATTCAGTTACAGTCTTGCTGTCTTGCTTCAAGCTCAAGAACTCCATCTTCTTCATGTCTTTGTACTCCCTAGGAGTATACTTCAATTCAAATTCTCTCAGAAAATCCGTATATGACAAGGTTGGTGGATCATCCATAGAATGGGGCACTGTCTTCCACCAATCGTATGCATCCTTCTGTAGCAAAGATCTTGCATAGTCAAACTTTTCCTCTGAGGTGGCTTGCAACTGAATGAAAATTCTCTGTACTTTATCAAGCCATTGCTCCGCTACAGCTGGATCAACTGTACCAAGGAAATCCTCCGCTCCATACTTCCTTAGTTTGTCATAGTGCCTCACAGATACCAAAAGCTGAGGGGGTTGTGGCTGTGGTTGCACTGGTGCTTGCCTCAAAGCCTCTACCACATGCCTAACCCAAGCTGGCGGAACCTCCTCACCAACTGGTCTTCCCAACACCGAAACAGGTGCCTCCGCAGCACTATCAACTCTAGCTCTATCCTCCGGAGCTACACTCTCCTCACTACCCTCAACTGACTGACGCAACTGAGGATCCATCACAACCTATGTCTGCAAACACAGCAGAATACTTCTTATTAAAGATCAGAGATTGCCAATCCCAAACATATATGTTATTCAAAACCACTTTTTAAGTTAAAAAAAAATATTCTTTTTATTACATTTTACCTAGGTTGAGAATCTCAAACCTAGGCTCTGATACCAAAACAATTGTAACACCCCCACATTCAATACATGCACACTACAAACACCACAATGTAGTATACATGCACTAAACATAGGGATGCTACGGATTTTCTTAATATTAAAAAAAACATTTTTATATAATACCATCATCTTTCTCAATATACATTATAGATAATAAGTAATCAATTTGTAATACATTATAAAAAAAATAGGTAGTTACTTGTAATACAAAACAAAATAAATATATAGATACATTTAGTTAATACGCAGCGGAATTTATAAAATATTTAAATATAAGAAACATTTAAATCCATATTTACAAATGTGCATATATTTACATTATAAATATTACTTTTCAAAATATAAAGAAGTAGTACATGATTGGCAAATCTCTTCTGATCTTTAAGTTCCCAAAATCAACTCTTCAAGGTCTACTCTCACTCGGTCTCGATGAACTCTCGGGTTCAACTCTATTACCTGCGCGATCAAACACTATCGCGCTAAGCCAACGGCTTAGTAAGACAAATCATGCTAATGTTATGCATTAGTGCAATGCAATGCCACACAATTTATTAATAAGAACAACATCATAGATGTAAAGCTAGCAATATACTTTTACATTCCATAAACCACAATATATGTACATATCACATGTCAACATCCTTTTATATATCTCATTAGTTAATCATTTTACCATTCATGAATCATATTAAACAAAGACAAGCATGGGCCCAAAACACACTAATATACCATTCAATTTTCAGAGTTAATGTTTTGGTTTTGTTATCACATTTATCAATATCATATACCCAACTAGGCTACAAGGATTAGGTTCAACCAAGCTTCAAGGGGAGCAAAGCATGCTAAGCTTCAACCCAACTTGGCTTCAAGAACCAACCCAACCTAGCTTCAAGGGTGGTAACATCTCAATTAGGCTTCAAGGATTCAATCCAACCTAACTTCAAGAGATTATTACACTTATTAGGCATGCCACCAACAACAAACTCTGAAAATGGAATAACACATTAGCCACACAATTCATTTATTATTTAGTTATCATTTCCATTCTCAATTCTCATCAACATTTAGGCAAACATGCCTTATTTCTTTCAATTACATCTTCATAGCCAATCACAATGGCTTTACATCACATTTCACATCTCAATTCATATTTTGCATATAGCATCATTGATATAGCATTTCAAAATACATTATCCATATCACACATTATCATTTACAAGATTCACATTGCATAGTACAAACCCTAGTTCATGTAGTATCATATGCATTATCAATTGTAAAATCAAACTCAACCATGTATGAAGAACAAAAACCAAACACAGTAACCAACACACCCAAGGGACACGGCCAAGCTTGTGGCCGTGTCTCCCAAAATAAATTGGCAGTGGCAGACACTGGTATGAGACACAGCCGTGTCCTCTCCAAAAACTCACACACACGGCCAAATTTCCATGGACTTGGCCGTGTCTCTCCAAAACATTAAGTCTTGGCCATGTCTCTTCTTTGGTTTTCGCCGTGTCACTCATGAACAAACCCTAACCAAAGCCAACACTCTTCTAAATGCATTCTAACACCTTATGCACAACATAAACTCATTCAAATGGATGCAATCAATGACATACACACATATCTTACATAATCATCACAATAATCACTTAAACAACACATTAACATCACATTTAAACACAAGCCATCTCAAAACCCTAATTCCAACATCCTTCATAATCTTTCACTATCAACCTCTACATAAATTACCATATTTAAAACCAAACCCACACCAAGTAAATCTTTTAACTTGCAATCAATTTAAACACTTGTAAACACATCTCAAACACACCAAATCAAGATTCCAACCAATCAAAACTCACATCAAACATAACTTCAAAAATAACCAAAGCAACAAAAGAATACTTACTTTAAATGAAGAAATTCCACAAATCTCTAGCCAAATCCTTTAATTCCTTCTTCAATTTGGTTCTAGCATCAAGCACACCTCTCTTGCTCTCTCTTTTCTTCAATGGCCGGCACACACATGAGAAGAGAAGAAGAATGAATACAAATCAACCATTTCTTCTTCTTTAAATCTCCAGCAAAAAATTTAACAAAACAATTACCAAAACACCCCTCATCACTTAATTTAGCTTTTGTCCCTTGCATGCCCAAATATGTAATTTCACAAATCTCAAATAAAATATCTTCTTGCATTGACTCTCTATTTGACTTATGTATATGTTAATTATATCATCATATAAACAACATATAAACTTGTCTCTAAACCCTCTTTCTTTCCCAAAACACATATACATACACATTCTCTTCTCAATTTCTTTTCTTAACACATAACATATACATTCAATCCAATTTACAACAACAACATAACCAATACTTCTAGGGCAAACATGAGGATATTACATTGTTCATATAATATCATATGCATTATCAAATGTAAGTTCAATTCCAATCATTTAAGAAGAACAAAAACCAAACACAGTAACCAACACACCCAAGGGACACGGCCAAGCTTGTGGCCGTGTCTCTCAATCCAACACTTCAGTAGCAAACACGGGCACAGGACACGGCCGAGCTTGTGGCAGTGTCTCTCAAAACAAATTGGCAGTGACCAACACTGGCATAGAACACGGCCGTGTCTCCTCAAAATCCACCCAACACGGCCAAAATTCCCTTGACTTGGCCATGTCTCGCATGAATTGGCCGTGTCTCTCCTTGCTTTTGGCCGTGTCACTCATGGATTGAAACCCTAACATACACAAGTCTCCTCTAATTGCACTCAAACTCATCATACACAAAATAGCATAGTTCAAATGAATGGAATCAATGTTCTAAAAACAAATTCTACATGTTTATCACAATATTCACCTTATTAAAAACACATCCACAAAACATTTAAACACATACTATCTCAAAACCCTAAAACCAACATCCTTCTCCAACTTCCAAAATCAACATCCACCACTTCCAACAACAACACCTATTTAAACTCTTAACTTAAAACCAAATTTAAAAATGTGTTATGAAATCTAACATATTGTTGATACTTATTAATAATGTTATGGTTGATATAATGTGAATATTGATGAGCATCTAGATTGTGTGTTAATGCCATTGACTATGTACACTTAAATGTGAATTAAGATATAATGATATGTGAAACCAATGTGATGGGTTATAATGATGATATGATTGAGGCATGTTTGCCTAGATAATGTTCAATGAAATTGATGATATAGATGCATACTATCTTGATGTGAAGAGAAGCCATAATTGTTGGCTATGATGATGTAAATGAATTATAATTGAGGCATGGTTGCCTATTTTGATTATGAGAAATGAATTGAGAAAGAAATGTATAAAGATATAAATTAAAAGATTTTGTGTTTAATGTGTTATTCAACCTTCAGGGTTCTGAGCTTGCTGATGAGATTCCGCTAGGCTGGGTACGGCATATGGTGGAGTTGTTGTGGCAAGCTCCAGTTCAGCAGCAGCAGCCGCAACTACAGTTACCCTCGAGGAAATATGATAAGTTGAGAAAGTTTGGAGCTGAGACTTTGTTGGTACTATAAACCCTGCTGCAGCAGAACAATGGCTAGACAGGGTCTAGAGAGTGTTCATCCAGTTGTAGGCTACTCCAGAGTAGAAGTTTGATTATGCCAGATCTCTTTTGCAGAGGGATGCATATGATTGGTGGAAGATGGTTCCACATGCTCTGGATGATCCACCGGTCCTGACCTATGATGATTTCCTATGGGAATTCAAGCAAAAGTATACTCCGAGGGAGTATAAGGATGCAAAGAAGATAGAGTTCCTGAGTTTGAGATAGGATACCAGGACAGTGTCGGAGTATGAGATAGAGTTTACTCAGCTGAGTTAGTATGCTGGTGGGATCATTTCTAATGTGATTGACCAATGCCAGAGGTTTGAGGAGGGGCTGAGACCCTCTATCATGTGTATTATAGCAGGCTCCCGATATCAGGACTTTTCCTAGTTGGTTGCAGTTTCCAGGAGTGTTGAGAGAGCACAAGCTCTTGGAGTAGTTTCTAGGGTTGAGGAGAATAGAGATAGGAGATCCTAGAGCGAGGCATGGTCTTCATCAGTGAAGAGAGGCTGAGGGAGATATTTTTAGAGATTTAGTAGGAGCCAGGGGCAGTCTAACCGATCAGTATAGCAATAAAGATAGAGACCTACAGTTTCAGTGGCTAGTGCTTCGACCACAATAGTTTAGAGGCATGTTCCACCTACATGTGTCCATTATGGTAGGGCACATAGGTGTGTGTGCTGGAGGATAGGTGCACCAGCAGTGTGTTATAGATGTGGGTCATGTAGATCACTTTCTCAAAGATTGTCCAGAGCCACCAGAGGAGAGACAGACAGATACTGCAGCTTCTCAACCTAGTGTTAAAGGGGGTCATGTTAGCAGAGGTTTTGGTAGGGGTGGTAGATCTAGGTCTAGTCAGAGTAGAGGTTCTATAGCTAGAGGTAGAACAAATAAGGTAGGTCCATAGCAGTGGGTCTATGTGATTCAGAGATAGCCATATGCGTCAGCCATTATTGCTGGTACTTTTTCTTTATTCGGTACTTCAGTTCTTGCATTGATAGAGCCTGGGTCGACTCATTCATACATCAGTGCATCCATCTTTCCTGTGAGTAATTTGCATTCAGAATCCCTAGGATTTGATGTTTTATTGACAAATCTTTTAAGACACAGTGTTGTGGTTAGCAGGGTGCACCGAGATAGCACAGTTGTGGTTCAGGATAAGGAGTTTCTCGGTGACCTTATTGAGATGCCTTTCAGGGAGTATGATCTGATTTTTGTATGGATTGGTTATCTAGGCATGGGGTGGTAGTAGACTTAGCAAAAATGTGTTACCATGACAACACGTGATGGTGGAGATGTACTGGTATCTAGTGAATAGAAACATCTTTCATCCATGTTTTTTTCAGCTGTTTCAACAAGGAGGATGATCTGGAAGGGATGTGAGGATTATCTTGCTCATGTTGTATATACTAGAGTAGTGGGGTCCCAGCTTGACAGTATACCCATAGTTGTCGATTTTCCAGATGTTTTTCCTGCAGAGTTGCCAGGGATGCCCCCTGAGAGAGAGGTTGAGTTTGGTATCGATTTGTTACCTGGTACCACTCCCATCTCTATTACTCCTTATGGTATGGCACCTACTGACTTGAGAGAGTTGAAGGTGCAGTTACAGAAGTTATTGGATAAAGGGTTCATTTGCCCTAGTGTTTCCCCGTGAGGAGCACCTGTGTTGTTTGTGAAGAAGAAGGATGGCACCTTGAGATTGTGTATTGATTACATACAGTTGAATAAGGTGACCATCAAGAACAAATATCCATTGCCTCGAATAGATGATCTCTTTGATCAGTTGAAGGGAGCAGCAGTATTCTCTAAGATTGATATGAGATCAGGGTAAAGTTAGAGATGTGGATATACCAAAGACAACTTTCCGCACGATGTATGGGCATTATGAGTTTCTAGTGATGCCCTTTGGATTAATGAATGCACCAGCGACATTTATTGATTTGATAAACAGAGTGTTCAGACCCTATCTAGATCAGTTTGTGATGATTTTCATTGGTGATATTTTTGTGTATTCATGTAATGCGGAGGATCATGACAGGCATTTATGGATTATATTACAGATTGTAAGAGAGAAGTAGTTGTATGCTAAGCTGTCTAAATGTGAGTTTCGGCTCGATCAAGTGACTTTTCTTGGTCATGTGGTTTCAGCAGAGGGATTAGAGTTGATCCGAGTAGAGTTGAGGCTATTTTGAATTGGAGTCCACCGAAGACTGTGACAGAGGTTAGAAGTTTTTTGGGTTTGGCTAGCTATTATTGTTTGTTTGTGAAGTGTTTTTCTGTGATAGTGTTGCGCTCAAATTAAGTATAACTACAAGCGTCACTCGCAAGTATACAAGGTAGCTGTAGCAAAGGTGATTGCCCAAGGTCGTTTCCCTAAGAAGGTGTGGTTTATAATAGCTTGATTGACAATTTATTTAAATGCGGAAGTTTGTTGTTTGGAATTAAGAACAATTTAAACCTAAGATTAACGTGCGTAGGGTTGAAGTGTGAAGGTGATACAAGATCAAATCAATTCTTGGGAAGGTGCCTAGGGTCATAGGTCCATTCAATCAAAGCCCAATTCTCAATTATCCATTAACATAACCTTGTAATTAATTTGTTTATTAAGGTTAATTAGTCAATTACCAATCCATTAGTTCTCACATTCATGAATTAGGAATAGCCAATTATTTTATATCACCAAATTAACAAAACCCTAGAACTTATATTTCTAATTCATTCATAGGGTAGTCGATTGCATAATTCTGATATCAAATTTCACCTCTCGGTCCTTCATTCAATATCTAGAGATCAATAGGTAGCTAATCTATCAACCTAGCATACAATCCAATGCAATCAACCAACAATAATCAAGATGACATGCCTTAATCATCTTGATGCCTAATTGAAATTTTTATGTAATCTTAAAATGCATGTCAAAGCAAGTTCTAGCAATTCATCAATCAAAGATGTTCACCCACAACAATAATAATAAGTTGATGGCTCAATTCCTCACTAGGTTAATGGCAATGCAAGGAAAAACCAACAAAATTGACAATAAGCACCAATTTTACTCAATTCTCAAATTCATGCTTCAAAAATTCAAAGGTCATCTATCAACAATTTTTATAACAATTGAACTTTCTAAAACTCATTTATTCAAGGTAAAACATTATTAAAATTAAAAAGTAAAAACACAAAATGCACTACCCCACACTTCAAGATTCACATTGTCCTCAATGTGAGCATGCATAAACTAAAAGAGAGTTTAAATGATACCTGATTTCCATCGTTCCCATATACGATGTGTAGGGCTCCTTCCACCCAGAATGCAATTGGAGCCCATGTGTGAGAGGATGAACAACATGCAACTCTAAAATGTGCCTAATTTATTGAAAAGCCTATGTAGCATCCTTAGAAAAGCAATTGTCCAAAAAGAACATATGAGGGTAGTCTTAGCTTGATCCTCTAATGCTATAGGGACGTGGTAAGAATCTTTTTCAGTTTGTAACATGGTTATATATGGTTTTTGCTCGTTCTCACCACCAAGGGTGGGAGAGATGAAAATTTGTTGCATACTGTACTCCCCAACCAAAACGTCTTTCAAAATTCTTGGGGTCTTTTTAAGTTCAACCAAGTTTGGTTGAACCACTTCTTCATCCTCTTTAGCAATTTGAAGCTCCCCCTCAACAATCTCATTATTTAATAGTAAATTTCTCTCCTCAATTTCTAAATTGAAAAAATTAGGCTCTACTCCTAAGGTCATGGCTACCTCAATCTTATCTTCACTATCTTCACTTTAGGGCATGTCATAAAGTTTAGAAAGTTGCATACCTTGTTTCTCTTCATTCAGCCTGCTTGGGAATGGGATTAATGGCATACAAGGATTTGGAGGTTCATGCAATTTTGTTGAAGTTGATGCTTCCAAATTCTCCTCCTCCTCTGATTGAATTAACTCCTCTATGTATGGTTGTATTTCCTCACCATCTTCTTCTTGATTAGTTCCTGCATCAAAGGAATCACAAAAACTATTATATATCACCTGTTCACTCCTCAAATTTGTGATTACCTTGACTTGCTCCAGTTGGTTAGGAAATTCCTCTTTTTGGTGTGCTTGGAGTTGATGTGCCAATTGCCTAACTTGAGCTTCCACCCTCTTCAATGATTCCTCCAAAGAATCAAACCTCTCATTGCTCCCTTCCTGATTTTGTGTGCTAATTTGAAGGTAAGCATTCAAATCATCTTCCACTGTGGATTTCTTGCATTAATCCTGATTTTGTGCAGTAATTTGAATGAAGGCATTCAAACTATCCTCCAATGTGGGTTTCTTTAGGTGATCTTGATTTGAATATTGTTCTTGAGAGTAAGGATTTCTTTGGTAAGGTTGAAAAAAATTTTGAGGTGGAATTTGCTGTTGATTTTCCCAAGAAAAATTTGGGTGGCTTCCTTAGCTTGAATTATAAGGTTTAGGATATGGGTCATTTCCACCCATTTACTGGAAACTTTCATAGGCATATTCTTCCTCTTGCCTCTCTTGGTATTGTCCATAACCAAATGAACACATGTTTGCGCTATGTCCTGCAATGCCACATGCTGAACATACTTCACGAGTAGGCATAGGTGTTCTTCCTCTTGCATTTAGCATCTTAAGTTGGTTCGTTAATCTGCTAATTGCCATGCCATGTCAGAGTTAGGGTTATCATCATAAACCCCTACGTACCTTGAAAACTGCATATTTACAAAAGGCACTTAGCAACTTAAAGAAAACAAACAAATAATTAAATTGAAAGAAAATCAAACAAAACAAACAAACAATTAAAAGAAAACAAACAATCAATTAAATTGTAAAGAAAAATCAAACTATCACTACTTAAACAGCCTTCCCCGGCAGCGGCGCCAAAAACTTGTTGTGCTTGAATTAATTACTACTACAAGCGTCACTCGCAAGTATACGAGGTAGCTGTAGCAAAGGTGATTGCCCCAAGGTTGTTTCTCCAAGAAGGTGTGGTTCGTAATAGCTTGATTGACAATTTATTTAAATGCGGAAGTTTGTTGTTTGGAATTAAGAACAATTTAAACCTAAGATTAACGTGCATAGGGTTGAAGTGTGAAGGTGATACAAGATCAAATCGATTCTTGGGAAGGTGCCTAGGGTCATAGGTCCATTCAATCAAAGCCCAATTCTCAATTATCCATTAACATAACCTTGTAATTAATTTGTTTATTAAGGTTAATTAGTCAATTACCAATCCATTAGTTCTCACATTCATGAATTAGCAATAGCCAATTATTTTATATCACCAAATTAACAAAACCCTAGAACTTATATTTCTAATTCATTCACAGGGTAGTCGATTGCATAATTCTGATATCAAATTTCACCTCTCGGTCCTTCATTCAATATCTAGAGATCAATAGGTAGCTAATCTATCAACCTAGCATACAATCCAATGCAATCAACCAAAACAAGGTACATCAATGTAAATATCAATCAAATATATTACAAACCCTAAGCATGGGTTTTTAGCTCAACATCATCAATTTAAAATATTCATTCAACTCAATATAAATCAAACACAAATTGTTCATTGCAATATCAATTCTCTTAATACAACAAAACAATATTGGAATGAATTAAAAGAGAGAATAGAAGAACCCCTTGTGAAGATGCCAAGAGTAGGATTACTAGTCTTCCTCCTAGCTCCACTTTGATGTATGATGAAGAACTCAAGCCCTCTTCAATGGTTGATTCCCCTTTGCAAAGTGGAATGGAGCTTTCTCAAGTCACCAATCCTTCAATTGATTATGCCTTCGAGAGATGGAATGGAACTTTCTCAAGACACCAAACCCTTCAATGAAGCTTCTTCAACCTTCAAGAGCTTGTTAACCTAATTTATCCCAAAGAACCTCAAAGATCATATCAATGGAAGATTGAGAAGATGAAGATGGAGGATGAAGATGAAAGGACAAGGAGAGTGTCACTCTCTCCTCATCCCAAATCGTGTTTGCTCCCTCCTTCTCTTTTCTTTTCTCTCTATCCTCAAACCCTAGTTGTCTCCCTTCTTTTTCTTTCGAGCAGAAGAATTTATAGAAATTAAGGGTGACACGGCCAAGCTGGATTTGGCTTGGCCGTGTCCCTCATTTTTCTTTGGGACACGGCCAAGCTTGCTGGCCGTGTCCCTCACTGCCTCCTTCTTTCTTTCTTTCTTTTCTTTGTTCTTCAAGGAGTGACATGGCCAAGCCAAGAGTGGCTTGGCCGTGTCTCATGTGACACGGCCACAAGCTTGGCCGTGTCACATGAGTGTGTTTGCTTCTGCTTCATTTTTGCTCTTTCTTTGCTTTAGTCTTTATTTTGCTCCTTAAATGAGACACGGCCAGTGGCTTAGCCATGTTCCTTGGCCGTGTCAAGCTCTGCAATTTCTTTACTTTGAGGTGACACGGCCAAGCTTCATTTGGCTTGGCCATGTCATGCTTGGTTCATGCTCTTCTTGCACTGTTTTGATCTTCCAAGGGTGTTTTTGCACCTAAACCCAAAGCAAACACTTTAAAAAAACTTAAAACAAAAATCAATCAAAACATTAACTAAAAACACATAAAATTCATACTAAAAACAAGTATAAAAATGATCTAAATAGATAGCTGCACTACTCACAAGATTACTTCGAAAGGGAGTTAGATTTGTGTGGACAGATCAGTGTCAGTCAAGTTTTTAGCAACTGAGGGAGATGTTGACTCAAGCTCCTATCCTTACCCTGCCTCTGAAAGGTAAACCTTATGTGATTTATAGTGATGCTTCACATAGTAGTTTAGTTTGTGTTCTAATGTAGGAACATTGTAGGAGGATAGAGTCATTGCTTATGCCTCTCTGTAATATCCCAAAGTATGCCCTAGAAGTTTTGGAATATTTATTGTTGTATTTGGATTTAATGTATATGTTAAATTGGAAAGAGAAAAGAATTAAAGAGAGAGTGTATATGTTGTATATATGAAAATATATACAACATATACAAGTCAAGGTGATGATAGTCAAAAGAAGATTTTTATTTTTTTATAATTAATTAAAGTATTTAAAAAGGAAATTAAAATGGGTGGAAGAGAAATATTTGAATATTTTATTAAATAAATTGCTTGGTGGAGGTTTAAGTGGAGGTTGAGTATTTGACTTTGCATCTTTTTCTTCTTCTTTTCTTCTTTTCCATTTGGTTGGCCGGGTATCCCAAAGACAAGAGAGCAAGAGAGAGTTTTGATTTGCTAAGATCAAATTGAAGGAAGATTCAAGTGATTAAGTTGGAATTTTGTGAAGTTTCATCATCTTTGTTAAGTTTTCCACTTGATTCTTTGATTTTCTTTGAGTTTGTGAGTTGAGGTTGTGGTTGATATGTGTTTATTTGTTTGTGGTGTATTTAAGAATGTTTGGTTCAATTGATTTTGGATTTTGGGGTTTGATTGAAGGAAAGAGTAAGTTTGTTGGAAGAGAAAGTGTTGTGGTTGTGTTTTGAGTTTGTGATGATGATTATGATTTGTGTTTGATGTATGTTTTGAGTGTTTTGGTGTTTTTGTAAATTATATTGGTTTATGGGTGTGTTTAATTAAGTTTGTTTGAAGTGGATAATGGTGGAAGTAAGAGATTTGTTGGTTGTGTTGTTGTTGTTGCCGGAATCTGTATTTTTGGCCTGACACGCCCATTAGCACGGCCAGGTCTTTAGGCGTGTCCATGGTTCTATTTTCTGGATGGGTGACACGAGCAGTGACACGCCCATGTCACTGAGCATGACATAGCTACTGTGTTGAGGAAGGATTGACACGGCCATGAGCACTCCTGTGTTGTTGGACGTGTTAATGTTTCTGTGAGACAGAATGTATTACACGTTCAGCGACACGTCCGTGGTTCTGAGAATGTCAAAGCTTCTGTGTTGTGGAGTTAGGGCATGGTCAGGGACACGCCCTTGTTGTTAAGCATGTCATGTGTAGAGTTTGGCCTAGTTGGTTTTATCTATTTTATCTCATGTGTATCTCTAAGTGAGTGTGTATGATCACCTTTGGTTTAGGTTTTGAAGAGAGTTGAGTTGCTCTAATCCTAGTGTTGAGGATTCTTAGAAGAGGAGTTTGGTGTGGAGTGAGTTGCTCTTGAGGTAAGTACAAACCCTACATTATTGCATACCTTTATATGATCTTGAGACTTAACACATTTGATTTTAAATGTGTTAAGTAATCTATTGCATTGTTGATGCATATTAATAATGTTATGTTTTGCATAATGTGAACTTTGTGGAATATATGTTGAAGATTCTAAATATATGATGATATGATGAAATATGAAATGTATGTACAATGCAATTGGTTATGATGAATACTTCAATGATGAGTTGTTTTAATGTAAATTAAGATAATTGAGGCATGTTTGCCTAGATGATGATGTTCAATGTAATTGGTTATGTATACTCTATTGATGAGATGATTGAGGCATGGATGCCTAAATGATGATGAGAAAATGAGAATGAATTGATAATGAATTAATGAATGAATTGTGTGTCTAATGTGTTATTTCATTTTCAGAGTTTTGTTATTGGTGGCATGCCTATAGTAACAATCTCTTGAAGTTAGGTTGGGCTTGATCCTTGAAGCCAAGTTGGGTTGAAGTTTAGCATGCTTAACTCCCCTTGAAGCTTGGTTGGGTCTAGTCCTTGAAGCCTAATTGAGATGTTACAACCCTTGAAGCTAGGTTGGGTTTGGTTCTTGAAGCCAAGTTGGGTTGATACTTAGCATGCTTTGTTCCCCTTGAAGCTTGGTTGAGCCTAATCCTTGAAGCCTAGTTGGGATAATGATAATGATAAATGTGATAATTGAACCAAAACATTAACTCTGAAAGTTGAATGGCATATTAGTGTCTTTTGGGCCCATGCTTGTCTTTGTTTAAATGTGATTCATGAATGGTGAAACAAATGAATAATGAGATTCAATGTAAGACTTAAAAATGTGATATTCTTATGTATTGATTATAATGTGTGAACATATAACATGTATTGTTTATAATGTTTGAACATATGATATTGCATTGCATCGAAACATATTGTTATTAGGGTTTGTACCACTAAGCCGTTGGCTTAGCGCGACTGTGGTTCATCGCGCAGGTGACAGGATCGAGCTAGAGAGTTCATCTAGACTGAGTCAAGTCTAGATTTTGGAGTGTTGACTGTGAGCTTAAAGATCAAAGACTGACTGCCAAACATGTATAAACTTTATGTTTTGTAAAATTTATTTGTGATGTTTATGTATTTGTAAATACCTCTACATTTCCGCTGCGTATCATATAAATGTTTTATCTAGTGTACTTTATGATATAACTTAAATGTTTTAAGTTGCTCATATTATTATATAAAGGAATTATTTGAATGTTTTAAGTTTTCTTATAATGTTGTTAAATGGAAAAGATCGGTTTGCTTATTATAAACCGTAGCACTCCTGTATTAGGTATACGTATATTACAGGTGTATGTAGTGTGCGTATACGGGGTATAGGGGTGTTACACTCTCGACAGTTGAAGCCGCGTGAGCTGAATTACTTGACTCATGATTTAGAGCTAGCAGCCATAATTTTTGCCTTGAAGATTTGGCGGCATTACTTGTATGGGGAGAAGTATTTCATTTATATGGATCATAAGAGTTTGAAGTACCTGGGTGTTCAGAAAGAGCCGAATCTTTGGCAGAGACAACGGTTAGATTTGATTAAAGACTATGATTATTTTATTAATTATCATCATGGCAAGGCAATTGTTGTTACTAATGCCTTGAGTCGAAAGTCTTTGGAAGGTTTGACTTTTGCTCTTTGCAAGGCAATTGTTGTTACTAATGCCAGATGTGAGTCTTGTGATGATGGTGCTTTGATGGCTCAGTTGCAATTGAGGCCAATGTTGTTGGATGAGGTTAGGGAGTCTCAGTTGGTACATGAGAAAATCTAGAAGATTATGTTGGATTGCCAAAAGGGGGAGAGTCTAGACTTTCATGTGAGAGATGATGGCAGTCTATAATACAGAGATAGGTTGTGTATTCCTGATGATGCAGGGTTGAAGAGGATGATTTTAGAGGAAGCACATCAGTCAGTCTATGCTATGCACCCTAGGAGTACCAAGATGTATCAAGAGTTGAAGCAACATAATTGGTGGTCAGGTATGAAGAGGGACATAGCAGATTTTGTATCTAGATGTCTCACTTGCTAGAGAGTGAAGGCTAAGCACTAGGTTCCTTCAGGGTTGCTTCAGCCATTATTAGTGCTAGAGTGGAATTGGGAGCGAGTGATGATGGATTTTGTGACTGGACTGCCTTTGGCCTAGAAGAAGCATGATGCAATCTGGGTGATAGTTGATCAGATGACAAAGACATTTCATTTTCTTCCAGTTTGGATAGATTATTCTCTTGAGAAGTTGGCTAAGTAGTATATCAGTGAGGTAATAAGGTGGTATGGAGACCCAATTTCTTTGGTGTCGGACCGAGATCCCTAATTAACATTGAGATTTTGGAGGAGTTTACATGATGCTTTAGATTCTCAATTACATTTTAGCACTGCTTTCCATCTTGAGACAGATGGGTAGTCAGAGAGAGTGATATAGATTCTAGAGGATATGTTGGGGAGCTGTATCATTAATTTCACTGGGAGCTGGGATAGATTCTTGCCACTGATTGAGTTTACTTATAACAACAGTCATCAGTCCAGTATTGGGATGGCACCTTATGAGGCATTGTATGGTAGGAGGTGAAGGACACCTCTATTTTGGGATGAAGTTGGAGAAGGTAAGTTGGTGGGTCCCGATTTGATTAAGGAAATAGAAGAGAAAGTGAAGGTGATTCAGGGTCATCTGAAAAGCAGCCTCAGACTGACAAAAATCCTATTCAGATTTGAAGAGAAGAGACATAGAGTTCAGTGTGGGAGATAAAGTATTCTTGAAGGTATCTCCTTGGAAGAAGATTTTAAGATTTGGTCACAAAGGGAAGTTAAGTCCTCGTTTCATAGGACCATATGAGATATTAGAGAGAGTTGGTCCAGTAGCCTATAGACTGGCTTTGCCACCCGAGTTGGATTGGATTCATAATATTTTCCATGTTTGTATATGTTATATATATTCCATATGTACCTCACATATACACTTTGTATTTCTCACTTATAACCCTTCAATTATCATTCAAATTATTTTTTAATTCATAATTTAATTTTTATAAATTAACGAATTCTCTCCTCGTAAAAAAATTATCCTTGAAATTACCTAATATCAACTCTGGAATAACTGAGGATACTGGCTCTGCATCGTCTTCTCACTCACCCATGTCCCTTCCTCAGTAGAATGGTTCCTCCATAGAACTTTTACAAGTGGAACCTTCTTGTTTCTCAACTCCTTCACCTATCGTGCCAAGATCTCCACTAGTTCTTCTTTGTAAGTCAGATCCGGATTCACCTCGATAGACTCCACTAACAAGATAGAGATATGGAAGACATTGTGTATCTAATCTAACTCGGGCGACAGAGCCAATCTGTATGCCATGGTCCAACTCTCTATAGTACCTCATATGAAGTGAGGACTCAACTTCTCTTTTCGACCAAACCTCAGAATCTTCTTCCATGGAGACACCTTCTGGAACACCATATCCCCCATACTGAATTTAATATCTTTCCTCTTCAAATCTGTATAAGATTTCTATCGGTCTAAAGCTGCTATTAAATGATCCCAAATTATCTTCACTTTCTCTTCTATTTCCTTAATCAAATCAGTACCTATCAGTTTACCTTCTCCAACCTCATCCCAACATAATGGTGTTCTGCACTTCCTGCCATACATGGGCTTATATGGTGCCATCCCAATACTGGACTTATGACTGTTGATGTAGATGAACTCTATCAGTGGTAAATATCTATCCCAGCTCCCAATAAAATCAATGATACAGCTCCTCAACATATCCTCTAGAATATGTATCACTCTCTCTGACTGTCCATCTATCTGTGGATGGAAAGCAGTGCTAAAGTGCAACTGAGAACCTAACGCATCCTATAAACACTTCCAAAATCTTGATGTAAAATGGGGATCTTGGTCTGACACCAATGAAACTGGGACTCCATGCAATCTCACTATCTCACTAATATACAGCTCAGCCAACCTATCAAGTGAGTAGTCCATCCTTACTAGAAGAAAATGAGCTATCTTCGTCATTCGATCAACTATCACCCAGATTACATCATGCTTCTTCTGTGTCAAAGTTAGTCCATTCACAAAATCCATGGTTACTCACTCCCATTTCCATTTAGGTACTGACAATGGCTGAAGCAACCCTTAAGGAACTTGGTGCTCAGCTTCACTCTCGGGCAAGTGAAACATCTAGATAAAAATTTTGCTTGTCCCTCTTCATACCTGACTAGTAGTAGTGTTGTTTCAAATCTTGATACATTTTGGTACTTCCAGGGTGCATAGCATTGAATGACTGATGTGCTTCCTCTAAAATCTTCTTATTCAATTCCATATCATCAGGAATGCACAATCTATCTCCGTACCATAAACTACCATCATCTCTCACACAAAAGTCCCTACTCTCCCCCTTTTGACAATCCTCCACAATTTTTTGGATTTTATCATCTGCCTATTGTTTTTCCTTAACTTGATCCAATAACATTGACCTCAACTGCAGCTGTGCCACCAATGTTCCATCATCACATAACTCAAATCTAGCATGCAATACTCTCAACTAAACAAGCAATGAAAGCGAATAGGCAGTCAAACCTACTATGGACTTCTGACTCAAGGTATCCGCAACCACATTTGCCTTACCAGGATGGTAATCGATCAAGCAGTCATAGTCTTTCTATCAACTCCAACCACCGTCTTTGCAAAAGATTCAACTCTTTCTGAACCTCAGGTACTTTAAACTATTATGATCAGTGTAAATAAAGCATTTTTCCCCATATAAATAATGCCGCTAAATCCTTAGTGCAAAAACTATGGCTGCTAGCTTCAAATCATGAGTTGGGTACTTCAACTCATGAGGCTTCAACTATCGAGATGCATAAGCAAAGACTCTACCCTCCTACATCAGAACATAGCCTAAACCACTATGTGAAGCATCACTGTATATCATATAGGGTTTACCTTCCACAGGCAGGGTAAGGATAGGAACCTAAGTCAACATGTCTCTCAACTGCTCGAAACTCACCTGACATTGATCTATCCACACAAACTTAACTCCTTTCCGAAGTAATCTGGTAAGTAGTATAGCTATCATAAATAAACCCTTCACAAATAAACCATAATAGCCTGCCAAACCCAAAAAACTTCTAACCTCTGTCACATTCTTTGGTGGACTCCAATTCAAGATAGCCTCAACTTTACTCGAATCAACTCTAATACCCTCTACTGATACCACATGTCCGAGGAAAGTCACTTGATCTAGCTAGAACTAACAATTAGATAGCTTAGCTTATAACTACTTCTCTCTCAATGTCTACAGTACAAATCGCAGATGCCTATCATGGTCTTCCTTATTACATGAATACGCCAAAATATCATCAATGAAAACCACTACAAATTAATCCAGATATGGTGGGAAGATCCGGTTCACCAATTTCATTAATGCTACCGGTGCATTTCTCAATCCAAATGGCATCACTAGAAACTTATAATGTCTATACCTCATGAGAAAAATAGTCTTGGGTGCATCCACATCTCTAACTCTCAACTGATGAGTCCTTGATCTCATATCAATCTTAGAGAATATTGTTGCTCCCTTGAACTGATTGAAGAGATCATTTATACAAGGTAATGGATACTTGTTCTTGATGGTCACCTTATTCAATTGCCAATAGTCAATGCATAATCTCAAGGTGCCATCCTTGTTCTTCACAAATAAGACAAGTGCTCCCCATAGGAAAACATTAGGCCAGATAAACCCTTTATCAAGTAACTCTTGCAACTACACCTTCAACTCCTTTAATTCTACAGGTACCATCAGATAAGGGATAATAGAGATGGGAGCGGTACCAGGCATCAAATCGATACCAAACTCTACCTCTCTCTCAGGAGCATCAGGGAAAACATTTGGAAACTTGGCACTTGTAGGTATATTGTCAAGCTGGCAACTCATCAGGGAGAAAATCTAGAAAACTCCATCTCTCTCTCATGAGGTAACCCTTGAGGGGGATCGCGGGCAGCTCCCCCGAAAGGTAAACAGTTTATAGGATATGGTTTTGTTGGGGAATTAGGGTTTCTATGTAAGCTAGGATTTTATATTTATAGAAATTAGGGTTTTTCCTAAACTAGGGTTTTAAAATAAAAATTAGGGTTTTAGAACTATAATTTAACATCTTGGTTTTTCAAAATAAGGAAATAGGGTTTTAGGTAATTAGAGATTGAAATTAAATCCAAAGCTATTGAATGAAACAAATATTCAATGAATTAAGATATGGTGACATTGAAATCAATGAAAACAAGCTGCTGGATATTGTATATAAATCGAAAGACAAAAGAATGAACTACTGAATAAAGGCAATTCAATGGATGAAATAATAATAAGTGAACCTACTGTAATTTTAAATGAATTAAGTTACAAAGACAAACATGCATTTGTTGATTCCTCCAAAAGTGAGAGTGATTGTTTTAAGCTTCATACCTTACTGCCTACACCAATTTGTAGCTTTGGTTGGATGAAGCAAATTTGGGACAATGGTCACTGCCTCCATGGTTGTTGTATATGTTAATTGTGTTTTAATTTCTATTACTCTAAGCTCTTAGTTGTTAATTTCCAATCGTGTCTATTAATCCTCTCTTCTCCATTGATTTTGTTATTTATAGGCAAAGAGAGTTTAAGTCAAAACCCTAATATCTAATTCGATGGTCAAATAAAGTCCAACTTTAATTAGGAAACTTAATAAACCAAGTTAAGGTCTGGTAATACAACTAAAATGAATTTTTTAAAGACCATGGAATCTACCTATCATGTAAACCATCTACCTTTCAAGGTCACTGCCCCCTATCCCCTGCAAGGGGTGCTACACCCTTGACCCCCGCCCGCTATCTGGCTAGCAAGACCGTCGTACGTGATCCCTCATCAATAGGGTCAATATTTATTTGTGGATTATAATTCTTTGTGATCTAATTTAATTACTTTTATTAAACTCTAATTTATTATTTTTGTGATGATTAAACTATGTGTTTGGATTATTTATTTTGCTATGAATGGTGGAATGGAATTGTAATTTTTATTTGGATTTTAAGGATTGTAAAAGGCATGTTTCCACACTATGTGGGTGTCTTATTTAGTTTATTATTTAAATTTTTTATGGACTTTGGAATTATTGTAAAGGACACATTTCCACCAATTGGTGGGTGTCCTATTTTATTTATTTGTATGAACATTTGGACATTTGTAAGGGCATGTTTCCATCTTGTATGGGTGCCCATCTTTTGATTGATTTATTTTAATTAATAATATGATGTTTTATTTTATTGCATGTAGTATGGTTGATGTAACACCCCGATACTCCATATAACTACTATACATATACCTAGTATACATACAGTACCTATATAAAGCATAAGGATGTCACTTTTTGTCGCCATTTAAGAAAATCCTTGATCAGAGTTCAAATCACACTATATTAATTGAAAGAAACATTTACGAAATCATTATACTTTAATGATCTTACATATATATTAATCTTACATTTATCAAAATTTCCTTTATACAAATGAATATGCTTCATAAAAAGAATTACATTATAATTCAAAAGATATACATGTATGCATCACCCTCTAGTTGGTCTCGACAAATTCATACTCTTCTCGTGGCTAACCGAAAGACTTCATACCTTCCACCTAGTCACCTGCGCGATAATACATCCGCGCTAAGCCCGAAAGCTTAGTAGTACAAATATAAAATATAAACGTACATTATAGAAATTCTAACATATAAAGATATATCAATTCTAAGTACTATTAATTTCTTATCCTGTTTATATTTTCCTTCTTAATTGCACCCTTCATATGTCTCGTCTAATTTCATATATATATACATATCATTATCACCAATCACAGATCCATCACTAATACTCATCATCAATATATCAACATACATATTACATACCATAATTCATAACATTTCATGTTATTATTCTATTCACAATTCACCAATTATGAATCACATTTCCAACAAAGGCAATCATAAATCTCATTACTCATTTAGTTCAACCTTTAGATAACACATTAAAACAAAGACAGACTCGGGCCCAAAACACACTAATATATTATTCAAAGTTCAGAGTCAACTGCTTTGATCATATTCACAATAATCAAGCCCGTAGGCAACATGTATCATATTTCTATCCATGGATAGTGTAACAGACCCAGTCTCTTGGACCATCAACCCATTAACATGAGGAGATCCTCAACCCGGCTAAACTGTTACAAATGGAAGTGGTTTACGGGCCTCCCATTTCACCATCATTCCATTTTCACATTTCTCATCTGGAATCGGCTTACGGGCCTCCCATTTCGCCTATCCAGGAATTCATATCATAATTACCAATTGGAATCGGTTTACGGGCCTCCCATTTCACCTATCCAATGGTTCATAGGCATGCCATCAAAACAGGACTCTGAAAGTTGAATCAACATATTAGATATACAATTCATTAATTATTTCATTATCAATTGAATCATCATAGCCAATCACAATGGCATCATATCACATTTGAATCATCATAGCCAATCACAATGGCATCATATCACATTTGAATCATCATAGCCAATCACAATGGCATCATATTAATATACAACATCAATTACATTAATTAAACAAATGTATCATTATTCAATCATATCATTCACCTCATTATAACTCAAAACATTAGTTCACATCTCTTTATGTCTCAATTTACACTAAGGTAATTCATTATAAAAGTAATTATAATAATAATAAATTGCATTGCACATACCTTTGTGAATGATCCTCATCTCTTCCACACTATACAAGTCATAATATTAATCACATTATAACACTTCATCACTCAAGTATACATAATCCAACACATTACACATTCATTAAGAATTATCTCTATTGTGATCCTTGACAACTCAAATGGATGATTTATTTAACATGTGTTTGAGAATCTTGTTGAAAATTTGGTTACTTCAATAAAGTAGAACAAAACGTTTCTCGCGGTCGCGCCAGACCCAAATACGACCGCGTTACACAGTCAAAAGATGAAACCTTACCACAGTAGGTTTCGCGGTCAGAAGTCCGATCTAAGTCGCGACCGCACCTCACAATCAAAAGATGAACCCTAACACAGTAGCTTTCGCGGTCAGAAATCCGACCTAAGTCGCGACCGCACTTCACATAATAGCGACCGCACTTCACATAATAGCGACCGCACTTCACATAATAGCGACCGCCCCAAATTACGGTTTCTCATGCAAAAACCCTAAATTTAGAAATTTCCTTTTGGCTAACTTCAAACACATTACACAACACAACCTCATTAAAATAGACACAAACAACATCCTCAACACTTAATTACATGCTCATCACAATATTCATATTACCAAAACACATTTACAAATAAAAGCATATTAGGCTTACACATTATATACATGTTTGTAATCAAATGGTTGTACTTACCTTAAGCACCAAAATACACCTTCTAAACACTTTCTTTCTTCAAGAATCCTTCACTTCTCAACTTAAAATAAAGCACCTTCTTCCAAAACCTTATCCAAAACAATACAATACAATACAATTTATCACTACCAAATCAAAACCCTAAAACCAACTTTACTCTTTCTTCAATCAAACCCCAAAATCTAAAATCACAAGAATCAATCACTCACAAACACACTTCACACACTCATCCACACTTCTAACATCACAAACACACCATCAAAATCAACCCAAGCTCAAACAATACAAGAGATCAAGAAATAACTTACCTAAGTTGACAAATCTTCAACTTAATCACTTGATTCTCCCTTCAACTTGAGCTTAGAACTTCAATCTCTCCCTTGGTCTCTTTGTTTTCCTTTGTCTTGTGAGGGAGCCGGCCAAAATGAAAGAAAGAAAGAAAAAGAAAGTGGCTACGGTGAAGAAGAAAGAAAAGAAAGAAACCAAAAAGTCAAAACCACTTTTCCTTCAAATCCTCTCCTCCAAGCAATTTATTTTTATTAAAATAATCCAAACCAACCTCTTCCACTCATAATTCCACTAATTATTTAATTACTCAAAAAATATAAAAATATCTTCCTCCACTATGTAGCATTGACCATCAAGGTTGACCTATGTATATGTGATATATATTGCTATATACCCAACATATACACTTCTCTCTACACAATATTCACCTTATTAACTTAACACAACATTCTCTTCTCAAATTAACATATACACAAATCAAATAACACAACAACAATATCAAGACTTCTAGGGCATATTTGGGGATATTACAGTTGATATTTTTAAAAGTTAAGAATTTAATAATATTTAGACCTTAAAAGGAGGCCGGTTCCAATAAACCAAGTGTTATAGGGGTGCTGGGTCACTTCTCAACTTTCTTTCCTGGCTTGGCCTATCTGAGTGGCGACTCCATTTTTTCTAAGTTTAGGCCCGTGTTCTCCAAGGCCTTGAGCCTAACAATGTCAAAGTCGCAAGAATCATTCCACCGGGAGTGGGGGTGAAAATTGCCACTCACACAATGGGAGTGCTTTGGCTTATCACCTAGGTGTATGAGTCAACCACTATAAGTATCACTCATGCATATCATGCATACATGAGCATATCACACTGCATTTTGTTATTTTGTGTTGCCCATTCTTTGTCAAAGTGAACAACAATACGAAGAAAAAATTGAGAAGCAAACATAGCATCAGGGGGCATGGAAAGCCCATTGCTTGAGAAAAGATCTAGTCACTTTGCAGAAATAGAGATGCATGCTTGTGCAAAGAGCCAAACAAAATACAAACATCAGTTAGAGCTTTTATGGGAACAAAATCATTGGTGTTAAGCCTACACAGGGGCAAAGCTTCTCCTTGTTAATTTTTGAGTTTATGCATATACAAAACATTTTCATACTATCTTTTAATGTTTTACAATGCATGGGCAAAGAGAGGATATGAGGGTTATGGCTAAAAAATTGCTGAATTTTTTGTATAGCTAAATTTTTTGCAAGCAAAAAATTGAAAGAATAGAACAAGTAGCTATAAGAAAGCCAAAATTCTCAAATGACAGATGGTCAATCAAGCAAGAAGAGTTGAAGTCGATGCAGGACAAAGATCCATCCCCATGTAGAAACCATTAAAGAATGGAATAAGTGGCTAGAAGAAAGTGTAGACCCTTAATTTTGACCCTAATTTGGTACGGTCCTGATTAAAGATTGCCAAAATAAATTTGATCCGACTTTAAAAGATTTAAACCTAGTTTACAACTTTAAAATAAGTCGGTCCAGCTTTGAAAGGGATAAATTCAATTGATTAATTTTAAAATCCTAAATTTAATTTTTTTGGCACTAATTAAGACTTTTAGGTCCAAAAAAAAATACAAGATTAATTTCAACCGGGGTGGTCCAAGCGCCTTCAGCCATTGGGATTGCCCAGGTTGACATGGCCTCAACCCATGTTGACCTAGCACACCATATCAACATGGTTCTTGGCTGGCTAGTTTCCTAACTAGCTTAGAATTCATTTAAAAGTAGGATTAGCAAATTAGGTTTAGGGTTTTATTGGTTGTTTGCCTATAAATAATAAGTTTTAATGCTATTAATAAGAAGCAACAATGATTCAGAGACAGCCATCAATCAACAGCTAGTAAGAATCAAAGAGGCAACATTAAGCAACAGAAATCAATGATTATTAAGTAGATGTGTAACACCCCGATACCTTATATAAGTACTATACATATACCTGGTATACATACGGTAAGTATATAAAGTATAAGGATGTCACTTTTCGTTACCTTTTTAAAACCTATAAAAGAATTCCAAACCATAATACATTAATTTAAATAACATTTACTAAATCATTATCTTTATCAAAACTTCATTTATACATATAATTACTTTCTCATCATAAATACATCAATATAAAAGTTATACATGTATGCATTTCCCTCTAGTTGGTCTCGACAAACTTTTACTCTTCTTGTGGCATAACAAAAGACTTCATATCTTCCATCTATATACCTGCGCGAATAAACACCCGCGCTAAGCCCGAGAGCTTAGTAGTCCAAATATAAAATATAAACATATAGTATAGAAATATTAACATATAATGATGTATAAATTCAAGGTATAATTAGTTCTTATCACATTTTATTTTCTTTTTAATTGCATCTTTCATATATCCTAGCTAATTTCATATATGATGTACATATATACATAATAATATCACCAACCCTAATCCATCACCAATACTCAAAATCAATATATTAATACATCCACATTATATATACCATACCAATCATTATTGCAATACACACTTTACATATCATACCAATTATTATTCACATTTCCAATAAAGACAACCTTTATCATCAACCACAATTCATTTACATATTACACTTAATAACCTTATATTATTCACAATTCACCAAGCATAATTCATTATTAATACTCACACTCAATATTTCAATACTTGCATTTCACATTGACAATAAAGACAGACTCGGGCCCAAAACACTAATATGTTATTCAGAGTTCAGAGTTCTGCATTGGTCCATAATCACAATGATCGAGCCCGTAGGCAATATATCTCATGTCTCTATCCATGGATAGCGTAACAGACCCAGTCTCTTGGATCATCAACTCGGCTAAACTCGAGGAGATCCTCAACCCGGCTAGACTGTTACTACAATTCACATTTCACATTTTATCAAGTAACAGACCCAGTCTCTTGGATCTCAATTCATCTCAATGCAAAGAGATCCTCAACCCAGCAAGACTGTTACCTTTCATGTATTTCGCATCAATAATTTACATAGTGTAACAGACCCAGTCTTTTGGACCTCAGTTCACTCAAATTGAAGAGATCCTCAACCCGGCAAGACTGTTACATTTTCACATTCTCTAGGCATGCCGCCAAATCCAGAACTCTGAAAATTGAATCAACATATTAGACACAAAATCTTTTATTTTCATTTCATTCTCAATTGAATTATCATAGCCAATAGCAATGGCTTAACATCTCATTTGAATCACTATAGCCAATCACAATGGCTTCATAACTCATTTGAATCATCATAGTCAATCACATTGACTTCACAACATATCATATCTCAATCCATATGATACATATAACATTATTGATATAACATTTCAAAATATATTATTCATATAATACATTGCCATTCACAATGCATATAACATAACATTTCATCATTTCTCAAAACACACTAACACCATTCATTATTAGAACATTTATCATAACAATTTGCACATACCTTAAGAATGATCCTCATTTCTTTCTACCTTCCCATTTCATATTTCATCCTTCATATTTATATATATAAAATGATTTACATTCTTCATTCACATTCATAACATAATAGCTTATTTAACACTTTCATCCCAATGTGTAAATGTTCAAAGACATATAAGGATATACAATCAAATAGAGTTTATGCTTACCTTTTTAATGATCCTCACATCCTTCACATCTTTATCATCACCTTAATCCACTTATTTTATCAATATAGTAAACCACTTAACACATTTGCAAACAAATGTGTTAAGCCTCAAATCATGTAAATAAATACAATCATATGTATTGGTACTTACCTCAATCACACTTCACACAACTCTAAACACCTTCTTCCAAAGTTCTTCACTTCCCAATTTAGGGCAAATCACCTTCTATCAAACCCTAATCCAAAGAATGATACAATCCATCAATTCCAATACCATTTAATCACTTAACAACTTCATCTTAAACCTTAAATCACAAAATTACACTTCAACATCATTCATTATAGGCCACGGTCGTGGCCACCATAATCCCCACGGGCGTGGGGTACAAAACAGTTCTGCCACCCAAGCTTCCATCCTCCACGTCCATGGCACCATAAGCCTACTAATGGCCACGGCCATGGCCAATCAAGGCCACGGGCGTGGCATCAAAAAGGCTACTGCCTTCGGCCAACATCCCATTTCCAAGCCTAAAATTCCAACAAACACCAATCACTAGAAGATCTTTGAAAATAATAAAGCAAACACAAGGAAAACATCATGTAACACTTCAAAACCCTAAAACAATTTCAACTCCAACACTTCCAACAACAACACCTCTAAAACCTCTTCACTTAAAATCAAAAATAACATTTGAAAACACATCACAAACACATTTAATCATCATCTCAACAAACCAAAATTCATTTCAAACTCCACTTCAAAAGAATAAAGTAAATCAAGAAAAAGAGCTTACCAAAATTGTTGAATTTCACAAATCTTCCACTTAATTCCTTGAATCTCCTTTCAATTTGAGTTTAGAAATCAAAACAACACTTTGCTCTCTTCCTTCCTTTGGATAGCCGGCCACACACATGAGAAAAGACAAGAAATGAACAAGTCAACTCTTCTTTCCTTATTTAAATCTCCACCAAGAGATTATATCCAAGCAATTACTAAAATGCCCTCAACCAATTAATTAACCTTTTGTCTCATATGTGCCCATTATAGTCATTACACATGTCACACAAAAATATCCTCTTGCATTGACTCCACCTTTGACTTATGTATATGTTAATTATACAACCATATAAACAACATATACACTTCTCTCTACACCCTCTTTTCTTTCCCAAAACACATATACATAACCATTCTCTTCTCAATTTCTTTTCTCTTGCAATTTGACACATATATATATTCAATCCAATTTATAACAACAACAACAACAATAACATAATCAAAACTTCTAAGGTATACATGAGGATATTACAAGATGATCAACAATTAGCACGGCTTAGAATTAAAGACAGAAGTAAATAATCAGGTAGTCTTCAGCCAAAAAAACATAATTGTTTCAGGTAGGCATCAACAGGGCAAGCTTGTTTCAATTTATTAATTTTGGTGGAGCCTTTGACGTAAGTTTTGTTTTCTAAATCAAATATATATTAAAACATGCAGTAGCTATGAATGAATCTAGTGGTGAATGATATAAAAGTTATAAAATTATTTTATTCCAGTAGATTAATTTAATTTCAGTATCATCAAAAGTCTTTATTACTTGTTGGAATTAATTTTAATCCAGTGGCCAAGTAATCCAATAGAAATAAAATTATTTGTTATCTTTTAAATTTCAATAGTAATAAGTTGTCATCTCCTGACCGTAGCATCAAACCCTAATTTCTAAACCTCAATCATGTTTTTCCCAAAATATTAAACCCTGTTTACAAAACCTAATCCCAAACCTTAAAACCCTAACTTTAAGTCTGTAAAACCCTAATCTTAAGTCTGTAAAACCAAGACCTAATCCCAAACCATAAAACCCTAATCCTAAACCCTAGTTCATATCTATAAAATCATAAAACCTTAATTTTTAACTTAAAACCTTAGTTTAGGAAAAACTCTAATTTCTATAAATATAAATCCCTAGCTTACATAGAAACTCTAATTTCCTAACAAAAGCATATCATGTAAACTGTCTACCTTTCGGGGGCACTGCCCCTAATCTCCAGTAAAAGTCGTTGCCCCCCTTGACCCCCTCTAGCTAACCGGCTAGTGGGACTGCCGTATGCGATCCCTCATCAATAGGATCAATATTTATTTGTAGACTATAAATCTTTGTGATTTACTTTAATTCCATTTATTAAACTCTAATTTATTATTTTTGTTATGATTAAACTATTTGTATGGATGATTTATTTATTTTGGTTGAATGTTTTGATTTAATTAATTGTTTATTTGATTTCTTAGATTGTAAAAGTCATGTTTTCACTTCATGGGTGCCTTGATTTTTATTATATAATTTAATTTATCATTTAATGATTTTGGGACTATTGTAAATGACATGTTTTCACCTTTTGGTGGGTGTCCTATTTATTTTAGACATTGGACGTGGTTGTAAGGGCATGTTTCCATCTCGTATGGATGCCCATTTGTTGTTTTGTTTTGAACATTACTTTGATTTTAGACCTGAAAAAGAAGGTGGTTCTAATGAACCGGGTGCTATAGGAGTACTGGGACATTCTCACCTTCCCCACACGTACCCAACTTTTCAAACCCATTAGGCAGTTGGAGATTCCTTAGGAATCGAGTCACCCACCCCTTTCTTTTTTCTTGATCCGTCTGGGTGGTGACTCCATTTTCTCAGGGTTTAGGCTCGTGTTCTCTAAGGCTCTGAGCCTAATAGTGTCGAAGTCGCTAGAACCATTCTACATGGGAGTAGGGGCAAAAATCCCCGCTCGCAGTGGCGACTCCACTAGGGATAAGAGAATTTAATTCCATTGGTCTTTATATTATTTTATTCTTTCTTAAAATGATATTATCTAATGTATCATTTTAGATTGCATTGTGTGCGTGAGTTAGGATACCCGTGTTACCCGTGTTGTATTATGTAAGGGATACCATACTTTCACTCAAGGTATGGAGATCGAGCATGGCATAACCACTCATAGCCTAGTACCATTTGGTATATATTTGCTATGGGAACCTAAGCTTTTCAACCCAAAGGCTAGAGCCCATGTAGTTGGCCTAGTTACTTTCCTTAGGTTTATACCCAAATGCTTTAGGTTTATACCCAAATGCTTGCTCTTTGACTATGTTTGATATATCTTAGTTTGAATCATGGCCTATTTGGTTTGTTATTTTTCTAATATGACCTAATTATATTATAATCCCAAAATAATTTTCAAAGCCCAAAATAATTTTTAAAACCCAAAAGACCAAAACTATTTTCAAAACTTTTCAAAATGGTCTTTTTCAAAAGATGGGTCAAAAATTCTTTTTACCTCATAGCCCAAGTTCAAAGCCCAAAATTTATTTTTTGGAACAAATCTTTTACAATGGGCTTTAAAATAAAACCATTTAAAGCAAACCTTTTCAATGGGCTTACAACTAGTTGGGTCAATTATGGAATATTTAAAATCAACAGTGGACCTAGTTCACGGTAAGACTTATTAATCATGGGCTTATTTGTGGCATGGAGAAATCTATTTATGATAAGCCTTTTAATTTAGTTTTAATCCAATATAGCATAAAAGCAGTCTTTTGTTAACCCGATGGATTAAGACCTAATTAATGGTAGTTATCATGGACTGACTTCGAAGTTTGAAAATACAATTATTGGTTAAACTGTTTAAGAGAATTGTTTGAAAATAAGATATCTTGTGTTGATATTTTGTTGACCATATACCAAGGAAAAGGGACTCATCATTCATGTGTGGGTGATATAAGGTTAGAAGGACGTCCTTACTTTTATTATTTTCTTTGATTGTGCATCAGTGCATACATGCATTGCATCTCATATCATTGATCCTTTCTAGATCATAGCTTTGAAGAACAACAGTTCAAAAGTTTACGACAATCCGACCTATGTCAGTGACTCAGAGTTTAGTGAGAATTTAGTCAATTTCACATCAAAAGTAATGGAACTTGAACATATTCAAAAGATGGTGGATGATGCAATCAACTTCAAGGTGGAAGAACTAAAGGAGGTCCTGGTTGAGACCATGAAAGCCAAATGGCTACAATGTTTGGAAATATTATTGAAGCATTTGCTAGTACCAAGAAGCAGAAGGACAAGGAAAAGGCTAAGGTTGGTGAAGTAGCCTTCGAAGATGATAAGATGGTTATAGACGATGATGACTATTGGGCCCAATACTTTCAAGATCCTCAAGATAAGAAGAAAGAGCTGAAGGTTGTAGAGAAATCAACTATTGAAAAGACTGAGACTTTAGATGTGGAGAAGATGATTGTGAACTTAGAGAAAAAGTTTGAAAAGAAGTTGAAAATAGAAGAGATGCCGGAGGTGGACAAGCTATTTGAATAAGATGATGAGATCCCTTAAAAGTTCAAGATTCTTGCTTTTCCTAAGTACAATGGCACAGGGAATTCTCACTTGAATGAAAAGTAGTATATCACTGCTATGCAGTCTTGCCCGAGCTACTAAGGTTCAACACCTTAGAAGAAAGTACTCAAAAGAATTAGGATTTGTTGTAAAAAGCTTTCACTAGATCCTATTGTGCAAAAGAGTTAGAAGTGACCTTGATGGAAGTTGAGTCAATCAGGCGGAAACAAAATGAGAATTTTATTGACTATGTGAAAAGGTGGAGAAACAAGGTTGCATTGCTCAAAAAGAGGCCTGATGAGTCAGATCAAATTAGGATTATTGTGAGAGGGGTGTCGCCTAACCTTCGTGAGAGATTGTCTCACACCCTTATCAGAGATTTCAAAGATCTTCTCCAAGCTGGCTTGCAAATAGAAGAGTGGGAACAGGAGAAGAATCGCTTTTCTGGAGCTAGAAATGAGAGAGGGAACTACCATTTTTGCAGTCAGAGTGCACAAAAAGAAATGGATGTCAATATAACAACTGGTCAAGCAAATAGAAGATAGTTTTTAGAGTTGGACAAACCTCTGTCTTGGGTTTTCAATAAGTTATAGAAGAAAGGACTATTGCAGCCATTGGCTCCTCGACCGCTACACGATCCTCTGCTGCCAAACTTTGATGCCAAGGCCTTCTATCAATTCCATCAAATGCAAGGGCATGATATAGATAAATGTGGTCAATTGAGGCATGAGATCCAAGATTTAATCTACAATGACAAGATTCCCGAGCCCAATAAACCCAATACTAAAAGCAATCCATTGCCTAAGTTTGGAAGAGTGCTACCACCAGCATCCTTCATGATAGATGGAGGATTGATGGAAAGTTTTTTCTTGTCGTCCTTTCAAGATGTAGATATTGTGGAATAGGAGATAAAGACCATTTTCCCTGACATGTCCAGATTTTTTTAGGCTTGAGTGCTACTTATTTTACTTCTGCTTTCTTTAATATTTTTGAAACAATTATGTTTTTCAAGATTGTTTGAATAAATTACTTTCATCAATTTTTTTTTTATATTGGTCTTTGTTCATTTTGGTGCTCAACCGATGATGAGTCTACCTTGATATTCATAAATTAGTGTATCTTTGCATCATGATTCGAATGACTTTACTAGGCGAGGGAGTTGTTCTATAACATTGAGCTATGTATACTTACTTAGAGAGGTCTCTTGCATAATTATAAGTATATAGGTTCTAGTCAATCCTAGAACATGCCTTGATGAACTTTTGAGGTGAAATTGAACTTTTCTTATTTGAGGGAGAGATGATCTAGGCATTGTTTGGTAAGCCAACAACTAGTATCCACCCTATTAAAATCAATCCTTAGGTTGTCCCTTTGAGCCTTCATGCAATTTTAGCTTGCTTTTTATTAACTTTTAAGCCCGATAACTAATCCTATGCTATTGTGACACTGAGGACAAGTCTGATGATCACTAAGGTACCAAGGACTGAAGAATATTAAGGAAGATGATGTATAGTCAAGATGATAAAGATAGTTAAAGTTTACCTAAATTGCTAATATATCAGATCTATCAAGGCACCGAAGGGTCTGTCCTCACTGAAGTAGACTCACTATAATCCATTCATTCATAGTTAGAAGCATAGAATGGTGCAAACAAGACAACTCTCTTAGAGCTAGGAATAAAAAAAGGAAAGAACAAAAGAACAAAAGAAAGGAAAGAAAAGAAAATAGAAAAAAAGTAGTAGAAAAAAAAGAAAAAGAAAAAGAAAAAGAGAAAATAAAAAAGAAAAAGAGAAAATAAAACCCACAAAAGAGTGAATAACCCAAAAGGCCAGTTTAGAAAGCCTAAAAGAACAGAAGACTTCTACTAGGTTTATGAGGACATATTGACTTGAATTGGTCTAACTCAACCAAAGATCCAATCAAAGAAAGACCATCTGGCATTGCTCCAAGTTAGATAGTCCAAAGGGAAAAAGGGTAGAATAATGGTCCTGAGTTTTTTCAAAAGAAAAAGATAAAGAATTCCACTAAATGATGGAAGAACATTCAAGCTCTATTCATAAATCTAGATAGGGAGATGCCTAGAAGAAGGAAACGGTGCCCATAATTTAGGAATGCTTTCAACAACGTACAGTTCCAACAAGGAAGTTTATAGTGTGAAGGTTTGCCAGTAGTATCACATTAGCTTCAATTTGAAAATGGCCTTCATTTAACCCGTATCCCTTATAGATCCCATTTTAAGCTTAATAAAGACCTGTTGATCTCTCTTGGTTGGTAGAGTCTATTAGTGGAGATTATTTGAATAAGTATGCATATGAGATAGATAATATTTAAACTCAATTAGACCTTTGGCTAAGTAATATGTATGTGCCTATCTGAAGTGTAATAGTTCTTGCTTAAATGCAAACAATTCCCAAGTTTAGTATGGTAACTAGGGTTATCATGTTATAGATATATTGATTTTAGAAAAATCAAGTCCTGAGGTAAACTGACACTGATTAGAAAAAGTCAACATTTGATTTAAAAAAATTGTTTTTTTATTACATAAACCTTCTAGTTAAGGGAAGTATATTGCATCATCAAACCTCAAAGGACACATTGGGAAAAACAAATGATTATTAAGGTTATGAAGAAGCTACCAACTGACATGTTGAATCATAGTTTGAAATGGATGTATCTCTGACTATGTTGCTTGGGCCCCCACTACTCATGATTTCATCTCAGAAGATATAAACCATAGACCTGAATGAGCGTGTGGAAGGAATCCATGAAGGCACTTCAGCTTATTACCTCAGTCCGTGAGTCAATAGAACCACTGTAAGTATTATTCATGCATATCATGCATACATGAGCATATCACTTTTCATTGTCTATTCTTTGTCAAAATTAACAACAGATAATCTATGAAGTAAACATGAAGTAGATATGGAATCAGGGGGCATAGAAGGCTCATTGCTTGAGGAAGATCCAGTCACCTTGTATGAATGAAGATGCATGTTTGTGCAAGGAACCAAAATTCTAACTAGAAGAAAGCCAAAATTCTCAAACAACAAAAGGATGATCAAGTTAGAAGAGCTTAAGTCTTGGGTCGAGAATCCTAATCCTATTTTGGGTTGAGCACATTAATCTAGTCTTGGGTCGAGTAACCTAGTCCAGTATTTGGTCGAGAACCCTAATCTAGTCTTAGGTAGAGCACCCTAATCCAGTCTTGGGTCAATTACCATAATCCAGTCTTGGGTCGAGTACCCTAATCTAGTCTTGGGTCGAGTATCCTAGTCCAGTATTGGGTCGAGAACCCTAATCCAGTCTTGGGTCAAGCACCCTAATCAAGTCTTGGATCGAGTAACGTAATCCAGTCTTGGGTTGAGTAATGTAATCTAGTTTTGGGTCGAGTACCCTAATCTAGTCTTAGGTCCAGTACCCTAGTCCAGTCTTGGGTCAAGAACCCTAATCTAGTTTCAGATTGAGTACCCTAATCTAGTCTTAGGTCGAGTACCTTAGTCTAGTCTTGGGTCAAGAACCCTAATCCAGTCTCGAGTCTAAAACACAAATCTTTCTCGAGTTTAGAAATTAATCTAGGTCCAGAACCAAAACTAATCTGAGTCTAATTCCAAAACCATCTGGGGTCCAAAACCCAAATAAAATCTAGCATCAGGTCGAAAACCCAAATTCAATCTCGGGTCTAAAACCCATCTTTGTCCAAAATTAGCTCGAAGTCATGTTACTTTTCACTCTCTGAATAAATTCCAAATCATTCAAGCAGGGGCAAACTGTAGACCTTTAATTTTGCTAAGTTGGTATGGTCCTGATTAAAGAATGCCAAAATAAATTTGATCTAACTTTAAAAGATTTAAACCTAGTTTACAACTTTTAAATAAGTCGGTCCAATTTTGAAAGGCATAAATTCAATTGATTAATTTTATAAAATCCTAAATTTATTTTTTTCTACTTGAATTAATACTTTTCGATCCATAAACTAAAAAAATACAAGACTAATTTGAACCGGGGCAGTCCAGGAGACTTGAGCCATTTCTTATGTTGACCTGGAGGGCCCAGGTAGACATGAGCAAGGCTCATGTCAATCTATTAGCCCATATCGACATGAGTCAAAGGCTCATATTGATTTGGTTTCTCAAATTGACGTGGCTTTAGCCCATGTTGATCTGGCACACCAAATTGACATGGTTCTTGGCTGGCTAGTTTCCTAATTAGCTTAGAATTTGTTTAAAAGTCGGATTGGCAAATTAGGTTTAGGGTTTTATTGGTTGTTTGCCTATAAATAACAAATTTTAAAGCTATTAATAAGAAGCAACAACAATCCAGAGATAGCAATCAATCAACAGCCAGTAAGAATCAAAGAGGCAACATTGAGCAACAGAAAGCAATGATCATTAAGCAGATGATCAAAAATTAGCATGGCTTAGAATTAAAGACAAAAGCAAATAATCAGGCAGACTGCAACTAAAAAAACATAATTGTTTCAGGCAGGCAACAGCAGGGCAAGCTTGTTTCAATTTATTAATTTTGGTGGAGACTTCAATACAAATTTAGTTTTCTAAATCAAATTTATATTAAAACATCCAGTAGCTATGAATGAATCTAGTGGTGAATGATTTAAAAGTTAAATGATTTAAACATGCAGGTTTGTTTTATAACTTTTAAATCATTCACCACTAGATTCATTCATAGCTACTGCATGTTTTAATATAAATTTGATTTAGAAAACCAAACCTGCATCGAAGGCTCCACCAACATTAATAAATTAAAACAAGCTTACCCTGTCGTTGCCTGCCTAAAATAACTATGTTTTTTTTACTAAAGGCTGCCTGATTATTTGTTTCAGTCTTTAATTCTAAGCCATGCTAATTACTGATCGTCCACTTAATGATTATTGCTTTCTGTTGCTGAATGCTGTCTCTTTGATTCTTACTGGCTGCTAATTGATTGATGTCTCTAGATCATTGTGTGAGCGAGGATTTTCGCCCTCACTCTCGGTGAAATTATTCTTGTGACTTCGGCACTGTTAGGCTTGGGCCTTAGAGAACACGGATATCTTTTTTTTTTTGAAAAATTCTCTCTGACGTTTCAACCAATAATTATATTTTAAAAATGAAAATCAGTTCATGATAATTCCCATTAATTAGATTTTAATCCACTCAACCAACTAAAGTAGCTTTTATGCCATATTGGATTAAAACCAAATTAAGAGGTTTATTATAAATAGATTTCTCACTTGAAAAATAACTAATGATTCATGCCAAAAATAAGCCCATGATTAATAATTCTTATTATAAAATAGGCTCACAATTGATTTTTGGTATTTCATAATTGACCTAAATAATTTGTAAGCCCTTTGTAAGAAAAGGTTGGATGAAATTCAAAAATAGTTTTGTTTGAAAAACCTATTGTAAAAAGATTATAGAAAAATGGGTTTTGGACTTTGTATTTGAGTCATGAGAAAAGAATTTTTGATTTGTTTTTAGAAAAGTTTTATGTCCAAAGACCATCTTGAAAAGTTTTGAAAATAGCTTTGGTCTTTTGGACTTTAAAGAAAAATTTATTTTAAGCTTATAATGTACTTAGGTCATATTAGAAAAAGAACAAACCAAATAAGCCATGACTTAAATCAAGATAAATTAACCATAGTCAAAGAACAAGCATTTGGGGTAAAAACCTAAGAAAAGTAACTAGGCCAATTACATTAGTCTTTGGTTTTAAAAGGCTTAGGTTCCCATAGCAAGTATATACCAAAAGGTATAAGGCTAAGAGTGGTTATTCCATGCTCGATCTCCATACCTTGAGTGAAAGTATAGTATCCCTTACATAACACAACACGGGTAACACGGGCATACTAACTCACACACACAATGCAATCTAATATGATGCAATGGATAATATCATGATAAGAAAGAATAGAATAATATAAAGACCAACGGAATCAATTTCTCTTATCCCCAGTGGAGTTGCCGCTATGAGCGGGGATTTTGCTCCCACTCTCAGTGGAATGATTCTTACGACTTTGGCACTGTTAGGCTAGGGGCCTTAGAAAACAAGCGCCTAAGCCCAGAGAAAATCGAGTCACCACCCGGACGGGCCAGAAAAAAAAATGTGGATGTCTTAATTTCTAAGGAATCCCCAACCCCCTAATGGGTTCAAAAAGTTGGGGACGTGTGGGGAAGGTAAGAAATGGCCCAGCACACCCATAATGCCCAATTCGTTGGAACCGACCTCCTTTACAGGTCTTAATATTATAAAATTCTTAAATATAATGATATTATCCATACTACATGCGATCATAAGTGTAATATCCCAAACTATACCCTAAAATTTTGGAAATGATTATTGTTGAAATTGGATTAAATGATTTTGAAGTGTGTATAAAGGATTAAGAGGAAAGAGAAGTGTGTATATATTGTATATATAGAGATATATACAACATATATAAGTCAACTTTTATTTAATATTCAAATGAGATTTATTGATGATTTAAAATGGAATTAATGTAAGTGGAAGATGATATTTTGGTTAATTATATTATTATAATAATGTATTTTGCTTGGTGGAGATTTATTCGAGAATTAAGTGGTTATTAAAGGTTGACTTTGTTCTTCTTTCATCTTCTTCTTCTTCTTTCTTCTCTTTGGCCGGCCACCACCATCAACTAAAGGAGAGGGATTTTCGTTGCTCTCTAACTTAAGATTTGCAGGTGTTTCAAGTGATCAAGTTGGAATTCTAAGGGTTTTCATCACTTTTGGTAAGTTTCCAACTTGTTTCCTTGGTTTTCTTTTGACTTTGTGTATTGAGGTTGTTGATTGGTTGTTGATGATATGTGTATGATTAATTTTGATGTGTTTGAGATTGTGTTGTCTATTTGATTTTGATTTTGGGGTTGGTTTGGAGGAAAGGTTAAGATTGGTGAAAGAAAGCAAGAGTTGTGGATTGTGTATGGGTTGAGTTGTGATTGTGTTTTGATGTATGAAATTGAGTTGTTTTGGAGTTTATGCAAGTCTAGTATGGTTTATTGATGGTTTTGGGTAAGATTGTTTGGAGTGGAAAAGGGTGAAGTATGATGTTTGTTGGATGTGGTGTTGTTGGTGTCGGAATCAGGATTTTTGGCCTGACACGCCCATGAGCACGGCCAAGTCTTTGGGCGTGTCAATGGTTCTATTTTCTGGATGGGTGACACGACCAGTGACACACTCATGTCACTGAGCATGTCACTGCTTCTGTGTTGGAGTAGGATTGATACGAGCAGTGACACGCCAATGTCACTGAGCGTGTCATAGTTTCTGTGTTGTTGGTGGATTGACACGTCCAGTGACATGCCCATGTCACTGAGTGTGTCATAGCTACTATGTTGAGGGAGGATTGACACGGCCAGTGACACACCCATGTCACTGAGCTTGTCAAAGCTTCTGTGATGTGGGTTTAGGGCACGATCAGGGACACGCCCATGTTGTTGAGCGTCTCAAGTGTAGAGTTTGCCCTAGTTGGTTCTTATCCTTATTATCCTATGTGTATCTCTAAGTGAGTGTGTATCATCACTTTTGGATTAGGTTTTGAAGAGATTGAGTTGCCCTAATCCAAGTGTTGAAGGATTCTTGGAAGAGGATGTGGTTAGATTGGTGTGAGTTGCTCTTGAGGTAAGTACAAATCTTACATGGTTGCATACATTTACATGACTTTAGGACTTAACACATTTGGTTGCAAATGTGTTAAGTAATTTATTACATTGTTGATACAATTGATTAATGCTGTGATTTGCATAATGTGAAAGATATAATGATCATTCAAAATGTATGTACAATGCAATTGGTTATGTATACCCTAATGATGAGATGTTAAGCCATTGTTGTTTGCTATAATGATGCAAATGAAATAATTGGGGCATGGTTGCCTAAATGATAATGAGAAAATGAGAATGGAATTGATAATGAAATAATAAAAGAATTGTGTGCCTAATATGTTATTCAATTTTTAGAGTTTTGTTATTGGCGGCGTACCTAAAAGTAACAATCCCTTGAAGTTGGGTTGGGCTTGGTCCTTGAAGCCAAGCTGGGTTGATGCTTAGCGCCCCTTGAAGCTTAGTTGGGCCTAGTCTTTGAAGCATAGTTAGGATGTTACATATGAGATGTTACTAATTGTGATAATGATTCGCCTATGGGCTTGATAAATGTGATTATTGGACCAAAACATTAACTCTAGAATTTGAATGACATATTAGTTTCTTTTGGGCCCATGCTTGTCTTTGCTTAAATGTGAATCATGAATGATGAAACAATTGAATAATATAATGAAATGAAATTTTAAAAAATATGATATTTTTGTGTATTATTTCTAATTCTTAAAAGTATGACATTGGCATTACATTGAATCATATTGTTATTGTGGTTTGTACCACTAAGCCTTTGGCTTAGCATGATTGTGGTTCATCGCGCAGGTGACAGGGTTGATCCAGTTGAACCGGAGAGTTCAGCTAGACTGAGTCGAGTCTAGGCTTGTGAAGTGTTGATTTTTGGACTTCAAGATCAGAGATGAACTTCCAAGCATGTATAGGGTTTTGAAAAATAATTTTTAGGGTTTTAGATAGAGACTAGATGATAAAAATAATTGATCAAAAAACCCATCTATTGTATGCTCAAATAATTGATCAAATTGAATAATGAGGCTACTATAAATATAAAAAGTCAATAGAAACTCAAACCTCTGTTGTTGGTTCCACCATAATTTTAATTCTAGTTGAATAATAATAAAGACAGTGTGTGGTGCCTTTTATTATGGATTGTTTGTTTGTTGCTTGTTGCCTCTTACTCCTTCCTTCACAAATCCAACATTCTGAGTAATCCGAATAATCCTTAAGTCAAAATCCCCATCCCACTTCTATGTGTTTTTAATGTGGTATTTATAGGGAATTAAAATAAAAAAAATCTAGTATGTTAAGGAAATTAAAAATTGTTTTGAAAATAAAATTAAAAACATGTAAAATAAGGTTTCGGCAAAAATTGCGCAGGCTCGGGCGAGTCTAGCGCTGAGCGAGCTAGGGGAAAAATTGCGGGCTAGGCGCTAGCAAAATTGGGAGTGGGGCATAATTTCACCGTAGGTTTTGCCGACGGCAAATTAGACCGTGGCCAATTCACCGCAAGCGAAACCTACAGTGAATTGGCTTAAGCCAATTCGTTGTTAGCAACTTTCATCGCCGATTCTGCCGTCGTCAATTTTTTTATTTTTTAAAATATTTTATATATAGATATACATATTTTAAAAAATAAATAAAAAATAAATTAAAATTAAAATAAATATTTTATTAAAATAAATAATAAATAAAATGAATAAATAATATGTAAAATGAATCAAAATAAATATACTACAAAAATTATTTCGAACTGTTTTAAAATCTTTGGACTAAACTAGGTCAAAATTTAAGGGTCTGCAGTTTGGCCTCTACTTGAACGATCTGAGACTTTTAGTAGAAGAGAGTAAAAAGCAACATGACTAATGACTGGGCTTAGAGCTAGACTGGACTCCGTACCCAAGGTTGGTTTGAGTTATAGACTCAAAAACAGTTTGGGTTCTAGACCCGAGGGTAAGTTCTGAACTCAAAAATAATTTGGGTTTTGGAGCCGAGGTAAGTTCTGGACTTAAAAAATAATTTGAGTTCTAGACCCGAAGTAAGCTCTGGACTTAAAAAATAATTTGGGTTTTGGACCCGAGGTGAGTTCTGGACTTAAAAAATAATTTGGGTTCTAGACCAGAGGTAAGTTCTAGACTCAAAATTAATTTGGGTTCTGAACCTGAGATAAGTTCTGGACATAAAAAATAATTTGAATTCTGGACCCGAGGTAAGTTTTAGAATTAAAAAATAATTTGGGTTATGGACCCGAGTTAAGATTTGGACTTAAAAAATAATTTGGATTCTGGACCCGAGGTAGGTTCTGGACTTAAAAAATAATTTGAGTTCTGGACCCGAGATGAGTTCTGGACTTAAAAAATAATTTAGATTCTGAACCCGAGGTGAGTTTTAGACTTAAAAAATAATTTAGATTCTGAACCCCAGGTGAGTTCTGGACTCAAAAATAATTTGGGTTCTGAACCCAAGATAAGTTCTAGACTTAAAAAATAATTTGAATTCTGGACCCGAGGTAAGTTCTGGACTTAAAAATTAATTTGGGTTATAGACCCGAGGTAAGTTCTGGACTTAAAAAATAATTTGGGTTCTAGATCCGAGGTAAGTTCTGAAATTAAAAAATAATTTGGACTCTGGACCCGAGGTAAGTTCTGGACTTAAAAAATAATTCGAGTTCTGGACCCGAGATGAGTTCTGGACTTAAAAAATAATTTGGATTCTGAACCCGAGGTGAATTTTGAACTTAAAAAATAATTTGGGTTCTGGACCTGAGGTCAGTTCTGGACTTAAAAAATAATTTTGGTTCTGGACCCGATATGAGTTCTGCACTTAAAAAATAATTTGGGTTCTAGACCCGAGGTAAGTTCTGGACTTAAAAATAATTTGGGTTTTGGACCTGAGGTGAGTTTTAGACTTAAAAAATAATTTGGATTCTAGACCCGAGCTAAGTTTTGGACTTAAAAAATAATTTGGGTTATGGACCCGATGTAAGTTATGAACTTAAAAATAATTTGGGTTCTGGACCCGAGATGAGCTCGAGACTCAAAAATAATTTGGGTTATGGACCCAAGCTAAGTTTTGGACTCAAAAATAATTTGGGTTTTGGACCCGTGATAAGTGCTAGACTTAAAAAATAATTTGAATTATCTATAAAAAAGAAAATTTCAAAAAATTTAGCTATTTTTTAGCTAATTTAGATATTTTTTACCATACCTATATCCTTTTCCCCCTTGCGTGAAAAATAATTTGAAAAATATTTAAGAGTATGAAACTATTTTTACACACAAATATCTGAATAAGAATTGAATAATTGAATTTACTATTTCACTGTTTATTCACTATTTGCTAACTATTCATTCATTATTTATCAACGGTGATATTGACTTTTTTTCTCATGGGAAGTACTGCTTTTTCCTTTTGCCTTTTGTATTTTCCCTTTGCATTTTGCCTATATAAACATTACCCGTTTACCATTCCATTCACTTCATCTTTTAATCATGAATCATTTATACTTACATATATTTTCATAGTCTAAGTGAGCAGAGAGCCGAAAAGAAAAAAAATGGAGAGAATGCATGCTTCGAGATCAGGGCCTCGATCTAATGCAGAGTTGATAAACGAAAATGGTATTGTAAGTCTACTAGTTGGGATGCAGCTTCATCGCAGTTCAAGCCAAAAAACTAAGGTAACATTGCAACTTAATATTTTAATTGCACAAATATGTATTATTTTATTTCATTTTATTATTATTAGTTTTTTTAGTTCTCTTTTTTTTATTATTAATAGTATTAAAGATTAGGAAAGAATAAATTAAAATAGAATATAACGGGTAATTTTAGGCTATAAATTAGTAGTATTAGTATGATGATATACTTACCTCGTGTTGACTTACCTGGCTCCGTGTTAGCGTGATCAATGTGTTGTCCGAGGTGGAAGGTGTATTTATAAAACCCGATAATGGTATGATGTAGTACCTTCTTGGGTAAAATGGATTGTCTGAGAGTGCGGTTTCAAAAGTTTCATCTTGCAATTACCATCTGAGGAGAGTCCGATAGATAGGAGTATAGTTCAAGCATTGTCAGAGTGATGGATGGACACGACCCATACTTTTCACCTACCTGTAGGAGAGATGACCATTGGCCTAGTCGATTATACAGCCATAAATGGTATCCAGTACTATGGCCTTCTAGTCCCTCTTACCAATGATATTCTGACGCATGAGAAAATTCAACAGTTAATCAGTAAGGAACCATCATTAAAAAGGCCTTTCAAGATAAAAATTGAGTCGATTCAGAGTTATTGGATGACCTATGATGGACGAGTGTGAGCGGGATTTTTGCCCCCACTCTCGGTGGAATGGTTGTTGTGACTTCGGCACTATTTAGGCTCAAGGCCTTAGAGAGCACGAGCCTAAGCTCGGAGAAAATGGAGTCGCCACCCCGACGGGCCGAGAAAAAAAAAGGGGTGGATGGCTCGATTCCTAAGGAATCCCCAACCCCTTAATGGGTTCAAAATGTTGGATACGTGTGGGGAAGGTGAGAAATGGCCCAGCACCCCCACAATGTCTGGTTCATTAGAACCAACCTCCTTTTCAGGTCTTAATATTATAAAATTCTTAAATATAATGATATTATCCATACTACATGCAATAATTAAAGTAAAGCATCATTATATTAAAATCAAAGCAATGTTCAAACAAAATAAATAAATGGACACCCATCCAAGGATGAAAACATGTCCTTACATCGTTCAATGTCTAAAACTAAATAGGACAACCACCAAAAGGTGAAAACGTGTCCTTTTACATTAATCCCAAAATATAAAAAAAGTTTAAATTACATGAAAATTAATTAATGAGATACCCAATAATGGAAACATATGTCTTACAATTTTAATACCAAAATAAATAAATAATAATCATAATAATAAAGAAAATATCCATCCATGATAAATTAAACCAATCAAACATCAAAATCAAATAAATCAATCATCAAAACATTTAATAAACTACATGATCAATTCTAAAACTAAATAAAGCAATAAATGTATAAGTTTAGGGTTTACATCTTAAAATAGGATTTTATAACTTTAATTACTAAATTAGAGTTTTGGAAAAAATAAATTCAAATACACAAACTCATAATATACAAATATATATTGACCCCTTTAACGAGCCCATACGACGGTCCCGCTAGCCAGTTAGCAGGCGGTGTCAAGGGGCAGCGCCCCATAAAATTTTAGAAACTAGGTTTTAGGGTTGTAGGTTTTGGTGTTGAAAATTAAGATCTTAGGGTTTAAGATTTAGAAAAATAGGGTTTTGAAAATTTGAGGAACTACTGTTATTTTTAAAAGAATAATGCTACTGTGTGATTTTTGAAAGAAGAATTAATTAGGGTTAAAGCTTTTAATACTTGAAAAAATTAGGCTACTCGAATATTTTTATAATTAAATAATCATGTATTAAAAAAATATTAATTTAACACATATAAGTAACCGTAACTTAAACTTAGTAGGTTATAGATTTATTTTGTATGATTAACAAAATAACACCATTAAACTATGTTCTACGTAAAATGTTATGAGCTAAAATTAAAAGATATAATCTACTGTAATTAAAATAGACACAGAATAGGTTATATTAAATATGTTTAGAATTTACCATCATTTGTTAGCTTCACCAATAATTAAACGTTGATGCAAAGTACTTACTTGCACTAAATTTGTTCTTCTTGGTTGGAAGGAAATCAAGACAGTGAGAGTTTGCCACTGCCTTGTTTGATGGTTTTTGATGATTTGTGGCTTGCTCCTTATTTTTTTGATGCTTCTATTCATTCAATCTCTAAATTAATTGCTAAAAAGTTTGAAGAAATAAAAGTCCAAAAGTTCCCAATAATTGTGCCATCCCAAAATTTTCCTCCTGGGTGAAATCAAATTCCCCCTTTCAGTGTGTTTTAATGTGGTATTTATAGACAACTAAAATCAAATACCTACTATATTAAGAAAATTAGAAACTGTTTTGGAAATAAAATCAAAACTAAGTAAAATAGTCTTTCAGGAAAACTGCGCGCGAGCCCGGGCAAGCTGCGGGCTGGGTGCATTTTGCCGCAAGTCTTGCTTGCGGGCAAATTGGCCCACGGAAAATTCTCCACAAGTAAAACTTGTGGGAAATTAGCCTGTGGCCAATTTTTCACAGGTAAAACCTACGGCGAATTGGCCCAAGCCAATTCATCGCTGATTCTATAGTCGCCAATTTTGCCGTCGCCGATTTTTTTATCTTTTTTATATTTTTTATTTTCAATATTAAAAATAAATATTATAAGTAATAAATATTATTAAAATAAATAATAAATATTAAAATACCACAAAAAATATTTTGGACTGTTTAAAAATATCGGATTGGACTGGGTCAAAAATTAAAGGTCTACAACGGGTTTGTAGAGAAACAACCAAACAATATGCTCAAGGATTTTTACTGTATTTGCGTGGGTCGACCATTTTATGCAGCACTGAATTTGCCATCCATATCAGTGTTGAGGGCCCTTACTGATATGAGTATGGTACCGCTTTACGATTGGGGTGAAACTGGCCTTGCTTGTCTCTATCATGGACTAGACAAGATTTGCAAGAACAAGAAGTCTTTCATTGGTTTCATGGTAGTTGTCGAGGTACTCTTCTTTCACCATTGTCAATTCCATGCTTATACTTGTATGAATTTGTTTTTCATTGTTGTTGTAGGTATGGGCATATGAGCATAATCATGTGAGAGTGCCTGGCATTTCCCGAGAGAGAGTCGGGTATCTGAAGTTGAATTTTTGGTTGTCAAATTGTGTAGCAGTTCCTGGCTCTCACAATGTGCACACCCAGCGCTATCTCTTGAGTTGCGTAACCTAGGGCCAGGTAAAATAATATTAGTATACTTTAAATTTTATGTAAAAAGCACACTTACCTACTATCATCTTGTAGGTCAATTTGGCTATGTGGAACATGGAAGAGCGGATGAACTAGACTTCTTCCATGAATTCCGCACTGCCTTTTTAGCATACCCGTCGAGTCATTGTTGGCCCTGTGTCAAGTGGCTGGTTTCTCAGGGAGAGAGTATATGAGTGGTTTCTTAGTCCCCAACGATGGAGGATTCTATTAAATTGAACGGAGTACACTTTTAAATATTGCATTAATGCCGGAGAGTGCGTGGTGGATAGCTTGGGACAGTTATGATGTTGAAACCTTTCTCTATCCATCGGGTGCATCATATACCCAGTTTATTCTAGTAGGGCTCTTAAACTTTGACGTATCTCTTATTGGCATCCAAGAAATTCTCGAGGAAGATGAGGATGAAGAGGAGTATTACGGAGAGGGAGGAGGGTCCATCCCTTATCCCAAGGCTAGCACATCTCAAGTAAATTTTTACAATCTTGCCATTGCAATTACTCCTTTCTTAACTTGTTTTGACTATTTTGATGATTATTGCAGGCTACTTGCTTATTTGGTCATGAGGCTAGACTTTCCTCTATCGCTCCTCCATTTGCTCATTCTTATCAACCGGAGATGTCATCTCGACCACAAGGTGCTGATATGAGTTACCTGGTAGGTTATCCTTTTCCATGATGATTTATACTACATGTATGTATGATTATGTATGCTCTTACCCTTTCCTTTTTTACTCATAGCGGATGCTTGAGGAAAAAAATAAGAAATTGCAAGAAGAGTTAGCTGCTAGTTGTCAACAGGTTGCCCATTTTGAAAAATTGTACCTTCAGTCAAAGCAGGAATTTTAAGACTTTCGGTTCCAGTGAATGAGGGATCCTGGTGCTTCGTCTTTTAGGGAGCCCCAAACTGATGACCATGGGATTCCTTCATCTACTTCGGATGAGGACCGTTACAGATCTAAATTTGAGGGTAATAGAGGTTCAGGTGCTCCTTCTTCGGTTGGACTTGGGATAGATGATATGCCTCCTCTCCAACAGGCAATGACTTTTTCAGGGCTTTGTTTGATCATGATCCACCACCTCCTTCTTAGTGGGAAAATATTGTATTATTTGTAGTAATAATAATTATTATTATTATTATAATTTGTACTTTTACTGCAACTTTTGACTTTCAATTTTTTTTCTTTTTTTTTGTATTGTTATTATTATTACTATAGTACAATCATTGGTCCTTCCTCTCATAATTCAGAATTCCACAGTAGCACTGATTCACAAAATCAAAGGCAATGCTGCAATTCAAAACCATTTTATCATTAATTTCCTATCCTTGTGTGTCTCGGTTTCAAGACATTCCTTGTAAACTTTGTTATAATCAATCACCCTATATAAATCCTCTTTCCATGTTATGACCCCATACAAAAACTAGGAAATTCTCTATGAATTTTCAATTTCAGCATCAAAATTCCTTTTAACAATTTTAATTTTCCTTCAATTGTCAATAATGACAGAACTCAATTTCAAGAAAATAAAAGGTTTATTTAAAAATATGAAAGTCACTCATTGAGAACAAATATCTTGGTCTAGAATTAATACTTTGAACTATTTTCAAAATATTAAATTGGACCATGCTTTTTTACATGCCATGGTTTCCTTTTGGAATGTGAATTCTATGACATTTAAGATAAATGACTTTGAGATATGTCCCATAATTGAAGAGTTTGAGGCCATCCTTGGATATCCAAGTAATCAAACAGTGGCATTGCTAATATTGATTTCCAGAACTCAACAAAATATGCAAATGTTGTTTCAATTTTCAAAGCCCGAAGTTCTACAGTTGACAAGAGGTGAGAAAATTATGCTTGGTCCCTTAATTGACTTTTGCATTTCTCATTTGGCTCCAACCAAGGCATGGGGACACATGCTTTGTCTATGCTTGCTTGGCCAATTCTTGCCTATTTCTTCCGATGGCAAGATCAATGCATGAGTATTGGATATCATGGACCAAATGGAAGGAGGCTTGTCGCTGATACCTGTGATCTTAACTGAAACTTTAGCTGGACTGGACCAACATAAATTGGGATTGTCAAGGAGATTAGTCAGAGTCCATTGCTACTTCAGGTAATTACCTAAACTGCCCTTTTGGGTTTTCAATATAGGCTCCTTTTTTTATTGCTTTGATTTTTGCCTAATCCGCCCTTGCGGGTTTTTGGAACTAGCAAGCTGCCCTAATTTTTTCCTAAGCCACCCTTGTAGGTTTTCAACATAGCGAACATTTTTTTTAATTCTTTTCTTATACTTACAGATTTAGCTTTAGGAGTGTCTCTGCTTGCTCGACACTCCATCTGTGGATTTTGCCAGATATCTGCTGTGACATCACTCTGCTAGGAAACTACTCCACCCTGCTTCTTCATATGCCGACTGGGTTGACTGGATCCACTCATGCACTGCAGTCAACATCCATTGGTTAGTATCTTGGTGGAAGATTTCTCGTATCACCATTTGGACATATTTGATGTATGTTCCTCTAGCTGCTCTTTGTTAAGGTACTTGCTATGATCCTCGCCGGCTTGATCGTCAGTATGGAGTTGAGCCTCAAGGTTCTTAGTTTACTCCTGATTTAGACATGCTTTGTCTGACTAAAGCCTACTGGAATCGGGTGAGGCAAAGCTGGCCTGCATTCTACATTTATCGTCTACCATAGATTTTACATTTGTCACTTTCTTTAGAAAAAATGTTGTTAGGATAATGAAAATAATAAGAGATGTTTCTTTTCCTTTTATAATTTGTCATCACCTTTCACTATTGTGTTTATTTGTTTTTGTTGTCCCAAGATGGCAACCAAGAGGGGGGGGTGAATTGGTTTCGTCAAGAAATAATGACAATTTAAAAAACTCAACAAACAAGAAATGCGGAATAGAGAGTTGGTTGAGTAATGGAGGAAGGTAAGAACACACAAGATTTATAGTGGTTCGGATTTACTTCAATCCTACATCCACTTCCTTAACAACTTGTTAAGGTTCCACTAGTCTTTGAAGTTTTCACAAGCTCACTTCCAACTTTACAAGTGTTTTTCTTAGGCTCACACTTACAACCCACACAAGAGTTTTACAAGGCTCACTCTCTCAACCTAAGTGTTTCCCAAGCTTACACTCAAACTTATACAATGGTGTTTTCAATGCTAACACCTAACATTCATAACAATTCAAATACAAGTTTAAGCAAAAGAAAATTTGTTGCTTGGCTATGAAAATCTTTTCTTAATAATGTTGTTCTATTTTGTTTTCTCATGGAAACATTGTATTTATAGCCAATGTGGTCTTACTAGCCGTTATTGCTGTTTAGAATAAAGTCTTGGCAGATTAGACCTTCTTTACTTAAACTGTCCGAAGCACTTAGCGGTCGCCCTTCATACAAGGATGGTCGCTCTCATGCTTCACGCGGTCGTCCTTTTAACCAGGGACGGTCGCTACTTTTGAAAAAGTTCAACGGTCGAATTTTAGTGCTCTACAGCAGGAATCTTGCCCATGATGTTTTTGTCGGACCGTTTCTTGCCCATGCTGTGTTTGTCGGGACGGTCGCGCATCACAAAGTGCGGTCGCCCTTTTTTGAATACTGAAGTGGGATTACAACGGTCATGTCACGTGTCATTTTCTGACAGGGCAAAAGAGATGTCCACCATAATTTGAATCTCGCGGTCGCCCTTAGTAGCTTTTCGCGGTCGAACTCATATTCTCGCGTCGAACTTCTGGACGCACCTGAGGACGCGAACACTACTGTCTCTTTGAGCAATTTCTTCTTGAATTGTTGGGCGGTCGCGACTATAAATGAGCGGTCGCTAAATTGGTAAGCGAGGTCGAATCATTCACCGTTCTTGTCACCGCGAACCTTACTGTGATTGTAATGATTTAAGTTCCTTGAGTAGCGGTCGGGCAAATATTAGGACGGTCGCTATTATGTATGAGCGGTCGCGACTATGGTCGAACTTCTGACCGCGAAACCTACTGTGACAAGGTTTCATTCTGTAATTGCATGGAGCGGTCGTATTCAGTTGAGGTGCGACCGCTATACTTGTTCTGTTCACCTTTAATTGAAGCAACCTAATCCTGCAACAAGCTTTCTCAAACACAAGTTAAATAGATCATCCATTTGAGTTCTCAAGGATCAAAATTAAGATCATTTGTCTAACAATCTCCCCCATTTTGACTTTGACAATTCAAATGGAATGATGAGAAAAATAATAAGTCTAAAATATTCCCCCTTAACATATGCAACAATCATCGTTAAGAGCATTGTAATTAATAGTTTATCGTGGTGCAAAGGTTATTGTTTGATGCAAACATTTCTCCCCCATAAACATTTCTCCCCTATTGCAAATATTCAACATTATTGTTCTTATTCTTGTTTTCCTATTTTTGTATACTGTTACTTGGTTCATTCCACTTGGTTCATTCCATTTTGGTATTGTTCTCCCCCATTGGCATAGGCAAAATGAAACAAATGTTAAGCAAAACAAGCATATAAAAGTGCAAACAATGAAAGGGAATATAAACATTATATATATGAAAGTGGAGGAAAGTACAAGACATGAAACATAAGCAGTAAACATATGAAAGTGCAAACAAAAACAAATTAAAGCTAAGCTTATTCTGAGTCATCATCTATGTCTAACTCTTCTTCAACTAAAGGAGTTTTCCCTTTATCTTGAGGTGCAACAGAGGCAGAGCTAGTGCTAATGGACTCTTCTTCTTCAGCAACGCTTTGGGTGTGATCACTTATATCCCAATCTTCAAGATTGCATTGAGGCAAGTCCAATTTGCCTTGCATGTCATAAAGATCATGGTGCATGTGGGATATAAGGTCTATCCTCTTGTTTAAGTGCTGGAATCTCTTGGAAACACTTTTCTTGAACTTAGTGAGTTTCCTGGAGAGAGTTTTGATAGCTTGGAGGATGAGTTGTGTGGAGGATGAAGCAGTTTCATGAGCAGCTTTTGATGAAGCAGCTTTTGAAGGTAGTTCTACTGCAACTTCTATAGAATCTCCCTCTTCCTCAATTGTATACCTTGGCCTTTTCTTTTGTTTATCCATAACTCCTTTCTTGCCATAGCAGTATACATATGACCCTTCTATCTTCCTTACACAACCAGCATGCTCTAAGTAATCCATTGTGATAGCATTGGAGGCTAGAGTGAAAGGGTTCCTCAAAGTGGCTAAGTTCAAATCATTCAGAAGGTTTAGGTGCCTAGCTATTTGAGTAACTTGAGAGGATAGGAAGAAGGTACCAGTTCTTGTAACAGCATGATGATAAAAGGTATCAATCAAGAACTTGGTTGTGTTCATTTTGATGTTGTGGGTGAAAGCATAGAGAAAGATAAGGTCTCTCTTGGTTACTTTCTCATTCCCATCTGCTCTTTGGTGAATGGTATAGGTGATAATCCTATGGAGCATCCAGTGGGTGAGAGATTTGATGTGCCTGGCTTTAGATTCCTTTTCAAAGGAAGTTTCAATGGAAATTTCTTGCCAGAAATCAGAAAGGGTTGGGTTTGAGAAGATTTGGTCATTGTAGGAGGTTATACCTTCAGAAGGGAAGTTCCAAATTCTGCCAAAATCTTCAAGGGTTAAGAATTGATACTGATCAAAGAGTTTGAACCTAACCCCATACCACCCTAGTGCAGAGTTTGCACTCTTCTCTATCTGGAATGACATTAGAAACTCCTTACTTAGACTAGAGTAACCTACCTCTTCTGGAAAGACAAAATTTCTCCATCCAAGGACATCCAACAATCCTTCAATTTCGTCCTTGATGCCCAAGGCAGACAGCATCCCACCAAAAGGTGATTTGGTGCCTTCAACCTTCTTCTTCTTTAGCATGGCATACCTAATGTCTTCCTCAGTGGTTTGGTGATGAGGTTTGTGAATTTTCTCACCCCTTTTTGATTGTGGAGGAGATGGAGGTTCAACAACAGGTTCTCTAATGGTGATTCCTGGAACTCTCTTAGCTTGACCCTTAATTTTGGAAGTGGTTTTTCTTTTGGGAGCCATTAGATTAGAAAGAGTAGAAGTAAACTGGAAAACAGAGGGTGATTGAGATGTAGAAGTTTTTTAGGGTTTCAGAAGTAAGTTTGTGTGCTTTGATAGGCAAAATATCAGATAAACTGTTGCAAAACACTTTTAAATAGATGAAGTAAAGAAATAGCCATTTATGACTGTTGAGAGTTAAGAGTTGCGACCTGTCACATAGCCAACGGTTATAAATTTTCGAGCAGAGTGTACAGGGTGCGGTCGCAGATTTAACAAGGTGCGATCGCGGAATGGTGTACAGCGACCATTATTATGATCAGTACGCTCGCGAGTGAAGAAAAACATCTGTAACGGTCGAAACTATTCAAATTGGTGCGATCGCGCACAAATTTTCTCGACCGCGCTCAGAGAATTTTATTGAATGAAACTAGCAGACGAAGTAGCGAGCGCGAAAGAACACTGGAGCGACCGCTACATACTCAAAAATAAAAGATTCAAGGAAAGATGGAAGATATTCTAAGTGTGTTAAGAAAAATTAATTTCATGCACATAGAAACTTTATTTTAAGGCAAAAAAAATTCTAATTAACTCAAAGTGATTCCATCAATCATTCCTAAATTGAGTTTGATGAAGTTAAGTCTATCTTCATTCAAGGGTTTTGTAAAGACATCAGCAAGTTGATTTTCTGTATCTATGAATTCTAAGGTTATATTCTGATTTTGTACATTTTCTCTTAAGAAATGATGTCTAATATCTATGTGTTTGGATCTAGAATGTTGGATAGGATTCTTAGACAAATTGATAGCACTAGTGTTGTCACATTTAATGGAGATATTGTTAAACATTTTACCATAGTCAAGCAATTGTTGTTTCATCCATAATACTTGTGTGCAACAAAAACATGCTGCAACATATTCAGCTTCCGTTGTGGATAAAGCAACTGATGCTTGTTTCTTACTATGCCAAGAAACTAGACAATTACCAAGAAAGTGACATGCTCCTGTTGTGCTTTTCCTATCTAATATACTACCAGCATAATCTGCATCTGAAAATCCTATAATATGAAATGATGTGTTTTTAGGATACCAAAGTCCTAAATGTATTGTACCGCTCAAATATTTCAAGATTCTCTTAGTGGCATTCAAGTGTGATTCTTTAGGACTAGTTTGAAATCTAGCACAAAGACATACACTATACATTATATCAGGCCTAGAAGCAGTTAAGTAAAGTAGTGATCCGATGATACCTCGATATTTCTTCTCATCTACTGCTTTACCATTATCATCTTTACCTAATTTCAATGATGTGCTCATAGGAGTTTTGCTAGTTTTGCAGCCATCCATTCCAAATTTCTTGATGAGTTCTTTTGTATATTTGGATTGGTTGATGAAGATCCCATCTTTACATTGCTTGACTTGCAGTCCAAGGAAAAACTTGAGTTCACCCATCATGCTCATTTCAAATTCCCTAGTCATACAAGAAGCAAATTCTTTGCACAGGGCTTCATTAGTAGCTCCAAATATTATGTCATCCACATAAATTTGTACAATCAAAATGTTGTGCTTATTCTTTTTAACAAAAAGAGTTGTGTCTACTTTTCCTTTTGAAAAACCATTTTCAAGCAAATATGCACTAAGTTTATCATACCAAGCTCTAGGTGCTTGCTTTAATCCATATAAAGCTTTGGTAAGTTTGAAAACATGATCAGGAAATTTGTAGTTTTCAAAACCAGGAGGTTGTTCAACATAAACTTCTTCATTTATGAGTCCGTTTAGAAATGCACTTTTAACATCCATTTGATAAAGCTTAAAATTCATATGACATGCAAAAGCAAGTAATATTCTAATAGCTTCCAATCTAGCTACGGGGGCAAAGGTTTCATCATAGTCAATACCTTCTTCTTGATTATAACCTTTGGCTACCAATCTTGCTTTATTTCTAATGATGTGACCATTTTCATCAAGCTTATTCCTATAAACCCATTTGCATCCTATTATAGAATGATCTATAGGTCTAGGAGTAAGTTGCCAAACATTATTTCTTTCAAATTGATTAAGTTCATCTTGCATTGCAATTATCCAATTTTCATCATTTAAAGCTTCCTCAATAGTTTTTGGTTCAATTTGAGAAACAAAAGCAACATTAACATCAACATGATTAATTTTAGATCTAGTAGTTACTCCCTTTGATGTTTCTCCAATGATGAGTTCCTTTGGATGATCTTTCTTGTAATGCCAATCCTTAGGTAGATCTTGAGCCTTTTCTTCAAGTTGATTGATCTTTGGAGCATCAATAGATTCAAGAGGTTCAAGAGTGCCTGCAGGGTCATTGAAAGTAATACCTTTCTTTTGATCAAGTTTAGATGATTCATCAAATACAACATGCATTGATTCTTCTATAACTAGAGTTTTCATATTAAATACTCTATATGCTTTGCTATATGATGAATATCCTAAGAATATGCCTTCATCTGATTTGGATGAGAATTTTCCAAGATTATCCTTGGTATTCAATATGAAGCATTTGCATCCAAATACTCTAAAATATCCAATTCTGGGTATTCTTCCATTCCATAGCTCATAAGAAGTTTTATTAGTTAAATGCCTTTTATAAACACGATTTGCAATGTAACAAGCTGTATTAACGGCTTCCGCCCAAAAATAAGATGGTAAATCATATTCATTGAGCATTGTTCTAGCCATTTCAATTAAAGTTCTATTTTTCCTTTCAACTACACCATTTTGCTGTGGAGTTCTAGGAGCAGAAAAATTGTGTGAAATGCCAATTTCATTGCAAAAGTTTTCAAAGTTTTCATTTTCAAATTCTTTGCCATGATCACTTCTAATAGATGTGATCACATATCCTTTTTCATTTTGAACTCTTTTTGCAAAGGTTTTGAAGTAATTAAAGGCTTCATTCTTTTGAGCTAAGAAATTAACCCATGTGAATCTAGAGTAGTCATCAACAAGAACAAATGCATATGATTTGCCTCCTAAGCTTGTAACTCTATTTGGTCCAAACAAGTCTAAATGAATGAGCTCTAAAGGTCTAGAGGTGCTTATAACATTCTTTGTTTTAAATGAGCTTTTATGTTGCTTACCATGTTGACAAGGTTCACAAATCCTATCTTTATCATATTTTATCTTAGGTAAGCCATCAACTAAATTCTCATTACAAATATATTTCAATTGATCCATACCAGCATGTCCTAGTCTTCTATGCCATAACCATGCATCATTATTAGTGGACATTAAACATGTATGATCAGAATGTATGCTTACATTGTAAGTGTTGTTTGTTCTAGTACCCTTAAATATGATAACATCATTTGAATTTGTGATTTTGCATTCCTTGGAATCAAACTTAACAAAGTATGCTTTATCACAAAGTTGACTAACACTTAGCAAGTTATGTTTCAAACCATCAACAAGCCATACATCTTCAATTAAATCCTTACCAATAGAACCAATGGAGCCAACACCAAGAATTTTACCTTTAGCATTGTTTCCAAAAGTTACGTTACCTCCATGTTTATAGGTAATACTTGTAAAGAGCTTTGCATTTCCAGTCATATGCCTTGAGCATCCACTATCCACAAGCCATGTGCTTTCATTGGTAGTAGATTTTAGGCATACCTGCAAGCCAATTGTGGTCATCCTTTTTTAGGTACCCACATATAGTTGGGTCCTTGATGGTTAGTAGAAAGAGTGCCTTCTAAATTTAGATGAGCTTTTCTTATATAACAATAGAAATTTTTGTGACCAAATTTCATGCAATATGTGCATTGCCATGGTATCCTATGCTTCTGCATTTTTCTTTTTGGATTATACATACAACTACAAGTATGTGATTTCTTTTGTACAAGTTTAGTAAACAACAATGCATAATTGTTTTTGGCTTTATCTCCTAGTGAACCGTAAGAAGTTCTTTTAGACTTGGTGCAAGCATCTTTGATATGAACATCAGAAATTTTAGTTGTAGATGCTTTCACAAAAGTTGGTTTACTAGGTGCAATGTTGGTTGAGCCATTGAATCCTAATCCATATTTCAAGGAAGGTGATCTTTGATTATTAATTAATGTGTTCAATGCTTCCTTTCCTTTATGAAATCTGGAAATTGATTCTTTTAGTTCTTTTAGTTCATGCTTCAATGTCTCATTTTCTTTAATCACCTTTTCTAAGTCATGTGAGCTTTTATTTAATTCTCCTATTGTATTCATTAAGTGTTCATTTGAGGTTTTCAATTCTAAGGTAGAGTTCTTTAAGCATATAAAATCCTTTTCTAACTTAGAGTTTTTTTCTTTATAGAGCATCATTTTAGAGAAATATTTTTCTATTTTAGAATTCATGTGCTCAATCAAATCACTATCATTTATATCACTTATATCATCATGTGCTACAAGATCAAAAGATTGAGTACTTACCTCATTGGAGTCATCTTCAATAGCCATTAGACAAAGATTTGCAATTCCTTCCTCTTCTTCTTCTTCACTTGAGGAAGAGTCATCCCATGTGGCTTTGAGAGACTTTTTCTTTTCTTTATCCCATTTCCTTTTGTTCTTTAATTTGTAGCAATCCGACTTGATGTGACCGGTTTTTCCACATTCATAGCATTTTACCTCATTTTTCTTTTCTTTATCTTTGAAGGAGAATTTAGGAGGTGTACCTTTGTTTGCTTGTAATCTTTTCTTCCTTTTCCATTCATTCATTCTTTTTGAGAACATTGCCATTTCATCTTCATCATCAGTACCTTCATTGCTTGAGCTCTCAACTTCTTTGATTGCTTTGAGTGCAATTGGTTTTCTCTTTTCTTTCTCACCTTGATCTTCTTCTTTTTCACTGTGCAGCTCAAAAGTGAGTAATTTACCAACTAGCTCGTCGGTTCTTAATGTGCTGAGATCATGAGCTTCTTCTATGGATGATACTTTGGATTCAAAGTTCTTTCTAGCTCTTAGGGCTCTCAAGATCTTACTGTTTACATCACCTTGATCATATACCTTGCCATACTTCTTCAGTTCATTGACAATAGCAAGCAAGCGATTTGTCATGTCGGTGACATTTTCATTTGGTTTCATCTTGAATAGCTCATACTCATGAACATGCATTTGTTTCTTGGTAAATCTTACTTGAGTTGTACCTTCATGGTAGTTTTCAAGTGTTTTCCAAATACAATGTGCACAAGTTAAATGTTGAACTCTTCCACCTTCTTCTCTTGAAATGGAGTTCATCAAGATGGAAGCAGCTCTATTGTTCTTGAATCGATCTCTGATATTGCTAGTTGACCATTGAGCTTTGGGAAGTGGAACTTGAATACCGTCAACCTCATGAGTAGGAGATTTCCACTCATTTTCCACGAAATCCCATAGTTCAATCCCTTCACTGTCTAGAAACAAATACATTTTGTGTTTCCAGTATGAGTAATCCGTTCCATCAAAGTAAGGTCTAAGAATAGAGTTAAGATTTCCATGAGAGCTTGATGAAGAAGAAGTTGCCATTGTGGATCAGATTTCACAATTAAGTTTAAGAAATCTCAGGGCTCTGATACCAATTGTTGTCCCAAGATGGCAACCAAGAGGGGGGGGTGAATTGGTTTCGTCAAGAAATAATGACAATTTAAAAAACTCAACAAACAAGAAATGCGGAATAGAGAGTTGGTTGAGTAATGGAGGAAGGTAAGAACACACAAGATTTATAGTGGTTCGGATTTACTTCAATCCTACATCCACTTCCTTAACAACTTGTTAAGGTTCCACTAGTCTTTGAAGTTTTCACAAGCTCACTTCCAACTTTACAAGTGTTTTTCTTAGGCTCACACTTACAACCCACACAAGAGTTTTACAAGGCTCACTCTCTCAACCTAAGTGTTTCCCAAGCTTACACTCAAACTTATACAATGGTGTTTTCAATGCTAACACCTAACATTCATAACAATTCAAATACAAGTTTAAGCAAAAGAAAATTTGTTGCTTGGCTATGAAAATCTTTTCTTAATAATGTTGTTCTATTTTGTTTTCTCATGGAAACATTGTATTTATAGCCAATGTGGTCTTACTAGCCGTTATTGCTGTTTAGAATAAAGTCTTGGTAGATTAGACCTTCTTTACTTAAACTGTCCGAAGCACTTAGCGGTCGCCCTTCATACAAGGATGGTCGCTCTCATGCTTCACGCGGTCGTCCTTTTAACCAGGGACGGTCGCTACTTTTGAAAAAGTTCAACGGTCAAATTTTAGTGCTCTACAGCAGGAATCTTGCCCATGATGTTTTTGTCGGACCGTTTCTTGCCCATGCTGTGTTTGTCGGGACGGTCGCGCATCACAAAGTGCGGTCGCCCTTTTTTGAATACTGAAGTGGGATTACAACGGTCATGTCACGTGTCATTTTCTGACAGGGCAAAAGAGATGTCCGCCATAATTTGAATCTCGCGGTCGCCCTTAGTAGCTTTTCGCGGTCGAACTCATATTCTCGCGTCGAACTTCTGGACGCACCTGAGGACGCGAACACTACTGTCTCTTTGAGCAATTTCTTCTTGAATTGTTGGGCGGTCGCGACTATAAATGAGCGGTCGCTAAATTGGTAAGCGAGGTCGAATCATTCACCGTTCTTGTCACCGCGAACCTTACTGTGATTGTAATGATTTAAGTTCCTTGAGTAGCGGTCGGGCAAATATTAGGACGGTCGCTATTATGTATGAGCGGTCGCGACTATGGTCGAACTTCTGACCGCGAAACCTACTGTGACAAGGTTTCATTCTGTAATTGCATGGAGCGGTCGTATTCAGTTGAGGTGTGACCGCTATACTTGTTCTGTTCACCTTTAATTGAAGCAACCTAATCCTGCAACAAGCTTTCTCAAACACAAGTTAAATAGATCATCCATTTGAGTTCTCAAGGATCAAAATTAAGATCATTTGTCTAACAGTTTTATCCATATCTAGTCAAATACTTAAAATAGTGCACATAGAATAATTTTAATATTAATTCTATTTTATTAAATTAGGGAACAACCAAACATAAAGCTAGCATACACAAGATCACTCCTGTTGCCAACCAGCCCTTTCGGGTTTTCTAATTGACAATTTTCTCTCATTTAGCCCTAATTGTTGCTTAGACCGCCCTTCTTTACACACTTCTTTGGGTTTAACCTTAGCTTATACTTCATTGCTCTCTTGAAGAATAATTCTAAGTTTCAGAAGTGAAGTTCTCTTGTATCTGACTTAACCATCATATCATCAACATATACCTCAACTTCTTTATGCATCATGTCATGAAACAATATGGTAGTCATCCTTTGATAGGTTGCTTCGGTATTCTTTAACCCAAACGGTATTACCCTATAACAAAATATACCCCATGTAGTAATGAAGGCAGTTTTAGCATTATCCTCTTGGGCCATTAACACTTGGTTATATCTGAAAAATTCATCTACAAACGAATGTAGCACGTTAGAGGCTGCATAATCAATGAGGACTTCTATATGGGGTAAAGGAAAATTATCTTTAGGGGAAGCCTTGTTTATGTCTCTATAGTCCACACAGACCCTAATTCTTCCATCTTTCTTTGGCACGGGTACTATATTGGCTAGCCAATCTGGATAATCTATCACTTCAAGGAACTTTACTTGTATTTGTTTAGTGACCTCTTCTTTAACCAATTCAGCCCACTCTGGTCTTAACCGCTTAAGCTTTTGTTTGACAGGTTTCATGTGAGTGAAAGTAGGAATCAAATGTTCGGCTATGTCTCGGTCTATTCCGGCATATCCTCATAAGACCAAGCAAAAACTTCTTCATATTTTTTAAATATTTTTTCAAATTTCTCTCTCTCATCAGGATTAAGGTCGGATGCTATGCTAATATTTTTAGGATTTTCGGTTGTTTTCAAATTTAATGATTGTGTATCAACGGAGTTAATATTAAAATTGCTCATGTAACCACTATTTGAACGTATGCAACCATCAGGAGAAACATCACACAAGTAAGCAAAATCATACTTTATTGCATTCATTTTGGAGAAGAAAACATCATCATCCTCATACGAAGCAGAAAAATTAAAATCAAAATTAAAATCATTGTTCTCAAAATCATAAAGCAGAACATCTTCAAACTTCTCTTCAACCAGGGTAGCAATCTCTTTTGGAGTCTTTTCAACTTTTAGGGCAGCTTCCTTCTCCCCTTCGGGATTGGGCTTCTTCTCAACTGGCAGGGTGAGCTCTTTCTTCACTTGTTCCACTAACTCAGCAACATTAGCAAAAATTTCAAAACCCGAGATCAAGTTTCCCATGAATATGATTGTCTTAGGTTTTCCTTGGAGTGGTCCCATGTTTGGAGCTTTGACAAAGATCTCTTCAAGTGGTGGGAAGCTCATCTTCTCATTCTTCTTTGGATGAACATCTTTGCTAGCTTCTTCATACCCTAACTCTTTCTTGGAAGTTTGAGTCTTGAAATCTGAAACCTTTCTCATACCAGCCTTGCCCTTTCCAAGACCAGCACCAAGAAGGTAGCTCATATTTTTCATCATGTTCAAGACCTTAGATTCCACTACTTCATCATAAGAAATTATAGCCACTTGGAAACCATTGAGAGGCCTCTCAATTATTAGAGCATTGATTACCTCATTATCTTCGGCCTTGATGACCACTGTCTCTTCTCCGTTAGGAAATTTGATCTTTTGATGAAGGGTGGAAGGAACTCCACCTAGAGGATGAAACCATGGTCATCCCTGAAGCAGAGCAAAAGTAACAGGTATGTCCAAAACTACAAATTCAACAATAGATTCAATTGGACCAACCTTCACAATATCTTTGAATGTCCCTTTGGCGTGCCTCTTGGTATTGTCATAAGTCATAATGGTTACCTCGGTTGGGCTCAGATCCCTTGTTGACATAGCTAGCTTTGGCAAAATTTTAAGTTGGCAAACATTTATGGTGGACCCATCATCAACCATTACACATGGGTCCTTTTTCCTTTGACTTCTACTTTTATAAAGAGAGGGCGGATGTAATCTCTCCCCTCTTTCGGTAAATAAGCATCTGAGAAAGATACCATTCCCATATTAACTTTGATCTTCTTTTGAATATCTTCACACTTCATCACTCCTTCAACCTTCATGAAGTTAACCAGCTCCTTCGGTGTTATAGATGTGGAAATTGGCATGCTAGCCAAGTCCTTGGCCATAGTTTCACGGTGCTTCTTGGAAGTGGCCAATAAGTCCCAAATACTGATGCTTGCTTGGGTTCTCTTTAACTACTTAAGCATAGTGTCATCTTCCTCTTCTTTGTTCCCTGCTTCAGCTTCCTTTCCTTTATTAGCTTCTACTTTCTTAGGTGGTTGCCTTGCATAAGGCTTACCAGATCTAGTGTTCATCACTTCATCTTCTTCAGGCTCGGACTAGGTCCATTCTTCCTTCTTAGGTTCATGATCATCATCGCTATCGCTTGAATCCCAAAATTTGTTCACAACACAGATTTCTACTTCTTTTCCAAACAAAGTTTGTTCAACTTTGCTAAACACCACTTCTTCGTTTCTTGCTTCTCCATCCACATCTTGGAAAGAGGACTTGATAAAACTTTCATGTAAATCTCCTCCAATTGTGAAGATCGCCGGTGGTGGTACTCTATTGAACCTTGGCATTGGATTGTCTTTGGTGTTTGGCTTGTTGGGCTCGGGTAGCTTCCCACTATCAATTAAATTTTGGATCTCATGCCTCGACCTCACACATCTATTTGTGTCGTGGCCTTGCATTTTGATGAAATTAACAAAAAGCCTTAGTGTCAAAATTACGTGGGAGAGGTTTAGGCAAAGGACGAGGATTTAAGGGTTGTAACAATCCCTTCTTTTATAGCTTATTGAGAACCAAAGACAGCGGCTTTCCCATTTTTGAAAACTACCTTCTTCCTCCTTGGCCAGTGACATTAACACCAACTACCTTTTTCATGCTTTGGTTACCAGACTAGTAGTTTCCTTTCTCATTCCTTCTTTATGAAAAGTGGTTCTTCTCCCTTTCCCAATCTTCAATTTGCAAGCCCGCTTGTAAAAGGTCTTTGAAATCCCGAATGAGTGTATGGGACATCCTTTCGCGAAGGCTAGGTAACACTCCTCTCACAATCATTGTAATTTGATCGGATTCATCATGCCTTCTCTTGAGCAATGTAACCTTATTCCTCCACCTCTTCATATAATCCACAAAGTTCTCATTTGGCCTTTATCTAATGGACTCCACCTCTATTAGAGTAACTTCCAATTCAACATTGTATCCATATTGTTGGATGAAGGCCTTGTATAGCAGATCCCAGCTTTTTTGAGTGCTATCATCTAAGGTATTGAACCAATTTTGGATAATAGGATACAATAAGAGCATGAAGTACCTTAGAGTTTGAGCCTTAGTAGCTTGGGAAAACTATATAGCAGTGATATACTGATTCACATGGAGGTGAGGATTTCCAGTTCAATCAAACTTTGTAAAGGATGGCATCTTGAACTTGTACGGAACCTCTTCATCTAGCTCAAACAATTTATCGACCTCAGACATTTCTTCAGTTTTTAGCTTCTATTCAAATTTCTTTTCCAAGTCAGCAATTAACTTCTCAACATCTGAAGTTTAGGTTTTCTCCATAGCTAATCTTTCAACAACCTTCGATTCCTTCTTCTTGTCTTGAAGATCTTGGAAGTATTGAGCCCAGTCATCATCATCGTCGATGACTACCTTGTCATCATAAAAAAACCACCTCACCAACCTTAGCCTTTCCCTTCTCTATCTTGGTGCTTGCAGATGCTTCAGTGGTGTTCCCAAATATTATAGCCATTTGATTCTTTATGATCTCAGCTAGGGCCCCCTTTAGTTCTTCCATTTTAGCATTGAGGGCATCGTCCACCATTCTTTGAATTTGTTCAGGCTCCATTGCTTTTGGAGAAAAAGTGATTGAGTCACTGTTGGATTCTTCATCTCTGGCATAGGTCTGATTGTCATAGGCTTTTGAACTGTTGTAATCCAGGGCTGTGAGCCAGAAAGGATTAATGATATGTGATGCAAATGTATGTATACATGTATGCATGTATGCACGAATAACTAACAAACAAAGATAATTAGGACGTTCCTTCCAACCTTATAACTTCCTTACACGAATGACAAGTCTCTTTTCCTAGGTATATGGCAAACAAAATGCCAACATGGGGTATCTTATTTTTGAAAAATTCTCTCGGACGTTTCAACCAATAGTTATTTTTTAAAAATGGAAATCAGTTCATGATAATTTTCATTAATTAGATTTTAATCCATTCAACCAACTACAGTAGGTTTTATGCTATATTGGATTAAAACTAAATTAAGAGATTTATTATAAATAGATTTCTCACTTGAAAAAGTAACTAATGATTCATGTAAAAAATAAGCCCATGATTAATAATTCTTAGTATAAACTAGGCTCACAATTGATTTTTTGTATTTCATAATTGACCTAAATAATTTGTAAGTTCTTTGTAAGAAAAGGTTGGATGAAATGCAAAATAGTTTTGTTTGAAAAACCCATTGTAAAAAGATTTTAGAAAAAATGGATTTTTGACTTTGTATTTGAGTCATGAGAAAAGAATTTTTTATTTGTTTTTAGAAAAGTTTTATGTCCAAAGACCATCTTGAAAAGCTTTGAAAATAGCTTTGGTCTTTTGGACTTTAAAGAAAAATTTATTCTGAGCTTACAATGTACTTAGGTCATATTAGAAAAAAAAAACAAACCAAATTAGCTATGATTTAAACCAAGATAAATTAACCATAGTCAAACAACAAGCATTTGGGGTAAAAACCTAAGGAAAGTAACTAGGCCAATTACATGAGCTTTAGTCTTTGGTTTGAAAAGGCTTAGGTTCCCATAGAATGTATATACCAAAAGGTACAAGGCTATGAGTGGTTATGCCATGCTTGATCTCCATATCTTGACTGAAAGTATGGTATCCCTTACATAACACAACACGGGTAACACAAGCGTCCTAACTCATGCACACAATGCAATCTAATTTGATGTAATGGATAATGTTAAGATAAGAAAGAATAGAATAATATAAAGACCCATGGAATCAACTTCTCTTATCCCTAGTGGAGTCGCCACTATGAGCGGGGATTTTCCCCCCCACTCCCGGTGGAATGGTTCTTGCGACTTTGGCACTGTTAGGCTCGGGGCCTTAGAGAACACGGGCCTAAGCCCAGAGAAAATGGAGTTGCCACTTGGATGGGCCGGGAAAAAGAAAGGGGTGAATGACTCAATTCCTAAGGAATCCCCAACCCTCTAATGGGTTTGGAAAGTTAGGTACGTGTGGGAAAGGTGAGAAATGGCCCAGCACCCCCCACAACGCCCGATTCATTGGCATCGGCCTCCTTTGCATGTCTTAATATTATAAAATTCTTAAATATAATGATATTAACCATAATACATGCGATCATAAGAACAAATAAATACTTTATTAAAATAACAACAATGTCCAAAAAAAAAATAAATGGACACCCATCCAATAATGGAAACATGTCCTTACATCATCAGTGTCTAAAACTAAATAGGACACCCATCGAAAGGTGGAAAAGTGTCCTTTACATTAATTCCAAAATATGAAAAATAAATTAAATTACATGATGCTCACAATATGAGGTACCCAAAACATGAGAAACATACCTCTTACAATATTTTGAAACCAAAGCAAATCAATAAAAATAACCAACCATTCATCATAAGTAAATTATTCATCAAGGACATGAAACATCAATCAAAGTATATAATAAACATATATCTAATTTAAATAAAGTAGTAAGTATATGAATTTAGGGTTTATGCATCAATTAGGGTTTCTTGAATAAAATTAGGGCTTTGTAGGTTTTATGTTTAACAATTGGGGTATTTTAATTACTGGATTAGTTAACTAAGAAATTTTTAATATAAAAGAAATAACATGGCTACTGGATGTATAAATAGGTTGAATTAAAGATTAGGTTTTGAAATAAATTAGGGTTTGAATCTAAAGAATGGATATTTTGGATTTAGGGTTTTGAAAGTTGTATAAAAATATTAAGGTTTAGGGTTTAAGTAAATAAAATTGGAGATAATGAAAATAGGATTAAAAGTTAGGTATTTGGAAAGAATAGGCTACTATGATTTTTAGAAAAGTATAATTGATTATGGTTTTGAGAAAACAGATTATGGTTTTGTGATATTAGAAAAGTATAATTAGGGTTTTAGTTTTCAAAAATTAGTTTAATGGGTATTAAGATATTAGGGTTTTGAAAAATAATTTTTAGGGTTTTAGATAGAGACTAGATGATAAAAATAATTGATCAAAAAACCCATCTATTGTACGCACAAATAATTGATCAAATTGAATAATGAGGCTACTGTAAATATAAAAAGTTAATAGAAACTCAAACCTCCATTGTTGGTTCCACCACAATTCTAATTCTAGTTGAACAATAATAAAGACAGTGTGTGCTACCTTTTTTTTTTGGATTGTTTGTTTGTTTCTTGCTGGCTCTTGCTCCTTCCTTCACAAGTCCAAGATTCTAAGTAATCCGAATAATTCTTGAGTCAAAATCCCCATCCCCCTTTGTGTGTTTTTAATGTGGTATTTATACGCAATTAAAAAAAAAACCTAGTATGTTAAGGAAATTAAAAACTATTTCAGAAATAAAATAAAAAACCAAGTAAAATAAGATTTCAGCAAAAACTGTGCGCGAGCCTGGGCAAGGCTGGAGCTGAGCGAGCTGGGGGAAAAGTTGCAGGCACAATTTTGCCGCAGGTGTTCCTGCGGCGAATTGGCCCAAGCCAATTCGTTGCTAGCTACTTTTTGATTCTGTCGTGGCCAATTTTTTTATTTTTTAAAAATTTATATATATATTTAAAAAAAATAATAAATAAATAAAAAGTAAAATAAATATTATATTAAAATAAATAATAAAATAAATAATAAATAAAATTAATCAAAATAAATATACAAAAAAAATATTTGGGACTGTTTTAAAATCTTTGGACTGAACTGGATCGAAAATTAAGAATTTACACATTGTTGCTTCGTGTTAATAGCATTAAAACTTGTTATTTATAGGCAAACAACCAATAAAACCCTAAATCTAATTTGCTAATCTGACTTTTAAATGAATTATAAGCTAATTAGGAAACCAGCTGGCCAAGAACCATGTCGATCTAGTGTGCCAGATCGACATGGGCTAAGGCCATGTCTATATGGGCTGCCTGGTCGACATGAGCCTTGACTCATGTCGATATGGCTACCAAATCTACATAAGCCATTCTCATGTCGACTTGGGCCCTCTAGGCCGACATGAGCAATGGTCGCCGCGGTTCACATTAATCTTGTGTTTTTTTAGTTTATGGACCGAAAAGTCTTATTCGAACCGAACAAATTAAATTTAGGATTTTATAAAATTAATCAATTGAATTTAGGCCTTTCAAAATCGGATCGAAATATTTAAAAGTTGTAAACTAGGTTTAAATATTTTAAAGTTGGATCGATTTTATTTTGCCATTCTTTAATCTGGACCGTACCAACTTAGGGTAAAAATTAAGGGTCTACAGTTTTTTCCCTACTTGAACGATCTGGAATTTATTCAGAGAGTGAAAAGCAACAAGACTTTGAGCTAATTTTGGACAATGATGTGTTTTGGACGTAAGATTAAATTGGGTTCTCGATCTGATGCTTGATTTTATTTGGGTTCTGGACCCGATATGGTTTGGGCACTAGACCCAGATTGGTTAGGGTTTTAGACTTGGATTGAGTTCTAAACATGAGAAAGATTTGGATTCTAGACCTGAGATTGGATTAGGGTTCTCAACCCAAGACTAGATTAGGGTACTTGACACAAAACTTGTTTAGGATTCTTGATCCAATACTGGACTAGGGTACTCGACCCACGACTGGATTAGGGTACTCGACCCGAAATTGGATTAGGGTTCTCTACCCAAGACTGGACTAGGGTTCTCAACCTAAGACTAGATAAGGGTATTCAACCTAAGACTATATTAGGGTACTTGACCCTAGACTTGATTAGGGTGCTTGACCCAAGACTGGTGTGAGTGAGGATTTTGCCCCCACTCCCGGTGGAATGGTTCTTGCGACTACTGTACCATTTAGGCTCAGGGCCTTAGAAAACACGGGCCTAAGCCCGGAGAAAATAGAGTTGCCACCTGGATGGGTCGGGAAAAAGAAAGGTGTGGATGACTCGATTCCTAAGGAATCCCCAACCCCCTAATGGGTTCGAAAAGTTGGGTACGTGTGGGAAAGGTGAGAAATGGCCCAGCATTCCCACAATGCCCGGTTCATTGGAACCGGCCTCATTTTCAGGTCTTTATATTATAAAATTCTTAAATATAATGATATTATCCATACTACATGCAATCATAAGAATAAATAAATACTTTATTAAAATCATAACAATGTCCAAAAAAAAAATGAACACCCATCCAAGGATGGAAACATGTCCTTACATCACAAATAGGACACCCACCAAAAGGTGGAAACTTATCCTTTACATTGGTCCAAAATATAAAAGCAATTTAAATTACATGATGCTTAATACATGAGGTACCCAACATATGGAAACATACCTCTTACAAAGTTTTGAAATCAAAACAAATCAATAAAAGTAAACATCCATTCATTCATCATAAATAAATCATTCATTAAAGACATAAATTGAATATAAATAAATCATTAATCAAACTATATAATAAATATGCACTTAATAACGAAACAAATAAAGATGCAAATTTAAGTGTATCAACTTAGGGTTTCTTAGATAACATTTAGGGTTTTGAAATTTATATTTAAAAGCTAGGGTTTTGGAATCTTAAAGAACTAGTATTATTGTTAGGTTTATTAATTAAAAAAAAAAGATTATGCTACTGTGTGATTAAAATTATAATTTGAGATTTAAGTGAATAAGGTACAAGCCTATGAAAATAAGATTAAAACTTAAATATATTAAAAAGAAATAGCTATTGTGATAATAAAATAAATAAATTTGATTAAGGTTTTAACAAAATAAGTTAGGGTTTAATTTAAATTAGGGTTTGGTATTCCTATGAAAAAGGATTAGGGTTTTAAACATGCAAAATGATTTTTTAGGGTTTTAGATGGGTAATTAGGGTTTCTAGGGTTTTTTATCTTTAGAAATACAGATTAGGGTTTTATCAAAATATGATCATTATAAAAACTCTAAGAACACTTCAACATGGAATTTTGATAAATAATTATATGTTATATGGCTTTTGGACGTTTAAAATATTATTTGAATAATCTAATGTTATGGTGATTTAATGGAACAAGCTATTGGCCATGCAAACAATAAAAAGAAACTACTATGCTCACTGTATATTTGTATATAAATCAAAAGTTAAAAGAGTGAACATTAAACGAAGAAAGTTTGATTGATGAAATAACAATAAGTTATCTCAATAAAAATTCAAATGAATTTAGTTAGAAAGACACACCTCTATTTGTTGGCTCCACCAAAATTGTTTGAACAAAATTCTAGATGAGCTTTGGCAATGACAATGATTACACTATGTGAGCGGGGATTTTCGCCCCCACTCCCGGTGGAATGGTTCTTACGACCTCAGCACTGTTTAGGCACAGGTCCTTAGAGAACACGGACCTAAGTCCGGAGAAAATGGAGTTGCCACCCTGATGGGCCGAGAAAAAAGAAAGGGGTGAATGACTCGATTCCTAAGGAATCCCTAACCTCTTAATGGGTTCGGAAAGCTGGGTACGTGTGGGGAAGGTGAGAAATGGCCCAGCACCCCCACAATGCCCGGTTCATTGGAACCGACCTCCTTTACAGGTCTTAATATTATAAAATTCGTAAATATAACAATATTATCCATATTACACACAATAATTAAAAGAAAGCATCATTTTATTAAAATCAAAGCAATGTCCAAACAAAACAAAACAAATAAATGGACACCTATCCGAAGATGGAAACATGTCCTTACATCACATGTCTAAATAGGACACCCACCGAAAGGTAGAAACATGCCCTTTACATAGGTTCTAAAATAGAAAAGCAAATTAAATTACATGATGTTTAACTAATGAGGTACCCACCAAGTGGAAACATACCTCTTACAACTTTTGGAAATCTAAATTAATTGATAAAAGTAAATAATCATTCATCATAAATAAATCATTCATCAAAGCTATTAATAAAAATATAAAATAAACATCCATCCATGATAAATTAAATAAATCAAGTATTGAAATTAAATAAATTAAAGCATAAGAGATAAATCAAAGCATAATCAAATATGGAATTGAATAAAGCAAATAAAAGTCCAATTATAGCTACTGTGACTTTTTATGGAATTAAAATACATTTGGGTTTTATGTTTTAAAAGGTTGGTAAGACTCTTTGATTAACTAAATTAATGTTTGAATGGTGAAATCATGAAACTAGGGTTTTAGATACTTTAAAATACTTTTGATTCAATGGTTTTAAATGGTGATTTCAAGCTACTGTGTAAATTTAAAGTATTTATGTTTTTATGGTTTTTAATGTTTTAAAGGATTAGGGCTTAGAAAAAATTAAGATATAAGGTTTTAAAGGAGTTAAACTTTAATATTTTAGGTTTAGAAGTTGAATTAGGGTTTTAGTGTTTTAGAATTAGGGTCTCGGGTGATTTGTTGATTTTAGGGTTTGAAAAAACAATTTGATAATTTTATGAAGTTTTATAAGTTTAAACTAAACAAATTAAAGTTTTTATAAATAAAAAATATTTATATAATTGGAAAAAGTATTTTAGGGTTTTTTATAAGAAACATAATATGTTTTAAGAGTTTACATAATTTGGAAAGTAAATTAGAGTTTTGGGGTTTTGAAAAAATAAAATTAATAACTTTAAATTATTTGGGAAATAAAGTAACGGATTAATGTTTTTAACTTTGAACAAAAAGGTGGATTGAATTCTGGGATGTTTGAATTAAAAAAACAAAGGAAAATTTAGCTACTGTATAAAAAAACAAAGAATTTAATACATACCCTTTTTTGATGATTCCTCCAAAAATAATTCTTCTTGGATGAACAAGCTCCAAAGACAAGCCTTTTCTGCCTTTGAATTGCTTAAATCGTGTTTCTGCTCCTTAAAAATCAATTGAATTCAATTGTTACTTTTCCACTTCACTTTCGGATTCAAATTCTCAAAGCTACTGTGAAAATTTTCCTCCCCTCCAATTTAATTGCCTTTGGTCCTTATTTATAGTGGTTTGATGTAGTTTATTCCTAATTAGTTAAGGCAAGTAATATTAAATATAAAAAATTTAACCGAAACCTAATTGAATTAGGTTTCAAAAAATTTGCATCGAAAAAAATTGCGCGGCCGAAAAAATTTGCAGTAGGAAAAAATACGCTTGCGAAAAAAAACTGCGGCAGTGGGCGGGCTGGGGCGTCGCCCGCAGGATTTTCCTGCGGGCAAAATAGAAAATCTATTTCACTCGCAGGAAAATCCTGCGAGCGAAATAGAAAAGCTATTTCGTCCGCAGGAAATTCCTGCGGGTAAAATGCCCACGGGCCCACGCGACGATTTTTTCGTAGCCGATTTTTTCGACTCCGATTTTTATTTTTATTTTTATTTTTGACTTTTATTTATTTATTTTTATTTTTTATTAATAAAAATTAGATACTAAAGTAAAAATTATTTAATAAAAATTATTTTAGACCAATTAGACAACAAAAATCATTTTAGACTAAATAAAACATATTGGACCGGATTAGGTCAAAAATTAAGGGTCTACAGTTTGCCCCCTGCTTGAATGAACTGAAACCTTAGTGAAAGAGTGAAAAAGCAATAAGACTTAATTTTTAAGGTTTTGGGTTCTGGACCTGAGAGATTTTGACACTCGATCCTAAACTAGACTTGGATACTCGATCCTATTTGGATTTTGATACTCGATCCTAAACTGGATTGGGATACTCGATCCTAACTGGACTTGGATACTATATCCTAAACTCGATTTGGATTTTTGATCCTAAACTAGATTTGGATTTTCAATCCTAAACTGGATTTGAATACTCGCTTCTAAATTGGATTGGGATACTCGATCCTAACTTGATTTGTATACTCGATCCTAACTTGGATTAGGATACTCGATCCTAAACTTGATTGGGATACTCGATCCTAACTGGATTTGGATACTCGATCCTAAATCGGATTTGGATACTCGATCCTAAATTAGATTTGGATACTTAATCCTAACTGGATTTGGATACTCGATCCTAAACTGGATTTGGATATTCGATCTAAATGGGATTTGGATACACGTTCCTAAACTGGATTGGGATACTCGATCCTAACTTGATTTGGATACTCGATCCTAACTTGGATTCGGATACTCGATCCTAAACTTGATTAGGATACTCGATCCTAACTGGATTTGGATACTCGATCCTAAATCAAATTTTGATACTCAATCCTAAATAGGAATGGGATACTCGATCCTAACTTTATTTGGATACTCGATCCTAACTTGGATTCGGACACTCGATCCTAAACTTGATTGGGATACTCGATCCTAACTGGATTTGGATACTCGATCCTAAATCGGATTTGGATACTCAATCCTAAATAGGAATGGGATACTCGATCCTAACATTATTTGGATACTCGATCCTAACTTGGATTCGGACACTCAATCCTAAACTTGATTGGGATACTCGATCCTAACTGGATTTGGATACTCGATCCTAAAACCAATTTGGATACTCAATCATAAACTGGATTCGGATACTCGATCCTAAACTTGATTTGGATACTCGATCCTAAACTGGCTTTGGATACTCGATCCTAAACTGGATTGGGATACTCAATCCTAAACTTTATTGGGATACTCGATCCTAAACTGGATTTGGATACTCGATCCTTAATTGGATTGGGATACTCGATCCTAACTGGATTGGGATACTCGATCCTAACTAGATTTGGATACTCAATCTGAAACTGGCTTTGGATACTCGATCCCGAACTGGATTGGGATATTCGATCCTAAACTGGATTGGGATACTCGATCCTAACGTGATTTGGATACTCGATCCTAACTTAGATTCGGATACTCGATCCTAAACTTGATTGGGATACTCGATCCTAACCTGGGTACTTTGACTTGAGATTTTAATTGATTTTGATTTAATTTGGGTACTTGGACCCGAGATTAGATTTGATTTGGGTACTTGGACCCAAGAATGGGTGCTTGGACCCGAGATTGAGTTTAACTGACCTTTTATCAGTTGAGAAATCTGACTGCTCCAGTTATTCTATGCATTGTGGTTTTTCACCCTCAAAATGGATCTTCATTCTCTGAGATCGAGTCTTAATCCTTGAAAATGAATCTTTATCTTTTAACATCTGGTCTTTATCCATTAGAGGTCGGGTCTTTACCCTGGCTTCAACTCTTTTAGCTGGATTGGTCTTTTGTCTTTTGCATCTTCATTCTTTTGAGAGTTCTAATGTTCCATTCTTTTGTTCTTCCTTTTTGCGAAGATTTAGCTATTTTTAATTGGACCTTATATCCTCTCCTTGCCCCCCTCTATGGTAAAATATTTGTAAGTGAGTTTAAAAATATTTGGTATATAAACTCAAAAAATTGAAAAGGAGAAACTTTGCCCCCTGTGTAGGCTCAAACCAAAGATTTTATCCATGCAAGCTTTGATTGATGTTTTTGCCATCTAGTTCTTTGCACAAGCACATATTTCTTCTCTTTGCAAAATTACTAGAGCTTTCTCAAGCAACGGGCTTTCCATGCCCCCCTGATTTGACATCTTCTTTTGATTCTTCACTTTACAGATTGTTTGCTGTTCACTTTGATAAATAATAGACAATACAAGACAAGAAAGTGCGATGTGATATGCTCATGTATGCATGATATGCATGAATAATACTTACAGTTGTTCCATTAACTCACAGACCGAGGCGATCAGTAGAAGTGTTCTCATTGGTTCCGTTTTGACGCTTGTTCAAGTCTTGCATTGGAATGATCGAACGCTTTGCATTTGTGGCTTTTATCTTCTAGATGTTGAGAACATGAGTGGTAGAGACCCCTAATAGTAAAGTCAGGGATGCATCCATTTCAAACTATGTCTCAGCATGTCAATTGATAGCTTCTTCCTTTGCCCAATATGTCCTTCGAAGGTTCAACATACTTCTCTTAACTTGAAGGCTTTGTACGACAAAACACTTTTTTGAAATTTTTGAATTTTCATTTTGAAATCATGAAACTAGGGTTTTAGATACTTTAAAATACTTTTGATTCAATGGTTTTAAATGGTGATTTCAAGCTACTGTGTAAATTTAAAGTATTTATATTTTTATGGTTTTTAATGTTTTAAAGGATTAGGGCTTACAAAAAATTAAGATTTAAGGTTTTAAAGGAGTTAAAGTTTAATATTTTAGGTTTAGAAGTTGAATTAGGGTTTTAGTGTTTTAGAATTAGGGTCTCGGGTGATTTGTTGATTTTAGCGTTTGAAAAAACAATTTGATAATTTTATGAAGTTTTATAAGTTTAAACCAAACAAATTAAAGTTTTTAAAAATAAAAAAGATTTATATAATTGGAAAAAGTATTTTAGGGTTTTTTATAAGAAACATAATATGTTTTAAGAGTTTACATAATTTGGAAAGTAAATTGTAGTTTTGGGGTTTTGAAGAAATAAAATTAATAACTTTAAATTCTTTGGGAAATAAAGCAACGGATTAATGTTTTTAACTTTGAACAAAATGGTGGATTGAATTTTGCGATTTTTGAATTAAAAGAACAAAGGAAAATTTAGCTACTGTATAAAAAAAACAAAGAATTCAATACATACCCTTTTTTGATGATTCCTCCAAAAATAATTCTTCTTGGATTAACAAGCTCCAAAGACAAGCCTTTTTTGCCTTTGAATTGCTTAAATCATGTTTCTACTCCTTAAAAATCAATTGAATTCAATTGTTGCTTTTCCACTTCACTTTTGGATTCAAATTCTCAAAGCTACTGTGAAATTTTTCCTCCCCTCCAATTTAATTGCCTTTGGTCCTTATTTATAGTGGTTTGATGTAGTTTATTCCTAATTAGTTAAGGCAAGTAATATTAAATAAAAAAAGTAACCGAAACCTAATTGAATTAGGTTTCAAAAAATTTGCATCGGAAAAAATTGCGCTGCAAAAAAAAAATTGCTGCAGGAAAAAATACGTTAGCGAAAAAAAACTGCCGCAGAAAACTGCGGAAGTGGACAGGCTGGGGCGTCGCCCGCAGGAAATTACTGCGGGTGGGCATTTGCCTACAGGATTTTCCTACGAAAAAAAAAAAAGAAAATCTATTTTGCTCGCAGGAAAATCCTGCGAGTGAAATAGAAAAGCTATTTCGCCCGCAGGAATTTCCTGCGGGCGAAATGCCCACAGGCCCACGCGATGATTTTTTCGTAGCCGATTTTTTCGACTCCAATTTTTATTTTTATTTATTTATTTTTATTAATAAAAATTAGATACTAAAGCAAAAATTATTTAATAAAAATTATTTTAGACCAATTAGACAACAAAAATCATTTTAGACTAAATAAAACATATTAGACCGGATTGAGTAAAAAATTAAGGGTCTACAGTATGCGCCCTGCTTGAATGATCTGAAACATTAGTGAAAGTGTGTGAAAAAGCAATAAGACTTAATTTTTAAGGTTTTTGGTTCTGGACCCGAGAGATTTTGACACTCGATCCTAAACTAGACTTGGATACTCGATCCTATCTTGATTTGGATACTCGATCCTAAACTGGATTGGGATACTCGATCCTAACTAGACTTGGATACTCGATCCTAAACTGGATTTGGATTTTTGATCCTAAACTAGATTTGGATTTTCAATCCTAAACTGGATTTGAATACTCGCTTCTAAATTGGATTGGGATACTCGATCCTAACTTGATTTGTATACTCGATCCTAACTTGGATTCAGATACTCGATCCTAAACTTGATTGGGATACTCGATCCTAACTGGATTTGGATACTCGATCCTAAATCGGATTTGGATACTCGATCCTAAACTGGATTTGGATACTCGATCCTAAATTGGATTTGGATACTGAATCCTAACTAGATTTGGATACTCGATCCTAAACTGGATTTGGATACTCGATCCTAAATGGGATTTGGATACTCGATCCTAAACTGGATTGGGATACTCGATCCTAACTGGATTGGGATACTCGATCCTAAACTTGATTGTGATACTCGATCCTAACTGGATTTGGATACTCGATCCTAAATCGGATTCGGATACTCGATCCTAAATTTGAATGGGATACTCGATCCTAACTTTATTTGGATACTTGATCCTAACTTGGATTCAGATACTCAATCCTGAACTTGATTGTGATACTCAATCCTAGCTGGATTTGGATACTCGATCCTAAATCAGATTTGGATACTTGATCCTAAACTGGATTTGGATACTCGATCCTAAACTTGATTAGGATACTCGATCCTAAACTGGCTTTGGATACTCGATTCTAAACTGGATTGGGATACTCGATCCTAAACTTGATTGGGATACTCGATCCTAAACTGGATTTGGATACTCGATCCTTAATTGGATTGGGATACTCGATCCTAACTAGATTCGGACACTCGATCCTAACTGGATTTGGATACTCAATCCGAAACTGGCTTTGGATACTCGATCCTAAACTGGTTTAGGATATTCGAACCTAAACTGGATTGGGATACTCGATCCGAACTTGATTTGGATATTCTATCCTAACTTGGATTCGGATACTCGATCCTTACCTGCGTACTTTGACTTGAGATTTGAATTGATTTTGATTTAATTTGGGTACTTGGACCCTAGATTAGATTTGATTTGGGTACTTGGACCCGAGAATGGGTGCTTGGACCCGAGATTGAGTTTAACTGACCTTTTATCATTTGAGAAATCTTACTACTTCGGTTATTCTATGCATTGTGGTTTTTCACCCTCAAAATGGATCTTCATCCTCTGAGATCGGGTCTCCATCCTTGAAAATGAATCTTCATCTTTTAACATTGGGTCTTTATCCATTGGAGGTCGGGTCTTTACCCTGGCTTCAGCTCTTTTAGCTGGATTGGTCTTTTGTCTTTTGCATCTTCATTCTTTTGAGAGTTCTAATGTTCCATTCTTTTGTTCTTCCTTTTTGCGATGATTTAGCTATTTTTAATTGGACCTTATATCCTCTCCTTGCCCCCCTATGAGGTAAAATATTTGTAAGTGAGTTTAAAAATATTTGGTATATAAACTCAAAAAATTGAAAAGGAGAAACTTTGCCCCCTGTGTAGGCTCAAACCAAAGATTTTATCCATGCAAGCTTTGATTGATGTTTTTGCCGTCTAGTTCTTCGCACAAGCACGTATTTCTTCTCTTTGCAAAATTACTAGAGCTTTCTTAAGCAATGGGCTTTCCATGCCCCCCTGATTTGACATCTTCTTTTGATTCTTCACTTTACAGATTGTTTGCTGTTCACTTTGATAAATAATAGACAATACAAGATAAGAAAGTGCGATGTGATATGCTCATGTATGCATGATATGCATGAATAATACTTACAGTTGTTCCATCGACTCACAGATCGAGGCGATCAGCAGAAGTGTTCTCATTGGTTCTGTTTTGACGCTTATTCAAGTCTTGCATTGGAATGATTGAATGCTTTGCATTTGTGGCTTTTATCTTCTAGATGTTGAGAACATGAGTGGTAGAGACCCCTAATAGTAAAGTCAGGGATGCATCCATTACAAGCTATGTCTCAACATGTCAATTGATAGCTTCTTCCTTTACCCAATATGTCCTTTGAAGGTTCAACATACTTCTCTTAACTTGAAGGCTTTGTACGACAAAACACTTTTTTGAAATTTTTGAATTTTCATTTTGAAATGAAATGTTGGCTTTTCCAAATCAATGCCAATGTACCTCAGGACTTGATTTTCCAAATTAACATATCTATAACATGACAACCCTAGTTACCGTACTAAACTCGGGAATCAATTCTATTTAAGTAAGAATTGTTACACTTCAGATAGGCACATACACATTACTTAGCCAAAGGTCTCATTTGAGTTTAAATATTGCCCATCTCATATGCATGCTTATCCAAACTATCTCCACTAATAGACTCTACCTACCAAGAGAGATCAACAGGTCTTTGATAGGCTTGAAATGGGGTCTATAAGGGACACAGGTTTAAGTGAAGGCCATTTTTGGATTGGAGCTGGTGTGACACAATGGACAAACCCTCACACTACAAATTTCTTGTTGAAACTTTAGACAGTTGGGAACAATCTTTCTAGACTCCAAATTCCTTCTTTCTTCTTGGCATTAATCTGGATCTTGATTAGGACAGTTTTTGCCCTTGCAAAAAGTTTAAGACCCAAATCTGTTTCTTTCTTCTTTTCCCTTTTCTTTCCACTTTATTTTTCTTACTCTTTCCTCTTCTTTCTCTTTATTTTCCTTACTTTTCCCTTTCTTTGAGCATTTTATCATTTTGTCCTTCTTCCTTGTAGGACTGTTAAGTATAGAACTTTCAAGAAGTGAATGGTCTTTCTTCTTTTTCTTTGATTTTGATTGAATCTTTGGTTGGGTTGGACTAATTCAAGTCAAACTGTCCAAATGGAAGCCTTTTGCTACTTAGGTAAAAGAGAACTCAGTTGGCTTTCTGAACCAACTTTTTAGGTTTTCTTTTCTTGTTGTTTTTTTCTTGTTGTTTTTTCTTCTTTTCTTTTTCTTTCCTTTTTCTTCTTTTTCTTTCTTTTCTTTTTCTTTTGTCGTTTTTCTTTTCTTCTTCTGCTTTTTTTCTCTTCTCTCTTTTTTTGGTTTATTTTTATATATATTTTTTTTGGTTCTAGCTCTAAAAGAGTTGTCTCATTTGTACTAGCTTGGGCTTCCAATAATGGATGAGTGGAGTAACATAAACCTTTAGAGATAAATCATTTGTTACTCTAATGATGATGTTATTTTGATATATTGGAGATATCAAAGGAACTTCAACTACCCTTATGGTCTTGAAAACTTCAACTACCCTTATGGTCTTGAAAACATCAACTATCTTCATGGTCTTGAGAACTTCAACTATCTTCATGATCTTGACCAATCATTATTTTCTTTAATCTTCTTGCCACTTTATCTTAGTGATCATAAGACTTGTCAAAAGTATCACAATAGCTCAGGGTAGATTATTGGGGTTTGTAAGCCAATGAAAAGAAAGCTAAAATTTTATGAAGGCTCAAAGGGACAACTAGGGATTGATATTTAATAGGGCGGATACTAGTTGTTGGCTAATTGTTGTGCTCGAATTAACTCTACCACAAAGCATCAATCGCAGGTATACGAGGCAACTGTAGCAAAGGTGATCGCCCCAAGGTCGTCTCACAAAGAAGCTAAAGTAGCTAATTGATTATCAGATTATAAATAACAAGTAATGAAGAAAATTTAAATTGTTAACTAATGAAGAAGATTGATTGAAGTTTAAAAACGAATAAAAGTAAATTGAGCTGATGTTTTGATTCACTTGATAAAAAGGTCTAGGGTTTGCACTTCTCCACTACTTATATGTATGAACGGTTATTCCTCTTAACCAATTTAATTTCAAAGATTAAATCTCAAGCAACTTAATTAATTGAATAAAGGAAATAAGCTCTCGCATTCAAACCTCTCTCAAATAATCTTGTTCCAATTGAAATAATCTTTTCCTAGGTTATATCTCTAATTCACCTAAGTCCTTAATTGAATTGTTCCAGTATTAGACTTCATCTCTCAATCCATCATCTAATGCCTAAAACACATAATTGGTGGCCAATCAATTATATATTAGTAATAATTCATTCAATCAAGGCTTAAAGAAATAATTGAGTTAAGAATAATAACCAATTCATACAATCATAGCAGATCCATACAAACCCTAGACTAGATCAAAATAGTTCATAATGCTATCAAACATACTCATCCCATTAATATTCAAAGAAATCAATTCAGACATGATAATATCCATAAATACAATTCCAATGAAAATAAAGAGATAAAGTTCAAGAACAAAACCAAATTACAAACTCCTTGAAGCTTCTGAAGAATCTCTTGTTCAAATCTTGCAAGAAGGATGTATCAATGGCTAGAACAATCTAATCTAAGCTAGATTAAGCAAAGTATAATCAAAATCAAAGAAAACAAATGTTAAAACCCTAACTTCACTCTCTGACGGCTGAATCAGCTCTCAAAATCGCAACAACAACCCCCAAAACCCTAGCTTCTTTTTCCTTTTATATGAAACATCCGCTTTAAAATCCGCTACGGCTTTGGTTCATGAGAGACACGGCCAAGTTGGATGTGACTTGGCAGTGTTGGTGGTCTTTGGAGGGACACGACCATTGACTTCACCATGTCCCTTGCTTGTGTTCGCTACTGCTTGCTTTTGATCTTTTTTTCTTTGGTTGAGTGACACGGCCAAGTCTTGAAGTTGGCTTGGCCGTGTTGGACCTTTTTGGAGGGACATGGCCAGTGACTTGGCCATGTCCCTTGCCTGTGTTTGCTTCTGTGAGAGTTGCTTCTTCTATGCTTTGGATTTAAGTGAGACACGACCAAGAAAGAGCAACTTGGCCGTGTTTGAGCATCTTTGGAGGGACACGGCCATTGACTTGGCCGTGTCCCTTGATTGTGTCAGCTACTGTGTTTTGACTTCCTTTTTAACTTGGTATGGGACACGACCAGTGACTTGGCCGTGTCCTCTGCCTGTGTCAGCTACTTTCCCTTTTTTCCTTCAATTTGCTTCCTTGCCTTTTTTAACCTAAAACAAAACTCAAACAAACTGTAAACAAGAAGTAAATAAACAATAACCAACAAAACATAAACACCATACTAAAAACTAGATCAAAAACAACATAAACACTGAAATAAACTAAAACTACCAAAATAAACGAAAACACTAAACAAACCGATTAAAACTAACAAAATACCTAAATAAAACAATCATTATCATAATAAACAAGACACAAATCTATAGCAAAAACTATTAAAACAACTACCCCACACTTAAAACTTTGCTTGTCCTCAAGCAAATTCACATGGCATAAATTAAAAACTCAAACAACCTTAACTATAATTCCAACATATAAGATGAAATACTTTAAAAGTCAGGCATAAATAATTGCAATTTCCTTCAATCAAGATTTTCTTAACTCATTCATTAATACAGACATACAAATCTTATCTCTCATCTAAGTGTTTCACTCGATTTCAAAGGTTAATCACTCAAACCACTCATGACTGCATACTACCATAAACTTGCTTAATTATCCAATCTCTCTCACTGATTTTCTCAAGAAATAATCCGAAGGTCTTTTATTTAGATGTAATGGGGCTAAGGTAAAGGTGTGAGAAAAGAGATTTAAGCTGGAGCATCAAGAAATGGAGTATCTAATTTAGACAATACTCTTGCTAAGAAATTCATAACTCCCTCAAATGGCATACTCACAATCCATTAATACTTCACATACTTGCATACTTCAAGAAAAATAAGTAGTCAACATTCCTCCTTTGCTAGAAAATATATGGATTTTGTATATATATATATATCTCTTTTTTTTATTTTCTTTTATTTTTATAATCATTTTTTTAATATATAAATATACAAAATATAAACTTGCATGGAACATCTAGCTTAAAATGTAGAGGAAAAGAATAATCAACTCTTAATCCAATACAATGTGCAAAGTATGCATTTCAACCCCAAATAGCAATACCATTTATTTTCTTTATTTTCTTTTTTTTTAATACTTGCTTACCCCACACTTTGAAATAAACCACCCTATTGACATATCATAAAAACTCCATTCCTTAATGCAGGTATGATGATAATAAGAGAAAGTTAAGCTGTGAATTGTGTTGATCAAACAAGAAAAGGTCAACGGCTCAACTTGGCTCGCTAAGGAAATCAATATTAAGGGAAGTCTTTTTAAGCTAAAGGGGCTAACCAAATTTGCCTTCATCATTTTAAAACTTGAGATTAAATCATAATGTGGGTTCAATTAGTATGCAAAAGCAAACTCTAGAGATGCAAAATCATGAAGGTACACACTTAAGAAAAGAAAATCAACTGATAATAATATCAAATCATGAGGCTCAAAACTCACACAGGTGGGTTCTCAAAGATTTATATGTCATAAATTGCAGAATGTGAAAATTGATCCTTAATGAATTCAAATGCTCATTTCTATGCTGATACTAAAGTCTCAACTATAATGCTAAAATCACAGAAAAGATCAATAAGATTTCAACAATTATGCCATGCACAACAAACACAATAAACATATCAAGACAAACAAAACAAAAGAAAAGCTTAAAGATTAACCCACACTTTAGAATTTACATTGTCCTCAATGGAAAACAAAAATAATAAAGAGAAAGAGTTAAGTACAACCTGTCTTCCATCGTACCCTGGTGAGGCAAAACCTAACTTTCCATCACAAACACAAATGTTCAAAAACAAAATATAATATATAATATCCAAATATAAAATGTTAACATTAAAACAAAAATGAAAAAATAATAACACAAAACACATTAAACAAGAATAATAAAGAAAAATAATAAAATACACTAAACACAATAAAGCAAGGAACTCAAAATCTATGGTGAAGGCGGATGAGAAGACAATGCAGCCGAGGGATGAAGACTCAAAATCTTTTCAAGGTTGCTATTAATCTGTTCCAACTGCTGCAAAACCTCAGCATGGTTACGGTCTACCTTGCCATTCAGTCGATCTACCTTTCCCTCCAGGGCCTCAATCCTAATAAGTACCTCTTGACTTTCCAAGAACGGATCATCCTCATCTAGATCAAGAGAATCCGAGTCAAAATCTTCTTGAACCCGTGCTCTCTTCTGCCTGTCCCCCGGTGCTTCTGGCTCAGCTGAAGGCATCATATAAGTCCCTCTCCTATGCACCACCATGTGCATCTTCTCCAGTGTAGCTAAATCCAAAGAGTCATTACCCGAAATTCTAGTCATGCGAGTGGTACTCGGGTCAAAATTCTCAATAAGGGCTACTGCTAATGTAGTAATCAATCCTCCAACACAAATTGCCCCCTTTCTTTTATTAGCCACAGTATCAAAAATATCGGCTAACCAATATCCGGCACTAACAGGCACTGCATTCAAAGCACAATCCAGATAAAATAACTCACTCAATTCCACAACATCTGGGCTCTCCTTCCTAGCAAAGAATCCATAAGACATAAAACGATGCAAATACCTCAATGCGGGATTGCTCAATTTAGATGCTTTGGCCGATTTGGTCAATTAAGTACCTGAGCCTAATGCTCCCCAAGGAAATTGTTGTCTAAACTCCTTAGGTACCGACCTCTCCCCATGCTGATGGAATCCATATATAGCATTCAATTGTTCAATATTAAGCACAAATGATTTACCCAGCAATTTAAAACTCATTCTAGTGCAGATTTTTTTATCATCTCTTTCAACCTTAAGAGATGTCAGAAACTCCAAAGTCAGCTCCTCAAACTGCAAAGGTCGCAAGGAGACTAGATTCTCCCACCCAAGGATTTGCACATATCGATAAAAATTAGTCCTAATTTGGAGAGCATCAAGTGATTCATCACTAACATACCTTGTCGGGAAAAAACCCCGAGCCAAAAGACTTGCTCTCTTCAAAGATAAAGTTGATGATGAGGAAGAAGCTCCTTCAGTTGTAGGCCTCTTCTTCTTGTGATGTGAAACAATCTTTGTTCTTGGCATCTTGAGAAATCTGAAAAATTCAAACCAACACTTGATCAAATCCAACTTTTATGAGAAAAGAAGAAGTTTTAATGGATTATTTCTAGTTTTGGTGAAGAAATTTTAGGTTTAATGGAGGATTTGGTGCTTGGAAACACAAGTTATGGAGTTTGCGAGAGAGAGAACGAGAGAGATGAAGAAACAGGAAATTAGGGATTTAATGGAACATATGTGCAAAAATCGTGACTTTTTAAAGTGAAAAAGTGGGAGACACGGCCAAGTTGAGGGCAACACGGCCGTGTCTTGTGTGTGTTGAGGGACACGGCTAGTGACTTGGCCATGTCCCATGGGCGTGTCTGCTACTGGACAAAAAGGTGCAAAATAAAATCAAAAAGCAATTGGTGAAGTCTTGGCCGTGTCACTTACTGTGACAAAGTGCAAAAAAAAATAAAATTGTTGAGGCTTGGCCGTGTCCCATGTGACACGGCCAAGGGACACGGCCAAGCCCTTTGGCCGTGTCTCCTTCTGCCACTTTCAACTTTTTTTTTTTAAAAAAAATTGAAATCTTTATTTTATATCACCAAATATCAAAGAAATTGCAAACCTCTTCTCCGATCAACCCTGAAACACATTAGAAAGATAAAAACTGATCAAAGCACCCATTCCATTTATTTAGACTAAACATAAAATCAAAACATGCTAAATTTAAAATTACAACTATGAAAAAGAAATGCAAACCGATGGGTTGCCTCCCATTTAGCGCTTCTTTAATGTCATATAGCTGGACATCATGCAAAGCCTAGGGATCATGGATCAAAGTGCTGTCAATGACCCTCACTTCTTGAAATCCTTCATTGTATGGTTTAACTCTCTGTCCATTCACTTTAAAAGTCTCACTTGTTCGAGAGTTAAGCAATTCAATGGCACCAAAAAGATACACTTGAGTTGTAATATCCTCATATATGCTCTAGAAGTTTTGATTATGTTGTTGTTATTGTTGTTGTTGTTATATTGGATTGAATATATGTGTTAATTGCAAGAGAAAAGAAATTGGGAAAGAAAATAGGGTTTAGAGAGAATGGTATATGTTGTGTATATGATGATATATATAACATATAAATTGGTCAAATGAAGAGTCAAGGTGATGGTTAAGTGGAAGAAGATATTTTTGGTTGTTATTGAAATTACTATAAAGGGCATGCATAATGAAAAGAAGTTTAACTATGTTAAAGAGGGCATTTTGGTAATTCTTCTTTTGAAATTGTGTGGTGGAGATTAATAGAGAGTTTGACTTTTATTTTGATCAATTTCCTTTCTTCTTTTCACGTGTGGCCGGCCAACCTAAAGAACAAGAGAGAAAGCAAAGGTTTGATGATATTTTGAGCTCAAATTGAAGAAGTTCTAAGTGGTTAAGTGGAAATCCAAGAAGATTCACTATATTTGGTAAGTTTCTCTTTATTCTTTTAAGTTATTTAAGTTGTTTGTGAGTTGATTGTGGATTTTAAAGTGGGGTTGTGTTGATTGTTATATGTTGGATTTAATTGGTTGTGGTGTTGGTTTTGGATTTGAAGATGATAAGTTAAGAGTGATGTTGGTTTAGGGTTTTGGAAATGGTAAGTGATAAATTATATTGTGTTATTTTGGATTAGGTTTTGGAAGAAAGTGATTTGCTCTAAGTTGAGAAGTGAAGAATTCTTGGAGAAAAGGAAGTGTTTAGAGTTGTATAATTGGTGCTAAAGGTAAGTACAAACTATATGGGTACAAACATGCATATGTTGTTTAATCTTAAAACACTTTTGTTTGTAAATGTGATAAGGTATCAAATGTATTGTTAATGAATGTTGGTGATGAAAATATTGTGATGAGCATGTAAAATAATTGCTAATGATGTTGATTATGTCCATTTGAATGAGGTTATGTTGTGTACAATGTGTTTTAAGTTAACCAAAAGAAATTTGGCTACATTTAGGGTTTATGCATGAGAGACACGTAATTTGGGACGGTCGCTATTATTCATGTGCGGTCGCGACTTAGGTCGGACTTCTGGCCGCGAAACCTACTGTAATAAGGTTTCATCTTGTAATTGTATGGCGCGGTCGTATTCAGGTGAGGTGCGACCACTAGAAAGGTTCTGTTCACCTTATTGGAAGCAATCTAATCCTACAACAAGATTCTCAAATACATGTTAAATAGATCATCCATTTGAGTTGTCAAGGATCAAAATAGAGATCATTTGTCTAACATCATTGTTGAATCATGAAATGTGAGATGATATGGAATTGATAATGCATATGATATTACATGAAAAAGGTTATGTATTGTGTATTGTGAGGCTTGTGAATGGTGATGTCTATTATGAATAATGTACTTTGAAATGTGATACCAATTGTAATGCTTTATGCACAATATGAATTGAGATATGAAATGCTATAAAGCCATTGTGATTGGCTATGCTGGTTCAATTGTATGAAATGAGGCATGTTTGCCTAGTTGATAATGAGATTTGAAAATGAAATGATAAATGAATTGTGTGGCTAATGTGTTATTCCATTTTCAGAGTTTGTTCTTGGTGGCATGCCTAATATGAGTAACAATCTCTTGAAGTTAGGTTGGATTGAATCCTTGAAGCCTAATTGAGATGTTACAACCCTTGAAGCTAGGTTGGGTTGGTTCTTGAAGCCAAGTTGGGTTGAAGCTTAGCATGCTTTGCTCCCCTTGAAGCTTGGTTGAACCTAATCCTTGAAGCCTAGTTGGGTATATGATATTGATAAATGTGATAACAAAACCTAAACATTAACTCTGGAAATTGAATGGCATATTAGTGTGTCTTGGGCCCAATGCTTGTCTTTGTTTGGTGTTGTTCATGAATGGTTTAATGAGTAACTAATGAGGTATATGAAAAGATGTTGAAATGTGATATGTCTACTTATATTGGATTATGAAATGTAATGGTATGTTGTTTGCTTTGCATATATGATGTTACATGTATAATATGGATTGATAATTAACATTGCATTGCACTAAAGCATAACATAAGCATGATTTGTCTTACTAAGCCGTTGGCTTAGCGCGATAGTGTTTAATCGCGCAGGTAGCAGAGTTGAACCCGAGAGTTCTTCGAGACCTAGTGAGAGTAGACATTGAAGGGTTTATACTTGGATTTAAAGATCAGAGAAGAGCTGCCAATCATGTATAAATTCTTTATGTTTTGTAAAGTATTGTGTATAATGTAAATATGTGTATAATTATAGATATGGACTTAAATGTTTTCATATATGTAAATATTTTATAAATTCCGCTGCGTATTAAGTAAATGTATTTATATCTATTTTGTTTTATATTACAAGTAATTACTTATTTTTCTCTAATGTATAATGAGAAAGCTTATAGTATTATTTAAAATGTTTTGAATGTTAATAAAAATCCGTGGCATTCCTATATTCGATACATGTACACTACATTGTGGTGTATGTAGTGTGTATGTATTGGGTGTGGGGGTGTTACATGAGTTACCTCAAAAGGACCACTCCATCGAGACTTGAGTTTACCTGGAAAAAGTCGGAGTGGAGAGTTAAAAAGTAAAACTTTCATATCTAGACTCAATGTCTTTCGCACTATAATTCTATCATGAAGTGCTTTAGTGCGATCCTTGTAAATTCTCGAGCTCTCATAAGCCTCATTCCTCAGCTCATCTAACTCTGAAATTTGCATAAATCGTTCTCTCTTCGCTTTGTCCAAGTCCAAATTCAGAGTCTTGATTGCCCAATACGCTCTGTGCTCCAACTCCACTGGTAAGTGACAAGCTTTTCCAAAAACCAATCGGTATGGACTCATACCAAGAGGAGTTTTGAAAGCAGTCCGATATGCCCATAATGCATCATGCAATCTACTTGCCCAATCCTTTCTTGATAAGTTGATTGTTTTCTCCAGAATTCCTTTAATCTGCTTGTTGGATGTTTCCACTTGTCCAGAAGTCTGTGGATGATATGGGGTCGCCACCTTGTGCTTCACACCAGATTTGTGCATTAACTTCTCAAAAAGCCTGTTGCAAAAATGACTTCCCCCATCACTGACTATCACTCTTGGTGTGCCAAATCTGCTAAGAATGTTCTCCTTCACAAATTTAACAACCACATTAGCATCATTAGTACGGGTAGGGATTGCCTCCACCCATTTGGAAACATAATCAATAGCAACTAAAATATATTCATAACCAAAGGACTTGGGGAAAGGACCCATGAAGTCTATTCCCCACACATCAAACAGTTCAACAACAATATATGACTGAAGGGGCATTTCATTCCTCCTCCCAATGTTACCTACTCTTTGGCAACGATCACAGTGCTTACAATACTCTTGAACATCTTTAAATAAGGTAGGCCAGTAAAAACCATTTTGAAGCACCTTTTCTGCAGTCTTTCTTCCTCCAAAATGACCCCTACAGTGAAGGTCATGACAAAATTGAAGAACACTCAGTTGTTCTTCCTTAGATACATACCTGCAAACTATCTCATCTTTGCAAATCCAGAATAAGTAAGGTTCATCCCAAAAATAAAACTTACTCAAGTGTAAAAACCTTTTCTTTTCCTGAAATGACATGTTAGTACGCAATATACCACAAGCAAGATAGTTAGCAATATCTGCAAACCAAGTTGCATCAAATACCACAAAAAGCTGCTCATCAGGAAATGCTTCTAAATTTTTATGAATGCTATCAGATGCAAGATTTTCACTAAAGAAGGGTAATCTGGATAAATGATCAGCAACAACATTCTCACTACCCTTAGTATCCTTGATTTGGAAATCAAATTCTTGCAATAACAACACCCATTTAATTAAGCGCGATTTAGCATGTTGTTTTGTTAAAAGATATTTTAGAGCTGCATGGTCGGAATGCACAATAATTTTCGACCCAATTAAATATGCTCTAAACTTATCTAAAGCAAAAACAACAACTAACATTTCCTTTTCAGTTGTTGTGTAGTTCATTTGTGCACTATTCAGGGTCAAGCTAGCATAATATATTACTCTCAAGTATTTATCAACCCTTTGCCCAAGAACAGCTCCTACTACATGATTAGAGGCATCACACATGATTTCAAAAGGTGAAGACAAAACAGGAGCTACAATTACTGGTGCACTAGTCAATTTTTCTTTAAGGGAATTAAAAGCTTGCATGCATTGTGCTGTAAATTCAAATGGAACATCTTTCCCTAGCAAATGGCACAATGGTTGGCTTATTTTGGAAAAATCCTTAATAAACCTCCTGTAAAATCCTGCATGCCCTAAGAAACTTCTTATTCCCTTAACAGAGGTAGGTGGGGGTAACTTAGCAATCAATTCAACTTTAGCCTTATCCACCTCAATCCCTTTACTTGACACCACATGACCTAAGACAATGCCCTGTGTAACCATAAAATGACTCTTTTCCCAACTTAAAGTGAGGTTACATTCAATGCATCTCTCAAGCACATGAACAAGTTTATTGAGGCAATTATCAAAAGAACTACCAAAAACAGAAAAGTCATCCATGAATACCTCAATAAAATCATCAATCATGTCTGAGAAGACAGACATCATGCATCTCTGAAAAGTTGCAGGTGCATTGCACAAGCCAAAGGGCATACGTCGAAATGCATAAGTCGCAAAAGGGCAAGTAAAGGTAGTCTTGGACTGATCCTCTGGAGATATTGGCACCTGGTAGTAACCTGAAAGGCCATCAAGAAAACAATAATGTGAGTGTCCAGAAAGTTTATCTAACATCTGATCAATAAAAGGAAGAGGGAAATGATCTTTCTTTGTAGCATTGTTCAACTTCCTATAATCGATGCACATTCTCCACCCAGTAGTAGTCCTAGTAGGAACCAATTCATTTTTCTCATTTTTCACCACAGTGATTCCAGATTTCTTAGGAACTACATGTACTGGGCTCACCCACTCACTATTAGCAATTGGATATATTACTCCTTCATCCAGCAATTTGAGCACTTCCTTCTTAACCACTTCACTCATATTTGGGTTAAGGCGCCTTTGAGTCTCCCTCACAGGTTTAGCTCCCTCTTCTAATGTGATTCTATGCATGCACATTGAAGGGCTAATACCTTTGATGTCACTCAATCCCCATCCTATTGCTTTTTTCAATCTTTTAAGCTCACTCACCAACCTCATATCCTCCTCTTTACTAAGTTCACTAGATATTATCACAGGTAAGGTATTGTGATCTCCTAAAAACACATATTTCAAATTCTTAGGTAACTCTTTCAGCTCTAACTCAAGTGAAGGGTTCTTCTCTTCTTTTTGAATGGGGGGAAGTTCAAAAATTGGGTCCTCCTTAAGCTCCTCTATTTCAGCACCCTCTAAAGCCTCAAGGCCACTGGCTATTTCTACATCAAAAATATCCACATCACTTTCTAAGTTCAATGCCAGCTCTAATTTATCAGAGGAACCTGTCTGCAAGAAAACATCTGAAACAACTGCATCAACACAATCAATAAAAGAACAATCCTCATATAAAGCAGTTGTAGGAATAGGAGAAGTGTTAAAAATAGAAAATTCCACAGTTTGTCCCAAAACAGTCATTGATAATTTACCATTTTAAACATCTATCAAAGTGTTGGTAGTCGCCATAAAAGGCCTACCCAGCAGAATGGTTTGTACAGATGATGAATAATTACTTACTTCCATGTCAAGAACAATGAAATCCACAGGTACTATCAAACCACCAACTTTAACTAACACATCTTCTATAACCCCTTTCGGGAATCTAAGAGATCTATCAGCTAATTGCAACACCATTTTCGTTGGTTTAAGTTCCCCTAATTCTAATTCAAGGTACACAGAATAAGGCATTAAATTCACACTGGTTCCTAAATCACACATGCCATCAGTACCCTTTCCATTTCCCATAGTAATTTGAATTATAAAACTTCCAGGATCCTTTAGCTTGGGAGGTAGTTTATGCTGCAAAACAGCACTAGCTACCTCAGAAACTATCACCTTTTCATTCGGCTCATACCTCTTTTTCTTGGTATTTAGTTCTTTGAAGAATTTAGCATAAGCCGGCATGTTCTTAATTGCTTCAAGTAAGGGTAAGTTAATACTTACCTTAGACAGCATGTTGAAGATATCTGAAAATTGCTTATCTTTTTTATCATCCTTCAACCTGCTAGGGAATGGTATAGGTAGCCGGTATGGATTGCTTGCCTTGTGCAAATCTGCTGTAGGGGACTTCTCCATTGATCTTTCTTCAGCACCTTTGTTCTCTGGTTCTCCTTCCTTTTTATTCTCTTGCTCACCTGCATTCACAGAATTATTTTCAACATTGTTGTTAATTACCTTGCCACTTCTAAGAACAGTCACTGATTGTGCCTGCTCAGGTTGACTTGGGAACTTCCCCTTTTGTTGAATCTGCATCTGTTGTGCAAGTTGCCCCACTTGAGTCTCCACCTTCTTAAAAGATGCTTCTAGTGAATCCAGCCTCTTGTTGTTCATCTCTTGATTTTTAGCACTAACTTGGATAAAAGCCTGTAAACTTTCTTCCAAGCTCTCTCTCTTAGGCTGCCCTTGATTTGAGGATTGACCCTGTTGTTGGTTCTATCTCTGGAGCAAATGGAAAGGCTGTTGAGCACTATTTGTCGTCCAGGAAAAATTTGGGTGACTCCTCCAACCTAGATTGTAAGTATTGGAGTAAGGATCATTCCGGGCCCTTGGATGAAATCCCCCCATAGCATTAACTTGCTCAGCTTCATTCCCATAAGACTCATATGTGGAGGGGCAAATATTTGCTCCATGCCCAAATGTCCCACAGATTCCACACACTTCTTGAGTAGATGAAGAAATATTGTTCTTCATGTTTAGCATCTGAACCTGCCTTGTCAATTCAGCTATTTGACTGACCATCTCACTATTGGCCTCCAGTTGATTCACCCCTTTACTTCTTCCCCTTACACTCTTTTGTTGAGAATTAGCTCCCAACATCTCAAAGATCTCATAAGTTTCATCAGCTGTCTTTTCTCCCATGGCTCCCCCAGCTGCATTATTAACAATGTTCTGAAATTGCTGGGTTAGACCATCATAGAAAAACTGATTAAGAAGTTGAAGTGGATAGTGATGATGTGGACACTAGATCAATAGCATCTTAAATCTGTCCTAAGCCTCATGAAATGGCTCTCCTTCAAATTGAGAGAATGTAGCAATCTTCCCTCTCAACTCAGCTGTCTTTTGATGTGAATAAAACTTGCCCATGAATTTGTTATAAACTTGCTCCCAAGTTGTCAAAGAGTTTTCGGGCAATATCATAAGCCAGCTTTTTCCCCTATCCTTCAATGTATAAGGGAAACATCTCATCCTCAACTAATCCTCTGTTAATCCTCCCATTGGAAAAGTGTTGAGGGTGGAGTAGAAATCTCGAATAAAGTTCAAAGGATCTTCATTTGGAACTCCATAGAATGATGGCAGCATGTTGTAGTGAATGTTCTTCAACTCATAGTTTCTTGCTGCATCTGTCAGTCTTATGCAAGAGGTGGAAGTTCCAATGACAGGTCTAGCAAAGTCTCTCATAGTTCTTTGTCTTTCTTCTACCATTTTAACAGATTGTGCAGATTCTGACTCAAAATCAGAAGTGTCCTCCTCTGAAGTATCAAATCCTGTGTACAGTTCAAACTCTTCCCTGCTCCTTTTCACTCTCTGAATTTCAGGAATGACTGGGTATAGCTCTCCTCCAAGTGATCTCCTGCCTTGCATAAACAAAATTTCTAGAAAAAGAAATTATTAAAAGCAAAAGACAAATAAAATAAAATGAAAACAATGAAAAATAATCTAAAGTATTTTTTTTAATAAACAATTACGCCAATTAGCCTCCCCGGCAGCGGCGCCAAAAACTTGTTGCGCTCGAATTAACTCTACCATAAAGCGTCACTCGCAAGTATACGAGGTAGCTGTAGCAAAGGTGATCGCCCCAAGGTCGTCTCACAAGGAAGCTAAAGTAGCTAATTGATTATCAGATTATAAATAACAAGTAATGAAGAAAATTGAAATTGTTAACTAATGAAGAAGATTGATTGAAGTTTAAAAACGAATAAAAGTAAATTGAGCTGATGTTTTGATTCACTTGATAAAAAGGTCTAGGGTTTGCACTTCTCCACTACTTATATGTATGAACGGTTATTCCTCTTAACCAATTTAATTTCAAAGATTAAATCTCAAGCAACTTAATTAATTGAATAAAGGAAATAAGCTCTCGCATTCAAACCTCTCTCAAATAATCTTGTTCCAATTGAAATAATCTTTTCCTATGTTATATCTCTAATTCACCTAAGTCCTTAATTGAATTGTTCTAGTATTAGACTTCATCTCTCAATCCATCATCTAATACCTAAAACACATAATTGGTGGCCAATCAATTATATATTAACAATAATTCATTCAATCAAGGCTTAAAGAAATAATTGAGTTAAGAGTAATAACCAATTCATACAATCATAGCAGATCCATACAAACCCTAGACTAGATCAAATTAGTTCATAATGCTATCAAACATACTCATCTCATTAATATTCAAAGAAAACAATTCAGACATGATAATATCCATAAATACAATTCCAATGAAAATAAAGAGATAAAGTTCAAGAACAAAACCAAATTACAAACTCCTTGAAGCTTCTGAAGAATCTCTTGTTCAAATCTTGCAAGAAGGATGTATCAATGGCTAGAACAATCTAATCTAAGCTAGATTAAGCAAAGTATAATCAAAATCAAAGAAAACAAATGTTAAAACCCTAACTTCACTCTCTGACGGCTGAATCAGCTCTCAAAATCACAACAACAACCCCCAAAAGCCTAGCTTCTTTTTCCTTTTATATGAAACGTCCGCTTTAAAATCCGCTACGGCTTTGGTTCATGAGAGACACGGCCAAGTTGGATGTGACTTGGCCGTGTTGGTGGTCTTTGGAGGGACACGGCCAGTGACTTCGCCGTGTCCCTTTCTTGTGTTCGCTACTGCTTGCTTTTGATCTTTTCTTCTTTGGTTGAGTGACACGGCCAAGTCTTGAAGTTGGCTTGGCCGTGTTGGACCTTTTTAGAGGGACACGGCCAGTGACTTGGCCCTGTCCCTTGCCTGTGTTTGCTTCTGTGAGAGTTGCTTCTTCTATGCTTTGGATTTAAGTGAGACACGGCCAAGAAAGAGCAACTTGGCCGTGTTTGAGCATCTTTGGAGGGACACGGCCACTGACTTGGCCGTGTCCCTTGAGTGTGTCAGCTACTGTGTCTTGACTTCCTTTTTAACTTGGTATGGGACATGGCTAGTGACTTGGCCGTGTCCTCTGCCTATGTCAGCTACTGTCCCTTTTTTCCTTAAATTTGCTTCCTTGCCTTTTTTAACCTAAAACAAACATCAAACAAACTGTAAACAAGAAGTAAATAAACAATAACCAACAAAACATAAACACCATACTAAAAACTAGATAAAAAATGACATAAACACTGAAATAAACTAAAACTACCAAAATAAACGAAAACGCTAAACAAACCGATTAAAACTAACAAAATACCTAAATAAAACAATCATTATCATAATAAATAAGACACAAATCTATAGCAAAAACTAATAAAACACTAATCAAACAATGCCTAGATCATCTCTCCCTTAAATAAGTAGAGTTCAATTTTTCCTCGAAAGTTTGTCAAAGCATGTTTTAAGACTGACTAGGACCTAGACAAAGGTAATTATGCAGGAGCCCTCTCTAAGTAAGCATACACAACTCAATGCTATAGGGAAATTCCCTCATCTAGTAAATTTATTCAAGTCATGATGCATTAATTCATGAATTATCAAGCTAGATTCCTCATTGGTTGAGCAACAAAATGAACAAAGACCAACAAAAATTTTGATGAAAGTAATTTATTCAAGCAACTTTAAATTTGAAAAACACGATAGTTTCAATTAAAGAAAGTAAAATTGAAAAGCAACATTCAAGCTAAGGAAAGTTCATTGAGTTAGGCTTCTTTTCCTTTCATATCTTCAATATCCCCATCTTGAAAAAAGGATAAAACAAAATCTTCTTCCAATTCTTTTCCCACCATGAAGGTTGCCGGTGGAGATACTCTTCCAAACTTAGGCAAAGGGTTGTTCTTGGTATTGGGCTTATCCGGCTAGGGTAGCTTGCCACTATAAATAAAATCTTGGATCTCATGCCTTAGACGGGTACATTTATCTATTTCATGTCCTCGCATTTGATGAAATTGACAGAAGGCCTCGGCATTGTAGTTTGGTGGCAATGGATTATGTAAAGGTCGAGGAGCTAACGGTTGTAACAACCCTTTCTTTTACAGCTTGCTAAAAACCCAAGATAGAGGCTTCCTCAGATTTGAGAATTGTCTTTTATTCCCTTGCCCAATCATATTAACATCAACTTCTTTTTGTGTGCTTTGATTGCTAGGCTGGTTGTTCCCTTTCTCATTCCTTCTTATTGAAAAGTGATTCTTCTCCCTTTCCCACTCTTCAATTTGTAGACCAGCTTGGAGAAGATTTTTGAAATCCCTTATAAGGGTGTGAGACATCCTTTCACGGAGATTAGGCAACACCCCTCTTATAATCATCCTTATCTGATCAGATTCATTTGGCCTCTTCTTGAGTAAAGCGGCCTTGTTTCTCCATTGCTTCACATAGTCCACAAAATTCTCATTTGGCCTTTGCCTTATGGACTCCACTTCCATTAAGGTAACTTCCACTTCCATTAAGGTAACTTCTAGCTCAACATTATATCCATATTGTTGGATGAAGGCTTTGTAAAGTAGGTCCCAACTCTTTTGTGTTCCATCATCTAAGGTATTGAACCAATTTTGGACAACAGGGTCCAATGAGAGCATAAAGTACCTTAGGGTTTGAGCCTTAGTAGCTCGAGCAGACTGCATGGCAGTGATATACTGCTTCACATGGAGATGAGGATTTCCGGTGCCATTGTACTTTGCAAAGGAAGGCATCTTGAATTTATAAGGGACCTCTTCATATTGTTCAAATAGTTTGTCGATCTTAGACATCTCTTCGGTTTTCAGCTTCTTCTCAAATTTCTTTTCTAAATCAGCAATCATCTTTTCAACATCAGAAGTCTCGGTCTTTTCAATAGTTGCCTTCTCAACAACCTTCGGCTCCTTTTTGTCTTGAAGATCTTGGTAATATTGAGCCCAATCATCATCATCAATTATTACCTTATCATCATCAAAAGCTACTTCATCAACTTTAGTCTTCCCCTTGACTTTCTTGGTGCTAGCAGATGCTTCGGCATTGTTTCCTAAAATTGCAGCTAATTGATTCTTTATGGTCTCGGCCATGTCCTCTTTTATTTCTTCCATCTTGGCATTGAGGACATCATCCACCATTCTTTGAATTTGTTTGGGATCCATTATTTTTGGTGAGCAAGTGATTGAGACGTTGCTAGACACTTCATCTCCGACGTAGGTCGTATTGTCGTAAGCTTTTGAACTCTCATAATCCAGGGCTGTGAGCCAGAGAGGATCAATGATATGAGATGCAAATGTATGCATGTATGCACAGACAATCAACAAAATAGGACGTTCCTTCCAACCTTATAACATCCACACATGAATGGCGAGTCTCTTTTCCTAGGTATATGGTTAACAAAATACCAACATGGGGTATCTTGTTTTTGAATAATTCCCTCAAACGTTTCAACCAATAGTTATATTCTCGAAAATGAAAATCAATCCATGATAATTCCTATTAATTAGGTTTTAATCCATTCCACCAACTATAGTAGCTTTTATGCTATATTCGATTAAAACAAAATTAAGAGGTTTATTATAGATAGATTTCTCACTTAAAAAAGGTAACTAATGATTCATGCCAAAAACAAGCCCATGGTTAATTTATTCTTAGTGTAAACTAGGCCCACAATTGATTTTTGGTATATCATAATTGACCTAAAAAATTTTGCAAGCTCTTTGTAAGAAAAGGTTGGGTGAAAATATTTTTGTTTCTAAGCCCATTGTAAAAGATTTTAGAATAATGGATTTTGGGCTTAGTATTTGGGCCATGGGCCAAAGAATTTTTTATTTATTTTTAGAAAAGTCTTATGTCCAAAGACCATCTTGAAAATTTTTGAAAAATAGCTTTGGTCTTTTGGATTTTAAAGAAAAATTTATTTTGAGCTTACAATATACTTAGGTCATATTAGAAAAAGAATAAACCAAATAAGCCATGATTTAGACTAAGATAAACTAACCATAGTCAAACAACATGCATTTGGGGTAAAACCTAAGGAAAGTAACTAGGCCAATTACATGAGCTTTAGTCTTTGGGTAAAAAGGCTTAGGTTCCCATAGCAAGTATATACCAAATGGTACGAGGCTATGAGTGGTTATGCCATGCTCGATCTCCATACCTTGAGTGAAAATATGGTATCCCTTACATAACATAACACGGGTAAGACGAGCGTCCTAACTCACGAACATGATGCAATCTAAGATGATGCAATGGACAATATCATTATCAGAAAGAATAGAATAATATAAAGACCAACGGAATCAACTTCTCTTATCCCCAGTGGAGTCGCCACTGTGAGCAGGGATTTTCGCCCCCACTCCCGGTGGAATGGTTCTTGCGACTTCGGCACTATTTAGGCTCGGGGCCTTAGAGAACACGGACCTAAGTCTGGAGAAAATGGAGTCGCCACCTTGACGGGTCGAGAAAAAAGAAAGGGGTGGATGACTCGATTCCTAAGGAATTCCCAACCCCTTAATGGGTTCGAAAAGTTGGGTACGTGTGGGGAAGATGAGAAATGGCCCAGCACCCCCACAATGCCCGGTTCATTGGAACCGGCCTCCTTTACAGGTCTTAATATTATAAAATTCTTAAATATAACAATATTATCAATATTACACACAATAATTAAAAGAAAGCATCATTATATTAAAATCAAAGCAATGTCCAAACAAAACAAAACAAATAAATGGACACCTATCCAAAGATGGAAACATGTCCTTACATCACATGCCTAAAAAGGACACCCACCAAAAGGTAGAAACATGCCCTTTACATAGGTTCTAAAATAGAAAAGCAAATTAAATTACATGATATTTAAATAATGAGGTACCCACCAAGTGGAAACATACCTCTTACAACTTTTGAAAATCTAAATTAATTGATAAAAGTAAATAATCATTCACCATAAATAAATCATTCATCAAAGCTATTAATCAAAATATAAAATAAACATCCATCCATGATAAATTAAATAAATCAAGTATTGAAATTAAATAAATTAAAGCATAAGAGATAAATCAAAGCATAATCAAATATGGAATTGAATAAAGCAAATAAAAGTCCAATTATAGCTACTGTGACTTTTTATGGAATTAAAATAAATTTGGGTTTTATGTTTTAAAAGGTTGGTAAGACTCTTTGATTAACTAAATTAATGTTTGAATGATGAAATCATGAAACTAGGGTTTTAGATACTTTAAAATACTTTTGATTCAATGGTTTTAAATGGTGATTTCAAGCCACTGTGTAAATTTAAAATATTTATGTTTTTATGGTTTTTAATGTTTTAAAGGATTAGGGCTTAGAAAAAATTAAGATTTAAGGTTTTAAAGGAGTTAAAGTTTAATATTTTAGGTTTAGAAGTTGAATTAGGGTTTTAGTGTTTTAGAATTAGGGTCTCGGGTGATTTTGTTGATTTTAGGGTTTGAAAAAACAATTTGATAATTTTATGAAGTTTTATAAGTTTAAACCAAAAAAATTAAAGTTTTTTTTTAAAAAAAAGATTTATATAATTGGAAAAAGTATTTTAGGGTTTTTTATAAGAAACAAAATATGTTTTAAGAGTTTACATAATTTGGAAAGTAAATTGGAGTTTTGGGGTTTTGAAGAAATAAAATTAATAACATTAAATTCTTTGGGAAATAAAGCAACGGATTAATGTTTTTAACTGTAAACAAAAAGGTGAATTGAATTCTGGCATTTTTGAATTAAAAGAACAAAGGAAAATTTAGCTACTGTATAAAAAAAAACAAAGAATTTAATACATACCCTTTTTCGATGATTCTTCCAAAAATAATTCTTCTTGGATGAACAAGCTCCAAAGACAAGCCTTTTTTGCCTTTGAATTGCTTAAATTGTGTTTCTGCTCCTTAAAAATCAATTGAATTCAATTATTGCTTTTCCACTTCACTTTCGGATTCAAATTCTCAAAGCTACTGTGAAATTTTTCATCCCCTCCAATTTAATTGCCTTTGGTCCTTATTTATAGTGGTTTGATGTAGTTTATTCCTAATTAGTTAAGGCAAGTAATATTAAATAAAAAAAAAGAAACCGAAACCTAATTGAATTAGGTTTTGAAAAATTTGCGTCGAAAAAAATTGCGCTGTCGAAAAAATTTACCGCAGGAAAAAATATGCTGGCGAAAAAAAACTGCCGCAAAAAACTGCAGCAGTGGGAGGGCTGGGGCATCGCCCACAGGAAATTCCTGTGGGTGACTATTTCGCCTGCAGGATTTTTCTGTGGGCGAAATAGAAAATCTATTTGGCTCGCAGGAAAATCCTGCGAGCGAAATAGAAAAGCTATTTCACCTGCAGGAAATTCCTACGGGCGAAATGCCCACGGGCCCGCGCGATAATTTTTTCGCCACCAATTTTTTCGACTCCGATTTTTATTTTTGACTTTTATTTGTTTATTTTTATTTTTTATTAATAAAAATTAGATACTAAAGCAAAAATTATTTTGGACCAATTAGACAACAAAAATTATTTTAGACTAAATAAAACATATTGGACCGGATTGGGTCAAAAATTAAGGGTCTACACACTGCCTTTGTAGAGTTTTGTGTTGTTAATCTTCCTCGTCTTTATTTCCTGTTTCTTTTTGTTCCTCTCCAAAAGTTTGTTCAAGTTAGAATTTCATGAAGACTGCCCTTTGCTAATTTCTGTTCTATGTTGCTGGTTTAGGGTTTCTTCATACTTGCTAGGGTTTGTTGAAAACCCAAGAGTCTCCCAACTCTCTTCGATAAAATAAAGGTCCAAATTTTCTTCCCATAATTGCCACCCCAATCAATGTGTTTAATGTTAGTATTTATAGGAAAACAAAAAGACCTAATCCTATTTTAATAAGAACATACCAATTGTTTAGGAAAAATTACAAAACTTGATAAAACAAGATTTGGTCAAAAAATTGGCAGCGCGTGCAGGCTGCTGGGCCTACGGGTTGCACTGGCAAAAGTTACTGCGAGGATCGGGCTGGGCAAACTGGGCAACCTAGTTCACTGCAGGCAGTGCCTGCGGTGAACTTGGAACCTAGTTGATTATGTGTGGCGAATTGGGCAATGTCCAATTCGGCGCAGATGCTAGCTGCGGGAAAATTGCCATGCTGTCTCACCTCTCTTGCCGATCCGTCCGATTTTTATTTTTTATTATGTTTATTTTTTATTATTAAAAATAACTATTAAATATCATAAAGATAAATATTATACCACAAAAATTATTTTGGACTATTGGATTAGACTGGGTCAAAAATTAAGGGTCTATAGTTTGTCCCCTACTTGAATGATTTGAGACTTTCAGTAGAAGAGAGTGAAAAGCAACATGTCTTTGAACAGATTTTGGATGAGGATAGGTACTTGGATTCGATTTGGGTACTTGGACAAAAGATTGGGTACTTAGATCCGAGACTGAATTAAGTTTGGGTACATGGACCCGAGATTGGGTACTTGGACCCGAGACTAGATTTGATTTGGGTACTTAGACCCGAGATTGAATTTAATTCGGGTACCTGAACCCGTGATTGGATTGGATTTGGGTATTTGGGCCCGAGATTGGGTACTTAGACCCGTGATTGAATCTAATTTGGGTACTTGAACTTGAGATTGGGTACTTGGACTCGAGATTGGATTAGATTTGGGTATTTGGACCCAAGATTGGGTATTTAGACCCGTGATTGAACATAATTTGGGTACTTGGACCTGAGATTGGGTACTTGGACCCAAGACTGGATTAGATTTGGGTACTTGGACCCCAGATTGGGTACTTACACCCATGACTGAATTTGATTAGGATACTTGGACCCAATACTAGGTACTTGGACCCAAGCCTGAATTTTATTTAGGTATTTGGACTCGAGATTGGGTACTTGGACCCGTTATTGAATCTAATTTGGGTACTTGGATCTAAAATTGGGTACTTGGACCTGAGACTGGATTAGAATTGGGTACTTAGACATGAGATTGGGTACTTGGACCCATGACTGAATTTGATTAGGGTACTTGGACTCGAGGCTAAATTTTATTTGGGTACTTAGACCCGAGACTGGGTACTTGGACCTAAGACTGGGTACTTATACCCGAGATTGGGTACTTGGATCTGAGATTGAGTACTTGGACCCGAGACTGAATTGGATTTTTGGTACTTAGACCTGAGACTGGGTATATAGACCCGAGACTAAATTTGATTTGGGTACTTCGACCCGAAACTGGATACTTGGACCAGAGGCTGAATTTTATTTGGGTACTTAGACCCGAGATTGGGTACTTGGACCTAAGATTGGGTACTTGGACCCATGACTGAATTTGATTTGGGTACTTGGACCCGAGACTGGATACTTGGACCTTAGACTGAATTGAGTTTGGGTACTTGGACCCAAGATTGGGTTGAGTTTGGGTACTTGGACCTAAAACTGGGTACTTGGAACCAAGACTGATAGATTTGGGTACATGGACCCGAAACTGGGTACTTAGACCTTAAACTGAATTGGGTTTGGGTACTTAGACCCGAGATTGGGTACTTGAACCCGAGATTAGGTACTTAGACCAGAGATTGGATACTTGGACTTGAGATTGGGTACTCAAACCTGAGACTAAGTACTTGGACTCGAGATTGAATTTGATTTGGGCACTTGGACCCGAGACTAAATTGAATTTGGGTACTTGAACTCGAGACTAAATTGAATTTGGGTTTGGATACTTGGATCCGAGATTGGGTACATAGACCAGATATTGGGTTGAGTTTGGGTACTTGGACCAGAAACTGGGTACTTGGACTCGAGACTGATAGATTTTGGTACATAGATCCGAAACTATACTTAGACTTGAGATTGAATTGTAGTTGGGTACTTGGACTTGAGATTGGGTACTTGGACTCGAGATTGGGTACTTACCCGAGATTGGATACTTTGACCCGAGATTGGGTACTTAGACTCGAGACTAGTTACTTGAACCCAAGATTGAATTTGATTTAGGCACTTGGACCCGAGACTGAATTGAATTTAGGTACTTGGACCCGAGACTAAATTGAATTTGGGATTGGGTACTTAGTCCCGAGATTGAATTTGATTTAGGCACTTAGACTAGGGACTGAATTGAAATTGGGTACTTGGACCTGGGACTGGGTACTTGGACCCGACACTGAATTGGATATGGGTACTTGGACTCGTGATACCTATATACTCTTGCCCCCTATGTAGGCTTAAACCCATGATTTTTTCTATGCGGCTTTGGTTGATGTTTTTGTTGTCTAGTTCTTCGCACAAGCACGCATTTCTTCTTTTTGCAAAATTACTGGAGCTTCCTCAAGCAATGGGTTTTCCATGCCCCCCTGATTTAATATCTTCTTTTGATTCTTTACTTCACAAGGTGTTTGATGTTCACTTTGACAAAGAACAGATAACACAAGGTAAAAATGTAGCGTTATATGCTCATGTATGCATGATATGCATGAATAATACTTACAGTGGTTCCATCGACTCACAGACTGAGGTGATCAGCAGAAGTGTTCTCATTGACTCCTTCTGTAATATCCCAAAGTATGCCCTAGAAGTTTTGATATAATTGTTGTTTTAATTGGATTGAATGTATATGTTAAATTAAAAGAGAAATAAATTTAAGAGGGAGTGTATATGTTGTATATATGGAAATATATACAACATATATACAAGTCAAATGTGATGGTCAAAGGAAGAAGATATTTATTTTGTTAATTATGAAATTACTAAAAAGGGCAATAAGTGAAAGAGAATTAAAACAAATAGAAGAGGGTATTTAAGTAATTTCCTATTTGGAATGCTTGGTGGAGGTTTAAAGAGATGAGAAGTTTGACTTTGTTTCTTACACTTTTTCATTTTCTCTTCTTTTCTCTTTGGGTTGGCCGGCTATCAAGGAAGCAAGAGAGCAAGAGAGGGTTTTGATTGCTAAGAACAAAAGTGAAGGAAGATTCAAGTGATTGAGTTGGAAAATTGCGAAGTTTCATCAACTTTGGTAAGTTCTCTCTTGATTTCTCTTGTTTTAATTGAAGTTGTGTTTGAGTTTGATAGATTAGTGTTGATAGTAAGAGTGTGTTGTTTGATTGTGGTGTGTTTAAGAGTGTTTGGTTCAATTGATTATGGATTTTGAGGATGGATTGAAGAAAAGAGTAAGTTTGTTGAAAGAGAAAATGTTGTGGCTGTGTTTTGGGTTTGTGGTGATCATTTTGATTTGTGTTGGATGTATGTTTTTAGTTGTTTTGGTGTTTTCAAGTTTGTTATGGTTCTTGGGTATGTTGAGCTAAGTTTGTTTGAAGTGGATTTTGGTGAAAAGAAGTTATTTGTTGGATTAAGTGATGTTGTAGCCGGAATCTGTATTTTTGGCCTGACACGCCCATGAGCACAACCAGGTCTTTGGCCGTGTCGATGGTTCTGTGTTTTTGCATGTGTGACACGAGCAGTGACACGCCTATGTCACTGAGCATGTCACGGCTTCTGTGTAGTAGTAGTATTTACACGTCCAGTGACACGCCAATGTCACTGAGCGTGTCATAGCTACTGTGTGGGTGAAGAATTGACACGGCCATGAACACGCCCATGTTGTTGGACGTGTCAATGTTTCTGTGAGACAGAATGTATTACACATTCAGTGACACACCCGTGGTTCTGAGAGTGTCAAAGCTTCTGTATTGTGAGTTTAGGACACGGTCAGGGACACGCCCGTGTTGTTGAGTGTGTCATGTGTAGAGTTTGCCCTAGTTAGCCTTATCTATTTTATCTCATATGTACTATTCCTTTTGGATTAGGTTGTGAAGAGGTTGATTTGCCCTAACTTAAGTGGTGAAGAAGTGTTGGAAGAGGAAGTGTATAGATTTGTATAAGTGGTGCATAAGGTAAGTACAAACTACATTGTTGCATACACTCACATGATTTGATACTTAACATATTTGATTATACATATGCTAAGGAATTGGTTGTGTATACTTGAATGATCAATTGATTTAATGAGACAGGAAACCAATGTGATGGGTTATAATGATGTAAATGATTTGATTGAGGCATGTTTACCTAGATAATATTTAATGAAATTGATGATATATATGTATACTATCTTGATATGATGAGAAGCCATGATTGTTGGCTATGATGATGCAAATGAATTATAATTGAGGCATGGTTTACTATTTTGATTATGAGAATGAAATGAATTGAGAAAGAAATGTATAAAGATATAAATGAAAAGATTTTGTGTCTAATATGTTAATTCAATTTTCAGAGTTCTGGTTTTGGCGGCATGCCTATAAAGTACTGGATAGGTGAAAAGACCGAGTCGTAAATCGATTCCAGTTGAATAATGTGAAATGTGAATTAAAGTAACAGTCTAGCCGGGTTGAGGATTTCCTCGGGTTTATCCGGGTTGAGATCCAAGAGACTGGGTCTGTTACAAGTAACAGTCTAGCCGGGTTGAGGATCTCCTCGAGTTTAGCCGGGTTGAGGTCCAAGAGACTGGGTCTGTTACACTATCCATGGATAGAGATATGTATATATGTTTCCTACGAGCTTGATGATTATGATTATAGACCAAAGCAGTAACTCTGAACTTTGAATAACATATTAGTATCTTTTGGGCCCCTATGTGTCTTTGTGTCAATGTAAATTGTAAGTGATGAAATAATTGAATCAAATGATGAAATGTAGTCTTATGAACAATATAAAAATATCATTTGTGAATATTATATTAATTGTTGAAATGTGTGACACTGGCATTGCATAGAAGCATATTGTTATTGTAGTTTGTACCACTAAGCCGTTGGCTTAGCGCTATTGTGATTCATCGCGCAGGTGACAGGGAAGAACCGGAGAGTTCCTCTAGGCCGAGTAGATTCTAGATCTCAAGGTGTTGATAGTAAAGCTTAAAGATCGAAGACATAATGCCAAACATGTACATATTTGATGTATAAGTATTTGTAAATATTTGTTATATTTTCCGCTGCTTTTAAATAAACATTTTATCTTTTGTCTTTTATAATTTCTTTTAAATGATTTAAACTTGTTTATGTTTTTGTAAAGGGATGAGTCATTTGTTAAGTATATCGTGGCATTTCTATATTCAGTATACGTATATTACGATCGTATTAGCATGCTGTGTACGTATACAGGATATAGGGGTGTTACACCTTCCAAATGCCTATTCAGGTCTTACATTGGAATGATAGAAGGTTTTGTATTTATGGTTTTTATCTTTGAGATATCAAAAACATGAGTGGTGAGGACCAAGCATCATAGTTAGGGATACATCCATTTCAAACTATGATTCAGCATGTCAATTGGTAGCTTCTTCATAACCTCGCCAATAATCATTTTCTTTGTCCAATGTGTCCTTCGAGGTTCAATGATTCGACATGCTTCCATTAACTTGAAGGCTTTGTATTTTTGTTTTTTTGAATTTTGATTTTGAAATCAAATGTTGGCTTGGCCAAATTAATGTCAATTTACCTCAGGACTCGATTTTCAAATTTAACATATCTATAACATACAACCTTAGTTACCATACTAAACTCAGGAATCATTTCTATTTAAGTAAGAACTGTTGCACTTTAGATAGGCACATACATATTACTTAGTCAAAGGTCTCATTAAGTTTAAATATTGTCTATCTTATATGCATGCTTATTCAAACTATCTCCATTAATAGACTCTACCTACCAAGAGAGATCAACAGGTCTTTGATAGGCTTGAAATGGGGTCTATAATGGACATGGGTTAAATGAAAGCCATTTTCGGATCAGAGCTGATATGGCACAATGGACAAACCTTCACACTACAAACTGCTTGTTGGAACTTTAGACAGTCGGAAATATGAAAAGATAGAGCATTGAACATCCTTCTTTCTTTTTGACGTTAATCTAGATCTTGATTGGGATAGTCTTTTCCCTTATAAAAGGTTGATACCCACATTCCTTTCTTTTTTTTTTCTTTCTTTTTCTTACTCCTTCTTTTCTTTGAGCATTTTATCATTTTGTCCTTCTTTCCTATAGGACTGTCAAGTATAGGACTTTCAAGAACTGGGTGACCTTTCTCCTTTTTCTCCCATTTTGATTGAATCTTTCGTTGGGTTGGACCAATTCAAGTCAAACTATCCTTATAGAAGTCTTTTGCTGCTTTAGGTAAAAGAAAACTTGGTTGGCTTTCTGAACCGTTTTGGGTTTTATTTTATTTTCTTTTTATTCTTTATTTTCTTTTCTTTCTTTTTTTCTTTTCTTTCTCTCTTTTTTTTTTGTTTTTTTTTTGTTCTAGCTCTAAAAGAGATGTCTTGTTTGTAACAACTTGTATTTCTCGTAATGGATGAGTGGAGTGACACAAATCTTCTTTATCAGGGATAAATCATTTGTTACTCTGATGTTATCTTGATAGATTGGAGATATTAGGTGAATTTCAACTACCCTTATGGTCTTGAGAACATCAACTATCCTTACAGTTTTGGCTATGCATTCCATTCTTTGATCTTCTTGCCTCTTCACCTTAGTGATCATAAGACTTCTCAAAAGTGTAACAACAGCTCTAGGTCGGTCATCAGGCTTATAAGTCAATAAAGAGAAGGTTGAAATCTTATGAAGGCTCAAAAGGACAACTAGGGATTGATATTTAATTAGGTGCATACTAGTTGTTGGCTAACCAAACAATGCCTAGATTATCTCTCCCTTAAATAAGCAGAGTTCAATTTTGCCTCGAAAGTTTATCAAAGCATGTTCTAAGATTGACTAGGACCTAGACAAAGGTCATTATTCAGGAGCCCTCTCCAAGTAAGTATACACAACTTAATGCTACAGAGCAATTCCCTCACCTAGTAAAGTCATTCAAATCATGATGCATAGATACGCTAATTTATAAATATCAAGTTAAATTCGTCATCGGTTGAGCACCATAATGAACAAAGACTATGAAAATTTTGATGAAAATAATTTATTTAAACAAACATAATTTAAAAAAACATAATTTTTCAAATTAAATATTAAAGAAAATAAATAGAGCAACACTCCAAGCTAAGGGAAGTTTGTTGAATAAAATTTCTCGTTATTCCACATCTTCAATATTCCCATCTTGAAAGGAGGATAAGACAAGATCTTCCTCCAATCCTCCTCCTACAATGAAAGCTATTGGTGGTGGCACTCTGTTGAACCTAGGAAGAGGATTGCTTTTGGTATTGGGCTTATCTGACTCAGGAAACTTTCCATTATCAATTAAATTCTGGATCTCATGGTTCAACTTCATACAGTTGTCCGTTTCGTGTCCAGGCCTTTGATGGAATTGGTAAAATGCCTTATTACCAAAGTTAGGCAGAAGAGGATTAGGCAAAGGATGACGGGTCAAGGGTTGTAACAATCCCTTCTTTTGTAGCATATTGAGAACCTAAGACAACAGCTTCCCTAATTTCAAAAACTGGCTCATTCCTCCTTGACTAGTGGCATTAACATCAGCTTCCTTTTGTGTACTTTGATTGCTAGGATGATAATTCCCTTTCTCATTCCTTCTTGCCAAAAAGCAGTTCTTCTCCCTTTCCTACTCTTCAATTTGCAAACCAGCTTGCAAAAGTTCTTTGAAGTCCCTTATAAGGGTGTAAGACAGCGTTTCACGAAGGTTGGGTAGGACGCCTCTGACTATCATCTTGATTTGGTCTTACTCATCATGCCTACTTTTGAGAAGTACAACCTTATTTCTCCATCTTTTCACATAGTCCACAAAATTCACATTTGGTCTTTGCCTAATGGTTTTCATCTCTATCAAGGTTACTTCCAGCTTGACATTGTATCCATATTGCTGAATGAAAGCCTTATACAACATGTCCCAATCTTTTTGAGTACTTTCCTCTAAGGTGTTGAACCAATTTTGGACAACAGGGTCCAATGAGAGCATGAAATATCTCAGAGTTTGAGCTTTAGTAGCTCTACCAGATTGCATGGCAGTGATGTACTACTTCACAATGAGATGAGGGTTTCCAGTACCATTGTACCCAGCGAATCTTGTTCAAATAGTTTGTCGATCTCGGACATCTCTTCAATTTTCAGTTTCTTTTCAAATCTCTATTCTAAATCAGCAATCATCTTCTCAACATCAGATGTCTTGATCTTTTCAATAGTTGTCTTCTCAACAACCTTTGGCTCCTTCTTTTTATCTTAAGGATCTTGGAAGTGTTGAGCCCAGTCGTCATCATCATCAACGACCACATTGTCATCATCAAAAGCTACTTCACTAACTTTAGCCTTACCCTTATCTTTCTTGGTGCTTACGGATGCTTTTGTAGTCATTTGATTCTTCATGATTTTAGCTAGGGCCCCCTTTAGTTCTTCCATTTGAACATTGAAGGCGTCATCTACCATTCTTTGAATTTGTTCAGGCTCCATTGCTTTTGGTGAGAAAGTGATTGAGTCGCTGCTGAATTCTTCGTCACGGGCGTAAGTGGGGTTGTCGTAGGCTTTTGAACTTTTGTAATCCAGGGCTGTGAGCCAGAGAGGATCAATGATATGAGATGCAAATGCATGTATGCATGTATGCACAAATAATAGACAAAGATAAGTAGAACGTCCCTTCCAGCCTTATAACTTTCACACACGGATGGCGAGTCTCTTTTCCTAGGTATATGGTTAACAAAATACCAACATGGGATATCTTGTTTTCAAATATTTCCCTCGGATGTTTCAACCAATAGTTATATTTTTAAAAATGGAAATCAGTTCATGATAATTCCCATTAATTAAGCTTTAATCCATCCAATTAAAAGCAGCTTTTATTTTATATTGAATTAAAACTAAATTAAGAGGTTTATTATAAATAGATTTATCACTTGAAAAAGTAACTAATGATTCATGCCAAAAACAAGCCCATGGTTAATAATTCTTAGTATAAACTAGGCTCACAATTGATTTTTGGTATTTCCATAATTGACGTAAATATTCATAAGCTCTTTTAAAAGATTATGAAAAGAATTTTATTTCTAAGCCCATTTGTAAAAAGATTTTAGAAAAAAAATAGATTTTGGGCTTAGTTTTTGGGTCATGAGAAAAGAATTTTTAATTTGTTTTTAGAAAAGTTTTTTGTCCAAAAACCATCTTAAAATATTTTGAAAATAGCTTTGGTTTTTTGGACTTTAAAGAAAAATTTATTTTGAGCTTATAATGTACTTAGGTCATATTAGAAAAAGAACAAATAAAATAAGCCATAATTTAAACCTAGATAAATTAAGCATAGTCAAACAACAAGCATTTGGGGTAAAAACCTAAGGAAAGTAATTAGGCCAATTACATGAGCTTTAGTCTTTGGGTTGAAAAGGTTTAGGTTCCCATAGCAAGTATATACCAAAAGATACAAGGCTGTGGGCCATTTTACCTGCAGGAATTTCCTACGGCAAATTGGCCCCAAGCCAAGTTGCCGCAGGAAATTCCTAAGGCGAATTAGCTGGTCACCCAGCACTGGCCCTCGCAGCTCGCAATCCTCGCAGTTTTCGCCAGAGAGTTTTTTGCCAGCGCAATTTTCCAACTTAGTTTTTTCCGAAACCAAATTCTATTTAGTTTTGGTTTGTTTTCCTAATTGCTTTTAATTTCCTTAAACAATTAGAAGTAGGTTTATGATTTTTCCTATAAATAACACATTAAAACTAATAATTAAGGGAGGGAAAATTAGTTTTTACTAGAGGAAAACTTTGGACTTCTGACTGAGGAAAAAAAGAGACATAAAAACCCTAGCAAGCAAGAGACATTAGCAACAAGAAGCAATCAACAATCCATCAAAGGCACCAACACTGCCTTTGTCATTGTTCATCCAGAAATCAGTTTTGGTGGAACCAATGAACGGAGGTTTGATTACAAATCTTTGCTTATATTATATTTACAATGTTATTGCCATATTTTCTTTTAAATACATCTATCATTGATTTTTGTTTCAGTAACCTAAATTATTAAACTTAATAATATATTTTACATTAAATCATACATTCATCCAGTAGCCTTAGTCAATAATCAAAACTTCAAAACCCTAAAATTATTCTTCTCTCGCCAGAAACTTTAAAACCCTAAAATTGTTTCTCTCCTGTTTCCAAAACTTAAAAACCCTAAAACTGTTTTTCTTTTTCCAAAAACCTTAAAGACTCTAAAACTATTCTTCTGCTTCCAAAAGCTTTAAAACCATAAATTGCTTTTCCGAACTATTTTCATCTAAACCATAACTTTTTGTCCAAAATTTCCAAATGTTTTCTTAAATATCCAAATCCTAATCTTCTTTATGTTTTCTAAAAATCCTAATTATTTTTATAAAACTCTAAACTGTTTTCTTAAATCCTAAAATCAAATATGTTTTTCAAAATATCAAAAACCTTAATTCTCTCAAAACCCAATACAGTAAACCCTAGTTTTCCTAAACCCTAAATTCTTAAAGCATCAAAACTTTATGACAAATTCAACAACACCCTAAACCCTAATCCAGTGAACTTAAAACCCAATCTAGTAAATCTAAACCCTAAAGCCATAATCCAGTAAACCTAAAATCACAATCCAGTAACCAAGAATTATAAACCCTAATGTCTTAAGATTCCAAAACCCAAATCTCATGATGTTAGCCCTAAACCCTAATTTGATTAACCAAAAAACCTTACTACTTTCTTAAATTCATGAAACCCTAATCCACTCTATTTTTTCAAAATCTTCACAGTAGCCTAAATAATAATAATAATAATTTCAAAATCCCCAAAACCCTAAATATTAATTAAAGAATTCTAAATTGAGACATAAACCAAAATTTGTATCTTTATTTGCTTTATTTAATTTTAGATTTGATTATGCAGTTTATTATATGTTTTGATGGTTGATTTATTTAATTTCAATGCTTGATTTATTTAGTTTATCATGGATGGATATTTTCTTTATTATTATGATTATTATTTGTTTGTTTTAGTATTAAAATTGTAAGAGGTATGTTTCCACTTTGTGGGTACCTCATTAATTAATTTCTATGTAATTGAAATTGCTTTTATTTTTTGGATCAATGTAAAGGGCATGTTTCCACCTTTTGGTGGGTGTCCTATTTAATTTAGACATGAACGATGTAAGGACATGTTTTCATCCTCAGATGGGTGTCCATTTATTTGCTTTGTTTGGTCATTGCTTTGATTTTAATATAATGATGCTTTATTTTAATTGTTGCATGTAATATGGATGATATTGTTATACTTAATAATTTTATAATATTACGACCTGCAAAGGAGGCCGGTTCCAATGATCTAGGCGTTGTGGGTGTGCTGGGCCATTTCTCACCTTCCCCATATGTACCCAACTTTTTGAACCCATTAGGGGGTTGGGGATTCCTTAGGAATTGAGTCATCCACCCCTTTCTTTTTCCTGACCCATCCGAGTGGTGACTCCATTTTCTCCGGGCTTAGGTACATGTTCACTAAAGCCCCAAGCCTAAACAGTGCCTAAGTCGCAAGAACTTTAGAAGGTTTTAAGGTTTAGAATTAAGGTTATTTATGTTTATAAGGTTTTAAGGTTTAAAGGATTAGGGTTTTATGGTTTTAAGGTTTAAACAGTGCCGAGCCTAAAACCTTATTTATGTTTATAAGGTTTTAAGGTTTAAAGGATTAGGGTTTAGAAAACTTTAGGGTTTAGGTTAGCTAGTTTAGGGTTTACTGTTTTGGGTTTTGGAGTTGAATTAGAGTTTTAGAATTTTAGAATTAGGGTTTCGGAGAATGCATTAGATTTTAGAATTTGAAAATCAATTGATAATTTTATGAAGCTTTATGAGAATAAACAAAATGATTTAAGGTTTATAGAAACATAAAAGATATTTTTTAGGGTTTTTGGAAAGAAACAGAATTCAATTTAGGGTTTTGGAAAATTGGAAGGTGGATTAGGGTTTTATGATATTGAAGAAACAAAAATAACTATTTTAAGATTTTTGAAAAACAAAGAGACGAATTAAGGTTTTTAAGCTTTAGAAAAGGTAAATTAAGGTTCTAGGGTTTTTTGAATTTGAAGAAACAGAAACAACAATTTTTGATCTTGAGGGATGAAGCTACTGTAAATTAATGAAACAAATAAAGAAATTCATACCTTCATTTGTTGGTTCCACCAAAAATCACTTCTTGGATGAACAAGGACAAAGACAAGCTTTCTGCCTTTGATGGATTGAATTGCTTGTTTGCTTCTCTCAATAAGTCTGATCAATTTCACTGCCAGAAGGAATTCTTCAAATCTTTCAAAGTTTTCCTCCTTAATTTCGGTCTCAAATTTCCCCCTCCCCTTTTTGTGTTGTTTTAGTCCTTATTTATAGAATATTTTTATGATTAATTTTAGTTATTCAAGGAATCTAACATTAATTAAGAAAAGGAAACTGAAACCTAATTGTATTTGGTTTCAGAAAAATTTGTGTCGAAAAAATTTCGCTGGAAAAAAAAAACTACTGCGGAAAAATTACGCTGGCAAAAAAGCTGCCGCAGGGGGCAGAGGGCGAAATTCGCCTGCGGGCCATTTCGGCGATGATTTTTTTCATCTCCGATTTTTTCGTCGCCGATTTTTATTTTTATTTTTTTGTTTATTATTATTATTTTATTAATGGTGGACGACGCCCTCAATGCCAAGATAGAAGAAATAAAAGAGGCCCTGGCTGAGACCATGAAGAATCATTTGGCTGCAATTTTAGGAAATCATGCCGAAGCATCTGCTAGCACTAAGAAGCCAAAGGACAAAGGGAAGACTAAAGTTAGTGAAGTGGTTTTTGATGATGATAAGGTGATCATTGATGATGATGATGATTGGGCTCAATACTTCCAAGATCTTCAAGACAAGAATAAAGAACCAAAGATTGTTGAACGATCAGCCGTGGAGAAAACCGAGACTTCTGATGTCAAAAAGATGATTGCGGACTTAGAACATAAAATTGAGAAGAAGCTGAAAACCGAAGAAATGTTCGAAGTTGACAAATTATTTGATCTAGATGATGAAGTTCCGTACAAGTTTAAGATTCCATCCTTTGCAATGTTTGATGGAACTGGAAATCCTCACCTCCATGTGAAGCAGTATATTACTGCCATGCAGTCCGTCCGAGCTACTAAGGCTCAAACTATAAGGTACTTCATACTCTCATTGGATCCTGTCATCTGAAATTGGTTCAATACCTTAGAAGAAGGAACACAAAAGAGTTGGGATCTGCTATATAAGGCCTTCATCGAACAATATGGATACAATATTGAAATGGAAGTTACCTTAATGGATATGCAGTCCATTAGACAAAAGCCAAATGAGAATTTTGTGGACTATGTGAAAAGATGGAGAAATAAGGTTGCTTTGCTCAAGAAAAGGCTCGATGAATCCTATTATATAAGGATGATCGTGAGAGGGGTGTTGCCTAGTCTTCGTGAAAGTATGTCTCATATGCTCATCTATGATTTCAAAGATCTCCTCCAAGCTGGTCTGCAAATCAAAGAATGGGAAAGAGAGAAGAACCATTTTTCAACAAGAAGGAATGAGAAAGGAAACTATCAGTCTAGTAACCAAAGCATGCAAAAGGCAGTCGGTGTTAATGCTACTAGCCAAGGAATAAGGAGGCAATTTTTAGAATTGGGGAAATCGATGTCTTGGGTTCTCAATAAGCTTCAAAGAAAGGGATTGTTACAACCCTTAAATCCTCGTCCTTTGCCTAACCCTCTCCCACCTAATTTTGACACTAAAGCATTTTGTCAATGTCATCAAATGCAAGGGCATGACACGGATAGATGTTTGAGGTTGAGGCATAAGATCTAAAACTTAATTGATAGTGGGAAGCTACCCGAGCCCATCAAGCAGAACACCAAAGACAACCCATTACCAAGGTTCAATAGAGTACTACCACCGGCAACCTTCATGATTGGAGTAGGTTTGCATGAAAGTTTTGTCATGTCTTCTTTCCAAGATGTGGGTAGAGAAGCAACCAAAGAAGAAGAGGTATTTGGAAAAATTAAACAAGCTATGGTGGGTAAAGAAGTAGCAATTTGTGTTGTCAATGGGTTTTGGGATTAAAGCAATAGTGATGATGATTTTATACCTAAGAAGGAAGAATGAATATGGTTTGAGCCCAAGGAAGATGAAGTAATGAACACTAAATCTGTTAAGCCTTATGCAAGGCCACTGCCTAAGGAGTTAGAAGTTAATAAGGGAAAGGAAGTAGAAGTAGAAAATAAAGAAGAGGATGATGATACTGTGCTCAAGCAACTGAAAAGAACCCAAGCAAGTGTTAGCATTTGGGATTTATTGGCTACTTCTAAAAAGCACCGAGAAACTATAGCCAAGGCCTTAGCTGGCATGCCAACCACCTCCATAACACCGGAGGAGCTGATCAACATCACAAAAATTGAGGGAGTAATGAAATGTGAAGGTATTCAAGAGAAGAGCGAAGTTAATATGGGAGCAGTATCTTTTTCATCTGCAGATTTACTAAAAGAGGGGAGAGATCACATCCGCCCTCTCTATATCAAAATAGAAATTAAAGGGAAAAGGACTCCATGTGTAATGCTTGATGATGGGTCCTCCATAAATGTTTGTCCACTTAAAATATTGCCAAAACTAGTCATGTCAACAAGGGATCTAAACCCAACCGAGGTAACCATTCGGGCTTATGAAAACACTAAGAGACATGCCGAAGGAACTTTCAAAGCTGCTGTCAAGGTTGGTCCAATTGAATCTATTGTTGAATTTATTATTTTGGACATACCTGTTACCTTCACTTACTTTTGGGATGACCATGGTTTATCCTGTTGGTGGAGTTCCTTCCACCCTTCATCAAAAGATCAAGTTCCCTAACGGAGATGAGACAATGGTCATCGAGGCCGAAGATAATGAGGTTGTTAATGCTCTAATGATTGAGAGGCCAGTCAATGGTTTCCAAATAGCTGCAATTTCTAATGATGAAGAAGTAGACTCCAAAGTCTTGGATATGATGAAGAACATGAACTACCTTCCCGGAGCTGGTCTTGGAAAGGGTAAGGCCGATTTGACAAAGCTTCCAGATTTCAAAACTCAAACCTCAAAGAAAGGGTTGGGATATGATGAAGTCAACAAAGATGTCCAGCCAAACAAGAATGAGAAGATGAGCTTCCCGCCACTTGAAGAGATCTTTGTCAAAGCTCCAGACATGGGACCACTCCAAGGAAAGCCCGAGCCAATCATGTTCATGGGAAAGTTGATCCCAGGTTTTGAAATTTTTGCAGATTTTGCCGAGCTAGTAGAGCAAGTAAGGAAAGAGCTCACTCTGCCAGCCAACAAGGAGTCCAATTCGGAAGAAAAGAAGGAAGTTGTCCTGAAAGCTGAGAAGACTCCGGAGGATATTGCTGCCCTGGTTGAAGAGAAGTTTGAACAACAATTTTGATTTTGATTTTAATTTGTCTGCTTTGTATGATAATGTTGATGTTTTCTTTTCCAAAATGAATGCAATAAAGTCTAATTTTGCTTACTTGTGTGATGTTTCTCCTTATGGTTGCATACATTCAAATAGCAGTTACATAAGCATCTTTAATATTAATTCTATTGACACAGAATAATTAAATTTGGGAACAATGGAAAATTTTAAAAATATTAGCATAGACCCGACCTTACTCATGATGAAAGAGAGAGATTTGAAAAAATATGAAGAAGTATTTGCTTGGTCTTATGAGGATATGCCTGGAATAGATCGAGACATAGACGAACATCTTATTCCTACTTACACTCACATGAAACCTGTCAAACAAAAGCTTAGGCGATTAAGACCTGAGTGGGCTGAATTGGTTAAAGAAGAGGTCACTAAACAAATACAAGTAAAGTTCCTTGAAGTAATAGATTATCCAGAATGGCTAGCCAACATAGTACCCGTGCCAAAGAAAGATGGAAGAATAAGGGTCTGTGTGGACTAAAGAGATTTGAACAAGGCTTCCCCTAAAGTTGATTTTCCTTTACCTCATATAGATGTTCTCACTGATAGTGCAGCCTCTAGCGTGCTACACTCATTTGTAGAAGGATTTTCCATATACAACCAAGTGTTAATGGCCCAAGAGGATAAAACCAAAACTGCTTTCATTACTACATGGGGTATATTTTGTTATAGGGTGATGTCGTTCGACATAAAAAATGCTGGAGCAACATACCAACGGATGGCCACCACACTATTTCATGACATGATGCACAAAAAAGTTGAAGTATATGTTGATGATATTGTAGACCCTTAATTAATTTTTGACCCAGTCTGGTCTAATATATTTTAGTAAGTCCAAAATAATTTTTGTGTTGCTCAATATATTTTAATTAGTCCAAAATAATTTTTGTGTTATCTTAATTAAATAATATTTGTTTTAGTATTTATTTTTTATAATTTTTAAAAAATAATAATATAAAAAATAAATAAAAATAAAATAATAAAAATAAAAAATAAAAATAAAAATCGGCTACGAAAAAAAATTGTTGCCGAAAATCAGCGTGGGACGAAATGGCCCAGGCCATTTCGCCCTCAGGAATTTCTTGCGGGCGAAACAGCCCGCAGGCCAATTTCACCCACCGCAGCCCGCTGCCCCCTGCGGTAGCTTTTTTACCAGCGTAATTTTTCTGTAGCAGTTTTTTTTCTCCAGCAAAATTTTTTCGACGCAAATTTTTCCGAAAGCAAATACAATTAGGTTTTGGTTTCCTTTTCTTAATTAATGTTAGATTCTGTGAATAACTAAAATTAATCATAAAAATCTTCTATAAATAAGGACTAAAACAACACAGATCGGATTTTAAAAAGGTGAAATTTGAGACCGAAATTGAGGAGGAAAACTTTGAATTTTAAGAATTCCTTTTGGTAGTAAAATCGATCGGATTTTTGAGAGAGCAAACAAGCAATTCAATCCATCAAAGGCAGCAAAGCTTGTCTTTACTCGTATTCATCAAAGAAGAAATTTTTGGTGGAACCAACAAACAGAGGTATGAATGTCTAATTTCTTCACAGTAGCTTAAATAATTCAATTGTCTCTTTTGATTCAAAAAACCCTAGAACTTTAATTTACCTTTTCTAAAGCTTAAAAACTTTAATTCGTTTACTTGTTTTCCAAAAATCTTAAAATAGTTATTTTTGTCTCTTCAAAATCTCAAAACCCTAATTTGCTTTCCAATTTTTCAAAACCTTAAATTGAATCTGTTTCTTTTCAAAGCCCTAAATTGAATCAGTTTCTTTCCACAAACCCTAAAAAATATCATTTTTGTTTCTATAAACCTTAAATCATTTTGTTTATTTTCAAAAAGTTTCATAAAATTATCAATTGATTTTCAAATTCTAAAATCTAATGCATCTCCGAAACCCTAATTCTAAAATTCTAAATGTAATATCCTGAAGTACACCCTAAAATTTTGGAATAATTATTGTTGTATATGGATTTAATGTGTATGTTTAATGAAAATCAAAAGAAGAGCAATGAATTAATTTAATATCTTGATTTTGGTGTACATTGGAATAGTAGTAGTAAGATGATATGTTGGTAAAGTATGCAAGGAAAAATATTTAAGAGATAAATGTATATGAAGAATAAAATGTATATTTGGTATTTGGAAAATATATGGGAAATATAAAGGTGATATATAAGAAATATACATATACCAACATATACATCACATATACATAAGGTATATTGTGGTGTAGGAAAAGTAAGAGTATATATATATATAATTAATGAATTAAATAATAAAAGAAAAAGAATAAAAGAAAGTCAAAGGGAAGAAGAGAGTGACAAGTGTATGGTGGAGGTTTAAAGGGTTTTAATTATTTATATATATATATATGATTAGCTAAGGAAGAGAAGAAAATATCTTCTTCTTCTTGCACGAGAGAGAAAGAGAGTGAAGGAGATATGATTTTAATCCTTTTACATATCAAATTCATTGAGATTTTGAGAGTATTGAAGATGATTATTGAAGATTTGGCATATTATCCAAGTAAGTATTCATTTCTTTGTGTGGATTCCTATTGTTTGAGTTTGGGATTTGATATGGTGGATTTGTGATAATGATGATAATGAAAGATTAAAGTGTATAAATATGTTGAATTGATATTTAGATGATGATGATTTGGGTTATTTGTGATGATGATGATGACTTGTTGATATTGTTGAGTAAGGGTTTAGTATAAGTGAATTGGGGATTTGAGTAGTTGATTCATGGGGATGTATATATGATTATTGTTATGTTATTGAAGTTATAAAAGTGTTAATAAGTGTTAATTTGATAAGTAATTGATGAATATAGTCAAGATGTTGATTAAGGGTGATGAAGTATGAGTTTTGAAGTGTTTATGTTTCTTGGTTGAGATGTCGAAATGTATGATTTGTGCATGGCACGGCCAGTGACACGGCCATGTTGTTGGGCGTGTCAATGGTACTGAGTTGGATGTTTATGACACGACCATTAACACGACCGTGTTACTGAGCGTGTCATAGCTACTGTTAGGAAAAGTAATTGTCACGGCCATGAGCACGCCCGTGTTGTTGGGCGTGTAAATGTTTCTGTGAGGCAGAATGAGTGACACGTCCATTAACACGACCGTATTACTGAGCGTGTCAAAGCTTCTGTATTGTTGGTTTAGGGCACGATCAGGGACACGCCCGTGTTGGTGAGCGTGTTATGTATAGAATTTGCCCTAGTTAATTATTCTTCTCATATTCTTATTATGTATAATTATCTTTGGATTAGGCTTTGAGGAGATTGTGTTGCATTAATCCAAATGTTGGAGGATTCTTGGAAAAAGAGGTTAGATTGGTATAAGTTGCTCTTGAGGTAAGTGCAAATGTACATGGTTGCATTCTTTTAATATGATTTTGAGACTTAATACATTTAGTATAAATGTGTTAAGTAATCTATTATACTATTAATATAATGTGACTAACGTTATGATTTGTATAGTGTGAAAGCTATGATGATGATTCAAAAAGGTATGTGCAATGTAACTTGTTATGATAAATATAATAATGTTTGAAATGAAATATATGGACATGTTGTCTATATGATGATGAAGTTATGATGTGTGTTCAATGTAATTGATTATGTATACCTGAATGATGAATTGCTATAATGTGAATTGAGATATGATAAGATGTGAAGCCATTGTGATTGGCTATGATGATTTGTGATTGGCTATGATGATTTGAATGAAATGTGAAGCCATTGTGATTGGCTATGATGATTTAAATGAGATAAATGAGGCATGTTTGCCTAGTTAATGATGAGAATTGAGAATGCAATTGATAATGAAATCATAAATGAATTGTGCGTCTAATATGTTGATTCAACTTTCAGAGTTCTGTGTTTGGCGGCATGCCTATGAATCACTGGATAGGCGAAATGGGATGGCCCGTAAGCCGATTCCAGTTGAAAAATGTGAAATGATAAATGTGAATTAAAGGTAACAGTCTTGCCGGGTTGAGGATCTCCTCAAATGTGTTGAGTTGACGGTCCAAGAGACTGGGTCTGTTACACTATGAGAATTGTGAATATGAGATATATGATTTGTAACAGTCTTGCCGGGTTGAGGATCTCCTCAAATGTGTTGAGTTGATGGTCCAAGAGACTGGGTCTGTTACCTACGGGCGTGAATATTGTGATTATGAACCAAAGCAGTAACTCTGAACTGTGAATAACATATTAGAATAGTTTGGGCCCAGGTCTGTCTTGGTTGTCAATTTGATTTATAAATGATGAATAATAAGTAAATAATGAGATCTATATTTGCTTTTATTGGAAATGTGATTCATGATTGGTGAATTATGAATAACATAATGTTATGAAGCATGATATGTAATGTGTGTATTGATATATTGATTGTGAGTATTATTGATGAGTTGTGGTTGGTGTAAATGATATGTAGGTATGTATGTGATATATGTGATTAGTTGAGATATGTGAAAGGTGTTATTAAAAAGGGAAATCACGATAAGAAACTAGTAGTACATGAAGTTAATGTATATATATATGTGTTAGAATTTCTGTGTTATATGTTTATATTCTATGTTTATATGTTGCGCTACTAAGCTCCCGGGCTTAGCGCGAATGTGTTATCGCGCAGGTTCTAGGTGGAAGATATGAAGTCTTTTGTGATGCCACGTGAAGAGTAAGAGTTGTCGAGACCAACTAGATGGTGTTGCATACATGTATAACTTTTAATTATGATGTATTTCTGACAAGAATATATTTTTATGTACAATGAGATTTTGATAAAGATACGATTATTAAATATATGTAAGAGCATTAAAAGTATAATGATTTTATAAATGTTCTTTAAATTAATGTATGGTGATTTGAACTCTGCTAAAGGTTTTTTTTTAAAATTGTAACGAAAAGTGACATCCTTATGCTCTATATACTTACTGTATGTATACTAGGTATATGTATAGTACTTATATGGAGTATCGGGGTGTTACACTAAAACCCTAATTCAACTCCAAAACCCAAAACAGTAAACCTTAAACTAGCTAACCTAAACCCTAATTTTTAAAACCTTAAAACTATATAAATCTAAATTTATAATTCTACACAGTAAGTAACCGTAAATAATAAAATCAATGTTTTAAAGTGTTCAAACCCTAATTTCATGGTTTTACCACTCAAACACTAATTCAGTTTTTCAAAGAACTTTATCAACCTCTTAAATTATAAAACTTTGCTCCATTTCAATTCTTTTAAAACTCACAGTAGCTTAAACCCATAAATTCCAAACTAAACACATTAAATAAAGAATCTTAAATAGAAACAGTAGCCCTTATTTGAATCTTTATTTGCTTTATTCAATTTTATATTTGATTATGTAGTCTATTATATGCTTTAATTTATTTTCAATGCTTTGTTGTTTTATTTAAGTTCAATGCTTGATTTATTTAATTTATCATGGATGGATGTTTACTTTCTATTTTGATTGATATTTAATATCTTTGATGAATGATTTATTTATGATGAATGGTTATTTACTTTTATCAATCTATTTAGATTTCCAAATGTTGTAAGAGGTATGTTTCCACTTGGTGGGTACCTCATTAGTTAAATATCATGTAATTTAAATTGCTTTTCTATTTTAGAACCAATGTAAAGGACATGTTTCTACCTTTCGGTGGGTGTCCTATTTAGGCATGGATTATGTAAGGGCATGTTTCCATCTTCGGGTGGGTGTCCATTTATTTGTTTTGCTTGGAAAATTGTTTGGATTTTCAATATATCGATGCTTTATTTTAATTGTTGTGTGTAATATGGATAATGTTTTTATATTTAAGAATTTTATAATATTAAGACCTGTAAGGAAGGCCGGTTCCAATGAATCGGGCGTTGTGGGGGTGCTGGGCCATTTCTTACCTTTGCCACACGTACCCAACTTTTCGAACCCATTAGGGCATTGGATTCCTTAGAAATCAAGTCATCCACCCCTTTCTTTTTTCCCAGCCCATCTGGGTGGTGACTCCATTTTCTCCGGACTTAGGTCCGTGTTCTCTAAGGCCCCGAGCCTAAATAGTGCCGAAGTCGCAAGAACCATTCCACCGGGAGTGGGGACGAAAATCCCCGCTCACAGTGGTGACTCCACTAGGGATAAGAGAAGTTGATTTTGTTGGTCTTTATATTATTCTATTCTTTCTTGTAATGATATTATCCATTGCATCATATTAGATTGCATCGTGTGCGTGAGTTAGGACACCCGTGTTACCCGTGTTGTGTTATGTAAGGGATACCATACTTTCACTCAAGGTATGGAGATTGAGCATGGCATAACCACTCATAGCCTCGTACCATTTGGTATATACTTACTATGGGAACCTAAGCCTTTTTACCTGAAGACTAAAGCTCATGTAATTGGCCTAGTTACTTTCCTTAGGTTTTTACCCCAAATGCAGGTTGTTTGACTATGGTTAATTTATCTTGGTTTAAATCATGGCTTATTTGGTTTGTTCTTTTTCTAATATGACCCAATTACATTTGTAAGCTCAAAATAAATTTTTCTTTAAAGTCTAAAAGACCAAAGCTATTTTCAAAACTTTTCAAGATGGTCTTTGGACATAAAACTTTTCTAAAAAAAAATCAAAAATTCTTTTGCTCATGGCCCAAATACTAATCCCAAAATCCATTTTTTTAAGATCTTTTTACAATGGGCTTAGAAACAAAATTATTTTTATCCAAACTTTTCTTACAAAGAGCTTGCAAATTATTTAGGTCAATTAAGAAATACCAAAAATCAATTGTGAGCCTAGTTTATACTAAGAATAATTAATCACGGGCTTGTTTTTGGCATGACTCATTAGTTACTTTTTTCAAGTGAGAAATATATCTAAAATAAACCTCTTAATTTCGTTTTAATCCAATATAACATAAAAGCTACTATAGTTGGTTGAATGGATTAAAACCTAATTAATGGGAATTACTATGAATGGATTTCCATTTTCAAAAATATAACTATTGGTTGAAACATTAAAAGGAAATATTCAAAAACAAGATACCCCATGTTCGTATTTTGTTAACCATATACCTAGGAAAAGAGACTCGCCATTCGTGTGTGGATGTTATAAGGTTGGAAGGAGCGTCCTATTTATCTTTCTTTGTTGATTGTTTGTGCATACATGCATACATGCATACATTTGCATCTCATATCATTAATCCTTTTTGGCTCACAGCCCTGGATTACGATAGTTCAAAAGCTTAATACAATCCGACCTACGCCGGTAGTGAATAATCTAGCAACGACTCAATCACTTGCTCACCAAAAATAATGGATCCCAAACAATTTCAATGAATGGTGGATGATGCCCTCAATGCCAAGATGGAAGAAATAAAAGAGACCCTAGCTAAGACCATGAAGAACCAATTGACTGCAATTTTAAAAAATCATGTCGAAGCATCTGCTAGCACTAAGAAGCCAAAGGACAAAGGGAAGACTAAGGTTGGTAAAGTAGCTTTTGATGATGATAAGGTGATCATTAATGATGATGAATGGGATCAATACTACCAAGATCTTCAAGACAAAAAGGAGTAAAAGGTTGTTGAGAAGGCAACTATTGAAAAGACTGAGACATCAGATGTTGAAAAGATGATTGCTGATTTAGAAAAGAAATTTGAGAAGAAACTAAAAACCGAGGAAATGTCTAAAGTTGACAAATTATTTGAGCTAGATGAAGAAGTCCCATACAAGTTCAAGATGCCATCATTTGCGAAGTTTGATGGAACTGAAAATCCTCATCTCCATGTGAAGCAGTGTATCATTGTCATGCAGTCTGCCCGAGCCACTAAGGCTCAAACTCTAAGGTACTTCATGCTCTCATTGGACACTGTTGTCAAAAATTGGTTCAATACCTTAGATGAAGGAACACAAAAGAGTTGGGATTTGCTATACAAGGCCTTCATCCAATCTAGAGTGTTTTTTAATGAAAGTGAAATCAATGTTCTATGGTTTTATTGTTTAAGAGAAAAACTTTCAGAGAAAAGTAAAGAACGGCTCAAAGAATGTGTAACACGGCTGGATCTTCTCCTTTGACCTAATCTTATCTATTTATACAATTCCCTGTTAGTAAATCGTGAAGAATCTGCAACCCTTGCCGCAGCGGAAAACAAAAAAAAATTCTTTCGATTTACTCACAGGATCCATGTGATCCATTCAATTCGATAAAAGAGATTCGAAACTAACCTTTTTGTGTAGCTTCAAAACGATTAACAGATGCTGCCTTCTGAAGACGAACACCCTCTAACGAAATCCACACAAACGTACGCCGGTCTGAGTGCTAGCTCACCAACGGCAGTGGCTGAACCTTTTCAAAACGAAACTAGGGTTTTTTTTTTAGGTTTTTTTTTCTCTTCTTACGTTTTCTTTTGCAAAACGAAATTATAAGATCATTAAACCTCCAGTCCTTTTAAAACCGTTTTAAAAGACTTCTTTTTATCAAAACCCTAACTGTCCATATCCCATATGGACCCACGTTTTAATAATTATTATCTAATAATAATTATTATAACAATATTATTATTAATATCTAATAATAATAATAATACTAACAACAATAATTAAATATAATTATTATTATTTAAGTACAGCCTACGTTCTATGTGTGTGACCCGATAGGCTCATATTAATTGGTAGTGTATTTCAATCTCTATTGAAATGCACAAATCATAATTGGCCTCTAGCAAGACATTACGACTACCCAATTAATCATGAGAATCATCATAAATGAAAAACCTGAAATAGTACATGCATTAATCCCTTTGTCACACGATATCTAGTTTGAACATAAGTCATAGTAAATGTCATACTTATATTGTCCAAACTCATGATTACTCGATCTCCAAGTTAACTGATAAACAAATAAGATTGATCTTATATCAACTTATTTGAGCATGGCCATGCATTTCTCAGTTACACTTATCGAGGGGCCCAGAAGATATCTCTCTCATAGAGAGGGACAAATTCCATCTTGATTGTTCATTTTCCTCTACATAATTTATATCATGTTCAAGCATAACCTTTATAATTATCTAGTTACAGATAACGTTTGATCATGTCAAAACATAATATTCCTTATGTTGGAAACTATGACAATCTCAAGTCAAAGGATTAAATGAAAACTATTATGAGATACACTTATGACATTAAACCATGAAGTGATATCTATGTGGGTCTATCCAATACACTGTTCTCTAACATGTATCCATAATATTGATTTGTATCTTCATACCTATAATCATCTTATGATTATCAAATTAATATTACACTAGTTATATTTATTATTATCTCCATAAAAATAATAAACCAGGGATATAATCATTATTATATATAACATGCAAACATAACAATGATAATAAAAACTTCTTTATTAATAACAAAATGAATAACATTAAGGTCCAAATCAATGGCCTAGGGCATATACACTAACAGTCTCCCACTTGCACTAGGCCTAGTCTAACAAATATCTCATGCCCATAGACCTAGTGTGCTGATCATGCTTGACCCGCGAGAGAGGCTTTGTCAATGGATCTGCTATGTTGTCATTTGTGTCAACTTTGCATATCTTGATATCACCTCTATCAATGATGTCTCGAATGAGGTGAAATCGCCTGAGTATGTGCTTAGATTTTTGATGGGACCTTGGCTCTTTTGCTTGCGCTATGGCACCATTGTTGTCACAATAGATAGCCATAGGATTAGCAATGCTAGGCACCACTCCAAGCTCAGTGATGAATTTCTTCAGCCAAACTGCTTCCTTAGCAGCATCTGATGCTGCTATATACTCAGCTTCTGTTGTAGAATCTGCTACTGTGCTTTGCTTGGAACTTTTCCAAGTAATGGCTCCACCATTCAATGTGAATACAAAACCTGACTGCGATTTGTAATCATCTATATCAGTTTGGAAACTAGCATCTGTGTAACCATTTACAACTAGTTCATCTTCCAAACCTCCATAAACTAAGAAAACATTCTTAGTTCTTCTTAGATACTTAAGAATGTTCTTAACAGCTGTCCAGTGACCCTCACCAGGATCAGCTTGATATCTACTTGTTGTGCTTAAAGAATATGAGACATCAGGTCTAGTACATAGCATGGCATACATAATAGATCCAATAGCAGAAGCATAAGGGATCTTATTCATTCTATCTCGCTCCTCAGATGTCTTAGGACATTGATTCTTGCCAAGATGAATACCATGTGACATAGGCAAGAATCCTTTCTTGGAATCTTGCATACTGAACCTCTTCAACACTTTGTCAATGTATGTACTTTGACTTAAGCCAATTATCCTTCTAGATCTATCTCTATAGATCCTTATACCAAGGATATATGCAGCCTCTCCCAAGTCCTTCATTGAAAAAGAATTCCCTAACCAATCTTTAACCTTTTGTAAAGTGGGGACATCATTTCCAATGATCAATATGTCATCTACATATAGGACTAAGAACACGATAGCACTCCCACTAACCATCTTGTAAACACATGGTTCATCTTCATTTTGAATGAAACCAAAGTTCTTAACTGTTTCATCAAAACAAAGATTCCAGCTTCGAGATGCTTGCTTCAATCCATAAATGGACCTTTGAAGCTTGCAAACCTTCCCAGAATTCTCAGGATTTACAAAACCCTCAGGTTGTGTCATGTACACATCCTCGAGTAAATTTCCATTAAGGAAAGCGGTTTTGACATCCATTTGCCATATCACATAATCATAGTATGCAGCAATGGCAAGGAGAATCCTAATAGATTTAATCATAGCAACTGGAGAAAAAGTTTCATCATAGTCTATACCATGTGTTTGTTTGAAACCTTTAGCAACCAACCTTGCTTTATAGGTTTGCACATTTCCATTAATGTCAATTTTCTTCTTGAAAACCCATTTGCAACCAATAGTCTTAATACCTTCGGGAGGATCAATTAAGGCCCAAACTTGGTTGTCAAACATGGACTGCATCTCAGAGTTCATGGCTCCAAGCCATTTCTCTGAATCTGGACCTGACACAGCTTCAAGATAGGTAGTTGGCTCATCTTGATCTATGAGCAAAACTTCACGACTTTCAGTCATGAGAAATCCATATCTCTCAGGCTGATGACGTGGTCTATCAGATCTGCGCAGAACTTGTGTAACATTTTCAGTTTCCACAATGACTTGTGGTTCTGAAACTGTTTCTACAGGCGGTTCAATATCTTCTTGTGGTTCTATAAATTCATCTAATTGAACTGTGCTCCCACTAGTTCTTTTAGAAATGAATTCCTTTTCCAAGAAGGTTCCATTTCGAGCAACAAACACTTTGTTCTCAGATGGAATATAGAAATAATATCCTTTAGTTTCCTTAGGATATCCCACAAAGATACATTTAGCAGATTTTGGAGCTAACTTATCTGAAACTGGTCTTTTCACATAAGCCTCACAACCCCAAATCTTAAGAAAAGACAAACTAGGTGTTTTGCCAGTCCATATCTCATATGGTGTCTTTTCAACCGCTTTAGATGGTACACGGTTTAAAACAAAAGCAGCTGTCTCCAAGGCATAACCCCAAAACGATAATGGAAGATCTGCTTGACTCATCATAGATCGAACCATATCTAATAAAGTTCGATTTCTTCTTTCAGAAACACCATTCCACTGTGGAGTTCCTGGAGGAGTTAATTGTGAAACAATTCCATAATTTCTTAGATGTTCGTCAAACTCTTGGCTCAAAAATTCACCACCTCGATCAGATCGAAGTGCCTTAATAGTTTTACCAAGTTGATTTTGTACTTCATTTTGAAAAGTTTTGAACATTTCAAAAGCCTCATGCTTATGTTTCATTAGGTAGACATAGCCATACCTACTGAAATCATCAGTAAAAGTAATGAAGTAATTATATCCTCCTCTGGCACTAATGCTTAACGGGCCACATACATCTGTATGTACTAGTCCTAGCAAGTCATTAGCCCTTTCACCTTGTCCGGTGAAAGGATTCTTTGTCATTTTGCCAAGTAAACAAGATTCACATTTATCAAATGATTCAAAATCAAATGAATCTAATAATCCATCTTGATGGAGTTTAGAAATGCGTCTCTCATTTATATGGCTAAGACGACAATGCCATAAAAATGTAGGGTTTAGGTCATTTGGCTTAATTCTCTTAGAGTTTATGTTATAAATATGATTCTCCCTAGAATCATCTAAGTCAAGGACATAAAGGCCATTAAAAGATCTTGCAATACCATAAAGCAAATCATCTTTATCAAAAATAGAACAGGTCTTATTTTTAATTAAAAATGAAAAACCTTCATCATCCAAAACTGAAACTGAAATAAGATTCCTACTCAGAGTAGGAACATAATAGCAATTGTTCAAATTTAACAAAAAGCCATTAGGCATATGAAGTTCATAAGATCCTACAGCTAGTGCAGCAACTCTTGCTTTATTCCCAACTCGTAGGTCAACTTCGCCCCTTTTCAGTGATCTACTCCTTTTGAGTCCCTGCACATTTGTACAAATGTGAGAACCACATGCAGTATCCAATACCCATGAAGTAGAAGCAGATAAGTTAATTTCTATAACATATATACCTGAAGACGTAGTCGCACTACCCTTCGATTTCTTCAATTCAGCCAAATAAAGTGGGCAATTTCTTTTCCAATGCCCAGGCTCCTTGCAATGGTGACAAGTTCCTTCCTTAGGAACAGGTGCCTTGCGTTCTTTTGGCTTGGGCTGTCCCTTAGGCTTTGTAGCAACTGTTGCTTTACCCTTTGCCTTGCCTTTTTTCTTCATAGGCTTACCCTTATTGACATTCAATACATGGGTAGCCTTAGTGGGCCTTTTGATATTCCCTTCAGCAGTTTTGAGCATACCATGTAGCTCAGGAATGGACTTTTCCATGTTGTTCATATTATAGTTCATAACAAAATGTGAAAAACTGCTGGGCAAAGAATGAAGGATCAAATCCGTGGAGAGTTCTAAACTCAAGGGATATCCAAGTCGGGCAAGGTGATCAATGTAGCCCTTCATTTTCAAAACATGAGCGCTAACCGATTTGCCCTCTGACATCTTGCAGTCAAATAATGCAACAGCAGTGTCGAATCTATCCTGCCTAGCTTGCTGTTGGAAAGCTTGTTTGAGATGGACACTCATCTCATAAGCCTCCAAGTGTTCCAGATCCTTCTGAAGTTCTGGACACATAGTAGCAAGCATAAGACATCCAATGTCATTGGAATCATCCATATGCTTCTTATGCTTGTTCTTATCAGCATTAGAAGCATTAGCAGGAGGTGGCTCAGGGACAGCTTCATCAAGCACATAGGACTTCTTTTCTTGTTTGAGAACAATTCTCAGGTTCCTAAACCAATCAACAAAATTAGTCCCATTCTCTTTCAGTTTTTCCTTCTCAAGGATGGATCGCAGTGATAAAGTGGAGTTATTGTTGGTAGCCATTTCAATCTACAAAATATGCAAATTTTAATTAATAAAAGGTGATAAGTAATTAAACTCCCACTAAAATATAACCCTCAATCATCACAATGACATTTTAGTGGGCTAAGATCCAATTTTACTTAATATTAAGTCAGCTTTGGCATGACACTTAAAATCAAGTTATTATGGTAGGTAACCCATTACCAATTACATCAGATGTAACTCTTAGATAATATGGGATCATGACATCATATGTCATAGCATGTTATACCCCATCTAATGCCTTAGGCCCAAAACCATTTTGATAGCCTAATTAAGTCTAACCAATTTTAAACGCATGAGCAGCACCATTACTCATCATATCTTGCTAGGATAACCTAAAGTACTTTGCTTTGGCAAAATCTACATTTAGGTGATCTTAGCCTTGATAAGTGTTTAAGACATGGATGGCATTAAAACTTAGATTAATAGTGAGGGTTCATTCCATTTAATTTTTTTTTTGAAAACATGTTAAAATTGACATTTATATATCATATCCTATATGCATACATAAACTATCAAACATGGCATCTCATACATATTTGATAAAAATAAACATGACATAGCATGGCCAAACTAGATATGATCTTCATGAGACCAAATGAAGATCATATAGGCAACCCTAGGTGAAAAGAAAACCTATCTATTACAACATTTGCAATAGTACATTTCTTCATATCTTGAAAGGCAACTTCATCTCCATGGAATTTTCATCTTCTTCTCCAAGCTTGAGTCTTCATTATTACATTAATAATAAAAACTAACTACTAAACTAGTAATTATAAAGTTACAAAAATAAACGACACGCAGGCCGTATATATATAAAAATTAAGATATAAATAAACCAATCACATAGGTCATAAGGCCATGCTATGCACCATGCCAAGACATCAAACAAACATAACATATTCATCACTAACATGTTAAATAGAAATAAATATATATTGACATTCTTAATGTCGCGGTAACGAACTATAGGGCGCGAACATACGGCGGTCCCGCTAGCCGGTTAGCGGGCGGGGCTCCCGCTGGCCGGTCAGCGGGCGGGGTTCCGAAGGGGCAGCGCCCCTCGAAGCTAAACAGAATCATTAATCCAATTAATTATTTTCTGTCAAAACCCTTATTCTGTTAATCATATTAAACAGAATATAATAGTAATCTATTAATCATATTAACAGAGAACTATTACCAGAAACCTTAGAAACGATTTACTCAATAATCATATTAATCAAAATCGAAATCTATGTATACATTCAATATGAATAAACGAATTGAATTAATCATATTAACCCTAATTCGAAACCATAACAGATCGTATACCAACCCCAATTTGATTTCACAGAATTGTATCTTATACAATTGGTCATCTTTGACATCATATATCAACAACAATTTATGTTATATCTCATATAACAGATTCGAATCATCATCAAATGATAAAACGAATCCAATCATGCCATTCGAAAAACAATAGATCATATCAACACATCAACATGGTATATTTCGAAATAAATGGAATCAACAAGAGGCTCTGATACCACTGTTAGTAAATCGTGAAGAATCTGCAACCCTTGCCGCAGCGGAAAACAAAAAAAAATTCTTTCGATTTACTCACAGGATCCATGTGATCCATTCAATTCGATAAAAGAGATTCGAAACTAACCTTTTTGTGTAGCTTCAAAACGATTAACAGATGCTGCCTTCTGAAGACGAACACCCTCTAACGAAATCCACACAAACGTACGCCGGTCTGAGTGCTAGCTCACCAACGGCAGTGGCTGAACCTTTTCAAAACGAAACTAGGGTTTTTTTTTTTAGGTTTTTTTTTTCTCTTCTTACGTTTTCTTTTGCAAAACGAAATTATAAGATCATTAAACCTCCAGTCCTTTTAAAACCGTTTTAAAAGACTTCTTTTTATCAAAACCCTAACTGTCCATATCCCATATGGACCCACGTTTTAATAATTATTATCTAATAATAATTATTATAACAATATTATTATTAATATCTAATAATAATAATAATACTAACAACAATAATTAAATATAATTATTATTATTTAAGTACAGCCTACGTTCTATGTGTGTGACCCGATAGGCTCATATTAATTGGTAGTGTATTTCAATCTCTATTGAAATGCACAAATCATAATTGGCCTCTAGCAAGACATTACGACTACCCAATTAATCATGAGAATCATCATAAATGAAAAACCTGAAATAGTACATGCATTAATCCCTTTGTCACACGATATCTAGTTTGAACATAAGTCATAGTAAATGTCATACTTATATTGTCCAAACTCATGATTACTCGATCTCCAAGTTAACTGATAAACAAATAAGATTGATCTTATATCAACTTATTTGAGCATGGCCATGCATTTCTCAGTTACACTTATCGAGGGGCCCAGAAGATATCTCTCTCATAGAGAGGGACAAATTCCATCTTGATTGTTCATTTTCCTCTACATAATTTATATCATGTTCAAGCATAACCTTTATAATTATCTAGTTACAGATAACGTTTGATCATGTCAAAACATAATATTCCTTATGTTGGAAACTATGACAATCTCAAGTCAAAGGATTAAATGAAAACTATTATGAGATACACTTATGACATTAAACCATGAAGTGATATCTATGTGGGTCTATCCAATACACTGTTCTCTAACATGTATCCATAATATTGATTTGTATCTTCATACCTATAATCATCTTATGATTATCAAATTAATATTACACTAGTTATATTTATTATTATCTCCATAACAATAATAAACCAGGGATATAATCATTATTATATATAACATGCAAACATAACAATGATAATAAAAACTTCTTTATTAATAACAAAATGAATAACATTAAGGTCCAAATCAATGGCCTAGGGCATATACACTAACATTCCCTTCACTAAAAATTTTGCGCACGCTGTTAATTTGAGCACTGGGTGTGACACGGCCATAAGCTTGGACGTGTCACTTGAGTGTGTCCTCTTCTACTTCTCTTTTATTCCTTGGCATGAGATGGGATGTTTTGTTAGTTTTTGTTATAGATTTGTGTCTTGTTTGTTATGTTAATTATTGTTTTATTTAGGTATTTTGTTAGTTTTAATCGGTTTGTTTAGTGTTTTCTTTCATTGTAGTAGTTTTAGTTTATTTCAGTGTTTATATTGTTTTTGACCTAATTTTTAATATTGTGTTTATGTTTTGTTGGTTATTGTCTATTTACTTCTTGTTTAAAGTTTGTTTTGAGTTTTGTGTTAGGTTAAAACAGGCAAGGAAACAAATTGAAGGAAAAGGAAGTGGCTGACACAGGCAAAGGACACGGCCAAGTCACTGGCCGTGTCCCATACCAAGTTAAAAAGAAGACAAGTCCCAGTAGCAGACACAAGCAAGGGACACGGCCAAGTCATCTGGCCGTGTCCCTGCAAAAAGACCCAACACGGCCAAGTCAAGCTTCACTTGGCCGTGTCTTACTTGGTTCCACAGGAAAGAGATCAAAATTGCACAGAGGTGAACACAGGCAAGGGACACGGCCAAGTCACCTGGCCGTGTCCCTCAAACATAGTCCAACACGGCCAAGTCACCTCTGACTTGGCCGTGTCACTCAACTAAAGAAGAAAGAGGAGAGAAACAAGCAGAGGCAGACACAGGCAAGGGACACGGCCAAGTCACCTGGCCGTGTCTCTCCAACAAGCTCTCACATGGCCGTGTCCCTCATGACTTGGCCGTGTCCCTCATGAACCAAACGCGCACCGAATTTTAAAGCGGACATTTCGTATAAAAGGAAAGAAGGAAGCTAGGTTAAAGGTTGTTGACGATTTTGAGCATAATTTGAGCCGTCAGAGAAAAGAGCTAGGGTTTTAACATTTTGTTTTCTTGATTTTGATTTCACTTTGGATTAAAACTAGCTAGATTAGATTGTTCATTCCATTGTTATATCCTTCTTGCGATATTTGATCAAGAGATTGATTCAGAAGCTTCAAGGAGTTGTAACTTGGTTTTGTTCTTGAACTTATTCTCTTTATTTTTATTGAATGGATATTATCATGTCTATTTAGATTTCTTTGAACATTAATGAGATGAATATGTTTGATTGCATCATGAACTAATTTGATCTAGTCTAGGGTTTGTATGGATCTGCTATGATTGTATGAATTGGTTATTCTCTTAGCTAATAATTTCTTTAGCCTTGATTGAATGGAATATTGTTAATATATAATTGATTGGCCACCAATTATGTGTTTTAGGTATTAGATGATGGATTGAGAGATGAAGTCTAATGATGGAACAATTCAATTAAGGACTTAGGTGAATTAGAGATATAACCTATTAAAAAGATTTTTCAATTATAACAAGATTAGTTGTAAGAGGTTTGAATGCGAGAGCTTATTTCCTTGACTCAATTAATTAAGTTGTTTGAGATTTAATCTTTGAAATTAAATTAGTTAAGAGGAATAACCATTCATACATATAAGTAGTAGAGAAGTGCAAACCCTAGACCCTTTTATCAAGTGAATCAAAACATCAGCTTTTGTTTATTTTTATTGTTTTCAACTTCAATCAATCTTCTTCATTCTTTGCAATTTAAATTTCTTTACTACTTGTTACTTTTAATTTGATAATCAATTACCCACTTTGGCTTCCTTGTGAGACGACCTTGGGGCGATCACCTTTGCTACAGCTACCTCGTATACTTGCGAGTGACGCTTTGTGGTAGAGTTAATTCGAGCGCAACAAGTTTTTGGCGCCGCTGCCGGGGAAGCTAATTGGCGTAATTGTTTATTAAAAAAAATACTTTGGATTATTTTTCATTGTTTTCAATTTATTTTATTTGTCTTTTGCTTTTGATATTTCTTTTTCTAGAAATTTTTGTTTATGCAAGGCAGGAGATCACTCGAAGGAGAGCTACATCCATTCATTCCAGAAATTCAGAGAGTGAAAAGGAGCAGAGAAGAGTTTGAGCTCTACACCGGATTTGATACAGAGGAGGACACTTCTGAATTTGAGTCAGATTCTACACAATCAGTTAAAATGGCTGAAGAAAGACAAAGAACCATGAGAGATTTTGCTAGACCTGTCATTGGGACTTCCACATCTTGTATAAGGTTGACAGATGCAGCAAGGAACTATGAGTTGAAGAACATTTATTACAACATGCTGCCATCATTCTATGGAGTTCCAAATGAAGATCCTTTGAATTTTATTCGGGATTTCTGCTCCACCCTCAACACTTTTCCTTTTGGAGGACTAACAGAAGATCAGTTAAGGATGAGATGTTTCCCTTATACTTTGAAGGATAGGGCAAAGAGCTGGCTCATGATGTTGCCTGAAAATTCACTGACAACTTGGGAGCAAGTTTATAACAAATTCATGGGCAAGTTCTATTCACACCAAAAGACAGCTGAGTTGAGAGGGAAGATTGCTACATTTTCTCAATTTGAAGGAGAGCCATTTCATGAGGCTTGGGACAGATTCAAGATGCTATTGATCCAGTGTCCACATCATCACTACCCACTTCAACTCCTTAATCAGTTCTTCTATGATGGTCTCACCCAGCAATTTCAGAACACTGTTGATAATGCAGCTGGGGGAGCCATGGGAGAAAAGACAGCTGATGAGACTTATGAGATCTTTGAGATGTTGGGAGCTAATTCTCAACAGAAGAGTGTAAGGGGAAGAAGTAAAGGGGTGAATCAACTGGAAGCTAATACTGAAATGGTTAGTCAAATAGGTGAGTTGACAAGGCATGTTCAGATGCTAAACATGAAGAACAACATTTCTTCATCCACTCAAGAGGTTTGTGGAATCTGTGGGACATTTGGGCATGGAGCAAATATATGCCCCTCTGCATATGAGTCTTTTGGGAATGAAGCTGAGCAAGTTAATGCTATGGGGGGATTTCAACCAAGAGCCAGGAATGATCCTTACTCTAACACTTATAATCCTGGTTGGAGAAGTCACCCCAATTTTTCCTGGACAACAAATAATGCTCAACAGCCTTTCCATTTGCTCCAGAGACAGAACCAACAGCAGGGCCAATCCTCAAATCAAGGCCAGCCTAAGAGAGAGAGTTTGGAGGAAAGTTTACAAGCTTTCATCAAAGTCAGTGCTCAAAACCAAGAGATGAACAACAAGAGACTGGATTCCTTAGAAGCATCTTTTAAGAAGGTGGAGACCCAAGTGGGGCAACTTGCTCAACAGATGCATATTCAACAAAAGGGGAAGTTCCCGAGTCAACCTGAGCAGGCACAAGCAGTGACTGTTCTTAGGAGTGGCAAGGTAATTAATAATAATGTTGAAAATAACTCTGTGAATGCAGGTGAGCAAGAAAAGAAAAAGGAAGGAGAATTAGAGAACAAAGGTGCTGAAGAAGGATCAATGGAGAAGTCCCCTACACCAGATTTGCACAAGGCACGCAATCCATATCGGCCACCTATACCATTCCCTAGCAGGTTGAAGGATGATAAAAAAGATAAGCAGTTTTCAGATATCTTCAACATGCTATCTAAGGTAAGTATCAACTTACCCTTACTTGAAGCAATTAAGAACATGCCGGCTTATGCTAAATTCTTCAAAGAACTGAATACAAAAAAAAGAGGTATGAGCCGAATGAAAAGGTGATAGTTTCTGAGGTAGCTAGTGCTATTTTGCAGCATAAACTACCTCCTAAGCTAAAGGATCCTGGAAGCTTTATTATTCAAATAACTATGGGGAATGGAAAAAGTACTGAGGGCATGTGTGATTTAGGAGCTAGTGTGAATTTAATGCCATTCTGTTTATCTTGATTTGGAATTAGGAGAACTTAAACCAACAAAAATGGTGTTGCAATTAGCTGATAGATCTCTTAGATTCCCGAAAGGGGTTATAGAAGATGTGTTAGTTAAAGTTGGTGGTTTGATAGTACCTGTGGATTTCATTGTTCTTGACATGGAAGTAGGTAATTCTTCACCATCTGCACACACCATTCTTCTGGGTAGGCCTTTTATGGCGACTACCAAAACTTTGATAGATGTTAAAAATGGAAAATTATCAATGACTGTTTTGGGACAAACTGTGGAATTTTCTATTTTTAACACTTCTCCAATTCCTACAACTGCTTTATATGAGGATTGTTCTTTCATTGATTGTGTTGATGCAGTTGTTTCAGATGTTTTCTTGTAGACAGGTTCCTCTGATAAATTGGAGCTGGCATTGACTTTGGATAGTGATTTGGAAATTTTTGATGCAGAAATAGCCAGTTGTCTTGAGACCTTAGGAAGTGCTGAAGTAGAGGAGCTTAAGGAGGACCCAATTTTTGAACCTTCTCCCATTGAAAAAGAAGAGAAGAACCCCTCACTAGAGTTAGAGCTGAAAGAGTTACCTAAGAACCTGAAATATGTGTTTTTAGGAGATCACAACACTTTACCTGTGATAATATCTAGTGAACTTAGTGAAGGGGAGGAGATGAGGTTGGCGAGTGAGCTTAAAAGATTAAAGAGAGCAATAGGCTGGGGATTGAGTGACATCAACGGTATTAGCCCTTCTATGTGCATGCGTAGAATCACTTTAGAAGAGGGAGCTAAACCTGTGAGGGAGACCCAAAGGCGACTTAACCCAAATATGAGTGAAGTGGTTAAGAAAGAAGTGCTCAAACTGCTAGATGAAGGAGTAATTTATCCAATTGCTAATAGTGAATGGGTGAGCCCAGTACATGTAGTTCCTAAGAAATCTGGAATCACTGTGGTGAAAAATGAGAATAATGAATTGGTTCCTACTAGGACAACTACTGGGTGGAGAATGTGCATCGATTATAGGAAGTTGAACAATGCTACAAAGAAAGATCATTTCCCTCTTCCTTTTTATTGATCAGATGTTAGATAAACTTTCTGGACACTCACATTATTGTTTTCTGGATGGCCTTTCAGGTTACTATCAGGTGCCAATAGCTCCAGAGTATCAGTCTAAGACAACCTTTACTTGCCCTTTTGGGACTTATGCATTTCGACGTATGCCCTTTGGCTTGTGCAATGCACCTGCAACTTTTCAGAGATGCATGATGCCTATTTTCTTAGATATGATCGATGATTTTATTGAGGTATTTATGGATGATTTTTCTGTTTTTGGTAATTCTTTTGATAATTGCCTCAATAAACTTGTTCGTGTGCTTGAGAGATGCATTGAATGTAACCTCACTTTAAGTTGGGAAAAGAGTCATTTTATGGTTACTCAGGGCATTGTCTTAGGTCATGTGGTGTCAAGTAAAGGGATTAAGGTGGACAAGGCTAAAATTGAACTGATTGCTAAGTTACCCCCACCTACCTCAGTTAAGGGAATAAGAAGTTTTCTAGGGCATGCAGGTTTTTATAGGAGGTTTATTAAGGATTTTTCCAAAATAAGCCAACCATTGTGCCATTTGTTAGGGAAAGATGTTCCATTTGAATTTACAGCACAATGCATGCAAGCTTTTAATTCCCTTAAAGAAAAATTGACTAGTGCACCAGTGATTGTAGCTCCTGTTTGGTCTTTACCTTTTAAAATCATGTGTGATGCCTCTAATCATGCAGTAGGAGCTGTTCTTGGGCAAAGGGTTGATAAATACTTGAGAGTAATTTATTATGCCAGTTTAACTCTGAATAGTGCACAAATGAACTACACCACAACTGAGAAGGAAATGTTAGCTGTTGTTTTTACTTTAGACAAATTTAGAGCATATTTAATTGGGTCAAAAATTATTGTGCATTCTGATCATGCAGCTCTTAAATATCTATTAACAAAGCAACATGCTAAACCATGCTTAATTAGATGGGTGTTGTTATTGCAAGACTTTGATTTCCAAATCAAGGATACTAAGGGTAGTGAGAATGTTGTTGCTGATCATTTATCCAGATTACCCTTCTTTAGTGAAAACCTTGCATCTGATAGCATTCATAAAAATTTAGAAGAATTTCCTAATGAGCATTTGTTTGTGGTAATTAATGCACCTTGGTTTGCAGATATTGCTAACTATCTTGCTTGTGGTATTTTGAGATCTAACATGTCCTTTCAGGAAAAGAAAAGGTTTCTACACTTGAGTAAGTTTTATTTTTGGGATGAACTTTATCTATTCCGGATTTGCAAAGATGAGATAGTTCGCAGGTGTGTGGCTGAGGAAGAACAACTGAGTGTTCTTCAATTTTGTCATGACCTTCACTGTGGGGGTCATTTTGGAGGAAGAAAGACTGCAGAAAAGGTGCTTCAAAGTGGTTTTTACTGGCCTACTTTATTTAAAGATGCTTAAGACTATTGTAAGCACTGTGATCGTTGCCAAAGAGTAGGTAACATTGGGAGGAGGAATGAAATGCCCCTTCAGTCATATATTGTTGTTGAACTGTTTGATGTGTGGGGAATAGACTTCATGGGTCCTTTCCCCAAGTCCTTTGGTTATGAATACATTTTAGTTGCTGTTGATTATGTTTCCAAATGGGTGGAGGCAATCCCCACCCGTACTAATGATGCTAATATTGTTGTTAAATTTGTGAAGGAAAACATTCTTAGCAGGTTTGGCACACTAAGGGTGATAGTCAATGATGGGGGGAGTCATTTTTGCAACAGGCTTTTTGAGAAGTTAATGCACAAATCTGGCGTGAAGCACAAGGTGTCAACTCCATACCATCCACAGACTTCTGGGCAAGTGGAAACATCGAACAAGCAGCTAAAAGGAATTCTGGAGAAAACAGTCAACACATCCAGGAAGGATTGGGCAAACAGATTGCACGATGCACTATGGGCATATCGGACTGCTTTCAAAACTCCTCTAGGTATGAGTCCATATCGATTGGTGTTTGGAAAAGCTTGTCACTTACCAGTGGAGTTGGAGCACAGAGCATATTGGGCAATCAAGACTCTGAATTTGGACTTGGACAAAGCAAAGAGAGAAAGATTTCTGCAAATTTCAGAGTTAGATGAGCTGAGGAATGAGGCTTATGAGAGCTCGAGAATTTACAAGGATCGCACTAAAGCACTTCATGACAGAATTATAGTGCGAAAGACATTGAGTCCAGGTATGAAGGTTTTACTTTTTAACTCACAACTCCGTCTTTTTCCAGGTAAACTCAAGTCTCGATGGAGTGGTCCTTTCGAGATAACTAAGGTATATCCTTCTGGTGCAATTAAATTACTTAACTCTAGAACAGGTGAGACTTTCAAAGTGAATGGACAGAGAGTTAAGCCATACAATGAAGGATTTCAGGAAGTGAGGGTCATTGACAGTACTTTGATTCATGATCCCTAGGCCTTGCATGATGTCCAGCTATATGACATTAAAGAAGCACTAAATGGGAGGCAACCCATCGGTTTGCATTTAATTTTCATAGTTGTAATTTTAAATTTAGCGAGTATTGATTTTATGTTCGGTTTAAATAAATGGACTGTGCTTTGATCGGTTTTTCTTTACTTTGTGTTTCAGGGTGTTTAACGAAGAAGGGTTGCAAAATCATTGAAAAAAAAATTCAAGTTAATAAAAGGCAGTAGGTGACACGGCCAAAGGACTTGGCCGTGTCCCTTGGCCGTGTCACACACTGGACACGGCCAAAACTTCTTCAAAAATTTGAACGATTTTGCAATTTTGTACAGAATAGGACACACCCAGGGGACACGCCCAAGTCACCTGGCCGTGTCCCCCAAGATCATTAGACACAGCCGTGTGCTCTCCACTTGGCCGTGTCCCTCCACTTTCACACACCAACACGGCGAAGTCAACACACACACGGCCGTGTCACTCCAATTTTACACTTTTAAAAACCCGATCTAGCCCAGTTTCTTTTCATAAATCCCTAATTTCCTATTCTTCGTCTCTTTCGTTCTCTCGCTCTCTGTAACACCAAAACCATAGCTTTTGATTTCAAAACTCCACCTCTTCCATTAAAACTTCAAATTACTTCAACAAAACTTGAGATAATCACCTAAAACTTCCTCTTTACTCGTATTATTTTGATTTAATTAAGTTTTGGGTGTTAATTTTTCAGATCTCAAGATGCCAAGAACTAAAACTGTCTCACACCGTAAGAAGAAGAAATCTAATACCGAAGGAGCTTCTTCCTCTTCCTCCACTTTATCTTTTAAGAGGGCAAGTCTTTTGGCTCGGGGTTTTTTCCCGACAAGGTATGCGAATGACGAATCTCTAGATGCTTTGCAAATTAGAACTGCTTTTTATAGATATGTGCAATATCTTGGGTGGGAGACTTTTGTCTCATTGAGACCTTTGCAGTTTGAGGAGCTTACCCTAGAATTTTTGACAACTCTTAAGGTGGAAAGAGATGATAAGAAAATCTGCAGGAGACTGTTGTTTAAATTAATGGGTAGATCATTTGTGCTTACTATTGATCAGTTGAATGATATCTATGGTTTTCATCAGCATGGGGAAAGATCGATACCCAAAGATTTTAGACAACAATTTGCTTGGGGAGCCTTAGGCTCGGGTACTTATGTGGCCAAATCGGCCAAAGCATCTAAATTACAGAACCCTACTTTGAGATATTTGCACTGGTTTATGTCATATGGGTTCTTTGCTCGGAAGGAGAGCCCGGGTGTGGTTGAGTCGAGTGAGCTATTTTTCTTGGATTGTGTTTTGAATGAAATGAATATTAGTGACGGCTATTGGTTAGCCGATATTTTTGATATTGTAGCTAATAAAAGGAGGGGGGTAATTTGTGTTGGAGGTTTGATCACCACATTAGCAGTAGCCCTTGTTGAGGATTTTGACCCGAGTACTACTCGGATGACTCGAATTTTGGGTAATGATTCCTTGGATTTAGCTACCCTTGAGAAGATGCACATGGTGGTGCATAGGAGAGGGACTTATGTGATGCCGTCAGCTGAGCCTGAAGCACCGGGGGATAGGCAGAAGAGGGCACGGGTCAAAGAGGAGTCCGACTCGAATTCTCTTGACCTAGATGAGGATGCTCCGGTCTCGGAACATCAAGAGGTACTTCTGAGGATTGAGGCCCTGGAGGGCAAAGTGGATCGACTGGATAGCAAGGTGGACCGTAACCATGCTGAGATCTTACAGCAGATGGAACAGATTAATAGTAACCTTGCGACGATCTTGAGTCTCCATCCCTCAGCTGCATCATCTTCCCGCCCACATTTTCCATAGATTTTCAGTCCTTGTTTTATTTTATTTAGTGTACTTTTGTTTTATTTTTCGTTTTTGTTTTTCATGTTAACATTTTGTGTTTGGATATTTTATTGTACTTTTGTTATAAAACTTTTGTGTTTGTGATGGAAAGCTAGGGTTTTTGCCTCACCAGGTACATGGAAAACAGGTTGTCCTTTAACTCTTATTATTTATTATTCTTGTTTTCCATTGAGGACAATGTCAATTTTAAGTGTGGGGTACTCTTTAAGCTTTTCTTTAATTCGTGTTTTGTTTGTCGCTGTGTGTTGTATTGTGTTATGCATGGCATAATTGTTGAAAATTTATTGATCTTTTCTTTGATTCTAGCATTATAGTTGAGACTTTAGTATCAGCATAGAAATGAGCATTTGAATTCATTCGGGATTAATTTTCGCATACTGCGATTCATGACATATAATCTTTGTGAACCCACCTGTGTGAGTTTTGAGCCTCATAAATTTGATATTATTGTCAATTGATTTTCTTTTCTTAAGTGTGCACCTTCATGATTTAGCATCTCTAGAGTTTGCTTTTGCATACTAATTGAACTCACATTATGATTTAATTTAACGTTTTAAAGTGATGAAGGCAAATTAGGTTAGCCCTTTAGCTTAAAAAGACCTCCCTTAATATTGATTTCCTTAGTGAGCCAAGTTGAGCTTTTGACCTTTTCTTGTTTGATCAACACAATTCTCAACTTAACATGTTCTTATTTTCATCATACCTGCATTAAGGAATGGAGTTTTATGATATGACAATAGGGTGGTTTATTTCAAAGTGTGGGGTAAGCGATAAAAAATTGTTTTTGGTATTGCTATTTGGGGTTGAAATGCATACTTAGCACATTGTATTAGATTAAGAGTTGACTATTCTTTTCCTCTACAAGTTAAGCTAGATGATCTATGCAATGATATATTTTGTATATATGTATTTAAAATATATATATAAGTTTATAAAAATAAATAAATAAATAAATAAATAAAAAGAAGAAAGAAAAGTTATATATATATATACAAAATTCATATATGTTCTAGCATTGGTCATAAAAAGAGGAATGTCAACTCATCTATTATTCTTTAAGTATGCAAGTATATGAAAGTATTAAGGTTGGTGAGTATTCTGTTTGAAGGAGTTATGAGTTTCTTAGCAAGAGTAGTGTTTAGTTTAGACACTCCATTTCTTGATGCTCCAGCCTAAATGTCTTTTCTCATACCTTTACCTTAGCCCCATTACATCCAAATGAAAGACCTTCGGATTATTTCTTGAGAAAATCAGTGAGGGAGATTGGATAATTAAGCAAGTTTATGGCAGTATGCAGTTATGAATGGTTTGAGTGATCAACCTTTTTAAAATCGAGTGAAACACTTAGATGAGAGATAAGATTTGTATGTCTTGATCAATGAATGAGTTAAGAAAATCTTCATTGAAGGAAATTGCAATTATTTATGTCTAATGTCTTGAAGTATTTCATCTATATGCTGGAATTATAGTTAAGATTGTTTGAATTTTTAATTTATGCCATGTGAATTTGCTTGAGTACAAGCAAAGTTTTAAGTGTGGGGTAGTTGTTTTGTTAGTTTTTGTTATAGTTTTGTGTCTTGTTTGTTATGTTAATTATTGTTTTATTTAGGTATTTTGTTAGTTTTAATCGGTTTGTTTAGTGTTTTCTTTAATTGTAGTAGTTTTAGTTTATTTCAGTGTTTATGTTGTTTTTGACCTAATTTTTAATATTGTGTTTATGTTTTGTTGGTTATTGTCTATTTACTTCTTGTTTAAAGTTTGTTTTGAGTTTTGTGTTAGGTTAAAACAGGCAAGGAAACAAATTGAAGGAAAAGGCAGTGGCTGACACAAGCAGAGGACACGGCCAAGTCACTGGCCGTGTCCCATACCAAGTTAAAAAGAAGACAAGTCCAGTAGCAAACACAAGCAAGGGACACGGCCAAGTCATCTGGCCGTGTCCCTCCAAAAAGACCCAACACGGCCAAGTCAAGCTTCACTTGGCCGTGTCTCACTTGGTTCCACAAGAAAGAGATCAAAATTGCACAGAGGTGAACACAGGCAAGGGACACGGCCAAGTCACCTCGCCGTGTCCCTCAACATAGTCCAACACGGCAAAGTCACCTCTGACTTGGCCGTGTCACTCAACTAAAGAAGAAAGAGGAGAGAAACAAGCAGAGGCAGACACAGGCAAGGGACACGGCCAAGTCACCTGGCCGTGTCTCTCCAACAAGCTCTCACACGGCCGTGTCCCTCATGACTTGGCTGTGTCCCTCATGAACCAAACGTGCACCGAATTTTAAAGCGGACGTTTCGTATAAAAGGAAAGAAGGAAGCTAGGTTAAAGGTTGTTGATGATTTTGAGCAGAATTTGAGCCGTCAGAGAAAAGGGCTAGGGTTTTAACATTTTGTTTTCTTGATTTTGATTTCACTTTGAATTAAAACTAGCTAGATTAGATTGTTCATTCCATTGTTATATCCTTCTTGCGATATTTGAACAAGAGATTGATTCAGAAGCTTCAAGGAGTTGTAACTTGGTTTTGTTTTTGAACTTATTCTCTTTATTTTTATTGAATGGATATTATCATGTCTATTTCAATTTCTTTGAACATTAATGAGATGAATATGTTTAATTGCATCATGAACTAATTTGATCTAGTCTAGGGTTTGTATGTATCTGCTATGATTGTATGAATTGGTTATTCTCTTAGCTAATAATTTCTTTAGCCTTGATTGAATGGAATATTGTTAATATATAATTGATTGGCCACCAATTATGTGTTTTAGGTATTAGATGATGGATTGAGAGATGAAGTCTAATGCTGGAACAATTCAATTAAGGACTTAGGTGAATTAGAGATATAACCTATTAAAAAGATTGTTTCAATTATAACAAGATTAGTTGTAAGAGGTTTGAATGCGAGAGCTTATTTCCTTGACTCAACTAATTAAGTTGTTTGAGATTTAATCTTTGAAATTAAATTAGTTAAGAGGAATAACCGTTCATACATATCAGTAGTAGAGAAGTGCAAACCCTAGACCCTTTTATCAAGTGAATCAAAACATCAGCTTTTGTTTATTTTTATTGTTTTAACTTCAATCAATCTTCTTCATTCTTTGCAATTTAAATTTCTTTACTACTTGTTACTTTTAATTTGATAATCAATTACCCACTTTGGCTTCCTTGTGAGACGACCTTGGGGCGATCACCTTTGCTACATCTACCTCGTATACTTGCGAGTGACGCTTTGTGGCAGAGTTAATTCGAGCGCAACATGGGACACGGCCAAGCTCCTGGCCATGGTGGCTTGGCCGTGTCTCTTGGGTTTGTCAGCTTCTATTTCTTTTTTTTGGTTCTTCCTTGTTCTTTTGCTCAGGATGGGACATGGCCAAGCTTGTGGCCGTGTCATGTGACATGGCCAGTGGCTTGGCCGTGTCATGTGGGTGTGTCACCTTCTGCCATTTCATTCCTTCTTTTCTTTTCTTTCTTTGGTTTCTTTGGTTTTGGTCTTTAGGTGAGACACAACCAGTGGCTTGGCCGTGTCTCCTGGCCATGTCAAGTTCTGCCCAAATTCTCCTTGAGGTGACATGGCCAAGCTTGATTTGGCTTGGCCATGTCTTGCTTGATTAATGCTCTTCTTTCTTTGTTTTGATCTTCCAAGGGAGTTTTTTGCACTTTAACCTAAAACAAACTTGAAACAAGAATCAAATGAAACAGTAACAAAAAAAGCACATAAACATCATACTAAAAACTAGTACAAAAACGATCTAAACACTAGGATAAATTAAGAACTACCAAATTGCATGAAATCACTAAATAAACAGATTAAAACTACCAAAATGCATGAATAAAACAATAATTATCATAATAAATAAATAGCAATTTGAGGACAAAAACAATTAAAACAACTACCCCACACTTAATCTGTAACGCCCCCATATCCAATGCACACACACTACAACCACAATAATGTAGCATAAGTGCACCAAACATAGGGATGCTACGGTTTTTCTTAACATTCAAAACACTTTAAACTTGATACAGTACCCTTATCATTATACATTATAGAAAAGTAGATCATTTACTTATAAAACAAAACATATTAGTTATATATATATATATGCATTTAAATATTACACAGCGGAAGTTATAAAATATGTACATATTTACATTATAAACATTGCTTTACAAAATATAAAGAAGTATACATGATTGGCAAGTCTGCTCTGATCTTTAAGCTCCAAAAATGGATTCATCAAGGTCTACTCTCACTTGGTCTTGATGAACTCTCGGGTTCAACTCTATCAACTCTATTACCTGCGCGATTAAACACTATCGCGCTAAGCCAACGGCTTAGTAAGATAAATTATGCAAATGTTATGCTTTAGTGCAATGCAATGTCAATCCTCAATCCATATTATACATGTAACATCATATATGTAAAGCTAACAACATACCTTTACATTTCATAACCCAATATATATATACATATCACATTTCATTAACTCATAACATTATTTAGGACATTCATATAACCTAGACACTTATGGGCCCAACAAGTATTTAATACGATATTCAGAGTTCAGAGTTACTGCTTTGGTCTATAACCACAATGATCAAGCCCGTAGGCAATATATCTCATATTTCTATCCATGGATAGTGTAACAAACCCAGTCTCTTGGACCATTAACTCAACACATTTGAGGTGGTCCTCAACCCGGCAAGACTGTTACAAATCATATATCTCATATTCACAATTCTCATAGTGTAACAGACCCAGTCTCTTGGACCTCAATTCAATTCAATTTGAAGAGATCCTCAACCCGGCAAGACTGTTACCTTTCATCATTTCTTAGACATGCCACCAAAATCCAGAACTCTGAATACTGAATAACATATTAAACAAACAATTCATTTATTATATAGTTACCATTTCCATTCTCAAATTCTCATCACATTTAGGCAAACATGCCTTCTTTCTTTCAATATCATCATCATAGCCAATCACAATGGCTTTGCATCATATCATATCTTTGATACAACATTTCAATGTACATTACTCATAAAACACATTACCATTCACAATGCATAACATAACATTGTTCAATCTCAACAATGCAATTAGGGCAAAGAACAATTTATATCATTCATAGCTTTAAGATCTTCCACATTCATTTGATTAGGGCATTCTTTGTTTGAAGTATGTTTAAAGTGTTTATATTAGGGTTTAGGTACCAACATACCTTTGAAGAATCAAAACAATGCAATTAGAACCAAAAATAAAAAACCCTAACCCACATATTTGAAGGACACGGGCAGCCTACTTGAGGGACACGGCCAAGCTTGTGGCCGTGTCTCTCAACCTAAATTGACAGTAGGCAACACGGGCAAGGGACACGGCCAAGCTTGTGGCCGTGTCTCTCAACCAACAAATCACAGTAGCTAACACGGGCACTAGACACGGCCGTGTCTCTCACAAACCAATCCAACACGCCCAAATTCTCTTGGCTTGGCCGTGTCTCACTTTCCCTTTGGCCGTCTCACTTAAGAACAAAACCCTAATTTTTGGCCAAACTCTTCTAAATGCATTCTAACACATTAAACACCACACAAACTCATTCAAATGAATGTAATCAAAGTCATTAACATTTATTTTGCATGTTTAACACAATATTCACATTAACCAAACATTAAATCATTCATCAATTCCAAACCCTAAAACCAAACTTCACACTTGATCATCCACTTTCAACATCCACTTAAACTTACAATCTTTACAACCAAACCAACACCAAGTCAATCTTTTAACTTACAATCAATTTTAACACTTGTAGACACATATCAAACATCCCAAATCATCACATCAACAAATCACAATTCACCTAAGACATAACTTAAAAATTAACAAAGGAAAACAAGAGATTTCTTACCTTAAATGAAGAAATTCCACAAATCTCTCACCAAAACTCTCAATTCCTTCTTCAATTTACTTCTAGCATCAAGAACACTTCTCTTTCCCTTTAGTTTTTGGAGAGCCGGCCACTTCTTGAAAGAAAGAAGAAAATCATGAAGACACAAAGTCAAATTTTGCTTTTAATCTCCACCAAGTGATCTTATCCAAGCAATTACCAAAATGCCCTCAATCATATAACTAACTTTTTGTCTCATATAAGCCCTTATATGTAATTACACACTCAACACAAAAATATCTTCTTCCACTAACCAACACCTTGACTCTCCCTTTTACCCATTTATATGTTATATATATTATCATATACACAACATATACCATTCTCTCTAAACCCTATTTTCTTTCCAAAACACAAACACACAAGCATTCTCCTCCCAATTTCTTTTCTTAGCACAATATAAACATTCAATCCAATTAGTATAACAACAACAACAACAATATGCAAAACTTCTAGGGCATAAATGAGGATATTACATAATCCTTTGCTTGTCCCCAAGCAAAGTTAGAATCAAAACAAATGAAACAAAATAAATATTGCCAAGTTCAAGAGTTATAAGGATGCATTAAGACTCCCATCTTATTAAATTCACAATCATAATCGAATCATGAATAATCAGTACTCAAGCAATTTAATGGTCGATCCATGCATACCAAAAATTGTCACTCCCTCACAAAACCTCTTAAGTGTTTAATTAGGTAGTGTTTAAGCTCTCGACATTCAATGAAAGATTAGCACTATAGGCTTGCTTATCAATCAAATCTCCACCACCTAATTGCAATCAAGCATCAATCATAAGGTCTTTTATTTGGTTGTAATGGGGATAAGGGAAAGGTATGACATTTGGGAGAGTGAGTTTATTCATTTAGGTCAAGAGTACTTCAAGAGTGAAGTAAGCAATGTAGCATGATCGACAATCCCAAAATTCCTCTCAATCACTTAACATTAAGAATTTAAGTGCTTTTTAGGAACTCCATTTGTTTAAATAGCAAAGATAATTCCCAAACTCATTACAACCCTTTGGACAAAAACAACAACTTCTATTATTTTGATTTTCATCATTCATTTTATTTTATTTTATTTTATTTTTTTCTTCTTCTTTTTTTTAATAGGGTTTCCAACTAAAGAATACAATAATTTGTAATTTAAAGCCCATTGAATTTAACCCACACTTTATTCAGCACAACACTCCATCATTAATTCTCTTGACCTAATGAATGGGTAATAGTTAAAATGACATGGTTCAAGCTAATGTTGTTGTGAAAAAGAAAGAAAAGAAAAAAAAATGAAATAAGCTCAAAGTTGGTGAACTAAGGTCGGATGTGAGGTTGGTCTTTTAAAGCCAAAATGGGTTCCCCTAAATTGCCTTAATCATATTGATACCTAATTGAAATTTTTATGTAGCCTCAAAATGCATGTCAAAGCAAGTTCTAGCAATTCATCAATCAAAGATGTCCACACACAAAAAGAATGATAAGTTGACAGCACAATTCCTCACTAGTTTAATGGCAATGCAAAGAAAAACCATCAAAATTGACAATAAGTACCAATTCTAATCAATTCTCAAATTCATGCTTCAAAAATTCAAAGGTCATCAATCAACAATTTATAACAATTGAACTTTTCAATATTTATCAAAACAAAATATAGAATAAAGCACAAAACTTAACAAAACATCTATAACAAAATGCTTAAGAAAAATAGACAATTTACATTTATGAACCAAAGACTTAGCACACACCCCACACTATAAGTTTTACATTATCCTCAATGGAAACAAGGATAATAAAGAAAAAGAGTTAAGGTACAACCTATTTTCCATCGTTCCTTTGTGAGGCAAACGCTACCTCGTTGGAAAGAAACCCCTAGCTAGAAGAGTCACTCTCCTTGAAGATGATGAAGATGAAGATGGAGCTGAAGTTGGAGGTTGCCTCCTCTTGTGGTGGGACATCGTCTTTGTTCTAGTCATATTGATAGTTTTGGTGAAAATTGAAGCTTTAACGAATTTAATTGGTTTTTGATGAGAAAAGAAGAAGATTGAATGGGTTTAATTTGGTTTTGGTTAAGAAAAATGGAAAATTTAGTGGGATTTTGAAGCTTTTAGAAAATGATCATGGAGGTTTTGGAGAGAGGGAGTTGAAAGAGAGAGAAAGGAAAAAGGGAAGCTAGGGATTTAAAATAAAAGAAAAGGGGCTGAAATCGTGTTTTTAGGCTTGAAATTAAAGGTAACAAGGCCAAGCTTGGTTTAGCTTGGCCGTGTCTAAAACTTTTGGAGGGATATGGCCAGTGGCTTGGTTGTGTCCCTTGAACGTGTTTGCTACTGTGAAAGAAAAAATTGCAAGACAAAGAAAGGAACATGGGCATAAGCTTGGTCGTGCCTATGTGGCACGGCTAAGAACACAGCCAAGCCTTTTGGCCTTGTCTGAGCCTGTGTATTTTGGGCTTGCTTGACACGGCCAGTGGCTTGGCCATGTCAAGTGGCTGTGTCCTTCACTGCCATTTTGTTTTTTTTTAATGATATCGTTTATTTGTGTCAACAAATCTAAAAGAAATACAATCTTCTTCCTTGCTTAACCCTGAAACACATTAAAAAAAATAAAAATCGATCAAAGCACCCATTCCATTTTATTTAAACCAAACATGAAATTAAAATTGCTAAATATGAAATTGTAACTATGAAAAGAAATGCAAACCGATGGGTTGCCTCCCATTTAGCGCTTCTTTAATGTCGTGTATCTGGACATTACTGCAAGAGTTAAGGATCATAGATCAAAGTACTATCGACGATCCTTACTTCTTGGAACCCCTCATTACATGGTTTAACTCTCTGTCCATTTACTTTAAAAGTTTCATTCATTCGAGAGTTAAGTAATTCTATAGCACCAGCACCGAAAGGATATACTTGAGTTATCTTGAAAAGACCGCTTTATCGAGACTTGAGTTTTCCTGGAAATAGTCGGAGATGAGAATTGAAAAGCAAGACCTTTATACCTGGGTTCAATGTCTTTCGTACTAAAATTCAATCATGAAGTGCTTTAGTACGGTCCTTATAAATCCTCGAACTCTCATATGCCTCGTTCCTTAGTTCATCTAACTCCGAAATTTGCAAAAAATGTTCTCTCTTTACCTTGTCCAAATCTAAATTCAGAGTCTTAATTGGTGCTTTAACTCCACTGGTAAATGACAAGCCTTACCAAAAACCAATCGGTATGGACTCATACCCAAGGGAGTCTTGAAAGCAGTTCGATATGCCCACAATGTGTCATTCAATCTACTTGCCCAATCCTTCCTTGATGAGTTGACTGTTTTTTCCAAAATTCCTTTGATTTGCTTGTTGGATGTCTCAACTTGTCCTAAAGTCTGTGGATGGTATGGGGTCGCCACTTTGTGTTTCATACCCGACTTATGCATTATCTTCTCGAAAAGTTTTTTGCATAAATGACTTCCCCCATAACTGACTATCACTCTTGGCGTGCCAAATCTGCTAAGAATGTATTCCTTCACAAATTTAACAACCACATTAGCATCATTAGTTCAGGTGGGGATTGCCTCCACCCATTTTGAAACATAATCAACAGCAACCAAGATGTATTCATAACCGAAGGATTTGGGAAAAGGACCCCCATGAAGTCTATTCCCCAAACATCAAATAGTTCAACTACAATATAAGATTGAAGGGGCATTTCATTCCTCCTGCCAATATTACCTACTCTTTGACAGCGGTCACAATGCTTACAATATTCTTGAGCATCTTTGAATAGGGTAGGCCAATAAAATACACTTTGAAGAACTTTTTCGGCAGTCTTTCTCCCTCTAAAATGACCACCGCAATGAAGGTCATGACAAAATTGAAGAACACTCAGTTGTTCTTCCTCAGATACACACCTGTGAACTATTTCATCTTTGCATATCCGGAATAGGCAAGGTTCATCCCAGAAATAGAATTTACTCATGTGCAAAAACCTTTTCTTTTCCTGAAATGACATGTCAGAATGCAAAATACCACAAGCAAGATAATTAGCAATATCTGTAAACCATGGTGAATTCATTACCGCAAATAACTATTCATCAGGAAATGCTTCTAGATTTCTATGAACACTATCAGATGCAAGATTTTCATCAAAGAAAGGTAACCTAGATAAATGATCAGCTACAACATTTTCACTTCCCTTAGTATCCTTGATTTGAAAATCAAATTCTTGCAATAATAGCACCCATCTAATTAAACGAGGTTTAGCATGTTGTTTGGTTAAAAGATATTTTAAAGCTGTGTGATCTGAATGCACAATAATTTTAGACCCAATCAAATAAGCTCTAAACTTATCTAAGGCAAAAACAACAGCTAGCATTTCTTTTTCAATTGTTGTGTAATTAACTTGTGTGCTATTTAGGGTTAAGCTAGCATAATAAATCACTCTCAAACATTTCTCAACCCTTTGCCCAAGGATAGCTCCTACTGCATGGTTGGATGCATTACACATAATTTCAAAAGGTAAGGACCAAACAGGAGCTACAATTACCGATACGCTGGTCAATTTTTCCTTAAGGGAATTAAAATATTGCATGCATTGTGCAGTAAATACAAATAGAACATCTTTTCCAAGCAAATGACACAATGGTTGGCTTATTTTAGAAAAATCTTTAATAAACCTCCGGTAAAAACCTGCATGCCCTAGAAAGCTTCTTATTCCCTTAACAGAGGTAGGTGGGGGTAACTTAGCAATCAACTCTACCTTAGCTTTATCCACCTCAATCCCTTTACTAGACACGATATGGCCCAACACAATACCATGAGTAACCATGAAATGACTTTTTACCCAACTCAAAGTGAGATTACATTCAATGCATCTTTCAAGCACAAGAACAAGTTTACTGAGGCAATTATCAAAAGAGTCACCAAAAATAGAAAAATCATCCATAAATACCTCAATAAAGTCATCTATCATGTCCGTTAAAACAGACATCATGCATCTCTGAAAAGTTGCGAGTGCATTGCACAGGCAAAAGGGCATACTCCGAAATGCAAAAGTCCCAAAAGGGGTCTTGGATTGATCCTCTGGTGCTATCGTCACCTGATAATAACCTGAAAGTCCATCCAAAAAGCAATAGTGTGAGTGTCCAGAAAGTTTGTCCAACATTTGATCAATAAAAGGAAGAGGAAAATGATCTTTCTTTGTGGCATTATTTAACTTCCTATAGTCTATACACATTCTCCACCCAATGATAGTCCTAGTAGGAATCAATTCATCCTTTTCATTTTTTACCACAGTGATTCCAGATTTCTTAGGCACTACATGTACTGGGCTAACCCACTCACTATTGGCTATTGGGTATATCACTCCTTCATCAAGCAATTTAAGCACTTCCTTCTTAACCACTTCACTCATGTTTGGGTTAAGGCGCCTTTGGGTCTCTCTTACTGGTTTGGCTCCTTCTTCTAAGATAATTCTATGCATGCACATTGAAGGGCTAATACCTTTAATGTCACTCAACCCCCATCCTATAGCTCTTTTCAATCTTTTTAATTCACTCACCAACCTCATCTCTTCCCTTTCACTAAGTTCGCTAGAAATTATCACAGGTAAAGTGTCGTGATCTCCTAAAAACACATATTTTAGGTTTTTAGGCAACTCTTTTAGCTCTAACTTAAGTGAAGGATTATTCTCTTCTTTTTGGATGGAGGGGAACTCAAATGATGGTTCCTCTTTAAATTCCTCTATTTCAGCACTTTCTAATATATCAATGCAACTGACTACTTCTGAGTAAAAAATATCTAGGTTACGATCTAAGGTCAGTGCCAGCTCCAATTTATCCGAAGAACCTATTTGCAAGAAAACATCTGAAACAACTGCGTCAATACAATCAATTAAAGAGCAATCCTCATATAATGCAGTTGTAGGAATAGGAGAAGTGTTAAAAATAGAAA